>JASDDO010000024.1:711857227-712457227 GCA_030015575.1 Agapanthus africanus | reverse complement strand
ATGGTTGATTCCTCGTAGACCCTTATTAGAGTGCCTAGCAACCCTACAGTGGTATCAGAGCCAAGCTCGAGCTTTAGGCGAAGTCTAGAAAAAGTTTAAAGTCCGATCGAACCCGAAAACCCCGATGTAAACCCTTCTCTGTACATTTTTTGAAAATGTGATTTTTTATGAATTAAAAATGCTCAGAAAAACAAGCAGGAAAAAATAAGAATTACTGTGAAGTATGGTCCACTAAGTCCCTGAAATAACCGCGGAACCGCGGCCAAACCAAGGGTCGGGCGGCGGTTCCGCGGCCAAAATTTGGACTTAGTCCCTCATATTTCATATATTTATTCTTAGGTCCTTTCTTGACAATTTTTTTCGTGAATTGTTTAATTTCACTCAAGTGTTGAGTTTTCTAGGGTTGTATTGCGGACTCGTTGATTCGATCGGATAATTTAACTTTGTTTAGTTTGTCCGGATAATTTTTAGAAACTGTTAAAAAGTTCGAACGGATATCAATAACTCACTTTTTCCCCTGTCGAAATTTTTTTCAAAAGTTGGATTTTTTCTCGAGTTTAAAACTTTCTAAGTCATGCAAGTAACGCGGTGGACCCTCCAGAAGACAACAAACCTTAACTCGATTATGTGACCGTCTTGAACTGCTTCTAAACCTTAGGGTTTGGGGCAGTACGGCGTGCCACATGTGAGGCGTTGGCTTGACCCTTCTACTGCTGGACCATTGGTATTGTGGCATGTGATGGATATTTTTAAACTCCGCTCAAGTGTTGAGCTATTTGGGAAAACTTGTGTGTTTGATCATTCGATCGGAAAGTTTAACATTGTCTATTTATCTGGAATGTGATACAGTATTTGGAATCCACAAGGAGTTATGAGATAACTAATTTGAATGTTATAAACATAGCAGTTTAGTCTCAATTGATCGGTTGTCACGGGATTTTGATGTGATCAAAAGTCCGTCGCAATCACGTAGCGTACGCGGATACTCGCTGGTAAACTTAATAGACAGCCACGCCCCATAGCCCCGACCAAGTAACTGTAGCAGAACCCCGTAGCCAAAAGCATCCGTTCGGGTGCTCACGGTAGCGGCGTTCCGCCTTAGTGCACTTCGTCGACGGCATTGAGGGTGCGGCCGTCTACTAAAGTTTGCGATGAGCATTCGATGCGGATGTCGGAAATCTTGTTGAATTGCCCGACTTTATATTGAAAAGTGTTTTCGATAATGAGACTAAAATGCGGGGTTTATAATTGTTAGGAACGCGATGTCTAAGGAATTCATTTGGTTAGGCATGCGATGTCTAAGGAGGTTGCGGATTCCAACTGTTGTAGTGTTACACTTTCTTTTCTGTGACCGTAAGCGTAGTATGTGATGTATCGCCGGTTTCGTTGCTATATATCAACGACAATCGGGATACGCATACTTGCTTACGTTGATGATATGAGATGTTATGTGTTGCTGGATATGTTGTATTGGATCGTCGCGTTTGAATAGCCAGGGGTTTTATGTGAGATGAGAGTTTTTTCTTTTTCATTCATGTAAAATTCAATGTATGTAATATTTTTTTATTGGGGCACATCGGGGATGAGGTTGATGTCACCATTTGTATATTATTTACTTTTCCGCATTAGGTAGACCCAAGGCGGGGAGCACAAGTAACCGGGTTCTAGGGTCCAGTAGGAGACCATCTCGAGGAGTCGAGACCGGGTCTCCTAACCTTGGAATTGGCAAAGTTGCTTGCCGCTCTCGTAGGGGTATAGGGATGTGGGTTTGGCTATTCATCACGACCGTGGAATCCGTGTTTTATACAGGCTCGTATTGAAAACATGGACGTCCTAGTATATCCATTATTTCATATGTTTCTTCTGCTGCGATATCTGTGATATGATCATTTGATATATTGTGATAGATACTGTATATAGTATATATGATATATTATATAGACGTTACTTATGTTTTACACCCGCACTAGCCCTACCCCGCTCTGCCGTTAGTTACCTAACCTAACGGTGCACGAGGAGACATCGAGGCGAATGCGGATGGCATAACCGTACGTCGTATTTATCTGTGATGTTTAGGTGACTTAAATGATGGGACATCATTAATGTGATTAATGAAATAAAAGAAACCTAAAGATATTGTGTAATCGAATTTTCAAAAATAGGTAGCTACAGTTCTTGCATTGCATCGCGGTGTTCCTTGTAGAACATCCTGCACCTTATTCGATAAGGAAAGGGCCGAGATCCCTTCACCGGGAGTGACCCCTTTAGCAATGACTGACAGACGCTACACCCCTCGGTTTGTCTTTTGATTGCTTTTGGAGTTTTGCTTTGCATAGTGATATATATGATATGTCCTGCACCTTATTCCATAAGGAAAGAGCCGAGATCCCATCACCGGGAGTGACCTCTTTAGCGAAACTAGTAAAAGCCTAAAAAACTCTCCATTTTAAAATCATTTGATTCTACAACGATATCAAGTTCATTACGCAATAGGTTTTCAGAAAAACTTGTCGTAGCCCTCCGTCATTTCAGATAAGTTGTATATAGTATTCGTGCTACATTTGTTGGCTTTCGTCAAGGTGTAGTGTGCGGTAGCTATATGCTGCTTATCTGCTGCATACGATGCGATTGGATTAGGGTAGTCGTACGGCTTTGTTGGCTTTCGTCAAGGGTCGTGCGGGTGGGTTTAATTCAGTCAAGAAATGTACGGGTTGAACTTGACTAGCGGGCTATGGTTTGTTGGCTTTCGTCAAGGTCATAGCACGTTAGGGGAAAAATATTATCGGGAATTTCAAGTGTTGAAATTTGCAATGAGATTGCATACCTTCTATGAGATAGTTGGATCCCGATACCCGCTGCGAATAAGAATTACTCCCGGGAGAGTTTTACACATTACAATTAGCCGATCAAGTAGGTGTCTAGAAAGGTGTTAACGAGATTACGCCTCTGGGAAAATGAGGTTTATTTTAATTAGGTTCGTGCGAAAGCACGGGGGACCTCCCTCAAAGTACCGACACTGGCCTGACTGAAAGATTGGCGAACTTGTAGCGTGTAATTAATCCCGGCTAGTCTTTTCTTTTTGGGTTTGAAGGAATATTTGATTAAAACAGTGGGAGACATCCTGATTAGATATATTAGATAACCAATCTAATACGCTGAGTGTTTTCTTCTCTTTCTCTCCAGGTAGCGACCATATCATGCCTTAATCAAGATAATAAAACGGATATATTGACTGAACCCGCTTGTTATACTGAGCTGGGGAAAGTTGGTCCCGCTCCAACTTATAATTGTTATAAGACAGAGTAGGAAATTGGGGAATACCAGATTTCCCGTGCCACCCAAACGAAGAAAGTGCATGCTTATGCATCATCTTCGGGTGTGTTCATTACATAGAACTATTTCTCAGTATCCTTTACGTCCTCGGTATGAGATACCGGATCAGGATCCCGCATATGTAATCTGTTACATGGGCTACAGAAAGGTAGAGAACTGAGAACGTGTGATAAGTTTCATGAGACAGAAAATGGTGCAAGTGTTGCAGCCAAGTCTGTTGGTCACTATCACCCTGTATTACCAGAATACATTGATTCTGAACAAATGTTATTATATACCGAACCTGATATACAACATCATATCAGTCTCTTTATTAGTAAAGAAAGCATATAATTTTGTATTGATTGATAATGTTTTGAACATTTCCTATATCAAGAGTTGATCGGTTCAGGCACGTTATCTAAAAGCATTGACGTTCTAAATCAATCTACAGTTCTTAATATACAGAACACACACAAGAGGAAGAGTTCAGAAATGAACGGATCCTTCTTGAGGCATTGTAGACTAGGTCTTATCAATGCGACCCGACTAGCTGAAGTTACATTAAGATGCATATTTAAATTTGTTTAAATTTACATCTTGTGAAACTTGCCGGTCATGTAACAAAGATAAGATGACAATAGCTCTATTTATTGGAAACAGAGAAAGAGTTAGTGAACTCTTGGGATTGATACATGCTGATGTATGAAGGTCCCCTGTCTACAAATGCCAAATCCGGAACTTTATACTTCATTACATTCACTGTTTATCTCTCAAGATTCGGACATATGTTCATGTTGAAACACAAGTCTGAACCTTTTGAAATATTCACAGAATGTAAGTTAGAAGTAGAGAACTAAATACGAGTAAAAGTATTATGTCCTTTGATGTGATCAAGGAGGAGAATACTTGAGCACGGAATTCCTGGAATATTCTAAAGGAGAATGAGATTCTCTCTCAGCATTACTCCTCCGGATACACCATAGCACGATGGTATATCGGGGCGGAACAATCACACCCTATGTGATATGGTGTGCTCTATGATGAGTACTACTGAGTTTCCTATTTCCTTTTGGGAGTTATGCACTTGAGAAGCTACATACCTATTGAATAGGGTTCAAAACAAATCAGTTGCCTACCACTTCATTTATGATATGGAAAGGGAAGAGCCCATATCTTAAGTTTGTTAAGATTTGGGGTTGTCTGGCCTATTTCTAAAAGCAAAATCCGGACAAGCTCGAGGCAAGGTCTGTTATGTAGAACTGGAAAGGTTTCAGCTATACAAACGGCAGCGGATGATTTGGTAGAACCAAAGGATTCAATAGTTTCCAACGAACCTCAGCCTCTGCCGATCTAG
Organism: Agapanthus africanus; assembly: GCA_030015575.1. Taxonomy (NCBI): domain Eukaryota; kingdom Viridiplantae; phylum Streptophyta; class Magnoliopsida; order Asparagales; family Amaryllidaceae; genus Agapanthus; species Agapanthus africanus. The sequence continues at coordinate 712,452,558 of JASDDO010000024.1, read as the reverse complement.
TAAGGTTCCTCACCCACCTGAGAGATACTTCGGTTTCTCTATGACAGTGGGAGCGAGGATTACATAATGAGATGATGACCCAACTAGTTTCGAACAGGCTATCAAGAGTGGGGACTCTGTAAGAATGGCAGGATGCTTAGCGATCTGAGATGGAATCCTTATACACCAACAAAGTATGGACTTTGGTTGCTTTATCTGAAGGGTGAAATCCCCATCAGGAGCAAGTATATCTTGAGAAGATTACTTGGTTTACATAGAAAAGTTGAGACTTTCAAAGCTAGACTTGTTAAAGGTTTGCATCATTGACCAGGTATGGATTAGGATGAAACCTTTTATAAGGAGTTATGCTTAAGTCCATCATAATCCTACTTGCCACGGCTACATACCATGACTACGATATCTGGTGGTTGGGTGTCATTACTGCTTTTCTAAATGATGTTTTAGAAGATAGCGTCTATAAGTATACAGCCAGAGGGCTTCGTAGACAGTGGGAGCAGTGGAAAAGTGTGCAAGATGCTTTATAAGATAAAGCAGGCATCGCGGAGTTGGAACATCTATTTTGATGTGTTAGTCAAAGAGTTCGACTTCATCAAAATGGTAGATGAACCTTGTATATACAAAAAGGTAGTATGGAGTATGGTGGTGATCCTCGTAGAGTACGTGGATGACATACTCTTGATAGGGAAGGAGTTTCCTATGCTACGCTCAGTTAATCTCCGCTTATCACAAAGATTCTCCATATAGGATAAAAAATGATACCTCCTAAATCCTGGGTTTTTGGATCTATGAGATAGATCTAATTGGATGTTAGGATACTCACTAGTTGAAGTGAGATGGTATCAATCGATCCTGGGGAGAATCACTGGAAAGGTTACAGGGTGATAAGGACGACTGAATGTCAGTCGCAGGCATTGTCTTTACCCTCAGTAAAGGGACGGTATGTTAGAAGAGTTCCAAGCTAGATACCATGACATACTAGACGATTAAAGGCAAGATACATCGTTACCAAGGATGCTACCGAAGAGGCAGTCTTGATATATATAAGTTCATGAGATGAACTTCGTTCCTACCATTATGTGACAATGGAGTTGTGACTGTTGGATATAGTGCCCTCAGAGTCAATTATTAGATCACAGGCACATGATTGCAATGATTGAGGAGGACCTATGCCGGTAGGACAGTCTTACTCGAGATGATTGTATGCTATCTGGTTTATCTTTATCATTGTGTACTGCTTTAGGTGACCTTACGAGTCGTTATTACACGTTGATAGAGCCCCTAGGATTCTTGCTTAACTACCAGCAGTATGAGGGCGATCATATACGTGAGAGCTGGAGTCTATAAGCACATCCTTAAAAGGTCCCTAGTCGTGGGAGTTTCGAGACAGGGCATCGATACTCCAGAGTAAACTAGTGTATACAGTCGAGACCCCGACGAGGGGCGGTGGCCGGTCTCACAAGCCACTGGTGTCACTTGGTTCACCTAAGATGTATACAGGGGTTCATTGGGTTATGAGTACACCGGACAGGACTCGCCGGGAACCTGCTAGTTGGGATTATACCTGATGTCAGATAGAAGTTCCCTGGTGACATGTGTACAGGTTAGTTCATCGACCGGAGATCGTCATTTGTCTCGTGTGAGTTCCCACTGTGCTTTGATTACTACCCTACCACGGCTCAAAGGAGTCGTGCAAACAGGTTTTAGTTGGGTACAGTCCCGAGCCACATGGAGGCAGTGAGCGGATCTTCAGGGGTTCGTCTCTCCCGGTATTAGGGGTGAGGTCGCGCTGTGTCTAGAAGAGCCAGAATATGAAAAGTCTTTGGCCAAGGCAGGAGATTTGCTGGTAGGTATTCCAGTAGTATCTCAGGGTGTTCTGGGCTACACTCCGACACGACTTGTACCGCTATTGGAGGGTCTGAATTTTACCAACCCCTAGGCCCGCCATGATATGCTCATACACGAACGGACCGGACTGTACGGATATTGTCCCTGTCAGGCTCAGTAGGGTGTCAGGATGAGTGCGCTCATCGACGTCCCTTTTGGTCAATAGCAGGTGGCCCGTCACGTATGGCTAATACCTCTGACGTGCTAGTGGTTAAATCCACAGCCATAGTATTGACGAGTCTTTAGAGTCCACCACACACACAGTTACTCAAGTTTCGGGCGAAACGCTGTAGAGGCCGTATGGAGATATGGCAGGGTTCGATCAGATACGTGCGGTATTGCACGGATCGTGATCGGATGGATTTTACTAGCCGGCTTTGGCTTAAGCCGGATCCTAGTATTAGATAGTGTAGATATTGTCTCTTTGCATTTGTGTTCAGTGGGAATACAAATGCGGGCATGTATATGCAGTAGCGCGGTTTTCCTGTAATTTATTACGGGATCAGTTTTCTGTAGTTGCCAGTTTGCATTCCGTTCTGGCCGGTTTTCCTTTGTTCCTTCACGGCCGGACTTTTCGATGGAGGGGGTTATTTGCAAGTTTGCAAATAACATTTGTGGAGGGGGTTTCTTGCATATGGATTGATTATAAGAGCATCTTTTTATTCCATTCTTTTCTATCATCATTTCATGCATTAATGAGATTAAGATTGATTTAGTGTATGATGTGAAGCTTGCTTTTGATGTGGTCACCACCCTTGATCTCCTACACTCACCTCCCTTTGTTTTAATCCCCTCCTCATTCCAATAAGTGGCCGGCCACAATTTGGAGAGGAGGGAGAGAGTTCATTTTTGAGGGAAATTGATACATCCTATTTTGCTTGCTCAAAAAATCCTTAACACTTCTCCAAAGTTCATTCCTTATCTCCTCCATCACCAATGGCAACATAAACCCCAAAGAGACAAAGCAATTCTACACTTTCCTACAGCATTCCTTGGACGCGTCGGCTAGCCAACTTCGCGCCCGAGTTGCCTCGGTCCAGTGGTGGGAGCACGTAAAAGTATTCGGCTACGTAGTGCCCTTTCCGACGAGGACGTGACGGACGGAGATTCCGCGGGAGATCGGAGTGGAGACGAAGAGCGAAGGACACAGATCGCTTGGTATAGCTTCTCTACTCTTTTCTTGTTTGCTAGTAGCTAGGTTAATGGCCTGATCCGGGTTAAAAGTGCGCGGTGGTGCCGGTTTGCTAGTTTGCAAAGTTTTTCGTTTCCGCATTTCCGGTGTCGGATCGATGGCCGGAGCGCCGCCGCGGACTTACATTGGCATCAGAGCCACTCCATTAACTTAGCCTAGCATGGTCTAGTGTGTTTACATCCTCGATCGAACAAAAATCCTGAAAACCCGATTTTGTGTGCATGTGTTCTCTGTCGAATATTTTTCAGCTCCAAAATTTTTTCAGGTTGTTGCAGAAATAAGTGCAGAGAATTCTAAGAACACTGCAAAAATTTGGTGACCTAATTCGTCTATACGGCCGCGGAACCTCGGCCATAACCCCACTTTGGCCGCGGTTCCGCCGCAATAATATAGCTTCTTTGCACCATTTTTTTTCCAGTGGATCCTAGTCTGAGAAATGGGGGTTTTGGAATATTCTTTTTGGGCCCAGATTTTCTGAAAGTGCTACAGTACTACTTGGGGCCCACTTCGATAAATTTGTTCGATCAGATATTTTAAACATACTAGTTCATAGTATTTACATTATATCTGCGACCGTGAATGTCACTCGATCGGTAAATCCAGTCTATCTGCTATAGCCCTTTTAGACGGATTTGCGAACGTGACATTCACGTTGATGTTCTGTGTTGTGCTGTGATGTTGCGGATCGGTCGTGGGGATAGCCTGGATGCAATGCTAGTACAGTTTTTGTTGTATTATGTACATTTGATATTACGGGGCGAGCGTCCGACATGTGGACTGCCGTCACTGCCTGTTTGTATTATTCTTTTGGGGCACGACAGGTTGCGGTCGATGTACCCGTTGTATGTATTTTTTTACTTTATGTACTAGGATTACCCCAAAGAGGGGTGCACGGATAGCCGGGTTCTAGAGGGCAACGAGCCCGCATCTCATGGCGTTGAGACGGAGGGGGCTTTACTCTAGAATTGGCGGGCTATTCGCCACACTCGTAGGGGGTATAGGATTGGCCCAAGGAGGGGTGCCCAAGTTACCGGATTCCGTGAAGTGCTGGGTGGTCTATTCACGTTGCTGAAAGGGGCTGCCTCGCTTCAGGTTTTGGCGGGTAACTTGTCGCGCCCGTAGGGGTCTAGGATTTCATTGCACAGGCTATCCACACGACCAGGGGAACGTCGGGTTTCAGTAGCGGCTCTATGAAACCCGGGGATCCCAGATATCTGTATTGTTCTGTGATGCTGTACATTTCTGTGATGTTGCATTTTTTATCACGCCTTGAGCGAAAATTATATATTATATATATACTAGTAGATGTTGTATATGTTTTGCATCCGCGCTAGTCTAGTCCTCGCTCTGTCGTTAGTTAGCTAACCTAACGGGTGATGACGGGACCCAGTGGCGAATGCGGATGGCATATACGTACGTCATTATTTTCGTTCTTTGTGGTGTGATCAATTGATGGGACTGCGTTGATTCGGATCAATACAAGTTAAACAAACCTATTTTGATGTTGTTGGAACACTTTTCAAAAAGCTGTTATTGCAAGGGCGTTCTCTTTTGTTTTGCACAGTGGTATTCAGTTGGAATATCCTGCTCCTCAGTCGACGAGGCAAGGGTTGATCCCTTCACCGGGAGTGACCCCTTGGACAAAAGTATGCGTCAGGGCAATAACTTCACTATAGCCGATTACTTTTTCTTTGCATCGTGGTATTCAGTTGGAATATCCTGCACCTCATTCCACGGGGAAAGAGCCGAGATCCCTTCACCGGGAGTGACCTCTTTAGCAAAGGTTTTCGTTACTATATTTTTCTAAAAAGCTATCCTTTCCTTCAACGATATCAAGTTCATTACGTTAAAGGTTTTCGCCAGAAACCATTCGTAGCCCTCCGTCGTTTCATATGGAGAGTCAATAGTATTCAAGCTGTGTATGTTGGCCAAAGTCAAGGCACAGTGTTTGGTAGCTGTTGGGTATTCATATGCAGCATAGATAGATGCGTTGCTTTGGGACAGTCATATAGCCTTGTTGGCCAAATTCAAGGGCTTGTACGGGTGGGTTCAAATTAACCTGGATAATGACGGGTAGAACTTGACATGTGACTTATGATATGTTGGCCAAAGTCAAGGTCATAAGAGCATGGTGCAAAAATCCACATCGGGAGTTTCAAAAGAACTGAAACTTGCCAGATATTCGCATACCTTCTGGAGTGTGATAACGTGAGAGGATTCCTTCGCGTTATCATGCGATGAGAGTTGGATCCTGATTCCCACTGATGAGTTGGTTTACTCCTCGGGTGATCCCGGCTAATTCTTCTTTCAGGTTTGGGGAAGAATTTGACGTTACAGTGGGAGGTTTCCAGATTAGATAAAGTGATAACCATTCTGATCTAGGTTAGAGTGCACCCTGAGTGTTTCTTTTCTCTCTCTCTTTGGCAGCGACCATTGACCCGACCCTAGACTATGACTCAGTGACCAAGTTAACCGAACCTTCTTAACACTGGCTTTTGGATTGTCAGAGTTGCAAACCTCATTGCCACTCCTACTTTTACCCTTTTTTCCGGGACACCCCGTATTACTACGAACGCCCATTTCCATTGGACAAAACCATCGTATGGTTATATACGAACTCGAAGGAATTCAAGGATGGTTTCTGGTTTTGGATAAAACGAATAGGACTATTCAGTTGTTTTTTCCTTTTACCTTCTCTCAGGTTGCGAGTACTCCTTGGTTTAAGAGATAGTACACCTATTAAGCAAATTAGATAGTCTTCTTCCAAACCATAGGCAGGTGCCGAACGGTGGGGAATGAAGAAAACCATTTAGCCTAAACGGTGTACAGAAGGTATTAAGTTAAGACAAAGAAAGAGATTAGTAAGAGGGCAAAGTAAATTGCGACTGCTATTCACGATCAAACCAAGTATTTCTTCGCCAATCTTAAATCACCTTTGTATTTCTCCAGGACACTCCGTATCACTACGAAGATCCCAACTTTATTGGATAATCCATCGTATGGTTATATACGAACTCGAAAGGAACTTGTTCCAGTTCGAGGATGGATCCTGGTTCAGGAGAAATAGGAATAAGGTTTATTCGGTTGTCTTTTATCTTCACCTTCTCTCGCATTGCGAGTGCTCCTAGGATTAGGACAGTACACCCATTATGCTTATTGGATAGTCTTCTTCTAAACCATAGGCTGGTGCCGAACGGTAGGGAAGGAAGAAAACCATTTGGCCTAAAGGGGTGTGTAGAAGGTAATGACTAAAGACATAAAAAGGGATTTGGAGAGGTGGCAAAGAATTATACAGTTATAGTTGTGAATCTGGATAATGGAAGAGGCATTACTAGGAATACCAGGATACCCCATCGAAACATTTCAATGTTTCAGTTTCACTGTGTACTGTTAAAAAAAACTGATTTCCCAATTAGACACTTGCTCCAGGGTATGTATTTACCAGGTCTGATTCTCACATCTGTATGGTTTTACAAATGATGAGTGAGAGTAAGTTATTAGGAATTAGGTGATTATCCTCATTATATCGGAATTCGTTGTAATTGGTGATATTTGAGGAAATTGCCTGGGTTGTTTGCCGGACGATAAATATTTGGTTTTGAATATACGTTGTTATGCACCAATTTCAAATTGATATATCTGTACGTCTATTTTTATAGAGTGAGATATACCTTTTTGAAATTATGTCTGTGACATTTACCTATACCAGTGGATGGTTAGGTAAGGAGCATTGAACAGCGGTGTAATTCTTCTTAACCATAAGTACAGTTTTCAACCTACAACACACAGTGAATGAGTTATTAGACTCAAGGGACTTATACAGAGTATTGTATGTTGTCCAGTGCCCATTAGGACAGAGGGGTAGGTACTCGTACTATATTCGGTTTACTTATGACTTCTCTAGTTTCAGACAGGTGTTTCGTAGAAACACAGGGTCTGAGTTTTGAGAAGTTATAAGTATAAGATTAAAGTAGAGAACCAGGTATTGCAAGTATCGGGATTCTTCAAGGTGATCGAAGATGTAGATACTTGTGTTTGGTATTCAGTTGATAGTAATGTTTAAGAGAACTAGATTCTCTTTCGGGTTACTCATAAGTGGAAGCATTCCTAAGTTGAGTAACGCTGATCAGCCTCCTTCCATTTATTTAACATGCACTGGAGACAGCTGCATGATTTGAATCTGGTTCAATTAAATCAGTGACTCTGTTTCTATATTGGATATAGAACAGTTCATATCTTGACATTGTTAAGGTACGGGGAGTTGTCCGGCTTATGCTTAAAACCAGACTCCGGATAACTCAAGGCACGTTTCTGTAATGGCTGTTTGTGGGTTGACCCGGGCTATGACGGGGGTTGATTTTCTACCATCTGGAAGATCAATAGTGATATTGTTCTTGACTCGCCATAGTTTTAATAAAAATGGATTTTTTCAGAAAACAGTAGTGGGAGTATGGTAGAACTGGAAGTGATTCCAGAACCGCAAACGATTACTGAAAATTTGATAAGAACCTAAAGATTCAATCTGGTTTGACATTCCATTGGCCACTCCGCAGATATAGTGGGTAACCTCAGGCACCCGAGAGGTACTTCGGTATGCTCAAGGACGGTGGCAGGGAGGTTCTTGTTTACCCGGACTTGCCATTGCTGTTGTTCCAGACTGTGAGACCCGGCAATAGGATGAGTATAGCGTCGTTCTAAACTAGTTTTAGAAGTGCACGTCTATATGACTCTGCCAGAGAGTTGTCGTAGTCAGTGGGAGCAGCAGAAGCATTGGTGGACAGGTGGCTTATGTCTATTTATAGACTAAAGCGGATATAGCGGAGATAGATCTTCTATTTCTGATGTGAAAGTCATAGGTTTGACTTCATCAGAATAGAGGATGGATCTGTTAAGAAGGTAGCAGGGTGTGATGTCCTGGTATTTGATGACATACACAGAGTAGGAAGTGATTTTCCTATACTACGATCAGTTATACTTTGGTTGTCACACAGTGGTTTCTCCACATAGGGCTTGGATATTATATCAGACATTCTGGTTACTAGATCTATGGTTTTAGATCTGGGTGGTTTCCCAATAAGGGTACTTAGACAGCATTCTAAGAGTATTTAGAATGGACGACTCCTGGCATGGTGGTGTATCTGTAGGTGATGGAGTCACCCTCTCTAAAGGTGTCTTACAGACTAAAGAGGAGAGGGATGTGCATGATTGACAGATCACTTGCTTAGGCAATTGAGTCAATCATGAGATGTCAAGTACCACACCAGATGTTTTTGCAGTAGATGCAATAAGTTGATATTGATCCAATCCTGGAGAAACAGTCAGAAGTAGTTTTAGAACATAAGTGGATGTTCTTGGGATTTGATAACGACAGCCTCCTTTAGGAGACGGTTATCATTCCAGGCTTCCAAGGTGACATGTGTTAGTTATATGTATGCCCTAGAGGCCATTACTGTACATAGGATGTATATTGTAGTGGATGCTGGGACATATAAAGGGAGGACTTTCTTGCTCGACATGATAGTATACTATCTGGTTACCCTTTACCTTAACGTGTATGCTAATTGTCTCTCTGTTACATGTTGGTAAAGCCCTTAGGATCTGTACTTGACTACCTGGACTATGATGCGGATCATACTAGTGGGGACATGGTAGTCCATAAGTATATCCTTCAAAGTCCCTAGTCGTGGGTGTATCGAGACGGGGCATCGATATACCAGAGTAGACTAGCGTGTACCTTCTCGACCTATACAGATGGGCGATGGATGATCCCATATCCATCGGTGTTTGACATCAGAGATGATATACGGGTGCTCAGTAGAGACTGGGTACACTGGACGGACTCGCCGAGAACTCCCAGATGGTATTATACCTCACGTCAGATGGCAGTTCTCTGGTGACACTGGTACAGAGTAGTCTGTTGACCCGAGATCGTCATAGAGTCTTGTGTGGTTCCCACTGTGCTTTGATTTCCATCTTACCACGTCCAAGAGGGCGTGCAAAATGGTGGTTTTTGGGTACAGTCCCGAGTCACATGGAGGCAATGAGCGATAGGAGGGGATTCGTCTCTCCCGGTATAGGGAGTTGATGTTGCGCTGTGTTCGATTGGCTATAACAGGAAATCCCTGGCCAGGGTTGCTGAGATTTACTGGTAAGTGTTACCAGTAGTTTCTCGAATTGTTATAGACCTCATATCGACACGACTTATTGAGCTATTGGGGTCTGACGTTTACCACCCCTAGGCGAGATATGCGACAGATCAGACGATCAGACCGGACTGTACGGTAGTGTTACTGGTCGGATTCACTGGAGTGTGAGCGGGTTTGCTCGTCGATCTTCAGATCGCTCAATACCCGGGTGGCCGTTACGTTTATCAGACCGCTTGCGGCTTGTGGGTGTTTGATATGATCATCACCTGCTGCCGGCGTATTGACGAGTCTTTAGAGTCCTACACAGAGGTTTCCTGGCTCAAGCGAAACGAAATAGGAGCGCATATGAGATATGTGCGGGACCGAGAATAATGCGTGTATGTGATACCGTATTTCATTCTCATGATGAATGTATCGAATGGTTGTATGCGATATAACCTAGTTATCGATTCAAGCGTTGATCCGATAAGCCGATACATTGTATACTAGTCGGTTGTGTGCGACATGACCGGATCATTGAATCAAGTGTTGATTTAATGATTTAATGCATAATTATATATTTGATATATTACTTTGCACTAACTAGTATTGGTTCACTTTAAACGGATTTTCTCACTTGGTTTGTGCACAAAGTATATGTGATATACTTTAGTACACATCTATGTATCATGATTGATGATGCTTGCTATTGAGGTTAAGTGTGAAGAATTAAACAATGGTTAAGAGATGATTAGGGTTTGCTTTATCATTTTATTTATTCATTTATTTATTTAAATGAAAAGGATTATGAGTTATGATAAGAATGGAGGCCATTTTTGTTTCTTATTGGATGCTTCATGAACATTTGACTTTATGCCACCATTCTTGTCATTTTCCTTAACCCTAACCCACTCTAATCACCATGGTTAATTCTCTACACCTAACCCTAGTTAGTTATGATAAGTATTGGATTTTCTTTTTGATTAAAATAATACTTATCATAATTCTATGCTCATCTTCTTCTTCTTCTTCAAGTGAGCAACCTTGATGCCATTCATGGCAACTTGTGTTCTAGTGAGCAAAATCCAAATCTAAAGTTAACCTACCTCCTATTTCTTCATCCTCTACCTCTTGCCAAGTAGTAGAGTGTGTTTCCTTCACAAGATTTTAGGGTTTGGTGAAGGTGGAGCTTGATCTATCGATGCCTCGACGTAGATCATCTTCGGCATGGACATCGACGACCTAGCTTGCCCATTCTCCGACGAAGCCGACTCTAGAGCCCGGATTAGATTTGGACAGCGGAGACGACCTCGTTGTGGAGCCGTGGAGGTGGAGGACCGGATCTACAAAGGTTGTATTTCCGTATTCCCTTAGTTAATTGTTAACTAGTTCTATATTCGCCTAGACATCTAGCCAATGATCCGTACATTAGGGTTTGTAGGCACCGTAAAATTTGAAATTGCCATGGTTGATGGCTTGGGAGACCTCACTAGTGTGCCTAGGAACCCTACAGTGGTATCAGAGCCTAGCTAGAGCCTTAGGCGAAGTCCAGACGGAAATTGAAGTCCGAACGAACCCGAAACCCCGCATCGATATTGCTCTCTGTACATTTTTTAAAAACAGGGTTTTTTCAGTATTTAAAATATTCAGAAAAACATGCAGGAAAATATAAGAGAAACTGTGAATTTCGTAGCCCTAATTCCATTAGAGCGCCGCGCTTCCGCGGTACGAGCTTGGCTCGTGCGGCGGAAGGGCGGCCGTTTTGTCGTTTTCTGTGGGGTTGTTTGCACAGTAACTCCTATTTAACTGTGTTGAGTTCTCTGGATATTTTTAAAATTTTATTCAAGTGTTGAATAATCTGAGTTGATTTGGGGATTCGGTATTTCGATCGGGTATCAAATTTTGTCTGTGTGGCTTTCCGGATAAATTTTAGAATATGTTAAAAAGTTCGACCGGATATAAATACCCAATTTTTCCCCTGTCGGGAAATTTCCAAGTGTTGGATTTTTCTGTAGTTTAACGACGTTCTAAGTAGTGCAAGTAACGCGATGGTCCCTCTAGAAGACACAAACCTTAACTCGATTATGTGACCGTCTTGAACTACCCTTTGAACCTTCGGGTTTGGGGCAGTACGGCGTGCCACATGTAAGGCGTTGGCTTGACCCTTCTACGGCTGGACCGTTGGTACTGAGGTACGAAGGGAATGTTGTTAGACTTATTTCATGTATTGATCAGTTTCGGAAAAACTTGGGTGTTCGATTGTTCGATCGAAAAGTTTGACATTTTCTATTTTATCTGGAATGGGATACAATAATTGGAATTCACAATAAGTTATATGATAACTGAATGAATGTTATAAACGTAGCAATTTAGTCTCACTTGATCGGTTGCCACAGAATTTTGATGTGATCAAAAGTCCGTCGCAATCACGTAGCGTACGCGGATACTCGCCGGGTAAACTTAATAGACAGCTTCACTCCATAGCCCCAACCAAGTGACTGTAGGAGAACCCCGTCGCCGAAAGCATCCGTTCGGGTGCTCGCGGTGGCGGTGTTCCGCCTTGGTGCACTTCGTCGACGGTAACGGGGGTGCGGCCGTCTATTGAAGTTTGCGACTAGCATTCGATCAGGATGTCGGGAATCTTGTTGAATTGCCCGACTTGATATTGAAAAGTGTTTTCGATTTTGAGACTAAAATGCGGGGTTTATAATTGTTAGGCATGTGATGTCTAAGGTATTCATTTGATTAGGCATGCGATGTCTGTGCAGATTGCGGATTCCAACTGTTGTAGTTTTACACTTTCTTTTCTGTGACCGTAAGTGTAATATGTGATATCGCCGGTTTCGTTGCTATATGTCAACGACAATTGGGATGCGCATATTTACTTACGTTGATGACATGTGATGTTATGTGTTGCTGGATATGTTATATTGGATCGTCGTGTTTGAATAGCCGGGGGTTTTTATGTGAGATGAGTGTTTTTCATTTTCATTCATGTAAAAACTTGTATGTAATATTCTTTTATTGGGACGCTTCCAGGTTGCGGAAGTAGTCACCTGTTGTATATTATTTACTTTTCCGCACTAGGATAGACCTAAGGAGGAGGGCACAAGTAACCGGGTTCTGGAGTCCAGTGGGAGACCAACTCGAGGAGTCGAGTCCGGGTCTCCTAACTCTAGAATTGGTAGGGTTGCTTGCCGCTCTCGTAGGGGTCTAAGGGTGTGGGTTTGGCTATTCATCACGACCGTGGAATCCGTGTTTTATACTGGCTCGTATTGAAAACACGGACGTCCTAGTATATCCAATATTTCATATGATTCTTCTGCTGCGATATCTGTGATGCGATCATGTGATGTTTCTGTGATGGATATAGTATATAGTATATATGATATATTATATAGACGTTACTTATGTTTTACACCCGCGCTAGCCCTGCCCTGCTCTGCCGTTAGTTACCTAACCTAACGGTGCACGAGGGGACATCGAGGCGAATGCGGATGGCATAAATGTACGTCATATCTATCTGTGATGTTTAGGTATTTAAATGATGGGACTTCATTAATGTGATTAATGAAATAAAAGAAACCTAAGATGTTGTAGAATCGAATTTCAAAATAAAACAGGTAGCTACAGTTCTTGCTTTGCACAGCGGTATATATGATATATCCTGCACCTTATTCGATGAGGAAAGGACCGAGATCCCTTCACCGGGAGTGACTCCTTTAGCAATAACTGGCAGATGCTACACACTCGGTTTGTCTTTTGATTGCTTTTAAGTGTTTTGCTTTGCACAGTGATATATATGATATATCAAGCACCTCATTCGACGAGGAAAGGACCGACGATCCCTTCACCGGGAGTGACTCCTTTAGCAAAACTAGAAAAGCCTCAAAAGCATTCCATTTTTAAAATCATTTGATTCTACAACGATATAAAGTTCATTACGCAAAAGGTTTTCATAAAAACCTGTCGTAGCCCTCCGTCATTTCAGATAGGTAATAGTTAGTATTCGTGCTGCGTTTGTTGACTCAGTCAAGGCGTAGTGTGCGGTAGCTGATTATTGCTTATCTGCAAAGCATATGATGCGATTGGATTAGGGTAGTCGTGCGGCCTTGTTGACTCAGTCAAGGGTCGTGCGGGTGGGTTTAATTCAATCGAGAAATGACGGGTTGAACTTTACTTGCGGTGTATGGTTTGTTGACTCAGTCAAGGTCATAGATCGCATGGGGCAATATTATCGGGAATTTCAAGTGTTGAAATTTGCAATGAGATTGCATACCTTCTATGAGATAGTTGGATCCCGATACCCGCTGCGAGTAAGTGTTACTCCTGGGAGAGTTTTATACATTACAATTAGCCGATCAAGTAGGTGTCTAGAAAGGTGTTAACGAGGTTACGCCTCTGGGAAAACGAGGTTTACAGTAATTAGGTTCGTGCGAAAGCACAGGGGACCTCCCTCAAAGTACCGACACTGGCCTGGCTGAAAGATTGGCGAACTTGTAGTGTGTAATTAATCCCGGCTAGTCTTTCCTTTTAGGGTTTGAAGGAAGATTTGATAAAAAGCAGTGGGAGCCATCCTGATTAGATAAAATAATAACCAATCTATTCTTGCAGAGCGCACGCTGAGTGTTTTCTTCTCTCTCTCTCCAGGTAGCGACCATATCACGCCTTAATCAAGATAATAATACGGATATTTGACCGAACCCGCTTGTTATACTGAGCTGGGGAACGTTGGTCCCGCTCCAACTTATAAATGTTATAAGACAGAGCAGGAAATTGGGGAATACCAGATTTCCCGTGCCGCCCAAACGAAGAGAGTGCATGCTGATGCATCATCTTCGGGTTTGTTCATTATACAGAACTGTTTCTCAGTATCCTTTACGTCCTGGGTATATGATACCAGATCAGGATCCCAGATATGTAATCTGTTACATAGGGCTACAGAAAGGTAGAGAACTGAGAACGGGTGATAAGTTTCATGAGGCAGAAAACGGGGCAAGTGTTGCAGCCAAGTTTGTTGGTCACTGTCACCCTGTATTACCAATACATTGATTCTGAACGAATGTTGTAAGATACCGAACCTGATATACAAAATCATATCAGTCTCTTTATTAGTAAAGAAAGGATATAATTTTGTGTTGTTGGATAATGTTTTGAACATTTCCTATATCAAAAGTTGATCGGTTCAGGCACGTTATCTAAAAGCGTTGATGTTCTAAATCAAACTACAGTTCTTAGTATATGGAACACACATAAGAGGAAGAGTTCAGAAATGAACGAATCCTTCTTGAGGTATTGTAGACTAGGTCATATCAATGCGAACCGACTAGCTAGAGTTACATTTAGATGTATATTTAAATCAGTTTGAATTTACATCTTGTGAAACTCGCCAGTCATGTCACAAAGATAAGATGACCATAGCTCTGCTTATTGGAAACAGAGAAAGAATTAGTAAACTCTTGGGATGATACATGTTGATGTATGTAAAGGTCCCCTGTCTACACATGCCAGAACTGGTTCTTTGTACTTCATTACGTTCTCTGATGATCTCTTTAGATTCAGACATATGTTCTTGTTGAAACACAAGTCCGAACCTTTTGAGATATTCACAGAATATAAGTTAGAAGTAGAGAACCAATACGGGTATAAGTATTATGTCCTATGATGAGATCAAGGAGGAGAATACTTGTGCATGGAAATCCTGGATTATTCTAAAGGAGAATGAGATTCTCTCTCGGCATTACTCCTCTGAATACACCATAGCACGATGGTGTATCGGGGCGGAGCAATCACACCCTATATGATAAGGTGTGCTCTATGATGAGTATTACTGAGTCACCTTTTTCCTTATGGGAGTTATGCACTTGAGAAGTTGCATACCTATTGAATAGGGTTCAAATCAAATCAGTTGCCTACCGCTTCATATGTGATATGGAATGGGAAGAACCCATGTCTTAAGTTAGTTAAGATTTGGAGTTGTCCGGCCTATGTCTGAAAGCAAAATCCGGACAAGCTCGAGGCAAGGTCAGTTATGTAGAACTGGAAATGTTCCAGCTATACAAACTACAGCATGATTTGGTACAACCAGAGGATTCAGTGGAAACCAACGAACCTCAGCCTCTCCGCCGATCTAGTAGGGTTCCTCACCCACCTGAGAGATACTTCTGTTTCTCTATGACAGTGGGAGCGAGGATTGCATCATGAGATGATGACCCAACTAGTTTCGAGCTGGCCATCTGGGGTAAGACTCTGTAAGAATGGCTGGATGTTTATCGATCTGAGATGGAATCCATATACACCAACAAAGTATGGACTTTAGTTGCTATATCTGAAGGGTTAAATCCCCATCAGAAGCAAGTATATCTTGAGAAGATTACTCGGTGTACATGGAAGAGTTGAGACTTTCAAAGCTAGAATTGTTAAAGGTTTTCGTCATCGACCAGGCTTGGATAATGATGAAACCTTTTCCAGTAGCTATGCTTAAGTCCATCCAGATCCTACTTGTCACGGCTACATACCATGACTGCGATATCTGGTGGTTGGGTGTCTTGACTGCTTTTCTAAATGATGATTTAGAAGAGAGCGTCTATAAGTACACAGCCAGAGGGCCTCGTAGACAGTTGGAGCAGCGGAAACGTGTACAAGATGTTTTATATGATAAAGCAGGCATCGCGGAGTTGGAACATCTGTTTTGATGGATTAGTCAAAGAGTTTGACATCGTCAAAATGGTAGATGAACCTTGTATAAACAAAAAGGTAGTATGGAGTATGGTGACGATCCTCGTAGAGTACGTAGATGACATACTCTTGATAAGAAAAGAGTTTCTTATGCTACGCTCGGTCAATCTCCGCTTATCACTAGAATTCTCCATATAGGATCAAAGTGATACCTACTAAATCCTGGATTTTGGATCTATGAGATAGATTTAATTGGATGTTAGGATTCTCACTAGTTGTAGTGAGATGGTATCAATCGATCCTGGGGAGGATCACTGGAAGTGTTCCAGGGTGATAAAGACGACTGAATGTCAGTCACAGGCATTGTCTTTACCCTCAGTACAGGGACGATATGATGGAAGAGTTCCAAGATAGATACCGTGACATACTAGACAATAAAGGCAGGATATATCGCTACTTAAGATGCTACCAAAGAGGCTGTTTGGGTGTATATTGGTTCATGAGATGAACTATGTTCCTACCATTGTGAGACAATGGAGTTGTGGCTTATGCCAAGGAACGCCGGTCCCGTCAGTGATCTAGACATATTCTAAGGCAGTATCACTTGATCATGGAGATGGTTGATCTCCAGGGAGATCGAGGTTTGGAGAGTAGATTCAGAGGACAACACAGCGGATCCACTCACAAAGGCATGTTCCCAGAGAGAGACTTTCATGGGATGGTTGAGTATGAGATACTACAACCACTGCTACAGATGGCCCTAGTGCAAGTGGGAGATTGTTAGTTATATGTATGCCCTAGAGGCCATTACTGTACATAGGATGTATATTGTAGTGGATGCTGGGACATATATAGGGAGGACTTTCTTGCTCGACATGATAGTATACTATCTGGTTACCCTTTACCTTAACGTGTATGCTAATTGTCTCTCTGTTACATGTTGGTAAAGCCCTTAGGATCTGTACTTGACTACCTGGACTATGATGCGGATCATACTAGTGGGGACATGGTAGTCCATAAGTACATCCTTCAAAGTCCCTAGTCGTGGGTATATCGAGACGGGGCATCGATATACCAGAGTAGACTAGCGTGTACCTTCTCGACCCATACAGATGGGCGATGGATGATCCCATATTCATCGCTGTTTGACATCAGAGATGATATACGGGTGCTCAGTAGAGACTGGGTACACTGGACGGACTCGCCGAGAACTCCCAGATGGTATTATACCTCACGTCAGATGGCAGTTCTCTGGTGACACTGGTACAGAGTAGTCTGTTGACCCGAGATCGTCATAGAGTCTTGTGTGGTTCCCACTGTGCTTTGATTTCCATCTTACCACGTCCAAGAGGGCGTGCAAAACGGTGGTTTTTGGGTACAGTCCCGAGTCACATGGAGGCAATGAGCGATAGGAGGGGATTCGTCTCTCCCGGTATAGGGAGTTGATGTTGCGCTGTGTTCGATTGGCTATAACAGGAAATCCCTGGCCAGGGTTGCTGAGATTTACTGGTAAGTGTTACCAGTAGTTTCTCGAATTGTTGTAGACCTCATATCGACACGACTTATTGAGCTATTGGGGTCTGACGTTTACCACCCCTAGGCGAGATATGCGACAGATCAGACGATCAGACCGGACTGTACGGTAGTGTTACTGGTCGGATTCACTGGAGTGTGAGCGGGTTTGCTCGTCGATCTTCAGATCGCTCAATACCCGGGTGGCCGTTACGTTTAGCAGACCGCTTGCGGCTTGTGGGTGTTTCATATGATCATCACCTGCTACCGGCGTATTGACGAGTCTTTAGAGTCCTACACAGAGGTTTCCTGGCTCAAGCGAAACGAAATAGGAGCGCATATGAGATATGTGCGGGACCGAGAATAATGCGTGTATGTGATACCGTATTTCATTCTCGCGATGAATGTATCGAATGGTTGTATGAGATATAACCTAGTTATCGATTCAAGCGTTGATCCGATAAGCCGATACATTGTATACTAGTCGGTTGTGTGCGACATGACCGGATCATTGAATCAAGTGTTGATTTAATGATTTAATGCATAATTATATATTTGATATATTACTTTGCACTAACTAGTATTGGTTCACTTTAAACGGATTTTCTCACTTGGTTTGTGCACAAAGTATATGTGATATACTTTAGTACACATCTATGTATCATGATTGATGATGCTTGCTATTGAGGTTAAGTGTGAAGAATTAAACAATGGTTAAGAGATGATTAGGGTTTGCTTTATCATTTTATTTATTCATTTATTTATTTAAATGAAAAGGATTATGAGTTATGATAAGAATGGAGGCCATTTTTGTTTCTTATTGGATGCTTCATGAACATTTGACTTTATGCCACCATTCTTGTCATTTTCCTTAACCCTAACCCACTCTAATCACCATGGTTAATTCTCTACACCTAACCCTAGTTAGTTATGATAAGTATTGGATTTTCTTTTTGATTAAAATAATACTTATCATAATTCTATGCTCATCTTCTTCTTCTTCTTCAAGTGAGCAACCTTGATGCCATTCATGGCAACTTGTGTTCTAGTGAGCAAAATCCAAATCTAAAGTTAACCCACCTCCTATTTCTTCATCCTCTACCTCTTGCCAAGTAGTAGAGTGTGTTTCCTTCACAAGATTTTAGGGTTTGGTGAAGGTGGAGCTTGATCTATTGATGCCTCGACGTAGATCATCTTCGGCATGGACATCGACGACCTAGCTTGCCCATTCTCCGACGAAGCCGACTCTAGAGCCCGGATTAGATTTGGACAGCGGAGACGACCTCGTTGCGGAGCCGTAGAGGTGGAGGACCGGATCTACAAAGGTTGTATTTCCGTATTCCCTTAGTTAATTGTTAACTAGTTCTATATTCGCCTAGACATCTAGCCAATGATCCGTACATTAGGGTTTGTAGGCACCGTAAAATTTGAAATTGCCATGGTTGATGGCTTGGGAGACCTCACTAATGTGCCTAGGAACCCTACAACATGAACGACAGGGTGGTCGTCAGAGTTATAGTTTTCCCTCTGACGAAGGGCGGTATTATGGACAGATGGTCCAGGTGGATACTGAGGGAAGGTATGGCGCACGATACTGATTAAGTTCAGTTGACGATACAGTCTAAAAAGTTTGGATTTGGAGTTCATTTTTTGAGTTAGGTCCCATCAGACATCCAGACATTCTAAGACCGGTATTGCTCATTTCGGGAGATGGCTTTCTCCGCGAACTTGAGATAAAGAGAGGCATAGAAAGAAACACCATAGCGGATCCACTCACTGAGGCTATTCCTCGAACGCAATAGTTTCGCAAACGAGCTTTGTGAGACTGACTAGTAGAGGAGTTGGGTGTTCGGTATCACACGGGCTGTGAGTATGCGATATCGCAATAATTAGCCTTGAGTGCAAGTGGGAGATTGTTGGATATAGTGCCCTCAGAGTCAATTATTGGATCACAGGCACATAATTGCAATGATTGAGGAGGACCTATGCCGGTAGGACAGTCTTACTCAAGATGATAGTATGGTATCTGGTTTATCTTTATCATCGTGTACTGTTTTAGGTGACCTTACGAGTCGCTATTACACGTTCATAGAGCCCCTAGGATTCTTGCTTGACTACCAGCAGTATGAGGGCGATCATATACGTGAGAGCTGGAGTATATAAGCACATCCTTAAAAGGTCCCTAGTCGTGGGAGTTTCGAGACAGGGCATCGATATTCCGGAGTAGACTAGTGTATACAGTCGAGACCCCGACGAGGGGCGGTGGCCGGTCTCACAAGCCACTGGTGTCATTTGGTTCACCTAAGATGTATACAGGTGCTCATTGGGTTATGAGTACACCGGACAGGACTCGCCGGGAACCTGCTAGTTGGAATTATACCTGACGTCAGATAGCAGTTCCCTGGTGACATGTGTACAGGTTAGTTCATCGACCTGAGATCGTCATTTGTCTTGTGTGAGTTCCCACTGTGCTTTGATTACTACCCTACCACGGCTCAAAGGAGTCGTGCAAACAGGTTTTAGTTGGGTACAGTCCCGAGCCACATGGAGGCAGTGAGCGGATCTTCAGGGGTTCGTCTCTCCCGGTATTGGGGGTGAGGTCGCGCTGTGTCTAGGAGAGCCAGAACATGAAAAGTCCTTAGCCAAGACAGGAGATTTGCTGGTAGGTATTCCAGTAGTATCTCAGGGTGTTCTGGGCTACACTCCGACACGACTTGTACCGCTATTAGGGGTCTGACTTTTACCAACCCCCTAGGCCCGCCATGCGATGCTCATAGACGAACGGACCGGACTGTACGGATATTGTCGCTGACAGGCTCAGTAGGGTGTCAGGATGAGTGCGCTCATCGACGTCCCTTTTGGTCAATAGCTGGTGGCCCATCACATATGGCTAATACCTCTGACGTGCTAGTGGTTAAATCCACAGCCATAGTATTGACGAGTCTTTAGAGTCCACCACACACACAGTTACTCAAGTTTTGGGCGAAACGCTGTATAGGCCGTAAGGAGATATGGCAGGGTTCGATCAGATACGTGCGGTATTGCACGGATCGTGATCGGACGGATTTTACTAGCCGGCTTTGGCTTAAGCCGGATCCTAGTATTAGATAGTGTAGATTTTGTCTCTTTGCATTTGTGTTCAATGGGAATACAAATGCGGGCATGTATATGCAGTAGCGGGGTTTTCCTGTAATTTATTACGGGATCAGTTTTCTGTAGTTGCCGGTTTGCATTCCGTTCTGGCCGGTTTTCCTTTGTTCCTTCATGGCCGGACTTTTCGATGGAGGGGGTTATTTACAAGTTTGCAAATAACATTTGTGGAGGGGGTTTCTTGCATATGGATTGATTATGAGAGCATCTTTTTATTCCATTCTTTTCTATCATCATTTCATGTATTAATGAGATTAAGATTGATTTAGTGTATGATGTGAAGCTTGCTTTTGATGTGGTCACCACCCTTGATCTCCTACACTCACCTCCCTTTGTTTTAATCCCCTCCTCATTCCAATAAGTGGCCGGCCACAATTTGGAGAGGAGGGAGAGAGTTCATTTTTGAGGGAAATTGATACATCCTATTTTGCTTGCTCAAAAAATCCTTAACACTTCTCCAAAGTTCATTCCTTATCTCCTCCATCACCAATGGCAACATAAACCCTAAAGGGACAAAGCAATTCTACACTTGCCTACAGCATTCCTTGGACGCGTCGGCTAGCCAACTTCACGCCCGAGTTGCCTCGGTCCAGAGGTAGGAGCACGTAAAAGTATTCGGCTACGTGGTGCCTTTTCCGACGAGGACGTGACGGACGGAGATTCCGCGGGAGATCGGAGTGGAGACGAAGACCGAAGGACACGGATCGCTTGGTATAGCTTCTCTACTCTTTTATTGTTTGTTAGTAGCTAGGTTAATGGCCCGATCTGGGTTAAAAGTGCGCGGTGGTGCCGGTTTGCTAGTTTGCAAAGTTTTTCGTTTCCGCATTTCCGGCGTCGGATCGACGGCCGGGGCGCCGCCGCGGACTTACAGTGGCTTATGCCAAGGAACCCCCGTCCCATCAGAAATCTTGATATAATTCTAGGCAGTATCACATGATCATAGAGATGGTTGATCTCCAAGGAGATTGAGGTTAGGAGAGTAGACACAGAGGACAACAGCATGGATCCACTCACAAAGGCCTTTTTCCCAGTAGAGACTTTTATGGGATGGTTGAGTATGAGATACTTCAACCGCAGCTAATTGTTGGGTATGTGATACTACAACAGATGGCTCTAGTGCAAGTGGTAGATTTTTAGTTATATGTATGCCCTAGAGGCCATTACTGTACATACAATGTAAATTGTAGTGGATGCTAGGACATATATACGGAGGAATTTCTTGCTCGACATGATAGTATGCTATCTGCTTGCTCTTTATCTTAACATGTACTCTGATTGTATCTATGTTACATGTTGATAAAGCCTTTAGGATATGTACTCGACTACTGGGATTATGATGAGATCATACTAGTGGGGCCACGGTAGTCGACGAGTACATCCTATAACTGTTCCTAGTCGAGGGTGTATCGAGACTGGGCATCGATACACCAGAGTAGACTAGCGTACACGCATCTTGACCCATATGATAGGCGATGGATGATCCCATATCCATCGGTGTTTGACATCAAGGATGGTGTACGGGTGCTCAGTGGAGACTGGGTACACTGGACGGACTCGCCGAGAACTCCCAGATGG
Organism: Agapanthus africanus; assembly: GCA_030015575.1. NCBI lineage: Eukaryota > Viridiplantae > Streptophyta > Magnoliopsida > Asparagales > Amaryllidaceae > Agapanthus > Agapanthus africanus. Next base: position 712,430,442 of record JASDDO010000024.1, on the reverse strand, counting down.
TATTATACCTCACGTCAGATGGCAGTTCTCCGGTGACACTGGTACAGAGTAGTCTGTTGACCCGAGATCGTCGTAGAGTCTTGTGTGATTCCCACTGTACTTTGATTTCCATCATACCACGTCCAAGTGGGCGTGCAAAAAGGCGGCTTTTGGGTACACTCCCGAATCACATGGAGGCAATGAGCAAAAGGAGGGGATTCGTCTCTCCCGGTATAGGGAGTTGATGTTGCGCTGTGTTCGATTGGCTATAGCTGGAAATCCCTGGCCAGGGTTGTTGAGATTTACTGGTAAGTGTTACCAGTAGTTTCTCGAACTGTTATAGACCTCATATCGACACAACTTATCAAGCTACTGGGGTCTGACGTTTACCACCCCTAGGCGAGATATGCGACATATCAGATGACGAGACTGGACTGTACGGGAGTGTTACTGATTGGATTCGCAGGAGTACTAGCGGGCTTGCTTGTTGATCTTCTGATCGCTCAATACCCGGGTAGCCGTTTTGTTTAGCACACCGCTTGCGGCTTATGGTTGTTTGATATGATCATCACCTACTGCCGGCGTATTGACGAGTCTTTAGAATCCTACACAGGGGTTTCCTGGCTCAAGCGAAACGGAGTAGGAGCACATATGAGATATGTATGGGACCGAGATTAATACGATATGAGATACCGTATTCTATTCTCGTGATTCATGACATTGATCGGTTGTATGCGATATAGCCGGGTTATCGGATCAAATGTTGATTCGATAAGTTGTTACACATGATATTAGTCGGTTACAGCCGGGTTATTAAATCAAGAGTTGATTTAATAATTTAATGCATAATTATATATTTGATATATTACATTGCATTAACTGGTATTAGCTCACTTATGATTTATTTTCTCACTAGATTGTGCATATTGTTTATATGTGATATATGCAAGTGTACATGTTTGTATCATGCTTGATGATACACACAAGTTGGGTGTATGAGACTTAAACCAAATCAAGGTTAAATTAGGGTTTACTAATTTCCTTACAAATAACAAAAGAGGTGAGACTTTGGTCAAAGTTATCAAGCTTCATGAAGCTTGATAAACATTGACAAAGTCATTCCTTAGGATATTAGTTAACCCAACCCTTAACCTAATACCTTGGTTAATTTTCTACATGAGTTATGCATGAGGGCTTAACTCAACCATGGTGCATTAATTCAAGAGATAAGTTTTCATTTGGAAGGATTATTCTTTCTTCTTGTTCTTCATCATCAAGCTCCATCCAAAAGCTTACTAGCTCCAATGGTGCCATGAGAAAAAGAGTGAGAAAATCAATTCTAAAGTGAGCCCACTTCCTACTTCTTCATCCTCTACCACTTGCCATGTAGTAGAGTGTGTTATCTTCACAAAATTCATGACCTAGTGAAGGAATAGCTTGAGTTAGTGTCTCCCCGACGTAGATCATCTTCGGCCTCGAAGTCATCGTAGCAAGCACGTTCGTTCTTCTTGCGGAGTTTATCTAGAGTCCGGAGTTCATGATCACAGCGATGGGGACATCTACACGGAGCTAATGAAGTGAAGGACCGGATCTATAAAGGTTGTAATCCCGTTCACTTAGTGTTAAAATGTTTAGCATGCTAGTTTTTGCCTAAACCCTAGTTTAAAGATCCGGCTTCGGGTTGTTCGGCACGGCTAAAATTTTAATCGGGCATGGTTGATGCCTCGTAGACCCTTATTAGAGTGCCAAGCAACCCTACAATTACAAGTCATACTAGGTACATACAAACAGTTATGTAGAATCAATATATGCCCACTTGTCAAACCTAGGCGATATTCTCCCATGGATTCAGCGTCCACGCTCATTCCGTTTGCAACTCTGAGAGACCAATCACCTACCTTTATAACTCTACGGTTTCTCAAAGCATGTATTGAATTACAGATATGAGATCCTGCTCCGGTATCTAGTACCCAGGAAGTAGAGTTAATTGATAAACAGTTCTCAATAACAAATACACTTGAGGCTGAAGCCACAACATGCTTCGTATCCTAGCTACTGGCTTCTAAAGCCCTGCAATCTTTCTGCCAATGCCAAGTCCCATAACAATAGGAACGTTCCTCTTTTACTACATTCAGTCCCGAAACTTTTGCCCTTCTCTTTCTTTCTTCTTCCCTGGTTTCCTTCAGGATAGAAGGCAGAGATTGTAGAATCAAGTCAGTATCTGACTCGTGTCCTAACGTGGTCTCCAGGTCCTTGAGCTTATCAATACAGCTAGTCATTGTAAGTACGTTATCCTATACAGATGACCCGAAAGTCAACCTCGCTTGAGTTAATTCGTTCGAGGTCTCATATCTTGCGATATGAGATTGCTCTCCTTATAAATCTTTGTTATGGAGAAAGATGGAAACTGAGTCTGTCTTCTCGTGCTACTTCTGGTATACACCATCAACTGAAGCTAACACGAGGCATTTGGCTTTTGCTTTATCCTTTTCCCTTGTCTGGAGGATATCCATATCCATGACGGTAGAAACTGGACCTAGGACGGCGGGATCTTGAGTAGTAATAGGGTGGTCCAGCTTGTCATAGGCAATGGACATCTGGACAGGCCTTTGCCAGTCATATAAGTCAGAATCAGTCAATTTGTTATCTAGATGTAACCTAGTCATAGTCACATGGTCGCTGCAATTAAGAAAGAGAAGAAAACACTTTTAGCATGATGCTCTTGCAAGTTTAGAGTGGTTTTTAATTTATCTAAATAGGATGGCTCCCACTGTTTCTCGAATCCTTCCTCAAACCATAAATGAAGAATTAGCCAGGACTATTCTCACCGTACAATACTTGCTTAACCGTTCAGCCAGGCTAGTGTCGATACATCGAGGGAGGTTTTCCAACGCTTTCGCGAAGTTCCTTAATTAAAGAACCTCTTTTCTCTGGGGGCGTAGCCCCGCTGACACCTTTCTTGGCACCTACTTGGTTTATAGCATTGATCGTTAAGTGGCGAATCTCCTGATAAGTAGTATATACTCACAGTAGGATCGGGATCCAAAATATCATCGTATGATAATGTTGAAGGAATCCTACCAACATTCATCAAACTCTAAAATTGTATGCTCTCTCTGCAAATTTCAGTTTCTTTAGAAATTCCCGATATAAATTTTTGCCTCATGCTCTTATGACTTTGACTAAGGGCCAAATATGTCATAAGTCACATGTCAAGTTCTACCCGTCATTATCCAGGTTAATTTGAACCCACCCGTATATACTCTTGACTAAGGGCCAAGAAAAGTAATACGACTGTCCCAAACCAACGCATCTATCTATGCAACAAATGAATACCCCAGCAGCTACCAAACACTATGTCTTGACTAAGGGCCAAAAATGCATAGCTTGAATACTACTGAATACTCAAATGAAATGACGGAGGGCTACGAATGGTTTTGGCAAAACCATGAACGTAGTGAACTTGATATAATGGAAGGAACCTGATACTTTTTAAAAGGAGTGGTTAAAGCTCCGTAATTAAAAAAATTCTGCTCTTTTAAATTTGTTCCAACGATTAAACTTTGTTTTATTTTCTTTGCATTATAATAATGCGTCCCATCATTTATCCTATCATTGCAGAAAACAACGAAAATACCACGTCCTCTTATGCTATCCGCATTCGCCACGGGTCCCATCATCACCCGTTAGGTTACTAAACTAACGACGGAGCGGGGGTTGGGCTAGCGCGGGTGTAAAACGTAAGTGACGTCTAATAGCTATTATATATAGATATTGTACATTCGTCAGACGCAATAATAAGCATTTCAGATCACTGATGAACTTTATTGGATATACTAGAAATCCGCATTTGCTTTAAGCCTGCAATAAAAGACGAATTACACAGTTGTGATGAATAGCCATTACCCCAACCCTAGACCCCTACGGGTACGGCAAACTATCCGCCAAGTACCCGAAGTGAAGCGGTCTCCCTCAACAACGTGAGTAGGCTACTAAACACTTCAACGTACCTGGTAGTTTGTGTACCCCGCCTTGGGTCTATCCTAAGAGCAAAAACAGTAAAAAGAAATAATACAACGGTGGCTACAACCGCAACCTGGATGCACCCCGCAAAAGAATATTACATCATATTACATTTACATCGAATGAATGAATATTAAACCCATCTCAAACCCCGGCTAATCATCACAACACTCCAATCAAGTCCATATACACAAACAGTAAACATTACAGAAATGTGCAACCCCCTGCCAACCGACATACTAGCAGTTAGGGGAGGTTTACGAACACATTAAACATTACAGATAAAAAACCCAATTAGCAAATAACTTAGAACATCGATCGACTTCCCTTTTCCGTGTCTACCCTAAAAGCAAAGCAGCACTGAAGTAACCTGGGTAGAAACAGAACATTCTGGAAAACAGAAAACCATAAAATATGAATTACAGAGGAAATCCGAGTCAACTCGGAGTTGACTCGGCGGCGGATCCGCGGCCAAAAGCACCATCTTGCCGCGGATCCGCGGCCATCTTGCCGAGTTAGGGTCTCGTATTTTCTCATAATTCTTATATTTCCCTGCTGTGAATTTTAAGGTATATCAAATAATTTTTTAGACATGTTTAAAATTAACAGAACTGTTAGGGCAAGTTTTTTCGTTTTTCGCATTTTTCCGTCGATCGAACTTCTAATTAGTTGCTAACAAGCTAGTAATAGTTTAGTTGGCTCTGATACCACTTGAAGAAAAATGGGTTCTTTGTGAAACCCTTGATATGGATTTAAAATCCAGAGAGTTTTGTCAAAACGAAGGTGCTTTGATTACCATTACCTGAGGAGGAAGAATCCTTTTAAAACAGAGTTAAACTCTGAAAATATTTTAAGACAGAGAACTAAGCTCTGGAAGAAGAGAATTAAATTCTCAGAAAAAGTTCTCAAAAGAAGGAGATGAGCAAAGTGAAGGCTCTTCGGAAGGGACATGAACATTTATAGGATGTGATGGAGACGCTTCATCTCCTCAAATCCCTAAAGGAATCCAACGGTCACAAAAGGTGACAGCGTTGCACTCACGTGCTGACACGTGAGAACAACGCTGTGGGGGCATTTGTTTCCTGATTTAAAATCATAAAAGCTTATGGAAAAAGCTTCAGAAAAGGGTCACGTGCTTACACGTGACCAGCAGTCACGTGCTTCCACGTGACCAGCAGTCACGTGTTGGCACGTGACACCTAAAAGCATCAGCAAGACAAGTTCAGTTTCCCAACTACATCGAAGAAAAGGGCTTCAGAAAGAGTTACGTGCTCCCACGTGACCAGGGTCACGTGTCGGCACCTGACATTTAAAAGCAAGCGGCATAGGCACATTGGTTCCCTGATCAAATCAAGGAAAAGGCTTCAGAAGAGGTCACGTGCTCCCATGTGACCAGGGTCACGTGTTGGCACGTGACGCTCAAAACATCAGACTCATTCTCCGGTTAAATCAAGAAAAAGACTCCAGACGAGGGTCACGTACTCACACGTGACCAGGGGTCACGTGGTGGCACGTGACAGCTAAACAGCAACCAGAAGACAGAGCGCAGAAAGAAAGAGGAAGGCTCGTTCCAAGGGGGTCACGTGACCATGGGTCACGTGGTCACACGTGACCGGCTTTCAAAGCCCATTTGGTTAACAGAATTAAATTCTAAAGGAGATTCAAATCTTTCCAAAGGAAAGCGACTATCTAGAAACAATTAAATTAAAGGTTCAGAGGTGATTAAATATCACCTATTTATGGGAAAATCTCGGGTTTGGAAAGATTTCCCCTTTAAATCTAACCGAGATAACAAAAGAGAATCCCTGGATTTGAAATCCAATGGTGAATAAAATTCACCTAATAATCCAAAGGTCAAAAACGAATGATGGATGCAAATCAAATCTCTCAATGAAGATTCGTCAAAAACTAATTGATTCGGCTGCTTCTCCTATAAATAGGAGCCAAAAGACACACGGATGGAGAGAGAGATATATACGCAGAGGGTAGAAAGGGAGAGAGAGCCTTGATACTTCGAGGAACTTAGATCTTCTGCAAAAGAAAACCCTAGGTAAGAAAGGGAAGGCTCCTTGAAAGAAAGGAGAATTTAATTCTCAACAGAGTTTAACTCTGATATATAAAACAGAAGAACATATTTCTTCTCTCTTTGATAGAGGATCTGCAAAGTCCACATCTCCCCTTGAAGCTGAGAATTTAATTCTCAATGGGTTGAGATCCTGCCATGCAGATCCAAAACATAGAGAGGGAATGGAAGCACGAGAATTTAATTCTCACAGAACTATAGGAATTTAATTCCATTAAAATAAAACTAGGGTTTGACCCTGTGTTATGGGAATTTAATTCCTTCAGAATAAAAAGAAACAGGGTTTAACCTAATTAAGAACCTAGTTCTGTTGGAACAGCGGGGATTTAATTCCCTTGATCATAATTTAACAGAGAATGGGAATTTAATTCCTTAAAATCTTTTATTAGGGTTTAACCCTATTTAGTTCTTCACATGTATGAGGAATTTAATTCCTACAGAAAATTCAGAGTCCAACTCTATTCAGAATATAAATCTTCAAAAGGAAGTAGGAATTTAATTCCTCTGAAATTACTGTCAGGGTTTAACCCTACGAGGAATTTAATTCCTAGAAAAGATTAACAGATCCTCTAAACAACATACATAGAGGCAGGGTAACGTGTCACCACGTGACCCCCCCAAGAGATCTACAGAAAGCCCCTTTGAGGCAGCACCCCACGTGACCCACGTGACCCTCGGCAGAAGCTTTAACATATAAGCATTTGAATGCCCGTCACGTGAGGGCACGTGATGCGATAATCCCAGCAGAATAAATGAAGGAAGGGCGCTCTCACGTGTTGCCACGTGACCTCTCTTGCCTTAGTGTTCAACACTAAATTGGAACTCTCGAATCCAGTATTGAAACATTGTTGGGCCCTAGTGTTCAACACTAATCAAAGAACTTTATTCGCAGTGTTCAACACTGATTAACTTAGTATTTAACACTAATTTGAGATCTCCATTGCCAGTGTTCAACACTGGTCTGTTTTAGTGTTTATGATAATTTGAAAGCCTTGTTGCTGGTGTTTAACACCAATTATCTTTAGTGTTAAACACTAACTTGTCAACCTCATTCCCAGTGTTCAACACTGATTGCTCTGTAGTGTTTAACACTAGGCTTTGGCCCAATTGGCTAAATGGATAGAGGCAAAGCCTCTCCTTCAATGGACCAACAAGAAGCCAATATTCCAGACATGATTGGACTTAGCCCAAGCTGGCCATAAGTCCTCAATTCGTAATCAACTGGGCTAATGGGCTCATAACATAATTAATCGGTCTTGATCCCAAATTGGGTCAAGGACTATTTAAGCCATTCCGGTTCTAGGGTACATCTCTTCACTCCTTTAATACTTGGCATTGTAATCCCTCAATGTCTTCAAAGAGGTGACGGGTCCCGATGACCGCATTTGATATGGACTGTGGGGTCCTTAAACCCATGGACTATAAGGTCCTTAACCTTGACCGAGATGTCTTAAAACTAACAACGGACTGTGGGGTCCTTAAACCCATGGACTACGACATCCTTAACCTCGACCGAGATGTCTTAAAACTAACAATGGACTGTGGGGTCCTTAAACCCATGGACCGCAATGTCCTTAAACTACCCATGGACCGCAACGTCCTTAAACTACCCATGGACCGCAATGTCCTTAAACTAGAACAATAGAGCCCCGCATGCTCTGTTGTCGGATCTAAACGGTCCCGTTTAAGTTGATCTTAGCTGTAAAGATGGCTAACGTATCCTTAAACCTTCAAACAGACTGGACTATGAATCCCCCCAATCAACTTCGGTTCAAGGGTACATCTCTGAACTCCTCTGACATTTGTCGTTGTAATCCTTCAACGTCGTCAGAGAGGTGACGGGTCCCGACGGCCATACATTCAATGGACCACTATGTCCCTAAACTGGAACAATGGAGCGTAAAACGCTCCTTTGTCGGATCTAAACGATCCCGTTAAGTTGATCTTAGTCTCAAAGTTAGACTAACGTATCCTTGATAAACGTTTGAGTTGATCTTAGCCTCAAGTATGGCTGACGTATCCTCAAACCAAACCCCCAAACCCAAATCTAAGATAATACGGATTTGGACTAGTCCACGTCCTACGGGCGACGACATAAATCAGTCTTCGTATACAATCCACGGGCAACCACAAATAAAACAAACACCCACGACACGAAGTGACCATCTGGAGAAGGAGAAAGTTGTTACCGCAATGCGGTAGCGTAATTAACTGCAGGGGCTTGCGCCTGCAGGGAAGAGCGTCCCCACAATCAAAAACCCCTCAAACGAGGGGGAATCTGACGAAGTCTGCTACATCGACCGCATCCGTCTAAACCTTCGATATATTGTGCCATAAATCAACTTGGCATCTTCGGAGAGGTGGACGGATAGCACCAATTAGCATCTGCCCTGAGTCTCAGTGCCAAGACATCGCAGTCTTGCGCGCCGCCATTCGGAGGGGAATAGATTCTGGCACGCCCGGTGGGACCTTTTCCTCTTTCCACTCCACACTTCGTGTGTCGTGACTCGCGAACCAATCGCGGTTCGCTAGTGGTTGCCCTTGGGTTTCAAGATATTAAAACTTGGCGTCTTGCTTATTACAGAAAGCAAAGGATCGATGGCTTCTACTTCTGCGAAATTCTCCAACTGCTTGGACTGCAATTGCAACCAACGCTCTGCCTCGCCAGGAAGTATAGCCTACGGACCCCAGCTGCTTCGCTATTCACAATGCCCGTGGAACAGGTCACTCGCGCCACCACAGGATTTTTCTTTGGGACCATGCTCCCGCCGACAAGCTTCACCGCTCCATTGCTGACAACGGAAGCTCTCAAGAAGTCGGTCTTTGATCGTCTTACCCCTGCCGCGGCTCCTCTCAACAAGTCGCCCAACGTCAACGCCTCGGTCTTCTCTAAATTGGGACAGAAATCCTGCGAACTCATCATGGGGCCTACAATCTCAGAGAAGGCTGCTTCTAAGAAAATGGCCGCTCCTACCCCCGAAATCGTCAAGGCGGCTTCTCCGGCCAAAAGGTCGGTCTTTACAAGATTGACAGCTTCAGCTCCCGCTCCTGCTGCCCAAAGGACATCAGTCTTTGACAGGCTAATACTAACAACGACCCCCACCCAGACAGGGGGCAAGATGAAACCATTCTTACCGCTGACCCTACGCCGTCCGCTCGACACGCTCGACGTCGCCATTGGCGCCGAGTAAGGAAGGCTGGGGGCAACTCCCCCTCCGGGTTGACTCCATCAGCCCCGGTGGCAGAAGTTAATGCTGCTGTTCCAACTGGGAACAGCTTCGAAATGCTAAATAAGGTGCGAAGGAATTCTCCTACTGCAGTGCTGAAGAGGTCTCCTCCCCCATTAAAAAATGTTATGGAAATAAAACCAGAACAGCCCCGATCTCCTCAACGGCTGTCTTCCAAAATCTATAAGGTTTAGCGGCAGGCCCGAGACTCGATCATCGATCCAAACTTCTCCCGCCAGCACAAGAAGCTGAAAATCCAACCGGAAGCTGGTCACCAGGCTAAACCCCAAACGGCTGTCTGGACGCCCACCTCAACGGTCCCCTCAACCTCCATGGCTCATAAAAAGAGGAGGCCAGAGAAGACCCCCCAGCATGCAACGACGACTAAAAGCACTGACCCCAGACACCCTAAGTCTAGGGGCATGGTGGTGCACACTGTTTACATGGCCTCTGGAAAGGAGGAAAGCCGCACTTCTACGGGCCACCGACCGCTAACCCGATCCGTGACGAAAGCCCAGGAGCAGCAACAAAAGCTTCAGGAAATGATAAATGCTATGGCCGCACTTACCGGGCCAAAAGAAAGCCCAGAAACGTCCTCAGACGCGCGCCAGGAGGAAGAAACCGACGCTGAATTCCTTCGCCGGATACTGGAGAAAAAGGACAAAGAGGCTGCTGAACAAGCGGCCAACATACAACGTATGGGCCTTCTCTTCCAAGATATGATAGGAATGATGATCCAGTAGGACTTACCCGCCGAGGATCCCCCAATCGTTCTTGAAGACGACCGAGGAGAAACGTCAAATCCACCACCAGCCCTCTCAACGGCCAAGGAGGAGGCAATCTGTAAGGCTGACTTGGTTGACTACATAGCCCAGCAAATCCGGGTTCATCACGCGACTGAGGCAGCTGGTCATGTCGTGAAGACGGGCCGGCCGTATCCAAGCTGGTACGACCAAATCAAATACCCGCAAGGCTATACGATACCAAAATTCCACATGTACAAGGGGGCCGGCAACCCCAATCAACATGTCGCCCAGTTCCGGGCCCTTTGCGGTAACACCGGCGGTAATGATAACCTATTGCTCCGCCAGTTCGTGGGCAGCTTATCAGAAACTGCGTTCGAATGGTATTCGGAACTCCCGAATGATTCTATCAAAACGTTCGCTGAAATGGAGTTGTTATTCACTCAGCGATTCGCAAGTGCCAGCGAGCGCACTCCAATAACTGCACTGATTAACGCCAGGGTAAAACCTGGTGAAACCTGGGTCCAGTATGCTATACACTGGCGGAACTTGTGGTCGAGATGTGAACAACGCATTGAGGAGGCACCCGCAGTGGGCATGTTCGTGGGAACCCTAGACCCCACGCAATTATCTCTCAGTTTATGATGTTCTTTAAGCCAACCACATTCCAGGCTTTAATCGACAAGTTGGCTCAGATGGACCAGATGGGTCATAGACCACCTCCCCCGAAGTCGGAACCTCGGAATGACAAGGGTAAAGGAAGGGCAACCTTTGTTGCGAATGCCCAACAGCAACCTAACGCCCCGAAACCGGAAGATCAACTGGAGGAAAGACGCCGGTATTATAATGAGAAGATGAAGCGTCCCTACTCGTTCCCACGAGACAAGACGAAACGGTTATTTGATCTGGCAATACGCAACAGACTTATAAGCCTACCAAATCCAAGGCGACCGCCGCAACCCACCGAGGTGAATAACCCTAACTATTGCCCTTACCATCAAATGGTAAGCCATCCGATTGAAGATTGCTTCGTCTTCAAAGGATGGATTGAAGATCAATACCTCCAGGGGAAGTTTGTACTGTCCGAAAAGTGGAAGGTGAACCCACCACAACCGCATACTCCTAAGAAAGCAGATACACCGGGGCAACCTGCTCCTTTATTGAAGAAGCTCCATGGAAGGTCGTGCTATCAACTAAAACCAAAAGAATGCTGAGAGACCTTCATGCGTGCCCTGCGATCGAATGGAAGGACCCTCTTGAACCTCAAATTATCGAAGGGATGCTAAGGCGCCGTCCAACTACGAAGACTCGCGATGAGGACCCAAATACTCACGCCCAACCGTCAAAATCTTCGAAGAAAAAGAAGAAGAAATCCAAGAAGACCGTGAAGCTTGGAGACGAGCACACGAACTTGCAGAAGCAAATCGACGCACTGGAAGAGTACAATCAAAAGGCGCGAACTCCTGTCACACTGCAAGAGTTCCTCAACCACATCTTTCAAGAGGAAGATGATGGAAAGAGCTCGTCGGAGGAATCCGAAGGGTATATGGCAAGTTGTAACGTAATCTCCCACTCGTTTACCGATGATGGGAAAACTCCTGGCACTAAGAAGCTGGAGGCAGAGCCTGTACCAGAGCGTGCATGGCCAACAGACGAAATGATTGACGCTTTTCTAGACGAGATTCGTCTAAAAAGTAAAGCGGACCAGGAGCGTGAGATGGCCACATCGGAAGGAGCCAAATGCGGGCAACTGAACGAAAGAGTTGACCTACCCCTGCCAGAGCGAAAGGGATCCGAAGTAGACAAGAAGATATTCAAGACGAGAAAAAGGTTTGCCAAAGCCATGTCAATGGGGATGAAGCTACCGCCCTCGGAAGGAAACACACATGATGGGGTGGAGAGGCACCCTGATTATTGCGCATATCACCGGAAAATATCACATCCCACGGAGGAGTGCGACGCCTTTAAGATATGGTGGCAAGGATATGTTGCTCGTCGGCAACATGTTAAGCGCATAAAACGCAAGAGCCGTCGGGAGCGAAGAAGTACTATCGATGGGCACAACAGAACTACTGGCAACTGTTGTATGGCTCAAGCCGAGGGGTCACAAGTTCTCACCTTTGGGAGCGACTCTGATGAAGAAATAGCTCTGGGCCCTCTCTTCAAAGAATCCGTTTTAGGGAAAGAGGAGAAATCGAATATCTGCGAGAACATTCAGCTGCACAATCGCACACTCCCAGAAAAGAATCTCGGGCCCGTAAGTAGAAAGGATAAGGGAAAGGAAAAGATCATTGAAGATATCACTTTAGATGACCAAGTCATGAGAGAGCTGGCTGCCAAAGACCCTCCTAAGAAGGGTAAGGTGAACTATAACATCCTCGCGCACCTAAGGAAACTACCTTCTCAGCTTAGCATTCTCGATGCCCTCCTATTATCAAAAGAAGCGCGAGACTCACTAATTAAGGCGTTACAAGAACCTGAGCAACTCCAAGCCTTCCTCGCCACTGAAAAGATGAAGGATGAACTGGAGGAAGTGCATACGGCCGACATCACTTTCGGTGACGAAGACCTCCTTCTCGGGACGTGCGACCACAACCGTCCCCTGTATGTCTCCGGATACTGCCATGATATCAAGATAGGCAAGATCCTGGTGGATAATGGATCCTCCGTCAATCTCCTTAATGTTCGGGTGTTGAAGGAAATCTGCATGAGTGTGCAACACCTCGCTCGTGACAAAATTACTATCTCCGGTTTCGATTCACAATCGTCACGGACTCTCGGATCTGTGATACTAACATTACGCTTTGGACTTCTCGTCACAGACATCAAATTCCATGTCAATGACGCCAAGACCTGCTATAACGCCTTGCTCGGTCGTCCTTGGTTACACGAATACAACATCATCCCTTTTACACAACATCAGTGTATGAAGTACTTTAAGGATGGTTTCGAGTATACCGTAACAGGTGAGTTAAACCCATTTTCCGTGAACGAAGTCCGCAAATACGAAGATGCGAAGTACTTTTTGCCAGATTTCGAGGATACAGAAAGCTGTCGCAACCCAGAGAACAAGACCGCCGCCACCATCCCTGTTTTCGGGAGCGATACCGAAGAAGAGGAAGAGATAGTTTATGCAGGACCATCTCAACGCAACAACCTGGGGACGCCCGCCTCCATGTTAGTCTTCGGAAGTGATTCAGAAGATGAAGTTAATGATGTGTTCTCCAATCGGCTGTCAATACAAGCACCCCCTGGCGATGACCATAGTTTGCAAATCACCATGGTACCGCGAGAACACTACAAGGATCTCGACACGCTTCAAGCTCACAATGTGCAGGACCTGCAAACATTTTACGTCCCTCCCAGGCAAAGGGGTGAGAAGGTGTTCCTATTCTACCGATCCTCAGAGTCGAAAATAGAGAAAGAGATCTGGCATGGCGCGGATGCTACACTTGACAGGCTCCAACCCATCCGTCTGCCCAGATACTATACAAATGGATTAACGAAGCTATTGAAGCGCCAAGGAGTACCCTTAAAACAGACTGTTCGGCAGGCTCGGTTCTACAACAGGATTTGGGAGGTCCCCGGGACTCAACGCAAATTGCCCAACGGGAAAATGGAAACATTCGGGCTTGGATACGCAAGAGCCGGAAAACGGGAACGGGCCCACAGTAGCTACGCCATATATACCTTTGATGAAGAAGAGGACGCCTCATCGGGAGATGCCAACCCCTCATCAAAACTAGACCCCGTGATTGAAGCGCCGAGTCCGTCATTTGAAGAACGAATGGCCAAGCCTATCAGGAAAGTGGGTCAGAAAGCTCGGGAAGACCACAACCGTGAAATGGCTATCTACGAGAAGGCCAGGACGCAACGTCTATTTCAACATGCTGCAAAAGACAAAGACGCCCATCCTCGTCAATCCGTTGTACGAAAGGCCCGACGCAGAGACGGAAATAAATCAAGAAGCGGAAAGAGGAGCCGACAACAACGACGCAGGATTAGAGGGTTACATGGTCGGGTGTTGCACGGCTCGGATTTGTCCCTCATGAAGAAGATGAGTCGAGCGTACTCCTTCCCCCGAGACAAGACGGAGAAGTTACTCAAGCTCTCTATAAAACATCAAATGATCGCGCTTCCAGAGTCTGGACATCCTGAGCAAGCTAACGAGGCTTCTCATCTGAGCTATTTCTCTTATCACCGAGCCATAGGACATCATACCGAAGACTGCTTCACCTTCAAGAACTGGGTCGAGGACAAGTACCAACAGGGCAGATTCGCTTTATCCGACGGCTGGAGGGTAACGCCGCCACAAAAGCATGAACCCAAGGCCGCAAGAGCAGAACCGGGTCCACCTCAGTCCGGGGAGCGAGTTCGCACCTGTTATACGATTACGATATTAAGAGAAGAGCCCGAGAACGTAGATGACCTTCCCCGGTGCTTTGAGAACAGCGATGATGAGGTGATCTCAGAATTTCCGCCCGCTCCGAAAGAACTGGAAGATGGTATACATACTACTGCAGATAACCTCAAGAAGATTGAGTTGGGATCAGCAGACGACCCGCGACCGACTTTTGTCAGCGAGCTGCTATCCTAAGAAAGGGTGGCTGCGTTAAAGAACGTGCTTCTACGGCATAAAGACTGCTTCGCGTGGAACTACTCCGAGATGCCAGGATTAGATCCGAAGATTGCTGTGCATAAATTAGCAATATCCCCAGATATCAAGCCAGTTAAGCAGGCGCCAAGAAGGATGCGACTCGAGCTTGAAATGAGCATCAACGCCGAAGTCAAGAAGCTGATCGATTCTGGATTTATCCAAGAAGTCCAATATCCCAACTGGATCGCCAATATCGTCCTGGTAATGAAAAAGAATAGGACGGTACGCATATGCGTGGATTTCAGGGATCTCAATAAAGCCTGTCCAAAGGATGATTTCCCGGTGCCGGTAACCGAGCTAATGATAGATAACACGTCCACTCACAAGGTTTTCTCCTTTATGGATGGTTCGTCAGGATACAATCAGATAAAGATGCATCCCGAAGACCAGAAGCACACCGCTTTCCGGACCCCTTTGGGTATATTCTGCTACAGGGTTATGCCCTTTGGTCTAAAGAACGCCGGCGCTACCTATCAAAGGGCCATGACAAAGATCTTCGATGACCTCATACATGACATCGTCGAGTGCTATATCGATGACCTCGTAGTAAAGAGCATATCATACGATGATCATTTAAAGCATCTGGAGACTGTATTTCGACGCCTTCGGCAATATAATTTGAAAATGAATCCCCTCAAATGCGCGTTTGGAGTCTCCTCGGGTAAATTCCTGGGATTCATCGTTCGACACCGAGGTATTGAAATAAATCCGTCAAAGATTAAAGCGGTCATGGAAATGCCTCCGCCAAGAACCCTCAAGCAGTTGCGGTCTCTCCAAGTGAAGCTCGCATACATCCGGTGATTTATCGCCAATCTTTCAGGCAAATGCCATCCTTACAGCCACCTGATGAAGAAGGGAACTCCATTCGTTTGGGATCACAAATGCCAAGGTGCACTAGACGAGATCAAGCAGTACCTGCAGAACCCTCCGGTGTTGGCTATGCCGGTCAAAGGAAAACCCCTCATTCTTTGTACAACCGCCCTCGAAGGTTCCTTGGGCGCATTATGGGCACAAGAGAACGGTCAGGGGAAAGAGAGAGCACTCTACTACTTAAGTCGAGTTCTACTGGGGGCAGAAAGCAACTACTCTCCCATTGAAAAACATTGCTTGGCGTTAATCTTCGCGATAACAAAGCTCAGGCACTATGCATTGGCACATGAAGTCCGTCTCATTTCAAAAGTGGATCCGCTTAAGTACTTGATGTCAAAAGCCATATTGACAGGACGACTCGCTAAATGGGCTCTTGATGGAGTTCTCGATAACATATCAACCTCTTAAGGCAGTGAAAGGCTAGGCCATTGCCGACTTCCTCGCTGAGCGCCCGATACCGGCCGATTCTCCTCTGAACTGTGATTTGCCGGATGAGCATGCATTTGATGCGATTAGCGGCGGAAGCACCCGATGTGAACTCTATTTCGATGGAGCGTCCTCCGTAAAGAAACAGAAACAAGGTATCCCAATGACCAAATCGGGGATAGGCCTCGTCTTTGCAACTCCATAAGGAGGGATAATGCGCTTCGCCTTCTCTTTAACAGAGCTGAGGACAAACAATGAAGCTGAATACGAAGCTCTGATAGCAGGCCTCGAAATCGCCATCGACATGGGAATTAAAGACCTCCTTATATACGGGGATTCTCAGCTGGTCGTTACTCAAGTAAAAGGTGACTACCAAACGTGCAAACCGGAGTTGGTGAAGTACGGCGCAAAGGTGCAACAACTGTTGACCCAAATTCCCTCCTATATTTTGGAGAACATACCGCGCGCGGAAAACAGCAAAGCAGACACGTTAGCCAAACTTGCTAAAGAACTGGATGACGAGAACCTCGATGACGTCAGAATCGTGGTACAAAGCCGTCGAGTGCTCGCCCCGGCGGAAATACCTCCGGAATTATATAAGGAGAAGGGAGCGACTGAGCAGACGACCCTACAAATAAAAGACCATGAGAAGGCCGAAGACTGGAGGGAAGTCTTCATAGACTACTTTAAGTCCCACCGAATGCCCAAAGAAGCGTCCTCAAGACATCAGCTCATGAAACGAGCTCTATCTTTCGCTTTCGTCAACGATATTCTATACAAGAGATCGTTTGATTCTCTATGGCTGAGATGCTTAGGACCTGACGAAGAAGAAAGAGTCATTCAGGAAGTTCATGACGGACTTTGCGGTTCTCACCAAGCAGGCCCAAAGATGAAGTTAAAAATTAAACGGATGGGTTACTACTGGCCCACGATGATACAGGACTGCCTCGAGTATGCGAAGCAATGCCACTCATGCCAGATTCATGGAGACTTCATCCACCAACATCCGAATCCACTGCACCCAACGGTGGCTAGCTGGCCGTTCGAAATGTGGGGGACTGACATAGTCGGCCCCATTGAGCCAGCATCATCCCGGGGACACCGTTTTATCCTGGCGACAACTGATTACTTCTCCAAATGGGCAGAAGCAGTACCACTGAGGGAAGTGAAGACGGAGAATATCCTCCATTTCTTCAAGACGCACGTCATCTATCGGTTCGGAACTCCACGGCGGATTATCTCCGATAATGGGCCGGCCTACCGAAGCCATAAGATTAGCCGCTTCGCACAGCAGCACAATATAGACTGGAGATATTCTTCGATTTACAACCCAAGAGCTAACGGTCTGGCCGAGGCCTTCAATAAGACCTTGGCGAAGATCATAAAAAAGACCGTTTCCAGGAATTAGAGAGACTGGCACGAAAGGCTGCAAGAAGCCCTTTGGGCTTATCAAACTACATTCAAGACGGCCACGAACACAACGCCGTACGCGTTGGTATTTGGGACGGAAGCAGTGCTCCCCCTCGAGATAGAGTTACCCTCTCTACGAGTAGCAGTCCACAACGAGCTGACGAACGAAGAAAATGCTCACCTTCGGCTTGAGGAGCTTGATGCCCTCGACGAAACCCGGCTCATAGCGCAACAACATCTAGAGGCCTACAAAGCAAAGATGACGCGCTTGTACGAAAGATTGACCAGGCCGAGAACATTCCACCAAGGCGAACTCGTACTAGTGGTCAAAAGACCTATGATCCCCAATCGTGCCAAGCGAGGAAAATTTGAGCCAAACTATGAAGGCCCGTACATCATAGACAAGGTCTACCAGGGTGGAGCCTACCTACTCATAGACATGCACGGTGAAAGGCCTTTCAGTCCAATAAACGGCCGCTTCTTAAAGAAATACTACGCTTAATAAGCCACAGCCTGGGTCAATGATAGATGACGACGACTATGTCCGCTCACTATCTTCCTAGGCTCAGACTTTACAAGCAGCAGCCGGCCTTCCCATGGAACGGACCGAAACGTCCTTAAACTAACGACGGACCGAAACGTCCTTAAACTAACGATGGACCGAAACGTCGTTAGTTAACGTCCTTAAACTAACGACGGACCGAAACGTCCTTAAACTAACGAAGGACCGAAATGTCCTTAAACTAACGACGGACCGAAACGTCCTTAAACTATCGACGGACCGAAACGTCCTTAAACTAACGACGGGCCGAAACGTCCCTAAAACTACTACCGCAGTATCTTTAGGCTGACGAGATAAAAAAAAGGAAAAAATAAAAAAAAATAAAAAAAATATATGAAAAAGAATTAAAAAAAAGCGGTATGTCCATAAGCAAAATGGGCACGGATGAAAACCCGAAAGGGCTCCGTGAGTAAAAACAGCAGGGCTGCCGGCAAGTGTTCGTGAAAACCCGAAAGGGCGCGACCTTGTAAAAAAAAGTGAAAAAGAATTAAAAAAAAACGGTATGTCCATAAGCAAAATGGGCACGGATGAAAACCCGAAAAGGCTCCGTGAGTAAAAACAGCAGGACTACCGGCGAGTGTTTGTGAAAACCCGAAAGGGCGCAACCTCGTTAAAAGACACTTGTAGGGTCCTCTCGACCTTGTAAGGAGAAACCACCTGCGTGAGATCCTTACGACTCACAAAGGAGCAACACACTTAGGGATCCTCACGATTCCTAAGGAGAAAATACACTTACGAGATCCTCACGACTAGTAAGGAGAATTCTCTTATGGGACCCTCACGGCTCATGAGATTTGAAAGTCTTAAGCTACAGAAACCTAAACCTGTTCTTAAGCAAATCGTCCACAACCTTCGATATTTCCCTACAAGAGGCTCAATACTGACCCTTGTATACAATCCACGGGCGCAAAAAAACATTTCCTCAGCAAAGTCCCACCCGTGACTAGGGATATGCCCATATGATGAGCAACCCTTGTAGGTCCTCTCGACCCATAAGGAGAAAGCCCTCTTGTAGGATCCTTACGACTTGCAGAGGAACATACACTTAGGAATCCTCACGATCCCTAAGGAGAAAATACACCTGCAAGATCCTCACGACTTGTAAGGAGAAATACCTTTGTGAGACCCTTACGGCTCATGAAGTCAAAAGCCTTGGTCGACAGGACCCTTAACCCTGTTTACTAAGCCACCTTTGTTCAATATCGACAGAGGCAAATGATGATTCGCTCCTGGCAACATCCCAGTTGCAGCGGTGCTGATGCCGAAATCGGTGTCTAAAATCCAAGCTTGCGGCGAAAAAGCTAGCAAGCCACACATGCCTACGAAATAGCCGAAATGATGGGGCAACTTGCAATAAAAAGCAGCAAGTAAAAACGTATGCATGAAAAATAGCCAAAACGATGGGGCAACTCGAAATAAAAAGCAGCGAGTATAAAATAAATAAATAGCCGAAATGATTGGGCACCGCGAAAAATAGCCGAAATGATGGGGCAATTGCGACCTTCGCGATATAAAAGCTGAAACGATAGAGCATCACGGAAAAAGAAATAAAATAAAAATAAAATGTATGCCTTACAGGTGATGTTCCATCAGACCCTGTATACAATCCAATGGCATAAACAAAAAGGGAACATACCTCCCTCCCCCAGATTTCACCAAAGAAAGAAGCTAAATCTCGACGGGCCACAAGCGACCTAGAGATCATCCCAACACTCGTCTCGTAACAACGGACACAACTTCAAGCTAAGCGGAACAGCGGCAACTCCCAGATCCATAGCTCGGTGGTATACATATCGCCAACAGTCAAACCTCCATCCCGTGAAATGCGGATACAATCAGCAAAATTCCTGGTTACGTGGAACGCGGATAATGTCACTCTTTGACCCCGTGGAAAACGTCCAGAGCGGATCCTGGTCCTCACAGAGCACGGCGGTGAACCCGTGTGAAGCATCCAGAGCGGAGCCTAGTCCTCGCCGAGCACGGCAGTGAACCCGTGTGAAGCATCTAGTGCAAAATTCCTGGTTACGTGGAACACGGATAACGTCACTCTTTGACCCCGTGGAAAACGTCCAGAGTGGAGCCTAGTCCTCGCCGAGCGCGGCAGTGAACCCGTGTGAAGCATCTAGTGCAAAATTCCTGGCCATGTGGAACGCGGATAATGTCACTCTTTGACCCTGTGGAAAACGTCCAGAGCGGAGCCTAGTCCTCGCAGAGCACGGCAGTGAAACCGTGTGAAGCATCTAGTGCAAAATTCCTGGTTACGTGGAACGCGGATAATGTCACTCTTTGACCCCGTGGAAAACGTCCAGAGCGGATCCTGGCCCTCACAGAGCACGGCAGTGAACCCGTGTGAAGCATCCAGAGTGGAGCCTAGTCCTTGCCGAGCACGGCAGTGAACCCGTGTGAAGCGCCTAGTGCAAAATTCCTGGTCACGTGGTACGCGGATAATGTCACTCTTTGACCCCGTGGAAAACGTCCAGAGCGGATCCTGGTCCTCGCAGAGCATGGCAGTGAACCCGTGTGAAGCATCCAGAGCGGAGCCTAGTCCTTGCCGAGCACGGCAGTGAACCCGTATGAAGCGCCTAGTGAAAAATTCCTGGTTACGTGGAACGCGGATAATGTCACTCTTTGACCCCGTGGAAAACGTCCAGAGCGGATCCTGGTCCTCGCAGAGCACGGAAGTGAACCCGTGTGAAGCATCCAGAGCGGAGCCTGGTCCTCGCCAAGCACGGCAGTAAACCCGTGTGAAGCATCCAGAGCAAATACCGGACTGTGGAGTCCTTAAAATCCACGGACTATGACGTCCTTAACCTCGACCGTGATGTCTTAAAACTAACGATCAACCACCCCGATTCCCTACGGATTCTGCCTTGGTTTAAGGGTACATCTCTTCACTCCTTTGATACCTGGCGTTATAATTCCTCAACGTCTTCAAAGAGGTGACGGGTCCCTGCAACCAAACACCGGACTGTGGAGTCCCTAGATCCACGGACTATGAGGTCCTTAACCATGACCGCGATGACTTAAAACTAACATCGGACTGTGGAGTCCCTAAATCCACGGACTATGAGGTTCTTAACCTTGACCGTGATGTCTTAAAACTAATAGCGGACTGTGGAGTCCCTAAATCCACGGACTATGAGGTCCTTAACCTTGACCGTGATGTCTTTAAACTACGATACCTTGAGCGACCCCTGATCCCGTGAAACACGGATAAGGGCGACCACATCCAACACTTGCAGGTCCTCACGACCTGCGGGGAAGAAAAACTCTCTTGTGAGATCCTTACGACTCTCAAGGGAAAACCCTCTTAAGGATCCTCACGATCTTTAAGAAGAACTCACACCTATGGGATCCTCTCGACCTGTAGGGAGGAAAACTCTTTATGAGACCCTCGTGGCTCGTAAAATGCAAAAGTCTTAGGAAGCAGATCTTAACCCTGAATCCTAAGCCATCACTGTCCTGCAAGGAGATCGAGGTAGAATATCCGCAGAATACATTCAATAAAAAGGGGGACACACCATTGAGAAGAAAAATGTATCTTTTATTCATAAACCAAAATGGATACAAAGTACAATTCATGAAAGAAACAAAAAAAAAGGAGACACTCTCATCCATGAGTATGTACAAAAAAGGGAAAAAAGATACAAGTCCTCAAGTCGGCGGGCGGTGCAATAATTTTACCAACTCGTCATTCTGTTGCTGAGTCACGGCTTCATGAAGCAAAATCTCCAGAAGACGAGCCTCCGCCTGAGCTTGCTGAGCCTGATACGAAGCGAGCCGAGCTTCGAGCTCTTTCTCGGTGGCTTTATGAGCCTCGACCCTCTCACGAGTAAACGTGGCAGCTTTATCGAGAGCCACCACCTCTTTGATGGACTCCTGAAGCACCCGCCAGAGTTCATACGCTTTGTTGGCCTTGGCTGTGAGATTGGCTTGAAGCTCGCCCAACGCCTTGGAGGCTAGCTCCCTCTACGAGAACTTGCGACCAAGCCTTTTCTCACATGACGTCATGTTTGCCGCGCACCGTGCTATCAGCCCCCGTAACTCCGCCTTTGCAGCCACGGCCTCCGAGGAAAGGCGAGAACACTCGAGAGCGTACAAACAAGCCTCCACCTTCCTACAGAACTCCACCCAGACCCGCACCACCTCCTCGCTGTGATAGGTGGCGAGAAAAGGAAGGGAGCCGTTAACTTCAGCGGCAAACGCTTCGGCTGTGGTCGCACTACCAGCGCGGAGCTCCTCGACGAAAGAGGATAGGGAGACAAGGCTCAATTGGGCCAAGCGTTCTGAAGCCCGCAGAGCATAGGGGCCGAGCGGCATCACAATGCATGATTCCAAAGCCATGGAGACTGGCAGGGCTGTTCAAATTTGGCAAATGTTAGTAAAACTCTTAAACGCAGAACGAACGGGACTATAATAAAATGTCACTCACCGACAGTCATGCAAGTAGGAGCTGAAGGTTCCCCTGGGCCTTCAACGACCTCGACCTCATCATCGGCTTCCAAAACTATAAGAGACATCAACGTCATTTTGCAAAATAGTAACAATGCTATGGTAAAAAAAAAGGGGCGAATGACACTAACCTTGCCCAGAGGAAAGGACAATACGCTGAGGGGAGATCGCCTGCGGAGCTGCCATCTCCAATAAACGCTGAAATGACTGTCGAGGCGACAAATCCACGATCGTGGCCGCCAAACCGCGCAATTCTGGGAAAGATAAAAGAGTTCAGACTATGAAGGGGTTGCTAAATTAAAACGCAGAGGGATACCTTCAACACTCCTCCCGTTCTGAGCCGGGAGGATAGCAGCTTCAACTGTCTCCGCCGTGACCTCAGACTCCAACAGAGGGGGGAAGTCCTCACTACCTCCATCTCAGCCTCGGGGCCGCCTTCGGGAAGAGCCGTTGGGGCAGCAGCCTCCAAATGAGTCTCCCCTAAAGGGGCGAGCACTACCTGATCAAGAACAGCCACTGGAGGCTCTATTGCAAGAGGATCAACCTCATCAGCCCCCTCCGCATCAAGCAATGTTTCATTGAGAATTTCGGTGGGCTTCAGCTTTAATGGGCCCGTAGGGAGCTCCCCCAGCGTCGAAGATTCTGCACGATTCAAATAAGAATAATGATATATATGCACGGGCATAAATGATCAGAAAAACTACAAAAGAAGCGCAACGTACCTATACGCAAAGAAGCCCTCAATATGGCTTCTTCAAGCCGCTGCTCCTTCTCAAGAAGGTGGGCTCGCCGAGGTTCAAGGGTAGGCTCATGACCGCCGGTCCATAAGGAAAGTGCATCAGCTGCATCTTCTGAAGCGGCCTGCTTCAAAGCCCTTTCTCCCCATTCCTCCAGAGGACCGATAAATCGCCGCCGAATCCACGAAGGGTCTTCGAAAAAAATTACAGCAGGATAAGACTTCTTCAGAACCTTGGCGTTATGAGACGCGTCTTTTGAACGCCATATGGCCTCAGCCAACTGTGCGGCCTCCTCATCAGCCGAACTCGGGAAGAGAAGTCCAGCGTCTGACTCTTGCAGGGCCAACGGCTCGTCTTCAAGAATAGGCTCAGACTCCGCCACAGAATCAAGCAGGGTGGTGGCCGCTTTCCTCCGCCGTTTAGACCCAGAGCCGGTCGCTGAGGATGACCGCTTCCTCCCTCGCGAAGCCTTAGGGCGGCGCTGGCCCACATCGCCCTCAGCGCCCTCATCCCTGTTACTCTCGCTCGGTGCCACAACAGAGGATGACATCGCCATTGTCGACGCCACAAGGGGCAGTGCCACCACGGGCAGGGGTGCTACTACTGGGGCCCGTTTACCCCACGATCGGGAACCCAAGGGCATACCAGCTGTTGGAGTAAGGTCTACCCCTGACTCCCCCGGAATGAGCGCGGTGCCAATCTCCCTCAAAGGGAAGCGGACCGGAACCCTCGGCCGTAGCTTAGCCCCCGAAATCTGAGGAGGGGCGTCGTGACCAAGAAGCACCCTTCTTTCTTCAAGAATAATTGGACTGATCCGATGAAGATACCAGCCCGTAAATGCACCCACACACCGGGGCATGTACTCAGCTTCAGAGACCATGAAACGGGAGCCGGTGTTCAGCCTCATGAAATGATGAGCGGCATCGCGAACAGCATCGAGCGAAGGGATCGGGGCGACTATAAAAGCCTCGAAAGGAACACCCTGGTCGTATCCAAGCTGCCGGGCGAATCGATGCGGATTGTACCGCATAAAAAGTGTGTAAGTGCACGGCGGCGCCCCGGCCGTCAAACCGACGGCCAGATGCGGAAACGGTGATAACTTTAATTTTGCGAACTTTGCAAACCGGCACCACCGCGCACTAAACCCCGGATCAGGCCATTAAACTAGATTTAGCAAAGAACAAGACGGGTTAGAGATTTACCGAGTGATCCGAGTCCTCCGGTCTTCTCGTCGTCGTCCCGATCTCCCGCGGAAAGTCCTGTCTCCAAATCGTCGCCTCCTCGCCGTAAAGGGCACCACATCGCCTGCATCTTTTACGGGCTCCCACCTCAATACCGAGGCAACTCGGGCGCGAAGTTGGCTGGCCGACGCGTCCACGATTTGCTGTAGAATAGTGTAGAATAGTTGTCTCTTTGGGATTTAGGAGATGGCCATGATGGAGGAATTTTGCACAAGGATTTTTCATGAACACTTGATGAAAAATGGAGCTTGCTTAGGAAATGAAATGGAGCATCCATAAGGAATGAGCTCGGCCACAGAATGAAAATGTGCCCACTGGAAAAATAATAAGATGAAGCAAGCACTCACTAACTCCCTCAATGCAACCAAATGAATTTATATATAAATAAATTAATCCCTCATGAAACTTCCAGCACACTCATGTTTAATTCATTCCTTACAAGGAAATAAATCCACACAATTAAACAATACACCCTCCATACTTCAAACAGTGGCCGGCCATATCCAATTTCCACTCAAACAGTGGCCGGCCCCACCACTAAAACCCATACTCATTTAAATTCCATCATATCAAACCTTTTGCAATAAACCCCCTCCTCAAAGTGTAATTTGCAAACTTGCAAATAACCCCCTCCATCGGAAAAGTCCGGCCGGGAAAGAACAAAGGAAAACCGGCCGGAACGGAATGCAAACTGGCAACCCCAGAAAACTGGTCCCATAATAAATTACAGGAAAACCCCGATACTGTGCATACACACCCGCATTTGTATTCCGACAGAAATACAAATGCAAAGAGACAAAACTACACTATCAAATACTAAGATCCGGCTTAAGCCAAAACCGGCTAGTAAAAACCGTCCGATCACCATCCGTGCAATACCGCACGTATCTGATCGAACCCTGCCATATCTCCATACGGCCCCTACAGCGTTTCGCCCGAGAGCTGAGTAACTGAAAGTGTGGTGGACTCTAAAGATTCGTCAATACTATGACTGTGGATTTAACCACTAGCACGTCAGAGGTATAAGCCAATACGTAACGGGCCACCAGCTATTGACCAAAAGGGACGTCGATGAGCGAACTCATCCTGACACCCTACTGAGCCTGTCAGTGACAATATCCGTACAGTCCGGTCCGTTCGTCTATGAGCATCGCATGTCGGGCCTAGGGGGTGGGTAAAAGTCAGACCCACAAAAGCGGTACAAGTCGTGTCGGAGTGTAGCCCAGAACACCCTGAGATACTACTGGAATACCTACCAGTAAATCTCCTGCCTTGGCCAAGGACTTCGTGTAATGGCTCTCCTAGACACAGTGCGACCTCACCCCCAATACCGGGAGAGACGAACCCCCGAAGATCCGCTCACTGCCTCCATGTGGCTCGGGACTGTACCCAACTAAAACATGTTTGCACGACTCCTTTGAGCCGTGGTAGGGTAGTAATCAAAGTACAGTGGGAACTCACACGAGACAAATGACGATCCCCAGGTCGATGAACTAACCTGTACACATGTCACCTGGGAACTGCTATCTGACGTCAGGTATAAGACCAACTAGCATGTTCCCGGCGAGTCCTGTCCGGTGTACTCATAACCCAATGAGCACCTGTATACATCTTAGGTGAACCAACTGACACCAGTGGCTTGTGAGACCGGCCACCGCCCCTCGTCGGGGTCTCGACTGTATACACTAGTCTACTCTGGAGTATCGATTCCCTGTCTCGAAACTCCCACGACTAGGGACCTTTTAAGGATGTGCTTGTAGACTCCAGCTCTCACTTATATGATCGCCCTCATACTGCTGGCAGTCAAGCAAGAATCCTAGGGGCTCTATCAACGTGCAATAGTGACCTGTCAGGCCACCTAAAGCAGTACACGATGATAAAGGTAAACCAGATAGCAAACTATCATCTCGAGTAAGACTGTCGTACCGGGATAGGTCCTCCCTTAATCATTGCAATCACGTGCCTGTGATCCTATAATTGACTCTGAGGGCACTATCTCCAACAATCTCCCACTTGCACTCAAGGCTAATTATTGCGATGTCGCATACTCACAGCCCGTGTGATACCGAACACCCAACTCCTCTACTAGTCAGTCTCACAAAGCTCGTTTGCGAGACTATTGCGTTCGAGGAATAGCCTCAGCGAGTGGATCCGCTCTGATGTTTCTTTCTATGTCTCTTTAAATCTCAAGTTCGCGGAGAAATCCATCTCCCGAAATGAGCAATACCTGTCTTAGAGTGTCTGGATATCTGATGGGACCGAGCTCATAAATGAACTCCAAATCCAAACTTCTTAGACTGTATCGTCAACTGAACTTAATCAGTATCCTGCGCCATGCCACCTTCAGTATTTCCTTGGACCACCTGTCCAAAATACTGCCCCTCTTCAGAAGGAAAACTATAACTCTGACAACTTCCTTGTCGTCCATGTCACCTTGGAAGCCTGGAGTGATAACCGTCTCCTAAAGGAGGCAGCCGTTATCATATCCCTAGAACATTCACTTATGTTCTAAAACTGCTTCCGACTGTTTTTCCAGGATTGGATCAATGTCAACTTATTGCATATAGTGCAAGAACAACATCTGGTGTGGTACTTGACATCTCATGATTGACTCAATTGCCCAAGCAAGTGATCTGCCAATCATGCGCATCCCTCTCCCCTTTAGTCTATAAGACACCTTTAGAGAGGGTGACTCCATCACCTGCAGGTACACTACCATGCCAGGAGTCGTCCATTCTAAATACTCTTAGAATGCTGTCAAAATACCCTGATTGGGAAACCACCCAAATCTAGATCTAAAACCATAGATCTAGTAACCAGTATGTCTGATATAATGTCCAAGTCCTTTGTGGAGAAACCACTGTGTGACGACCAAAGTATAACCGATCGTAGTATAGGAATATTACTTCCTACTTTGTGTATGTCATCCAAAACCAGGATATCACACCCTACTACCTTCTCAACAGATCCATCCCCTATTCTGATGACGTCAAACCTATGACTGTCACATCAGAAATAGATGATCTATCTCCGCTATATCTGCTTTAGTCTATAAATAGACATAAGCCTGATGTCCACCAATGCTTCCGCTGCTCCCACTGACTACGACAACCCTCTGGCAGAGTCATATAGACGTGCACTTCTAAAGTTAGTTTAGAACGAAGCTATACTCATCCTCCTGCCGGGTCTCGCAGCCTGGAACAACAACAATGGCAAGTGTGGGTAAACAAGAACTTCCCTGTCACCGTCCTTGAGGCTACCGGAGTACCTCTCGGGTGCCTGAAGTTACCCACCTTATCTGCGGAGTGGCCAATGGAATGTCAAACCAGATTGAATCTTTAGGTTCCTTATCAAATCTTCAGTAATCGTTTGCGATTCTGGAATCACTTCCAGTTCTACCATACTCCCACTACTGTTTTTGAAAAAATCCATTTTTAATAAAACTGTGGCGAGTCTAGAACAATATTTCTATTGATCTTTCTTATGGTAGAAAATCAACCCACGTCATAGCCTGGGTCAACCCACAAACAGCCATTACAGAAACGTGCCTTGAGTTATCCAGAGTCTGGTTTTAATCATAAGCCGGACAACTCCCCGTACCTTAACAATGTTAAGATATGAACTGTACTATATCCAATATAGAACCAGAGGCACTGATTTAATTGAACCAGATTCAAATCATGCAGCTATCTCCAGTGCATGTCAACTAAATGGAAAGAGGCCGATCAGCGTTACTCAACTTAGGAATGCTTCCAATTATGAGTAACCTGAAAGAGAAGCAATTTCTCTTTATCATTACTATCAACTGAATACCATACACAAGTATCTACATCTTCGATCACCTTGAAGAATCCCAATACTTGCTACACCTGGTTCTCTACTCTATTCAAATACCTATAACTCCTCAAAACTTAGACCCTGTGTTTCTACAAAACACATGTCTAAGAACTAGAGAAGTTAAAAGTAAACAGAATATAGTATGATGACCAACCCCTCTATCCTAATGGACACTGGACAACATACAATGCTCTGTATAAGTCCGCTGAGTCTAACAACGCTTTCACTGTGTGTCGTAGGTTGAAAACTGTACTTATGGTTAAGAAGAATTACACCGCTGTTTAATGCTCCTTACCTAACCATCAACTGATATAGGTAAATGTCATCGACATAATATCAAAAGGTATATCTCACTCTATGAAAATAGACGTACAGATATACCAATTTGAAATTGGTGCATAACAGCGGATATTCAAAACCAAATATTTGCCGACCGGCAAACAGCCCAGATGATCTCCTCAAATATCACCGATTACAACGAATCCCGATATAATGAGGATGATCACCTTATTCCCAATAACTTACTCCCACTCATCATCTGTAAAACCATACAGATGTGAGAATCAAACCTGGTAAATACATACCCTGGAGCAAGTGTCTAATCGGGAAATCAGTTTTCTTTTAACAGTACACAGTTGAACTGAAACATTGAAATGTTTCGATGGGATATCCTGGTATTCCTAGTAATGCCTCTTCCATCATCCAGATTCACAACTATAACCGTATAATTCTTTGCCACCTCTCCAAATCCCTTTATATGTCTTTAGTCATTACCTTCTGCACACCCCTTAGGCCAAATGGTTTTCTTCCTTCCCTACCGTTCGGCACCAGCCTATGGTTTGGAAGAAGACTATCCAATAAGCATAATGGGTGTACTGTCCTAGTCCTAGGAGCACTCGCAATGCGAGAGAATGTGAAGATAAAAGACAACCGAATAAACCTTATTCCTATTTCTCCTGGACCAGAATCCATCCCCGAACTGGAACAAGTTCCTTTCGGGTTCGTATATAACCATACGATGGAATATCCAATAAACTGTGGATCTTCATAATGATACGGAGTGTCCTGGAGAAATACAAAGGTGATTTAGGATTGGCGAAGAAATACTTGGTTTGGTCGTGAATAGCAGTCGCAACTTACTTTGCCCTCTTACTAATCCCTTTCTTTGTCTTAACTCAATACCTTCTGTACACCATTTAGGCTAATTAGTTTTCTTCATTCCCTACCGGTCGGCACCAGCCTATGGTTTGGAAGAAGACTATCCAATTTGCACAATAGGTGTACTACTCCTAAACCAAGGAGTACTCGCAATCTGAGAGAGGGTGAAAAGAAAAGACAACTGAATAATCCTATCCGTTTTCTCCAGAACCGGAAACCATCCTCGAATTCCTTCGAGTTCGTATCTAACCATACGATGGTTTTGTCCAATGGAAGTGGACGTTCATAGTAATACGGGGTGTCCTGGAGAAAAGGGTAAAAGTAGGAGTGGCAATGAGGTCTGCAACTCTGACAATCCAAAAGCCAGTGTTAAGAAGGTTCCGTCAATTTGGTCTCTGAGTCGTAGTCTTAGGGTCGGGTCAATGGTCGCTGCCAGAGAGAGAGAGAAAAGAAACACTCAGCGTGCACTCAAACCAAGATCAGAATGGTTACCAATTTATCTAATCTGGAAACCTCCCACTGTACCTCAAATTCTCCTCCAAACCTGAAAGAAGAATTAGTCGGGGTCACCCGAGGAGTAAACCAACTCATCAGTGGGAATCGGGATCCAACTCTCATCGCATGATAACGTGACGGAATCCGCTCACGGTATCACACTCCAGAAGGTATGCGCATATCTGGCAAATTTCAGTTCTTTTGAAACTCCCGATGTGATTTCTGCCCCATGCTCTTATGACCTTGACGAAGGTCAACAAATCATAAGTCACATGTCAAGTTCCACCCATCATTGTCCAGGTTAATTTGAACCCACCCGTACAAGCCCTTGACGAAGGTCAACAAGGCTATACGACTGTCCCAAACCAACACATCTATCTATGCAGCAGAAAGGCAACAAGCAGCTACCATACATTATGCCTTGACGAAGGTCAACAAACATAGCATGAATACTACGTGCTACCCGTCTGAAACGACGGAGGGCTACGAATGGTTTCTGGCGAAAACCTTTAACGTAATGAACTTGATATCGTTGAAGGAACGGATAGCTTTTTAGAAAATATAGTGACGAAAAACCTTTACTAAAGAGGTCACTCCCGGTGAAGGGATCTCGGCTCTTTCCCCGTAGAATGAGGTGCAGGATATTCCAAATGAATACCACGATGCAAAGCAAAAGTAATCGGCTATAATGAAGTTAATGCCCTGACGCAAACTTCTGTCCAAGGGGTCACTCCCGGTGAAGGGATCTCGGCCCTTGCCTCGTCGACTGAGGAGCAGGATATTCCAAATGAATACCACGATACAAAACAAAAGTGAACGTCCTTGCAATAACAGCTTTATGAAAAGTGTTCCAATAACATCAGAATAGGTTTTTTTAACTTGCATTGATCCGAATCAATGCAGTCCCATCAATTGATCACACCACAAAGAACGAAAATATACTGACGTACGTATATGCCATCCGCATTCGCCACTGGGTCCCGTCATCACTCATTAGGTTAGCTTACTAACGACAGAGCGGGGACTGGACTAGCGCGGATGAAAAACATATACAACATCTACTAATATATATACCAATATATAGTATTCGCTCAAGGCGTGAATAGAAATGCAACATCACAGAAATGTACAGTATCACAGAACAATACAGATATCTGGGATCCTCGGGTTTCACAGAGCCACTACTGAAACCCGACGTTCCCCTGGTCGCGTGGATAGCCTGTGCAATGAAATCCTATACCCCCTACGAGTGCGGCGAATAGCCAGCCAATCCTGGAGTGAAGCCCCCTCCGTCCCAATGCCATAAGATGCGGGCTTGTTGTCTTCTAGAACCCGGCTATCCGTGCACCCCTCCACGGGGTAAACTTAGTACAGAAAGTAAAATATACATACAACGGGTACATCGACCGCAACCAGGCCGTGCCCCAAAAGAATAATACAAACAGGCAGTGACGGCAGTCCACATGTCGGACGCTCGCCCCGCAATATCAAATGTACATAATACACCAACACGGTATTAGCATTGCATCCAGGCTATCCCCACGACCGATCCGCAACATCACAGCATAAACATAGAACATCAACGCGAAAGTCACGTTCGCAAATCCGTCTAACCGGGCTATAGCAGCTAGACAGGATTTACCGATCGAGTGACATTCACGGTCGCAGATATAATGTAAATACTGTGAAAGATGTGTTTAAAATTTTCCGATTGACCAAAAATTAACAAGTGGGCCCCAAACCAATACTGCAGCACTCACAGAAATTCTTGGCCCAAATTTAATATTCCAAAATCCCTAAAAATAGCCCATAAGCCCACTGGAGAAATTGGACACACTGACCCACCAAGACTGCGGCGGAACCGCGGCAACAGGGGGGGTTGTGCCGCGGTTCCGCGCTACACTTGGGAGATCAGTGTCTCGTATTTCTCCATAGGTCTTAGAATTTCCAGTACATTAGTTTTCTACAACCTGAAAAAATTTTCGAGCAAGAAAAAATTCAACAGAAAACTGATGTGAGGAAAAATGTAGTTTTTGGAATTTTGGTCGATCGGAACTGAAAAACACATCAAACAAAGCTAGACGAAGTTAATGGCGAGGCTCTGATACCACTGTAAGTGCACGGCGGCGCCCCGGCCGTCAAACCGACGGCCAGATGCGGAAACGGTGATAACTTTAATTTTGCGAACTTTGCAAACCGACATCACCGCGCACTAAACCCCGGATCGGGCCATTAAACTAGATCTAGCAAAGAACAAGACGGGTTAGAGATTTACCGAGTGATCTGAGTCCTCCGGTCTTCTCGTCGTCGTCCCGATCTCCCGCGGAAAGTCCTGTCTCCAAATCGTCGCCTCCTCGCCGTAAAGGGCACCACATCGCCTGCATCTTTTACGGGCTCCCACCTCAATACCGAGGCAACTCGGGCACGAAGTTGGCTGGCCGACGCGTCCAAGATTTGCTGTAGAATAGTGTAGAATAGTTGTCTCTTTGGGATTTAGGAGATGGCCATGATGGAGGAATTTTGCACAAGGATTTTTCATGAACACTTGATGAAAAATGGAGCTTGCTTAGGAAATGAAATGGAGCATCCATAAGGAATGAGCTCGGCCACAGAATGAAAATGTGCCCACTGGAAAAATAATAAGATGAAGCAAGCACTCACTAACTCCCTCAATGCAACCAAATGAATTTATATATAAATAAATTAATCCCTCATGAAACTTCCAGCACACTCATGTTTAATTCATTCCTTACAAGGAAATAAATCACACAATTAAACAATACACCCTCCATACTTCAAACAGTGGCCGGCCATATCCAATTTCCACTCAAACAGTGGCCGGCCCCACCACTAAAACCCATACTCATTTAAATTTCATCATATCAAACCTTTTGCAATAAACCCCCTCCTCAAAGTGTAATTTGCAAACTTGCAAATAACCCCCTCCATCGGAAAAGTCCGGCCGGGAAAGAACAAAGGAAAACCGGCCGGAACGGAATGCAAACTGGCAACCCCAGAAAACTGGTCCCATAATAAATTACAGGAAAACCCCGATACTGTGCATACACACCCGCATTTGTATTCCGACTGAAATACAAATGCAAAGAGACAAAACTACACTATCAAATACTAAGATCCGGCTTAAGCCAAAACCGGCTAGTAAAAACCGTCCGATCACCATCCGTGCAATACCGCACGTATCTGATCGAACCCTGCCATATCTCCATACGGCCCCTACAGCGTTTCGCCCGAGAGCTGAGTAACTGAAAGTGTGGTGGACTCTAAAGATTCGTCAATACTATGGCTGTGGATTTAACCACTAGCACGTCAGAGGTATAAGCCAATACGTAACGGGCCACCAGCTATTGACCAAAAGGGACGTCGATGAGCGAACTCATCCTGACACCCTACTGAGCCTGTCAGTGACAATATCCGTACAGTCCGGTCCGTTCGTCTATGAGCATCGCATGTCGGGCCTAGGGGGTGGGTAAAAGTCAGACCCCCAAAAGCGGTACAAGTCGTGTCGGAGTGTAGCCCAGAACACCCTGAGATACTACTGGAATACCTACCAGTAAATCTCCTGCCTTGGCCAAGGATTTCGTGTAATGGCTCTCCTAGACACAGCGCGACCTCACCCCCAATACCGGGAGAGACGAACCCCCGAAGATCCGCTCACTGCCTCCATGTGGCTCGGGACTGTACCCAACTAAAACCTGTTTGCACGACTCCTTTGAGCCGTGGTAGGGTAGTAATCAAAGTACAGTGGGAACTCACACGAGACAAATGACGATCCCCAGGTCGATGAACTAACCTGTACACATGTCACCTGGGAACTGCTATCTGACGTCAGGTATAAGACCAACTAGCATGTTCCCGGCGAGTCCTGTCCGGTGTACTCATAACCCAATGAGCACCTGTATACATCTTAGGTGAACCAACTGACACCAGTGGCTTGTGAGACCGGCCACCGCCCCTCGTCGGGGTCTCGACTGTATACACTAGTCTACTCTGGAGTATCGATTCCCTGTCTCGAAACTCCCACGACTAGGGACCTTTTAAGGATGTGCTTGTAGACTCCAGCTCTCACTTATATGATCGCCCTCATACTGCTGGCAGTCAAGCAAGAATCCTAGGGGCTCTATCAACGTGCAATAGTGACCTGTCAGGTCACCTAAAGCAGTACACGATGATAAAGGTAAACCAGATAGCAAACTATCATCTCGAGTAAGACTGTCGTACCGGGATAGGTCCTCCCTTAATCATTGCAATCATGTGCCTGTGATCCAATAATTGACTCTGAGGGCACTATCTCCAACAAAGAGCTGCACTGTCCTGGCGAAACACTAAGTAGCCCGGTCTAATTGTATACAAATGCGCGGCCTCCCGGGGCTTCAAAGAAGGTGCGTTGTCTTTCGACTGGTCCCAGAGTTGTTGAACTGGACCCGAGGGAGTAGACAAGACCCGATCATTAAAAACCATCCTGCCAGAGGCGGCGTGAGGAGAAATCAGCACCCGAATAGCCCCGAATTGAGTCGGGTCAGCAGCAGAAGCACCCACCAATCGTATAAGTCGCGGGAAGGGATAGGCGTCATAAAACGCGGGCCTCTGATGCATAGCGAAAGACCCCAGCACATGAATTTCGACCCAGGACGTGAAATAATGAAGCGAAAAGTTCACTACATCCACGCCGGGTGTAGAGGTATTAGCTGCGGTGCCTAACCCATAATAAAGGTGCGCCAAAGCCGGAATGCCGATGGCCAACCGCGTCGCCTCAGCAATACGATGAGCCGGGTAGATGACCGAGGCTCTCATAAAGCGGCGATGCATGGGGATAACGAACCAACTGAGCCAGACACTAACAAACCCCACGAAGAACGTCTCCTCGTCCATGCCAGGAACAGCGATGGATTCAAAAGAGGTCGGTGACATAATAGGGATGTAGTACTGAGGTAAGTCCGATTCAGTGGTCGGTAGCTTCTTCGGACCAAACCCAAAGGGGTCTCCAATATTGGCAAACTTCGGAGCCGTCTTCGATAGGGCGTCCTCGCGAAGGAAACGAGCAATGAAGCTCTTGAAAGTAACACCCTGCTCTTCGGATTCGGTGAATAATCGGTCGAAGATACCTAGCGCCTTGATTAAACTGGGACGCTTGTGACGGACGGCATTCTCAGCAGACAGGCCGTCAACTGGGGCGGGCTCGAGTTCAAAAATATACTCGTCAGAAGGCAGCAACTCCTCGTATAGACTACCCCTGATTGGCAACCCCGAGATGTTATAAAATTCGGCCAGAGAGATCGAGACTTCGCGATCTCCTAGAATGAAAGTGTTGGTGGGAAGATTCCATTGGTTCAAAAACGCCTTGACCCACCAGGCATGCGGAGACTTATAATGGAAGAGTGACGCGTATATGGCCTGATAAAGCCCGACTTTCTGCAATCGCGCACGATGGGCAGAAAGGATGTAGCGAGCCCAGAGAAGGTAGCCCGTAGGATGCCTGGAAGTGAGCCCTATCTTATAAATTTTCCCCCACGGGTGGGCCTCACCCTGGCAGATACGCCATCCTAAGATGTCTATGGCCGGGATCGGATGGTTCGGAATACCGGTCGTCGAAGGCTCCAGCCTCCCCGTTGGAGTCCAGTTGGGCATTTCCACAGCAAAAACCGTCCTCGGAGGGTCCATCGGTAAGAACGGGAAAGTGGGCTCTGTCGGCACCGCGCAAAGAATACTCCGGCGACCCTGAATAATCTGACTATACCAAGATCCCCATTGAAGAAGGTTGGTGCAGTTCGGGTCATGGACCCGAATCATCGCCATCGCTTCCTCATCAGATGGTGACTGAGGAAAAGCAGCCTCCGAGCAAGAAAAGGGAAAGCGTGGAACAGAAGCCATAGCACCTGAAATCCAATAAAGGAAGACCGTTAAAAGAAAAGTCAGCAATATATATATTCATGCATGAACATGAAGACTAGTTAAAGAAAGCAACAACAGAGTTTTCTAGGACCATTGGCTACAAAACACATGGGCCCCACAGAATCCGGATGGCGGCTCATTAATAATGAGACCAAATAGTTACAATAAAACAAAAGGAATATCGTCATTTAATAAAGAATGATGACCATGCACATCCCCCACAACAGGATCTGTCTCGGGCTCTACGATGAATCCAACAAGATCAAAGGAATTAAATTCCCACAGAAGACATCATTACAAAGCCCCCATTTCATTAATTGCAGAAGAACAACCTCGGGCCAAAAGACCCTAAGAAGCCTCCGTGTGAAGAAATTGAGTTCTTCATTGGAATTAAATTCCTTATTAAGAGAAGGGAATTAAATTCCCCGAAACATTTTTGGGATGGAATTAAATTCCATGGATTTGAACCGCCATCATCATCTCCCTAAGGATCATCTAAACCCTAAGAGATCTACTGTGGGAGGTTAAGTGGTCTCATATTTTGGTTAAAGTACTTGAAGAAAAATGGGTTCTTTGTGAAACCCTTGATATGGATTTAAAATCCAGAGAGTTTTGTCAAAACGAAGGTGCTTCGATTACCATTACCTGAGGAGGAAGAATCCTTTTAAAACAGAGTTATACTCTGAAAATATTGTAAGACAGAGAACTAAGCTCTGGAAGAAGAGAATTAAATTCTCAGAAAAAGTTCTCAAAAGAAGGAGATGAGCAAAGTGAAGGCTCTTCGGAAGGGACATGAACATTTATAGGATGTGATGGAGATGCTTCATCTCCTCAAACCCCTAAAGGAATCCAACGGTCACAAAAGGTGACAGCGTTGCACTCACGTGCTGACACGTGAGAACAACGCTGTGGGGGCATTTGTTTCCTGATTTAAAATCATAAAAGCTTATGGAAAAAGCTTCAGAAAAGGGTCACGTGCTTACACGTGACCAGCAGTCACGTGTTGGCACGTGACACCTAAAAGCATCAGCAAGACAAGTTCAGTTTCCCAACTACATCGAAGAAAAGGGCTTCAGAAAGAGTCACGTGCTCCCACGTGACCAGGGTCACGTGTCAGCACGTGACATTTAAAAGCAAGCGGCATAGGCACATTGGTTCCCTGATCAAATCAAGGAAAAGGCTTCAGAAGAGGTCACGTGCTCCCACGTGACCAGGGTCACGTGTTGGCACGTGACGCTCAAAACATCAGACTCATTCTCCGGTTAAATCAAGAAAAAGACTCCAGACGAGGGTCACGTGCTCACACGTGACCAGGGGTCACGTGGTGGCACGTGACAGCTAAACAGCAACCAGAAGACAGAGCGCAGAAAGAAAGAGGAAGGCTCGTTCTAAGGGGGTCACGTGCCCACACGTGACCATGGGTCACGTGGTCACACGTGACCGGCTTTCAAAGCCCATTTTGTTAACAGAATTAAATTCTGAAGGAGATTCAAATCTTTCCAAAGGAAAGCGACTATCTAGAAACAATTAAATTAAAGGTTCAGAGGTGATTAAATATCACCTATTTATGGGAAAATCTCGGACTTGGAAAGATTTCCCCTTTAAATCTAACCGAGATAACAAAAGAGAATCCCTGGATTTGAAATCCAATGGTGAATAAAATTCACCTAATAATCCAAAGGTCAAAAACGAATGATGGATGCAAATCAAATCTCTCAATGAAGATTCGTCAAAAACAAATTGATTCGGCTGCTTCTCCTATAAATAGGAGCCAAGAGACACATGGATGGAGAGAGAGAGATATATGCAAAGGGAAGAAGGGAGAGAGAGCCTTGATACTTCGAGGAACTTGGATCTTCTGCAAAAGAAAACCCTAGGTAAGAAAGGGAAGGCTCCTTGAAAGAAAGGAGAATTTAATTCTCAACTGAGTTTAACTCTGATATATAAAACAGAAGAACATATTTCTTCTCTCTTTGATAGAGGATCTGCAAAGTGCACATCTCCCCTTGAAGCTGAGAATTTAATTCTCAATGGGTTGAGATCCTGCCATGCAGATCCAAAACATAGAGAGGGAATGGAAGCACGAGAATTTAATTCTCACTGAACTATAGGAATTTAATTCCTTTAAAATAAAACTAGGGTTTGACCCTGTGTTATGGGAATTTAATTCCTTCATAATAAAAAGAAACAGGGTTTAACCCTAATTAAGAACCTAATTCTGTTGGAACAGCGGGGATTTAATTCCCTTGATCATAATTTAACAGAGAATGGGAATTTAATTCCTTAAAAGCTTTTATTAGGGTTTAACCCTATTTAGTTCTTCACATGTATGAGGAATTTAATTCCTACAGAAAATTCAGAGTCCAACTCTATTCAGAATATAAATCTTCAAAAGGAAGTAGGAATTTAATTCCTCTGAAATTACTGTCAGGGTTTAACCCTACGAGGAATTTAATTCCTGGAAAAGATTAACAGATCCTCTAAACAACATACATAGAGGCAGGGTCACGTGTCACCACGTGACCCCCCCAAGAGATCTACAGAAAGCCCCTTTGAGGCAGCACCCCACGTGACCCACGTGACCCTCGGCAGAAGCTTTAA
Organism: Agapanthus africanus; assembly: GCA_030015575.1. Taxonomy (NCBI): domain Eukaryota; kingdom Viridiplantae; phylum Streptophyta; class Magnoliopsida; order Asparagales; family Amaryllidaceae; genus Agapanthus; species Agapanthus africanus. Next base: position 712,392,031 of record JASDDO010000024.1, on the reverse strand, counting down.
CATATAAGCATTTGAATGCCCGTCACGTGAGGGCACGTGATGCGATAATCCCAGCAGAATAAATGAAGGGAGGGCGCTCTCACGTGTTGCCACGTGACCTCTCTTGCCTTAGTGTTCAACACTAAATTGGAACTCTCGAATCCAGTATTGAAACATTGTTGGGCCCTAGTGTTCAACACTAATCAAAGAACTTTATTCGCAGTGTTCAACACTGATTACCTTAGTATTTAACACTAATTTGAGATCTCCATTGCCAGTGTTCAACGCTGGTCTGTTTTAGTGTTTATGATAATTTGAAAGCCTTGTTGCTGGTGTTTAACACCAATTATCTTTAGTGTTAAACACTAACTTGTCAACCTCATTCCCAGTGTTCAACACTGATTGCTCTGTAGTGTTTAACACTAGGCTTTGGCCTAATTGGCTAAATGGATAGAGGCAAAGCCTCTCCTTCAATGGACCAACAAGAAGCCAATATTCTAGACATGATTGGACTTAGCCCAAGCTGGCCATAAGTCCTCAATTCGTAATCAACTGGGCTAATGGGCTCATAACATAATTAATCGGTCTTGATCCCAAATTGGGTCAAGGACTATTTAAGCCATTCCGGTTCTAGGGTACATCTCTTCACTCCTTTGATACTTGGCATTGTAATCCCTCAATGTCTTCAAAGAGGTGACGGGTCCCGATGACCGCATTTGATATGGACTGTGGGGTCCTTAAACCCATGGACTATGAGGTCCTTAACCTTGACCGAGATGTCTTAAAACTAACAACGAACTGTGGGGTCCTTAAACCCATGGACTACGACGTCCTTAACCTCGACCGAGATGTCTTAAAACTAACAATGGACCACAATGTCCTTAAACCCATGGACCGCAATGTCCTTAAACTACCCATGGACCGCAATGTCCTTAAACTACCCATGGACCACAACGTCCTTAAACTACCCATGGACCGCAATGTCCTTAAACTAGAACAATAGAGCCCCGCATGCTCTGTTGTCGGATCTAAACGGTCCCGTTTAAGTTGATCTTAGCTGTAAAGATGGCTAACGTATCCTTAAACCTTCAAACAGACTGGACTATGAATCCCCCCAATCAACTTCAGTTCAAGGGTACATCTCTGAACTCCTCTGACATTTGTCGTTGTAATCCTTCAACGTCGTCAGAGAGGTGACGGGTCCCGACGGCCATACATTCAATGGACCACTATGTCCCTAAACTGGAACAATGGAGCGTAAAACTCTCCTTTGTCCGATCTAAACAATCCCGTTAAGTTGATCTTAGTCTCAAAGTTAGACTAACGTATCCATGACAAACGTTTGAGTTGATCTTAGCCTCAAGTATGGCTGACGTATCCTCAAACCAAACCCCCAAACCCAAATCTAAGATAATACGGATTTGGACTAGTCCACGTCCTATGGGCAACGACATAAATCAGTCTCCGTATACAATCCACGGGCAACCACAAATAAAACAAATACCCACGACACGAAGTGACCATCTGGAGAAGGAGAAAGTTGTTACCGCAATGCGGTAGCGTAATTAACTGCAGGGGCTTGCGCCTGCAGGGAAGAGCGTCCCCACAATCAAAAACCCCTCAAACGAGGGGGAATCTGACGAAGTCTGCTACATCGGCCGCATCCGTCTAAACCTTCGATACATGGTGCCATAAATCAACTTGGCATCTTCGGAGAGGTGGACGGATAGCACCAATTAGCATCTGCCCCGAGTCTCAGTGCCAAGACATCGCAGTCTTGCGCGCCGCCATTCAGAGGGGAACAAGGGTTTCTTCCCACTCCACATCTGATATGGGGTGGTAGGCACAGTCTTGGTTGGAGCCTTGTTCAAGAGATATGCTGCCGTTTCTAGCGCATAATCCCAGAAGGACCGCGGTAACTCAGCCTTACTCATCATGGAACGAACCATATCTAATAGGGTTCGATTCCGTCTTTCCGATACACCGTTGTGTTGTGGTGTGTATGGAGGAGTAAGCTGAGAGAGAATTCCATTCTCTTTTAAGTAGCCCAGAAACTCGGCACTTAAGTATTCACCACCTCGATCAGATCTCAGTGTCTTAATACTTTTGCCTGTTTGTTTTTCAACTTCATTCTTGTATTCCTGAAATTTCTCAAAGGCCTCGGATTTTTGCTTCATCAAGAAGACATGCCCATACCTAGAGAAATCATCTGTGAAAGTAATGAAGTATGAATAACCACTTTGAGCATGTGTAGACATTGGACCACACACATCACTGTGTATGAGTCCCAAGAGCTCGCTTGCTCTTTCTCCGTGTCCAGTGAACGGAGTCTTTGTCATCTTTCCCATGAGACAAGATTCACAAGTGGCATAAGATTGATACTCAAACGGATTCAAGTATCCCTCTTTATGTAACTTTGTTAACCGTGTCTCATTAATGTGACCCAGTCTACAATGCCATAAGAAAGCCTGATTTGTTTCCGGAGACTTTCTTTTAAGTGTGTTCTGGACACTGAAGATCCGAGCTTGATTCAATATGTATATTCCGTTTTGTAATGTACCTGACCCAATCAGGACTTGATTTAGGTGGATGTTTACTACATCGCTTACAAAAGTAAAATCATATCCTTCCTTAGAAATCAAGGATACAGATATGATATTACAAGTCGAACCTGGCACATAAAAACAGTCACGCAGAATCAATATCTGCCCAGTTGTCAGTCCTAGGTGATATTCCCCTACGGATTCAGCATACATGCTCATTCCGTTAGCAACCCTGAGAGTCATATCACCTTTCCTGATTACCCTACGGTTTCTCAAAGCCTGTAACGAATTACAGATATGAGATCCTGATCCGGTATCCAATACCCAGGAAGTAGGGTTAACTGACATACATTTCTCTATCACAAACACACCCGAAGCCGAAGCCACAACATGCTTCGAATTCTGGCTACTGGCTTTACAAGCCCTGCAATCCTTCTGCCCATGTTCATTCCCGTAACAATAGGAACATCCCTCTTTTACTACATCTGTTCCTGAAACTTCTGCCCTTCCCTTTCTTACTATTTCCCTAGTTTCCTTTAGGGTAGTAGGTAGAGACTGTTGAACTGATTCAGCATGTGACCTGTTCTTCAACGTGGTCTTCAGGTCCGAGAGCTCAAAAGAGCTGGTCTCTGTAAGGACGTTTCCCCCTACAGATGACCCGATAGCCAACCTCGCTGGAAGCAATTCGTTCGAGGTCTCATATCTTGCGATACGAGATTGCTCTCCATATAAAACTTTGTTATGGTGGAAGATAGAAGCTGAGTCCATCTTCTCGTGCTGCCTCTGGTATATACCATCAACTGAGGCTAACACGAGGCACTTGGCTTTCGCACAGTCTTCTTCCGATGTCCTACGAATATCAATATCCGTGACAGGGGAAACTGGACCTGAGACGGCAGGGGTTGGATCAGTCAAGAGGTGTCCCAGCTTGTCCTGGGCAATGGACATCTGGACAGACCTTTGCCAGTCATAACAGTCAGATTCAGTCATTTTATTACCTAGATGTAACCTAGGTGCGGTCACAGGGTCGCTGCAATTAAGAGAGAGAGAAGAAAACACTTAGCATGATGCTCTTGCAAGTTTAGATTGGTTTTTAATTTATCTAAACAGGATGGCTCCCACAGTCTCTCGAATCCCTCCTCAAACTACAAAGGAAGAATTAGTCGGGATCTTTCTCACCGTACAATACTTGCTTAACCGTTCAGTCAGGCCAGTGTCGGTACTTCGAGGGAGGTTTTCCAACGCTTTCACGAAGTTCCTTAATTAAGTAACCTCTTTTCCCTGTGGGCGTAGCCCCGCTAACACCTTTCTAGACACCTACTTGGTTTATAGCATTGATCGTTAAGTGAGAAAGTTCCCGAGGAGTAGCATATACTCACAGTAGGATCGGGATCCAAATATCATCGCGTGATAAAACCGAAGGAATCCAACCAGAATCATCACACTCCAAATGGTATGTAGCGCTAGCAAGTTTCAGTACTTTTGAAACTCCCGATGTGGATTTTTTCCCCATGCTCTTATGACCTTGACGAAGGTCAACAAATCATAAGTCACATGTCAAGTTCTACCCGTCATTATCCAGGTTAATTTGAACCCACCCGTATATACCCTTGACGAAGCTCAACAAGGTAATACGACTGTCCCAAACCAACGCATCTATCTATGCTACATATGAACACCCAACAGCTACCAATCACTATGCCTTGACGAAGGTCAACAAACATAGCTTGAATACTGTTGAATGTCCACACGAAATGACGGAGGGCTACGAATGGTTTTGGCGAAACCGTGAACGTAGTGAACTTGATATAATCGATGGAACGAGATAGCTTTTAAAAGGAGTGGTTCAAGCTCCGCGTTTAAAATGCTTATTTTTGAAAAGAACCGAGTGGTTTTCAAAGTGTTCCAACGACTTTTACTCGGTTTATTTTCTTGCATTAGTTCTTTTAATGCGTCCTATCATTTAATCCTACCATTGCAGAAAACAACCAAAATATGACGTACGCTTATGCCATTCGCATTCGCCATGGGGCCCCGTCATCACCCGTTAGGTTACTTAACTAACGACAGAGCGGGGGCTGGGCTAGCCCGGCTGTAAAACATAAGCAACGCCTAAATAGTTATCATATATAAATATATAGCAATGATAGACATTACAGATCACAGATGAACACTTTGGATATACTAGGAATCCGCGATTCGTTCGAGCCTGCAACGAAAAACGGATTACACGATCGCGATGAATAGCCAAATCCCCAGCCTAGACCCCTACGGGAGCAGCAAACTACCCGCCAAGTACCCGAAGCGAAGCAACCTCCCTCAACACCGTGAGTAGGCCACTCGGCACTTCGAGATACCCGGTAGTTTGTGCACCCCACCTTGGGTCTATCCTAGGAGCAAAAACAGTAAAAAGAAATTATACAATGACGGCTACAACCCCGACCCGGTTGTGCGGCCAAACAAATAATATTACATCAATTTACATATTTTACAATGAATGAAAGAAAAGGAAACTCTCATCTCACACCCATTCCCGGCTATTCATCCGTGACAATCCACCGAGTTCATATACACAAACCATCAACATTACAGATCACAGATATGTATAACCCCCACTAATCGACGTATAGCGATTAGCGGACGTTGAATACATATATCACATCACAGATAATTACCATTAGCCAAAGAGTACGGAATATCGATCAAAATATGGATTTTTAGCCACCCGAAAAGTGAATTTGCTCTCTGGAAATTCTGGGTGGAAAAAACATGTCTTAAAAATCCCAAAACATCCAAACTAAAACACTGCAAAAAACCGGGTCCACGACCGAGTCAAATCGGCCGCGGAACCGCGGCAATAGCATGCTATTGCCGTGGAACCGCGGCGGTTTGGTCGGTTCATGGGACCGTTTTTCTGCAGTGGTTTTAGAAAACCCTGAGATGAATTTTCATGTATGTTAAAATAATTTTAGAACAGTAAAAAATTCGACAGAAAGTTGAGGTTTTGCGGATGTGTTTTGCGAATTTTTTCCGATCGATGTTCTTAACACTTTGCTAACTTACTAGTTTATGTTTAGCTAGGCTCTGATACCACTGTAAGTCCACGTTGCTCACCCCGGTTCTTGCGGGGAGGCAGAAACGACGAAAAACAATAATTTTGGCGCAAGGCAACATGGACTAAAAGTCGGATCTTTGCTAAACTAGAAACTAGTAAACACTAAGAGGCTTCACTACTATGCTTGTAGAAAATATACCTCACGGAACCAGTCCTTCGGGTCTTCATTCCGCTGTCCCACTCGTCCATCCAAGCTCCAAGTGTCGATCCGGACCTTGGGCACCTCCGCGGCCTTCTTGAGTCAAAGACGATCCACCCGAGAGATGTACACTAAGCTCCGCCTCAAGCCGAGGCAACTAGGGCAAAGTGATTGCTAGTCAAGAAGCCCTAGAATGTATAGAGGAGATGCATGGATGTATTTGTCTTTGTGGAATCTTTTTCTCTCAACACATGAGATCAAAAGATGAGATCAAGAGGAGGAAGAAGAAGGAGAAAGGTTAGCAACCATGGAGCTTTTGTTTTCTTCTCATTTCAAGAGAGAGAATGAGAATAGAAAAATGAAAAGATTAAACCAAAATGAAATGAACCATGGTTGCAATAATCCACAATAATCATCATTACTAATCCTATCATGAAAGACTTGATGGCACATTGAATTGACCATTATCATAACACAAGAAATAAAAGGAAAATAAAAGAAGAGTGTGGATCTCTCTTGAAGGTCAATGGTCAATATGGTCAACATGGTCAACAAGGTCAAGAGAGATCTAAGTGGTCAAATTGTCAATGCAATTAGCCATCACTAATCTATCACTAAAAGGATTAGTAAACAATGCCTCCGGCTCATAACGGTTTTGACCAAATGAACTGTCAAAACCCTAATGAGTGTGCCACATTATGGTTTTGGCCGAACCATCTGCCAAAACCCTAATGGGGCACCTCCTCCTTCATCGCTCCTCAAAACTGTGCATGCACACCTGCATCCGCATTCCGTAGAATGCGAATGCACAGAAGACAAATCAAATCCATCTGTGCAATACTAGGATCTGGCTTAAACCAAAGCCCACTAGTATTGCCTGCCCGAACAGCATACGCACACAAGTGCACGTAAGTGATCGTAGCCCTGCCGTAAAACCATACAGCCTCTACACGTTTCGCTCAGTGCAGGGAAACTCTCTGTGTGGGACTCTAAAGACTCGACACTACGCTGGCAGTAGGTTTAACCACAGACCGCAAGCGGCACTAGCAGTACGTAACGGTCCCCAGGTAGATGTCGATAAGAAGGCCGATGAGATAAACCCATCCGAACTCCTACTGAGCCTGTATGTGACAATCACCGTACAGTCCGGTCTGTTCGTCTGATACATCGCATGGCGGGCCTAGGGGGCGGTGAACATCAGTCCCTAATAGCGGTACAAGTCGTGTCGGAGTGTAGCCCAGAACACCTTGAGATAACACTGGAAACCTACCAGTATATCTCGCTTGCCCTGGTCAGGGACTACTTGTGTAATGGCTCTCCTAGACACAGCGCGATGTCAACCCCCAATACCGGGAGAGACGAATCCTGTCTAACCGTCACTGCCTCCAAATGCTTCGGGACTGCACCCAACTACTACCTGTTTGCACGACTCCTTTGAGCCGTGGTAGGGTAGTAATCTAAGTACAGTGGGAACACACTCGAGGCGAAGTGACAGTGTCAAGTCAGCAGACTAAGCTGTACTCATGTCACCTAGGAACTGATAACTGACGATAGGTATAATACCAACCAACAGTTCCCGACGAGTCCTGTCCAGTGTACTCGTAACCTAACGAGCACCCGCATACTATCTCAAGTACGACGTACTGACGGCTGTGGGACAGACCGTCTCCCCCGCTGGGATGAGAAGCGCATACGCTAGTCTACTCCGTAGTATCGATGCCCTGTCTCGATAGTCCAACGACTAGGGACCTGTATAAGGATGTGCTTATGGATTACCCAGCCCCCACAAGTGTGAGCGCCATCACAACGCTGGTAATCAAGCAATGATCCTAAGGGCTCTACTAATATGTATACAAGCGATATGCTAAAAGAAACACATGCACATATTGAAGTAGAGACAAACCAAGTAGCATACTACCATTTTGAGCAAGATTTTCTATACAATTGTGAATATCCCAAGCTTCTATCAAGTAATATACAAGCTAATATGATACAGTAATGGCCTCTAGGGCATATACACTAACAGAAGAAGAAGAAGAAGATTATCAAATCCTTTTGTGATGAATAAGGAATCTCATATGTGGTTAGAAATGCAACCATGGGTTAAGTGAGAAGAAGTAACCCTTGTATAGATTTAACTAAGGTTAGAGGGTTCGGTTGGGTTCAACAAATATCTTTAGAAAATATCCTTGCTTAAAACAAAAGCAAAGCTTCTAGAAGCTACTAGAAAGATTAACCCTAATCCAAACCCTAACCATATTTAAACTCCATAAATCATGTTGCATTTATAACCATAATATGTTACAATATTATATATCACATATACAATATTTATTGTAAGAAAATAAAATAATACAATTAACATATATCACATATATATCAATGTATTACCCGAGTGAGAAAAAAAATCTTTTAGTGAGCTTATATTAGTTAATATAATTTAATATATCAAATATATAATTATACATTAAATTATCGAATCAACACTTGATCCGATAATCCGGCTATTTCACAAATAACCGACTAATATAATCTGTATCAGTTCATCGAATCTGTAGGGTTGCTAGGCACACATACAAGGGTCTACAAGGCATCAACCATGCCCAATTTAAAATTTAGCCGTGCAGAACAACCCAAAGCCGGATCTTTAAACTAGAGTTTAGGCGAAAACAAGCATGTTAAACATTTTAACACTAAGTAAGAGGGATTACAACCTTTGTAGATCCGGTCATTCACTTCAATAGCTCCGTGTAGATGTCCCCTTCGCTGCGATCTTGAACTCCGGACTCTAGAGAACCTCCACAAGAAGAACGAACGTGCTTGCTTCGATGACTTCGAGGCCGAAGATGATCTACGTCGGGGAGACACTAACTCAAGCTATTCCTTCACTAGGTCATGAACTTTGTGAAGAGAACACACTCTACTATATGGCAAGTGGTAGAGGATGAAGAAGTAGGAGGTAGGCTCACTTTAGAATTGATTTTCTGACACTTTTTCTCATAGCACCATTAGAGCTTGAAAGCTTTTTCAAGGAGCTTGATGAAGAAGAAGAAGAAAGAATAATATCATCATATGAATTAATCCTTCTTCAATAATGTAACCATGGGTGAGTTAAGCTATCATGCTTAACTCATGTAGAGAATTGACCAAGGTATATGGTTAAGGGTTGGGTTAACTAAATATCCTTAAGAATGACAAAAGAGTTGACTTTGTCAATGTTTCCACAAGCTTCATGAAAGCTTGAGAACTTTGACAAAGTCTTTCTCTTTTGTTATTCATAAGATATAAACAAAACCCTAATCTTTACCCTAATCTTGGTATAAGTCTCATACACCCATCTTTGATGTATCATCAACCATGATACAATCATATGTACACAAATATATATCACATATACACTTATGCACAATCTAATGAGAAAATAAATCTTAAGTGAGCTAATACTAGTTAATGTAATGTAATATATCAAATATATAATTATACATTAAATTATTAAATCAACTCTTGATTTAATAACCCGGATATAACCGACTAATATCATGTGTAACAACTTATCGAATCCACACTTGATCCAATAACCCGGCTATATCGCATACAACCGATCAATGTCACGAATCGCGAGAATAAAATACGGTATCTCATATCGTATTAATCTCGGTCCCGCACATATCGCATATATGCTCCTACTCTGTTTCGCTTAAGCCAGGAAACCCCTGTGTAGGACTCTAAAGACTCGTCAATACGCCGGTAGTAGGTGATGATCATAACAAACACCCACAAGCCGCAAGCAGTCTGATAAACGTAACGGCCACCCGGGTATTGAGCGATCAGAAGATCAACAAGCAAGCCTGTACATTCTCCTGTGAATCCAATCAGTAACACTCCCGTACAGTCCGGTCTCGTCGTCTGATATGTCGCATAGCTCGCCTAGGGGTGGTAAACGTCAGACCCCAGTAGCTTGATAAGTCGTGTCGATATGAGGTCTATAACAGTTCGAGAAACTACTGATAACACTTACCAGTAAATCTCAGCATCCCTGGCCAGGGATTTCCGGTTATAGCCAATCGAACACAGCACAACATCAACTCCTTATACCGAGAGAGACGAATCCCCTCCTATCGCCCATTGCCTTCATGTGATTCGGGATTGTACCCAAAAGCCACCTTTTTGCACGCGCTCTTGGACGTGGTATGATGGAAATCAAAGCACAGTGGGAATCACACAAGACTCTATGACGATCTCGGGTCAACAGACTACTCTGTACCAATGTCACCGGAGAATTGCCATCTGACGTGAGGTATAATATCATCTGGGAGTTCTCGGCGAGTCCGTCCAGTATACCCAGTCTCCACTGAGCACCCGTACACCATCCGTGATGTCAAACACTGATGGATATGGGATCATCCATCGCCCATCATATGGGTCAACATGCGTATACGCTAGTCTACTCTGGTGTATCGATGCCCTGTCTCAATACACCCTCGACTAGGAACAGTTATAGGTTGTACTCGTCGACTACAGTGACCCCACTAGTATGATCTAATCATAGTCCCAGTAGTCGAGTACATATCCTAAGGGCTTTATGAACATGAAACATAGAGACAATCAGAGTACATGTTAAAATAAAGAGCCACCAGATAGCGTACTATCATGTCGAGCAAGAAAGTCCTCCCTATATATGTCCAAGCATCCATTACAATATACATCGTATGTACAGTAATGGCCTCTAGGGCATACATATAACTAACAATCTCCAACTTGCACTAGGGCCATCTGTTGTGGTATCACATACCCAACAATTAGCTGTGGTTGAAGTATCTCATACTCAACCATCCCATAAAAGTCTCTACTGGGAAAAAGGCCTTTGTGAGTGGATCCGCGCTGTCGTTCTCTGTGTCTACTCTCCTAACCTTGATTTTCCTAGAGATCAACCATCTCCATGATCAGGTGATACTGCCTAAGAATTATATCTGGATTTCTGATTGGACGGGGGTTCCTTGGCATAAGCCCCAACTCCATTGTCACACAATGGTAGGAACGAAGTTCATCTCATGAACTTATATATATCCAGACTGCCTCTTTGGCAGCATCCTTGGTAATGATGTATCTTGCCTTTAATCGTCTAGTAAGTCACGGTATCTAGCTTGGAACTCTTCCAACATACCGTCCCTCCACTGAGGGTAAAGACAATGCCTACGATTGACATTCAGTCGTCCTTATCACCCTGGAACCTTTCCAGTGATTCTCCCCAGGATAGATTGATACCATCCAACTATAACTAGTGAGAATCCTAACATCCAATTAGATCTATCTCATAGATCCAAAACCCAGGATTCAGGAGGTATCTCTTTGATCCTATATGGAGAATCTTTGTGATAAGCGGAGATTGATCGAGCGTAGGATAGGAAACTCCTTCCCTATCAAGAGTATTTCATCCACGTACTCTATGAGGATCACCACCATACTCTCTACTACCTTTTTGTATATACAAATACCATTTTGATGAAGCCAAACTCTTTGACTACCACATCAAAACAGATGTTCCAACTCCGCGATGCCTGTTTTATCACATAAAACATCTTGCACACGTTTCTGCTGCTCCCACTATCTACGAAGCCCTCTGGCTGTGTACTTATAGACGTCCTCTTTTAAAACATCATTTAGAAAAGTTGTCATGACACCCAACCACCAGATATCATAGTCATGGTATGTAGCCGTGGCAAGTAGGATCTGGATGGACTTAAGCATAGCTTTGAAAGTCTTAACTTTTCCATGTACACCAAGTAATCTTCTCAAGATATACTTGCTCATGATGGGGATTTAACCCTTCAGATAAAGTAACCAAAGTCCATACATTGTTGGTGTATAAGGATTCCATCTCAGATCGATAAGCATCCAGCCATTCTTACAGAGTCCCACTCCTGATATCCTGCTCGAAACTAGTTGGGTCATCATCTCATGATGCAATCCTCACTCCCACTGTCATAGAGAAACCGAAGTATCTCTCAGGTGGGTGAGGAACCCTACTAGATCGGCGGAGAGGTCGAGGTTCGTTGGATACTATTGAATCCATCGATTCTACCAAATCATCTGCTGTAGTTTGTAAAGCTGGAACTCCTTCCAGTTCTACCTCATGACCACAAATTTCTCCATAAGAAATCCCCTTTCACAAAGGTGGCATGTTGAGAAATAAAACACTTTTGTTTCTCGGTTTGGTAGAAGATATTCCCTTGCGAATACTTGGGATATCCAACAAACTTCCACAGATCCGACTTTACCTTGAGCTTGTCCGGATTTTGCTTTTCAGACGTAGGCCGGACAAACAAAAATCTTAAAATACTTAAGATATGGGCTCTTCCCATTCCATATCACATATGAAGTGGTAGGCAACTGATTTGATTTGAACCCGATTCAATAGGTATGCAGCTTCTCAAGTGCATAACTCCCAAAAGGAAATAGGAAACTCAGTAGTACTCATCATAGAGCACACCATATCACATAGGGTGCTATTGCTCCGCCCCGATACACCGACGTGCTGTGGTGTATACGGAGGAGTAATGCTGAGAGAGAATCTCATTCTCCTTTAGAAAGTCCAGGAATTCCATGCTCAAGTATTCTCCTCTCTGATCACATCAAAGGACATAATACTTATACCCGTATTTTGGTTCTCTACTTCTAACTTACGTTCTATGAATATCTCAAAAGGTTCGGACTTGTGTTTCAACAGGAACATATGTTTGAATCTTGAGAGATCATCAGAGAATGTAATGAAGTACAAAGAACCGGTCTTGGCATGTGTAGACAGGAGACTTTCATACATCAGCATGTATCAATCCCAAGAGTTCACTAACTCTTTCTCTGTTTCCAATAAACAGAGCTATGGTCATCTTATCTTTGTGACATGACCAACAATTTTCACAAAATGTAAATTCAAATAAATTTAAATATGCATCTTAATGTAACTTCGGCTGGTCGAGTCGCATTGATATGACCTAGTCTACAATGCTTCAAGAAGGATTCGTTCATTTCTGAACTCTTCCTCTTGTGTATGTTCTGTATACTGAGAACTGTAGTTTGATTTAGAACGTCAATGCTTTTAGATAACGTGCCTGAACCGATCAACTCTTTATATAGGAAATGTTCAAAACATTATCCAACAATACAAAATTATATCCTTTCTTTACTAATAAAGAGACTGATATGATGTTGTACATCAGGTTCGGTATCTAATAACATTCGTTCAGAATCAATGTATTCTGGTAATACAGGGTGATAGTGACAAACAGACTTGGCTGCAACACTTGCTCCGTTTTCTATCTCATGAAACTTATCACCCGTTCTCAGTTCTCTACCTTTCTGTAGCCCATGTAACAGATTACATATGCGGGATCCTGATCCGGTATCTCATACCCAGGACGTAAAGGATACTGAGAAACAGTTCTATGTAATAAACACACCCGAAGATGATGCATCAACATGCACTTTCTTCGTTTGGGCGGCACGGGAATTCTGGTAATCCCCAATTTCCTGCTCTATCTTATAACAATTGTAAGTTGGAGCGGGACCAACGTTCCTCAGTTCAGTGTAACAAGCGGGTTCGGTCAATTCATCCGTATTATTATCTTGATTAAGGCGTGATATGGTCGCTACCTGGAGAGAGAGAGAGAAGAAAACACTCAGCGTATGATCTTGCAAGATTAGATTGGTTACCTAATATATCTAATCAGGATGTCTCCCACTGTTTTAATCAAATCTTCCTTCAAACCCAAAAGGAAAGACTAGCCGGGATTAATTACACGCTACAAGTTCGCCAATCTTTCAGCCAAGTCAGTGTCGGTACTTTGAGGGAAGTTCCCCGTGCTTTCGCACGGACCTAATTAAAGTAATCCTCATTTTCCCAGGGACGTAACCCCGTTAACACCTTTCTAGACAACTACTTGATCGGCTAATTGTAATGTGTAAAACTCTCCCAGGAGTAACTCTTACTCGCAGCGGGTATCGGGATCCAACTATCTCATAGAAGGTATGCAATCTCATTGCAAATTTCAACACTTGAAATTCCCAATAATATTTTGCCCCTAGCGTCCTATGACCTTGACGAATGCCAACAAACCATAGGCTACTGGTCAAGTTCAACCCGTCATTTCCCGATTGAATTAAACCCACCCGCACGGCCCTTGACGAATGCTAACAAAGTCGCACGACTACCCTAACTCAATCGCATCATATGCTTATACAAATAAGAATAAATAGCTACCGCACACTACGCCTTGACGAAAGCCAACAAACGCAGCACGAATACTATGAAGTACTTATCTGAAATGACGGAGGGCTACGACAGGTTTTTAAGAAAACCTTTGCGTAATGAACTTGATATCTTTGTAGAATCGAGTGATTTTTAAATGGAGTGTTTTTTAGGCTTTTCTAGTTTTGCTAAAGGGGTCACTCCCGGTGAAGGGATCGTCGGCCCTTTCCTCATCGAATAAGGTGCATGATATTTCACAAATACCACTTTGCAAAGCAAGAACTATAGAAGCATTCAAAATACAAACCGAGTTTGTAGCATCTGCTAGTTTCGCTAAAGAGGTCACTCCCGGTGAGGGGATCTCGGCTCTTTCCTTATCGAATAAGGTGCTGGATGTTCTACAAGGAACACCGCAATGCAAAGCAAGAACTAGAGCTACCAGTTATTAAATAAGTTTCTACAACATCTTTAGGTTTCTCTTAGTTTCATTAATCTCATTAATGAAGTCCCATTTTAATATGCTTCACAAGCATCACATTTGAAACGAAATCTGCAATATAACATATATCTCATATATATAATATAAAGATTCGTCTCAGGCAGTAATATGATCTCATCACAGAACATTGCAGCAGATGAAACATATATGAAATATTGGATATAATAGGACGTCCGTGTTTTCAATACGAGTCTGTATAAAATACGGATTCCACGGTCATGATGAGTAGCTAAACCCACATCCTTAGACCCCTACGAGAGCGGCAAGCGACACTGCCAATTCTAGGGTTAGGAGACCCGGTCTCGACTCCTCGAGATTGTCTCCCTTTGGACCCTAGAACCCGGTTACTTGTGCTCCCCGCCTTGGGTCTACCTAATGCGGAAAAGTAAATAATATACAACGGTGACATCATCCTCAGCCCGGAAGTACCCCAAAAAAAGAATATTACATAAAAATGAATTTTACATGAATGAAAAAGAAAAACTCTCATCTCACATAAAACCCACGGCTATTCAAACACGACGATCCAATATAACATATCACAGCTGTTAGTTATATGTATGCCCTAGAGGCCATTACTATACATAGGATGTATATTATAGTGGATGCTTAGACATATATAGGGAGGACTTTCTTGCTCGACATGATAGTATGCTATCTGGTTGCTCTTTACCTTAACGTGTACACTGATTATCTCTCTGTTACATGTTGGTAAAGCCCTTAGGATGTGTACTTGACTACCTCGACTATGATGCGGATCATACTAGTGGGGAGATGGTAGTCCATAAGTACATCCTTCAAGGTCCCTAGTCGTGGGTGTATCGAGACGGGGCATCGATATACTAGAGTAGACTAGCGTATACCTTCTCGACCCATACAGATGGGCGATGGATGATCCCATATCCATTGGTGTTTGATATCAGAGATGATATACGGGTGCTCAGTGGAGACTGGGTACACTGGACGGACTCGCCGAGAACTCCCAGATGGTATTATACCTTACGTCAGATGGCAGTTCTCTGGTGACACTTGTACAGGTTAGTCTGTAGACCCGAGATCGTCATAGAGTCTTGTGTGATTCCCACTGTGCTTTGATTTCCACCTTACCACGTCCAAGAGGGCGTGCAAAACGGTGGTTTTTGGGTACAGTCCTGAATCACATGGAGGCTATGAGCGATAGGAGGGGATTCGTCTCTCCCGGTATAGGGAGTTGATGTTGCGCTGTATTCGATTGGCTATAACCGGAAATCCCTGGCCAGGGTTACTGTGATTTACTGGTAAGTGTTACCAGTAGTTTCTCGAACTATTATAGACCTCATATCGACACGACTTATCGAGCTATTGGGGTCTGACGTTTACCACCCCTAGGCAAGATATGCGACATATCAGACGACAAGACCGGACTGTACGGTAAGTGTTACTGGTTGGATTCACAGGAGTATGAGCGGGCTTGCTCATCGATCTTCTGATCGTTCAATACCCGGGTGGCTGTTACGTTTAGCAGACCGCTTGCGGCTTTTGGGTGTTTGATATGATCATCACCTGCTGCCGGCATATTGACGAGTGTTTAGAGTCCTACACAGAGGTTTCCTGGCTCAAGCGAAATGAAATAGGAGCGCATATGAGATATGTGCGGGACCGAGAATTATACCAGTATGTGATACTGTATTCTATTCTCGCGATTTGTATCATTAGTCGGTTATATGTGTTATAGCCGGGTTACCGAATCAAGTGTTGATTCGATACATTGATACACTTGATATTAGTCGGTTATATGCGATATGACCGGATCGTTAAATTAAGTGTTGATTTAATGATTTAATGTATACTTATATATTTGATATATTACTTTGCATTAACTAGTATTTGTTCACTTTAAATGGATTTTCTCACTTGAAATACACAAGTTGTATATGTGATATACTTTTGTGCACTTGTTTGTATCATGTTTGATGATACATACTAACTTGGGTTTGTGTGTGTGATTAAACCATGGTTATGTTAATGATTAGGGTTTTGTTTATTTACTTATTCATTTATTTATTTATTCATTTTGGAAAGATGAAGAGAAATGGTGGCTTGATTTGTTTTCTAGTTGAAGCTTCATGAAGCTTTGAATAAGTCCACCATTTTTGTTCCATGCTTAACCCTAACCATTCAACCTAACCTTAGTTTATTCTCTACACCTAACTATGGTTGCAAATATGATAAGTATCATTTTATTTCCTATTTTAAAAAGTGAGATCATATTCTTTTTCTTCTTCTTCTTCTTCTTCTTCAAGAAGAAAGAAGCTTCCTAGCTTCAATTGTGATTTGAGAAAAAGAGTGAGAAATCCAATTCTAAAGTGAACCCACTTCCTATTTCTTCATCCTCTACCACTTGCCAAGTAGTATAGGGTGTTTTCTTCATAAGTTTCATGGCTTGGTGAAGTTGAAGCTTGATCTTGTGTTGCCTCGACGTAGATCATCTTCGGCATCGAAGTCGACGACCTAGCCCGCCCATTTCTCCGATGAAGCCGACGCTAGAGCCTGGGATCCGATGATCGCAGCGAGGGGACATCATCACGGAGCTATGGAGGTGGAGGACCGGATCTACAAAGGTTGTATTTCCGTTCACTTAGTTAAGTTGTTAACTAGTTGCATAGTTTCGCCTATTCTCTAGTCACGATCTTGCTTAGGGTTGTAGGCACATAGGATAATTTTGAAATTGGCATGGTTGATGCCTTGTGAGACCTCATTAGTGTGCCTAGGAACCCTGCAGTGGTATCAGAGCCTAGCTAGAGCCTTAGGCGATGCGTAGACGGAGTTAGAAACCCGATCGAACCCGAAACCCTAATCCATGACCCCTCTCTGTACATTTTTTTAAAACTGGGTTTTTTCCAGATTAAAAATGCTTAAAAAATTCAGCAGGGAGTTCTAAGAATTACGGTGCAAAACGACCAAAAGATGTGCCCAAAGCGCGGCGGAACCGCGGCAGAAGCCTAGCTTCTGCGGCGGTTCCGCAGCCAAATAATGAGATCTGCCTTCGTTTTTTGCACAGTAATTTGTTTCTTCAGATGCTGAGTTTTTTGGGAATTTTTAATTTGCACTCAAGAGTTGAGTTTTCTGGGGTGTTTTGGAGCTTCGATGATTCGATCGGAAATTTCAAACTTTGTCTATGTATTTTCCGGATATTTTTGAATATGTTAAAAAGTTCGACCGGATATAAATACCCACTTTTTCCCCTGTCGGGAAATTTCCAAGTGTTGGATTTTTCCGTAGTTTAATGATGTTCTAAGTAGTGCAAGTAACGCAATGGACCCTCTAGAAGACAACAAACCTTAACTCGATTATGTGACCGTCTTGAACTGCCCTTTGAACCTTCGGGTTTGGGGCAGTATGGCATGCCACATGTGAGGCGTTGGCTTGACCCTTCTACGGCTGGACCGTTGGTACTGAGGCATGAACTTGATGTTTTTAAACCTATTTCATGTGTTGATTTGTTTCGGGAAAACATGGGTGTTTGAATGTTCGATAGGAAAGTTTAACATTTTTTATTTATCTGGAATGTGATACAATATTTGGAATTCACAAGTAGTTATGAAATAACTGAATGAATGTTATAAACATAGCTGTTTAGTCTCACTTGATTGGTTACCACGGAATTTTGATGCGATCAAAAGTCCGTCGCAATCACGTAGCGTACGCGGATATTCGCCGGTAAACATAATAGACAGCCTCACCCCATAGCCCCGACCAAGTGACTGTTGAAGAACCCCGTAGCCGAAAGCATCCGTTCTGGTGCTCGCGGCAGCGGTGTTCCGCCTTAGTGCACTTCGTCGACGGCGTCTGCGGTGCGGCCGCCTACTAAAGTTTGCGACGAGCATTCGATCAGTTTTTCGGGAATCTTGTTGAATTGCCCGACTAGATATTGAAAAGTGTTTTCGATATAGAGACTAAAATGCGGGGTTTATAATTGTTAGGCATGCGATGTCTAAGGGATTCATTTGATTAGGCATGCGATGTCTAAAGAGTTTGCGGATTCCAACTATTGTAGTTTTACACTTTCTTTTCTGTGACCGTAAGTGTAATATGTGATATAGCCGGTTTCGTTGCTATATGTCAACAACAATTGGGATGCGCATATTTACTTACGTTGATGACATGTGATGTTATGTGTTGCTGGATATGTTATATTGGATCGTCGTGTTTGAATAGCCGGGGTTTTTTTTTTATGTGAGATGAGTGTTTTTCATTTTCATTCATGTAAAAACTTATATGTAATATTCTTTTATTGGGGCACTTCTAGTTTGCGGAAGATGTCACCTTTTGTATATTATTTACTTTTCCGCACTAGGATAGACTCAAGGAGGAGGGCACAAGTAACCGGGTTCTGGAGTCCAGTGGGAGACCAACTCGAGGAGTCGAGTCCAGGTATCCTAACTCTAGAATTGGAAGGGTTGCTTGCCGATCTCGTAGGGGTCTAGGGGTATGGGTTTGGCTATTCATCGTGACCGTGGAATCCGTGTTTTATACTGGCTCATATTGAAAACACGGACGTCCTAGTATATCCAATATTTCATATGTTTCTTCTGCTGCGATATCTGTGATGTGATCATGTGATATGTTCTGTGATAGATACTGTATATAGTATATGTGATATATTATATAGACGTTACTTATGTTTTACACCCACGCTAGCCCTGCCCCGCTCTGCCGTTAGTTACCTAACCTAACGGTGTACGAGGGGACATCGAGGCGAATGCGGATGGCATAAGCGTACGTCGTATTTATCTGTGATGTTTATGTACTTAAATGATGGGACTTCATTAATATGATTAATGAAAGAAAAAGAAACCTAAGATGTTGTGGAATCGAATTTCTAAATAAAACAGGTAGCTACAGTTCTTGCTTTGCACAGCGGTATATATGATATATCCTGCACCTTATTAAATGAGGAAAGGACCGAGATCCCTTCACCGGGAGTGACTCCTTTAGCAATAACTGGCAGATACTACACACCCGGTTTGTCTTTTGATAGCTTCTATAGTTTCTGCTTTGCACAGTGATATATATGATATATCCCGCACCTCATTCGACGAGGAAAGGACCGACGATCCCTTCACCGGGAGTGACTCCTTTATCAAAACTATAAAAGCCTCAAAAACACTCCATTTCAAAATTCATTCGATCCTACAAGGATATCAAGTTCATTACGCAATAGGTTTTCAGAAAAACCTGTCGTAGCCCTCCGTCATTTCAGATAAGTAGTAGTTAGTATTCGTGCTGCGTTTGTTGGACTTTGTCAAGGCGTAGTGTGCGGTAGCTGACTGGTGCTTATCTGCTTATGCATATGATGTAGATTGGATTAGGGTAGTCGTGCGACCTTGTTGGCCTTTGTCAAGGGCCGTGCGGGTGGGTTTACTTCAATCAAGAAATGACGGGTTGAACTTGACTAGCATCCTATGGTTTGTTGGCCTTTGTCAAGGTCATAGGAGGTTAGGGGCAAAATTATCGGGAATTTCAAGTGTTGAAATTTGCAATGAGATTGCATACCTTCTATGAGATAGTTGGATCCCGATACCCACTGCGATTAAGCGTTACTCCTGGGAGAGTTTTATACATTACAATTAGCCGATCAAGTAGGTGTCTAGAAAGGTGTCAACGGGGTTACGCCTCTAGGAAAACGAGGTTTACATTAATTAGGTTCGTGCGAAAGCATGGGGGACCTCCCTCAAAGTACCGACACTGGCCTGGCTGAAAGATTGGCGAACTTGTAGTGTGTAATTAATCCCGGCCAGTCTTTCCTTTTAGGGTTTGAAGGAAGATTTGATAAAAACAGTGGGAGCCATCCTGATTAAATAAAATAATAACCAATCTATTCTTGCAAGAGCGCACGCTGAGTGTTTTCTTCTCTCTCTCTCCAGGTAGCGACCATATCACGCCTTAATCAAGATAATAAAACGGATATTTTGACCGAACCCGCTTGTTATACTGAGCTGGGGAACGTTGGTCCCGCTCCAACTTATAATAGTTATAAGATAGAGCAGGATATTGGGGAATACCAGATTTCCTGTGCCACCCAAACGAAGAAACTGCATACTGATGCATCATCTTCGGGAGTGTTCATTATACAGAACTGTTTCTCAGTATCCTCTACGTCCTGGGTATTTGATACTGGATCAGGATCCCAGATATGTAATCTGTTATATAGGGCTACAGATAGGTAGAGAACTGAGAACGGGTGATAAGTTTCATGAGACAGAAAACGGGGCAAGTGTTGCAGCCAATTCTGTTGGTCACTGTCACCCTGTATTACCAATACATTGATTCTGAACGAATGTTATTAGATACCGAACCTGATATACAAAATCATATCAGTCTCTTTATTAGTAAAGAAAGGATATAATTTTGTATTGTTGGATAATGTTTTGAACATTTCCTATATCAAAAGTTGATCGGTTCAGGCACGTTATCTAAAAGTATTGATGTTCTAAATCAAACAATAGTTCTTAGTATACGGAACACACATAAGAGGAATAGTTTAGAAATGAACGGATCCTTCTTGAGGTATTGTAGACTAGGTCATATCAATGCGACCCGACTAACTAAGTTGCACATAGATGCATTTTTAAATCTGTTTGAATTTACATCTTGTGAAACTTGCCAGTCATGTCACAGAGATAAGATGACCATAGCTATGTTTACTGGAAACAGAGAAAGAGTTAGTGAACTCTTGGGATGATACATGTTGATGTATGTAGGTCCCCTGTCTACATATGCCAAGACCGGTTCTTTGTACTTCATTACATTCTCTGATCATCGATCAAGATTCAGTTATATGTTCCTGTTGAAACACAAGTTCGAACCTTTTGAGATATTCACAGAATATAAATTAGAAGTAGAGAACCAATACGGGTATAAGTATTATGTCCTTTGATGAGATCAAGGAGGAGAATACTTGTGCATAGAATTCCTGGACTATTCTAAAGGAGAATGAGATTCTCTCTCGGCATTACTCCTCCGAATACATCATAGCACGATGGTATATCGGGGCGAAGCAATGACACCCTATATGATAAGGTGTGCTCTATGATGAGTACTACTGAGTTACCTATTTCCTTTTTGGGAGTTATGCACTTGAGAAGCTGCATACCTATTGAATAGGGCTCAAATCAAATCAGTTGCCTACCACTTCATATTTGATATGATAAGGGAAGAGCCCATCTCTTAAGTTAGTTAATATTTGGGGTTGTCCGGCCTATGTCTAAAAGCAAAATCCGGACAAGCTCGAAACAAGGTCTGTAATGTAGAAATGGAAAGGTTCCAGCTATACAAACTACAGCAGATGATTTGATAAAACCAAAGGATTCAATAGTTACCAACGAACCTCAGCCTCTCCGCCGATCTAGTAGGGTTCCTCACCCACCTGAGAGATACTTCGGTTTCTCTATGATAGTGGGAGCGAGGATTGCATCATGAGATGATGACCCAACTAGTTTCGACCTGGCCATCAGGAGTAAGACTGTAAGAATGGATGGATGCTTAGTGATCTGAAATGGAATCCATGTACACCAACAAAGTATGGACTTTGGTTGCATATCTGAAGGGTTAAATCCCCATCAGGAGCAAGTATATCTTGAGAAGATTACTAGGTGTAGATGTAAAAGTTGAGACTTTCAAAGCTAGACTTGTTAAAGGTTTTCGTCATCGACCAGGCGTGGATAATGATGAAACCTTTTCCAGTGCCTATGCTTAAGTCCATCCGGATCATACTTGCCACGGCTACATACCATGACTACGATATCTGGCGGTTGGGTGTCATGACTGATTTTCTAAAACGATGTTTTAGAAGAGAGCGTCTGTAAGTACACAGCCAGATGGCTTCGTAGACAGTGGGAGCAGCGGAAATGTGTACAAGATGCTTTATAAGATAAAGCAGGCATCGCGGAGTTGGAACGTCTGTTTTGATGAAGTAGTCAAAGAGTTTGACATCATCAAAATGGTAGATGAACCTTGTATAAACAAAAAGGTAGTAGGGAGTATGGCGACGATCCTCGTAGAGTACGTGGATGACATACTCTTGATAGGGAAGGAGTTTCCTATGCTACGCTCGATCAATCTCCGCTTATCACAATGATTCTCTATATAGGATCAAAGTGATACCTCCTAAATCCTGGATTTTGGATCTATGAGATAGATCTAATTGGATGTTAGGAGACTCACTAGTTGTAGTGAGATGGTATCAGTTGATCCTGGGGAGAATCACTGGAAAGGTTTCAGGGTGATAAGGACGACTGAATGTCAGTCACAGGCATTGTCTTTACCCTTAGTAAAGGGACGGTATGTTGGAAGAGTTACAAGCTAGATACCGTGGCATAGTAGACGATTAAAGGCAAGATACATCGCTACTTAAGATGCTACCAAAGAGGCATTCTGGGTGTATATTGGTTCATGAGATGAACTACGTTCCTACCATTGTGAGACAATGGAGTTGTGGCTTATGCCAAGGAACGCCGGTCCCATTAGTGACCCAGACGTATTCTGAGGCAGCATCACCTGATCATGGAGATAGTTGATCTCCAGGGTGATAGAGGTTAGGAGAGCAGACTCAGAGGATAACACGGCGGATCCACTCACGAAGGCCTATTCCCAGAGAGAGACTTTTATGGGATGGTTGAGTATGAGATACTAAAACCACTGCTACAGATGGCCCTAGTGCAAGTGGAAGATTGTTAGTTATATGTATGCCCTAGAGGCCATTACTATACATAGGATGTATATTGTAGTGGATGCTTGGTCATATATAGGGAGGACTTTCTTGCTCGACATGATAGTATGCTATCTGGTTGCTCTTTACCTTAACGTGTACACCGGTTGTCTCTCTGTTACATGTTGGTAAAGCCCTTAGGATGTGTAATAGACTACCTCGACTATGATGCGGATCATACTAGTGGGAACATGGTAGTCCATAAGTACATCCTTCAAGGTCCCAAAGCGTGGGTGTATCGAGACGGGGCATCGATATACCAGAGTAGACTAGCGTATACCTTCTCAACCCATACAGATGGGCGATGGATGATCCCATATCCATTGGTGTTTGACATCAGAGATGATATACGGGTGCTCAGTGGAGACTGGGTACACTGGACGGACTCGCCGAGAACTCCGAGATGGTATTATACCTTACGGCAGATGGCAGTTCTCTGGTGACACTTGTACAGGTTAGTCTGTAGACCCGAGAGCGTCATAGAGTCTTGTGTGATTCCCACTGTGCTTTGATTTCCACCTTATGTCCAAGAGGGCGTGAAAAACGGTGGTTTTTAGGTACAGTCCCGAATCACATGGAGGCAATGAGCGATAGGAGGGGATTCGTCTCTCCCGGTATAGGCAGTTGATGTTGCGCTGTGTTCGATTGGCTATAACCGGAAATCCCTGGCCAGGGTTGCTGAGATTTACTAGTAAGTGTTACCAGTAGTTTCTCGAACTGTTATAGACCTCATATTGACACGACTTATCGAGCTATTGGGGTCTGGAGTTTACCACCCCTAGGCAAGATATGCGACATATCAGACGACGAAACCGGACTGTACGGTAAGTGTTACTGGTTGGATTCACAGGAGTATGAGCGGGCTTGCTCGTCGATCTTCTGATCGCTCAATACCCGGGTGGCCGTTACGTTTAGCAGACCGCTTGCGGCTTGTGGGTGTTTGATATGATCATCACCTGCTGCCGGCGTATTGACGAGTCTTTAGAGTCCTACACAGAGGTTTCCTGGCTCAAGCGAAACGAAATAGGAGCGCATATGAGATATGTGCGGGACCGAGAATTATACCGGTATGTGATACTATATTCTATTCTCGCGATTTGTATCATTGGTCGGTTATATGTGATATAGCCGGGTTACCGAATCAAGTGTTGATTCGATACATTGATACACTTTATATTAGTCGGTTATATGCTATATGACCGAATCGTTAAATCAAGTGTTGATTTAATGATTTAATGTATAGTTATATATTTGATATATTACTTTGCATTAACTAGTATTTGTTCACTTTAAATGGATTTTCCCACTTGAAATACACAAGTTGTATATGTGATATACTTTTGTGCACTTGTTTGTATCATGTTTGATGATACATGCTAACTTGGGTTTGTGTGTGTGATTAAATCATGGTTATGTTAATGGTTAGGGTTTTGTTTATTTACTTATTCATTTATTTATTTATTCATTTTGGAAAGATGAAGAGAAATGGTGGCTTGATTTGTTTTCTAGTTGAAGCTTCATGAAGCTTTGAATAAGTCCACCATTTTTGTTTCATGCTTAACCCTAACCATTCAACCTAACCTTAGTTTAATCTCTACACCTTACTATGGTTGCAAATATGATAAGTATAATTTTATTTCCTATTTTAAAAAGTGAGATCATATTCTTTTTCTTCTTCTTCTTCTTCTTCAAGAAGAAAGAAGCTTGCTAGCTTCAATGGTGATTTGAGAAAAAGAGTGAGAAATCCAATTCTAAAGTGAACCCACTTCCTATTTCTTCATCCTCTACCACTTGCCAAGTAGTATAGGGTGTTTTCTTCACAAGTTTCATGGCTTGGCGAAGTTGAAGCTTGATCTTGTGTTGCCTCGACGTAGATCATCTTCGGCATCGAAGTCGACGACCTAGCCCGCCCATTTCTCCGATGAAGTCGACGCTAGAGCCCGGGATCCGATGATCGTAGCGAGGGGACATCATCACGGAGCTATGGAGGTGGAGGACTGGATCTACAAAGGTTGTATTTCCGTTCACTTAGTTAAGTTGTTAACTAGTTGCATGGTTTCGCCTATTCTCTAGTCACGATCTTGCTTAGGGTTTGTAGGCACATAGGAAAATTTTGAAATTGGCATGGTTGATACCTTGTGAGACCTCATTAGTGTGCCTAGGAACCCTACAGTGGTATCAGAGCCTAGCTAGAGCCTTAGGCGATGCATAGACGGAGTTAGAAACCCGATCGAACCCGAAACCCTAAACCATGACCCCTCTCTGTACATTTTTTTAAAACTAGGTTTTTTCCAGATTAAAAATGCTTAAAAAATTCAGCAGGGAGTTCTAAGAATTACGATGCAAAAACGACTAAAAGATGTGCCCAAAGCGCGGCGGAACCGCGGCGGAAGCCTAGCTTCTGCGGCGGTTCCGCGGCCAAATAATGAGATCTGCCTTCGTTTTTTGCATAGTAATTTGTTTCTTCAGGTGCTGAGTTTTTTGGGAATTTTTAATTTGCACTCAAGAGTTGAGTTTTCTGGGGTGTTTTGGAGCTTCGATGATTCGATCGGAAATTTCAAACTTTATCTATGTGTTTTCCGGATATTTTTGAATATGTTAAAAAGTTCGACCGGATATAAATACCCACTTTTTCCCCTGTCGGGAAATTTTCAAGTGTTGGATTTTTCCGTAGTTTAATGACGTTCTAATTAGTGCAAGTAACGCAATGGACCCTCTAGAAGACAACAAACCTTAACTCGATTATGTGACCGTCTTGAACTGCCCTTTGAACCTTCGTGTTTGGGGCAGTACGGCATGCCACATGTGAGGCGTTGGCTTGACCTTTCTACGGCAGGACCGTTGGTACTGAGGCATGAACTTGATGTTTTTAAACCTATTTCATGTGTTGATTTGTTTCGGGAAAACATGGGTGTTTGAATATTCGATAGGAAAGTTTAACATTTTCTATTTATCTGGAATGTGATAAAATATTTGGAATTCACAAGTAGTTATGAAATAACTGAATGAATGTTATAAACATAGCAGTTTAGTCTCACTTGATCGGTTACCACGGAATTTTGATGCGATCAAAAGTCCATCGCAATCACGTAGCGTACGCGGATATTCGCCGGTAAACATAATAGACAGCCTCACCCCATAGCCCCGACCAAGTGACTGTAGGAGAACCCTGTCGCCGAAAGCATCCGTTCGGGTGCTCGCGACAGCGGTGTTCCGCCTTAGTGCACTTCGTCGACGGCGTCGGCGGTGCGGCCGCCGACTAAAGTTTGCGATGAGTATTCGATCAGTTTTTCGGGAATCTTGTTGAATTGCCCGACTAGATATTGAAAAGTGTTTTCGATATAGAGACTAAAATGCGGGGTTTATAATTGTTAGGCATGCGATATCTAAGGGATTCATTTGATTAGGCATGCGATGTCTAAAGAGTTGGCGGATTCCAACTGTTGTAGTTTTACACTTTCTTTTCTGTGACCGTAAGTGTAATATGTGATATCGCCGGTTTCGTTGCTATATTTCAAAGACAATTGGGATGCACATATTTACTTACATTGATGACATGTGATGTTACGTCGACGAGCATTCGATCAACTTTTGAAAAATTTTCCGACTGGGGAAAATGTGAGTTATTGATATCCATTCGAACTTTTTAACAGTTTCTAAAAATTACCTGGAAAAACTAAACAAAATTAAATTATCCGATCGAATCAACGATTCCCTAATACAACCCTAGAAAACTCAACACTTGAGTGGAATTAAAAAATTCCCAGAAAAAAATGACAAGAAAGGACCTAAGAATAAATATATGAAGTTCCAGGGACTAATTCATAATTTTGGCCGCGGAACTGCCGCCAAACACTTGGTTGGGCCGCTGTTCCGCGGTCTATAAGAGCATTAGTGGATCGTACTTCACAGTAATTCTTAGTTTTTCCTACTGATTTTTTTTAGTATTTTTAATCCAGAAAAAATCACCTTTTTAGAAAAAATCAAGAGAGGGGTCTAAACTAAGGTTTCGGGGTTCGATCGGACTTTAAATTTTGTCTAGACTGAAAGGTTTCTAGGCACCCTAAAGTGGTCTCATGAGGCATCGGACATGCCATTTCAAAATTTTTGGTGCCGAGAAACCCTAGACTACGGATCGTTGCTAGAATTTTAGGCGAAAAGAAAAGCTAGTTAACACTTAACTACTAGGATACGGAAATACAACCTTTGTAGATCCGGATGTCCACCTCCACGGCTCCACAACGATGTCTCGTCGCTGTCCAAGTCGAACTCCGGGCTCAAGCGTCGGCTTCGTCGGAGAAACGGGTGAGCTAGGTCGCCGGCTTCGTGTCAAAGACGATCTACGTCGAGGCATCGCAAGTTCAAGCTCCGACTTCACAAAGTGATGAAATTTGTGAAGAAAACACACTCTACAACTTGGCTAGAGGTAGAGGGTGAAGAAATAGGAGATGGGTTCTCTTTAGATTTGGATTTTGCTCACTAGATCACAAGTTGCCATTGATGGCATGAAGGTTGCTCACTTGAAGAAGAAGAAGAAGATGAGCTAGAATAATGATAAGTCTTTTTAAAATAAAAAGAAAATGGAATACTTATCATAATTCTTACTAGGGTTAAGTGTAGAGAATCTACCATGGTTAATGGATGGGTTAGGGTTAAGCATGAGTCAAAGCTTCATGAAGCTTCAACAAAAGGACAAAGAAAGCCACCATTCCTTTTTAAACTTATCCAAATAAATGAATAAACAAATAAATGAATAAATAAATATGCAAAACCCTAATTATCATAATAACCATGGTTTAATTCTATTCACTTAACCATAAGATCATGTATCATCAAACATGATACAAAAATGTGCACAAAAAAGTATATCACATATACAATGTGCATCAAGTGAGAAAAATCCGTTTAAAGTGAACCAATACTAGTTAATGCAATGCAATATATCAAATATATAATTATGCATTAAATCATTAAATCAACATTTGATTCAATGATCCGGTCATGTCGCACATAACCGACTAGAACCCAATGTATCGTTTTATCGAATCAATGATTCGATAACTAGGTCATATCGAATATAACCATCCGAAACATATATCGCGAGAATGAAATGCGGTATCACATACACGCATTATTCTTGGTCCTGCACATATCTCATATGCGCTCCTATTTCGTTTCGCTTGAGCCAGGAAACCTCTGTGTAGGACTCTAAAGACTCGTCAATACGCCGGTAGCAGATGATGATCATATCAAGCACCCACAAGCCGCAAGCGGTCTGCTAAACGTAACGGCCACCCGGGTATTGAGCGATCAGAAGATCGACGAGCTAGCCCGCTCACACTCCTGCGAATCCGACCAGTAACACTTACCATACAGTCCAGTCTCTTCGTCAGATACGTCGCATATCAAGTCTAGGGGTGGTAAACGTCAGACCCCAATAACCCGATAAGTTATGCCGATGTGAGGCTCGTAACGGGTTGAGAAACTACTGGTAACACTTACCAGCAAATCTCTGATCAGCCCTGGCCAGGGACTTCCCTGTTACGGCCAATCGAGCACAGCGCAACATCAACTCCCAATACCGGGAGAGACGAAACCCCTCCTATCTCTTATTGCCTCCATGTGACTCGGGACTGTACCCAAAGACCACCATTTTGCACGCCTTTATGGACGTGGTAAGGTGGAGATCAAAGCACAGTGGGAATCACACAAGACTCTATGACGATCTCGGGTCTACAGACTAACCTGTACAAGTGTCACCTGAGAACTGCCATCTGACGTGAGGTATAATACCATCTGGCAGTTCTCGGCGAGTCCGTCCAGTGTACCCAGTCTCCACTGAGCACCCGTATACCATCTCTGATGTCAAACACCAATGGATATGGGATCATCCATCGCCCATCACATGGGTCGAGAAGCGTATGCGCTAGTCTACCCTGGTATATCGATGCCCCGTCTCGATACACCCACGACTAGGGACCTTGAAGGATGTACTTATGGACTACCATGTCCCCACTAGTATGATCTGCATCATAGTCCAGGTAGTCAAGTACAAATCCTAAGGGCTTTACCAACATGTAACTATAAGACAGTATAAAGAGACTAGTGTACATGTTAAGATAAAGAGCAACCAGATAGCATACTATCATGTCGAGCAAGAAAGTCATCTCTATATATGTCCAAGCATCCAATATAATATACATAATCTGTACAATACTGGCCTCTAGGGCATACATACAACTAACAATCTCCCACTTGCACTAGGGCCAGCTGCTGTAGTATCTCATACCGAGCATCCCGAAGAGTCTCTCAAACTGTATCTGGGGAATGGCCTTCGTGAGTGGATCCACCGTGCTGTTCTTCGTGTCAACTCTCCTGACCTCGATCTCCCGGCGATCAACTGTCTCCCGGATCAGGTGATACCGCCTCAGAATATGCCTGGACCGCTGATAGGACCTGGGTTCCTTGGCCAAAGCCACCGCTCCATTGTTATAGCAATACAAAGGTATTGGATGCTCAATGGATGGAACCACTCCAAGTTCAGTAATGAACTTCTTGATCCAGACAGCCTCTTTGGCAGCATCGTTGGCAGCGATGTATTCAGCCTCCATCGTTGAGTCTGCCACGGTTTCCTGCTTGGAACTCTTCCAGCTAACCGCCCCTCCATAAAGGGTAAAGACAAAACCCGACTGCGACTTAGAGTCGTCCTTATCACTCTGGAAGCTAGAATCGGTAAAGGACTCCACTTGGAGTTCTCCGTTACCATACACCAAGAACATATCTCTAGTCCTTCGCAAGTACTTGAGAATGCTCTTCACAGCTGTCCAGTGACTCTCTCCAGGATCAGCTTGATACCTGCTCACTATACTTAGTGAGTATGCTACATCGGGTCTGGTACATAGCATCGCATACATGATAGAGCCTACTGCCGAAGCATAGGGTATCCCTTGCATGCGAGCTCTCTCCAAATCAGTCTTGGGAGACATCTCTTTGGAGAGAGTGACTCCAGAGATCGTGGGCAAGTTCCCACGCTTGGACTCTTCCATACTAAACCTCTTTAGTATGGTGTCTATGTACCTGGATTGGGACAATCCCAAAATCCGTTTGGATCTATCTCTATAGATCCTAATTCCCAATATGCAGGAGGCATCACCAAGATCTTTCATTGAGAATCTTTGTGATAAGAAGAGCTTGACCGCTTGCAGCATAGGAATATCATTTCCTATCAAGAGTATGTCGTCCACGTACAATACGAGGAAGACAACCTTACTCTCTGCCACCTTCTTGTAGATACAAGGTTCATCTGGATTTTTGACGAAATCAATCTCTTTGATAACGACGTCAAAGCAGATGTTCCAACTCCGCGATGCTTGCTTTAATCCATAAATGGATTTAAGCAGCTTGCACACCTTCCCGCTGCTCCCACTGTCTACGAAACCTTCTGGCTGAGTCATGTACACGCACTCTTCTAAATCACCATTTAGAAAGGCGGTCTTAACATCCATTTGCCAGATTTCGTAGTCATGAAAGGCAGCAATGGCAAGCATGATTCGGATGGATTTAAGCATAGCCACTGGAGAAAAGGTCTCGTCATAGTCCACACCTGGTCTTTGACGAAAACCCTTTGCTACAAGTCTAGCTTTGAAAGTCTCCACTTTCCCATCTACACCAAGTTTCTTCTTAAAGATCCACTTGCTCCCAATGGGTTTTACCCCTTCAGGAGCAACTTCCAAAGTCCATACTTTGTTGGTGTACATGGAATCCATCTCGGACCGCATAGCATCCAGCCATTTCACTGAGTCCCCACTCGTGATGGCCTGCTCGAAGCTAGTTGGGTCATCATCCTCCATGATGCAATCCTCACTACCACCATCAATGAGAAAACCATAGTATCTCTCAGGTGGACGAGAAACCCTATTAGATCGGCGGAGAGGCTGGGGTACGTCGGGTACCACTGAATCCTCTGGTTCTACTAAATTGTCAGTTGCAGTTTGTGGTGCTGGAACCTCTTCCAGCTCTACCTCTTTGCCATTAATTTCTTTTGCAAGAAATTCCCTTTCCAAAAAGGTGGCATGTTGAGCAACAAGCACTCTTTGTTCCTCAGCTTGGTAGAAAAAATATCCTTGAGAATTCTTAGGATATCCCACAAACTTGCAAAGGACTGATCGTGCCTCGAGTTTGTCCGGATTTTTCTTTTTGACATAGGCCGGACAACCCCATATCTTAATTCGCTTAAAATATGGTCTCTTCCCACTCCATATCTCATATGGTGTGGTAGGTACAGATTTAGACGGAACCAGATTCAATAGGTATATGGCTGTCTCAAGCGCATACCCCCAAAAGGAAATAGGTAACTCAGCATTACTCATCATTGAACGCACCATATCTAATAGGGTGCGATTCCTTCGTTCCGATACACCGTTGTGCTGTGGTGTATAAGGAGGAGTAAGCTGAGAGAGAATCCCATTCTCTTTTAGATAATCCAGGAATTCACTGCTTAAGTATTCACCTCCTCGATCAGATCGAAGAACCTTAATACTTTTGCCCGTTTGGTTCTCTACCTCGTGCTTATATTCTTTGAATTTCTCAAAAGCTTCAGACTTGTGTTTCAACAGGAACACATGCCCGTATCTAGAGAGATCGTCAGTGAATGTAATGAAGTAGGAAGAACCATTTCTGGCGTGTGTAGACATTGGACCGCATACATCACTATGCACCAGTCCCAAGAGTTCAGTAACTCTTTCTCCGTGTCCTTTAAACGGAGTTTTGGTCATTTTTCCTTTGAGACATGAATGGCAAGTGTCATAAGATGATAATTCGAATGAATTCAAATATCCATTCTTATGCAACTTAGCTAGTCGTGTCTCATTGATATGGCCAAGTCTACAGTGCCACAAGAAGGATTCGTTCATTTCTGAGCTTTTCCTTTTGTGTGTATTTTGTATATTGAAGACTGTATTTTGATTGAGAATGAATATGCCATTATGTAGCGAGCCTGATGCAATCAACCTTTGATCGAGGAATATGTTTATAACATTATCCTTTACTACAAAATTATAACCTTCTTTACTTAATAAAGAAACTGATATAATGTTGCACATCATATTCGGTATATAATAGCACTCATTCAGGACTAGTGTATTACCATTTGGTAATACCAGGTGATATATGCCAACTGCTTTGGCTGCAACATTTGCCCCATTCCCTACATGAACGGAATGTTCACCTTTTCTCAGTTCTCTACCTTTTCGCAGCCCATGTAACATCTTACATATGTGGGATCCTGACCCGGTATCTAATACCCAGGACGTAGGGTGAACTGAGAAACAGTTCTCAATGACAAACACACCGGAAGATGATGCATCAACATGCATGTTCTCCGTTTGGGCGGTGTGAGAATCCAGATATTCTCCTGTTTCCTGTTCATTCTTATAACACTTATAAGATAGAACGGGTTCAACGTTCCCCTGCACAGTATAACATGCGGGTTCGGTCAATACATCCATATTATTATCTTTATTAGGGCATGAAATGGTCGCTACCTGGAGAGAGAGAGAAGAAAACACTTTAGCGTATGCTCGTGCAAGATCAGATTGGTTATTATCTTATCTAATCAGGATGGCTCCCACTGCTTTTTATCAAATCTTCCTCAAAACCCTAAAAGGAAAGACTAGCCGGGATTAATTACACACTACAGGTTCGCCAATCTTTCAGCCAGGCCAGTGTCGGTACTTTGAGGGAGGTCCCCCGTGCTTTCGCACGAACCTAATTACTGTAAACCTCGTTTTCCCAGAGGCATAACCCCGTTGACACCTTTCTAGACACCTACTTGATCGGCTAATTGTAATGTGTAAAACTCTCCCAGGAGTAACTCTTACTCGCAGCGGGTATCGGGATCCAACTATCTCATAGAAGGTATGCAATCTCATTGCAAATTTCAACACTTGAAATTCCCGATAATATTTCGCCCCAGGCGATCTATGACCTTGACTGAGTCAACAAACCATAGAACGCAAGTAAAGTTCAACCCGTCATTTCCTGATTGAATTAAACCCACCCGCACGACCCTTGACTAAGTCAACAAGGCCGCACGACTACCCTAATCCAATCTGCATCATATGCACCAACAGATAAATAGTAATCAGCTACCGCACACTACGCCTTGACTGAGTCAACAAACGCAGCACGAATACTAAATATTACTTATCTGAAATGACGGAGGGCTACGTCAGGGTTTTAAAAACCCTTTGCGTAATGAACTTTATATCGTTGTAGAATCAAATGAAGTTTTGAAATGGAGTGATTTTGAGGCTTTTCCAGTTTTGCTAAAGGGGTCACTCCCGGTGAAGGGATCGTCGGCCCTTTCCTCGTCGAATGAGGTGCGGGATATATCATATATATCGCTGTGCAAAGCAAAAACCCAAAAGCAGTCAAAAGCAAACCGAGTGTGTAGCATCTGCCAGTTATTGCTAAAGGAGTCACTCCCGGTGAAGGGATCTCGGTCCTTTCCTCATCGAATAAGGTGCGGGGTATATCATATATACCGCTGTGCAAAGCAAGAACTGTAGCTACCTGTTTTATTTTGAAATTCGATTCTACAACATCTTAGGTTTCTTAACTTTCATTAATCACATTAATGAAGTCCCATCATTTAAATACCTAAACATCACAGATAGATATGACGTACACTTATGCAATCCGCATTCGCCTCGATGTCCCCTCGTGCACCGTTAGGTTAGGTAACTAACGACAGAGCAGGGCAGGGCTAGCGCGGGTGTAAAACATAAGTAACGTCTATATAATATATCATATATACTATATACTATATCCATCACAGAATCACAACACAGATATCGCAGCAGAATAAACATATGAAATATTGGATATACTAGGACGTCCGTGTTTTCAATACGAGCCAGTATAAAACACAGATTCCACGGTCGTGATGAATAGCCAATCCTACACCCCTAGACCCCTATGAGAGCGGCAAGCAACCCTGCCAATTCTAGGGTTAGGAGACCCGGACTCGACTCCTCGAGTTGGTCTCCCACTGGACCCCAGAACCCGGTTACTTGTGCTCCCCTCCTTGGGTCTATCCTAATGCGGAAAAGTAAATAATATACAAAGGGTGACAGCTTCCGCTACCTGGAAGTGCCCCAAATAAAAGAATATTACATACAAGCTTTTATACATGAATGAAAATGAAAAACACTCATCTCACATAAAAAACCCCGGCTATTGAAACACGGCAATCCAATATAACATATCCAGCAACACATAACATCACATGTCATCAACGTAAGTAAATATGTCCATCCCAATTGTCGTTGACATATAGCAACGAAACCGGCGATATCACATATTACACTTACGGTCACAGAAAAGAAAGTGTAAAACTACAACAATTGGAATCCACAACCTCTTTAGACATCGCATGCCTAACAGATATAAATCCCGCATTTTAGTCTCATTATCGAAAACTCTTTTCAATATCAAATGAAACTAAACCGCTAGATTTATATCATTCATTCAGTTATCACATAACTGTTTGTGAATTCCAATTATTGTATCCCATTCCGGATAAATAGAATATATTAAAATTTCCGATCGAACATTCGAATACCCAAGTTTTCCCGAAATCGTCCAACACATAAAATAAGTCTAACAACATTCAGTTCGTACCTCAGTACCAACGGTCCAGCCGTAGAAGGGTCAAGCCAACGCCTCACATGTGGCACGCCGTACTGCCCCAAACCCGAAGGTTCAAAGGGCAGTTCAAGACGGTCACATAATCGAGTTAAGGTTTGTTGTCTTCTAGAGGGACCATCGAGTTACTTGCACTACTTAGAACGTCGTTAAACTATGGAAAAATCCAACACTTGGATATTTTACGACAGGGGAAATGTTGGGTATTTATATCCGGTCGTAGTTTTTAACATATCCAAAAAATTATCCGGAAAGCACTTAGACAAAGTTCGATAATCCGATCGAATCGACAATTCCCAATACAACCCCAGAATACTCAAACCTGGAGCCAAATTAAAATTCCCAGAAAACTCAGAATAATAAATCAGGTATTACTGTGCAAAGAAGTTGGGATGACGTCATGAAGGAGCCGCGGAACCGCCGCAGAAGCTAGGCTTCCGCCGCGGTTCCGCCGCAGTAATCACTGTTCACCAGAGAATTTTTGCACAGTAATTCTTATTTTTCTATGCTGAATTTTTTAGCAATTTTTAATTCACAAAAATCCAGATATTTCAAAAACGTCCAGAGAGCATTCTCGGGTGCGGGTTTCGGGTTCGATCGAGTTTCAAATCGCGTCTAGACTTCGCCTAAGGCTCTAGCTAGGCTCTGATACGAGTGAAAGGTTCCTAGGCACCCTAAAGAGGTCTCATGAGGCATCGGACATGCCATTTCAAAATTTTTGGTGCCGAGAAACCCTAGACTACGGATCGTTGCTAGAATTTTAGGCGAAAAGAAAAGCTAGTTAACACTTAACTACTAGGATACGGAAATACAACCTTTGTAGATCCGGATGTCCATCTCCACGGCTCCGCAACGATGTCTCCTCGCTGTCCAAGTCGAACTCCGGGCTCAAGCGTCGGCTTCGTCGGAGAAACGGGTGAGCTAGGTCGCCGGCTTCGTGTCAAAGACGATCTACGTCGAGGCATCACAAGTTCAAGCTCCGACTTCACAAAGTGATGAAATTTGTGAATAAAACACACTCTACAACTTGGCTAGAGGTAGAGGGTGAAGAAATAGGAGATGGGTTCTCTTTAGATTTGGATTTTGCTCACTAGATCACAAGTTGCCATTGATGGCATGAAGGTTGCTCACTTGAAGAAGAAGAAGAAGATGAGCTAGAATAATGATAAGTCTTTTTAAAATAAAAAGAAAATGGAATACTTATCATAATTCTTACTAGGGTTAAGTGTAGAGAATCTACCATGGTTAATGGATGGGTTAGGGTTAAGCATGAGTCAAAGCTTCATGAAGCTTCAACAAAAGGACAAAGAAAGCCACCATTCCTTTTTAAACTTATCCAAATAAATGAATAAACAAATAAATGAATAAATAAATAAGCAAAACCCTAATTATCATAATAACCATGGTTTAATTCTATTCACTTAACCATAAGATCATGTATCATCAAACATGATACAAAAATGTGCACAAAAAAGTATATCACATATACAATGTGCATCAAGTGAGAAAAATCCGTTTAAAGTGAACCAATACTAGTTAATGCAATGCAATATATCAAATATATAATTATGCATTAAATCATTAAATCAACATTTGATTCAATGATCCGGTCATGTCGCACATAACCGACTAGAACCCAATGTATCGATTTATCGAATCAATGATTCGATAACTAGGTCATATCGAATATAACCATCCGAAACATATATCGCGAGAATGAAATGCGGTATCACATACACGCATTATTCTCGGTCCAGCACATATCTCATATGCGCTCCTATTTCGTTTCGCTTGAGCCAGGAAACCTCTGTGTAGGACTCTAAAGACTCGTCAATACGCCGGTAGCAGATGATGATATCAAGCACCCACAAGCCGCAAGCGGTCTGCTAAACGTAACGGCCACCCGGGTATTGTGCGATCAGAAGATCGACGAGCTAGCCCGCTCACACTCCTGCGAATCCGACCAGTAACACTTACCATACAGTCCAGTCTCTTCGTCAGATACGTCGCATATCAAGTCTAGGGGTGGTAAACGTCAGACCCCAATAATCCGATAAGTTGTGCCGATGTGAGGCTCGTAACGGGTCGAGAAACTACTGGTAACACTTACCAGCAAATCTCTGATCAGCCCTGGCCAGGGACTTCCCTGTTACGGCCAATCGAGCACAGCGCAACATCAACTCCCAATACCGGGAGAGACGAAACCCCTCCTATCGCTCATTGCCTCCATGTGACTCGGGACTGTACCCAAAGACCACCGTTTTGCACGCCCTTATGGACGTGGTAAGGTGGAGATCAAAGCACAGTGGGAATCATACAAGACTCTATGACGATCTCGGGTCTACAGACTAACCTGTACAAGTGTCACCTGAGAACTGCCATCTGACGTGAGGTATAATACCATCTGGGAGTTCTCGGTGAGTCCGTCCAGTGTACCCAGTCTCCACTGAGCACCCGTATACCATCTCTGATGTCAAACACCAATGGATATGGGATCATCCATCGCCCATCACATGGGTCGAGAAGCGTATGCGCTAGTCTACTCTGGTATATCGATGCCCCGTCTCGATACACCCACGACTAGGGACCTTGAAGGATGTACTTATGGACTACCATGTCCCCACTAGTATGATCTGCATCATAGTCCAGGTAGTCAAGTACAAATCCTAAGGGCTTTACCAACATGTAACTATAAGACAGTATAAAGAGACTAGTGTACATGTTAAGATAAAGAGCAACCAGATAGCATACTATCATGTCGAGCAAGAAAGTCATCTCTATATATGTCCAAGCATCCAATATAATATACATAATCTGTACAATACGGGCCTCTAGGGCATACATACAACTAACATAGACTTCGCCAAAAGCTCTAGCCTGGCTCTGATACCGCTGTAGGGTTGCCAGGCACGCATACAAGGGTCTACAAGGAATCAACCATGCCCAATTTAAAATTTAGCCGTGCCGAACAACCCAAAGCCGGATCTTTAAACTAGAGTTTAGGCGAAAACAAGCATGTTAAACATTTTAACACTAAGTAAGAGGGATTACAACCTTTGTAGATCCGGTCCTTCACTTCAATAGCTCCGTGTAGATGTCCCCTTCGCTGGGATCGTGAACTCCGGACTCTATAGAAGCTCCACAAGAAGAACGAACGTGCTTGCTTCGATGACTTCGAGTCCGAAGATGATCTACGTCGGGGAGACACTAACTCAAGCTATTCCTTCACTAGGTCATGAACTTTGTGAAGAGAACACACTCTACTATATGGCAAGTGGTAGAGGATGAAGAAGTAGGAGGTGGGCTCACTTTAGAATTGATTTTCTGACACTTTTTCTCATAGCACCATCAGAGCTTGAAAGCTTTTTCAAGGAGCTTGATGAAGAAGAAGAAGAAAGAATAATATCATCATATGAATTAATCCTTCTTCAATAATGTAACCATGGGTGAGTTAAGCTATCATGCTTAACACATGTAGAGAATTGACCAAGGTATATGGTTAAGGGTTGGGTTAACTAAATATCCTTATGAATGACAAAAGAGTTGACTTTGTCAATGTTTCCACAAGCTTCATGAAAGCTTGAGAAATTTGACAAAGTCTTTCTATTTTGTTATTCTTAAGATATAAACAAAACCCTAATCTTTACCCTAATCTTGGTATAAGTCTCATACACCCATCTTTGATGTATCATCAAGCATGACACAATCATATGTACACAAATATATATCACATATACACTTATGCACAATCTAGTGAGAAAAAAAATCTTAAGTGAGCTAATACTAGTTAATGTAATGTAATATATCAAATATATAATTATACATTAAATTATTAAATCAACTCTTGATTTAATAACCCGGCTATAACCGACTAATATCATGTGTAACAACTTATCGAATCAACACTTGATCCGATAACCCAGCTATATCGCATACAACCGATCAATGTCACGAATCGCGAGAATAGAATACGGTATCTCATATCGTATTAATCTCAGTCCCGCACATATCACATATGTGCTCCTACTCCGTTTCGCTTGAGCCAGGAAACCCCTGTATAGGACTCTAAAGACTCGTCAATACGCCGGCAGTAGGTGATGATCATATCAAACACCCACATGCCGTAAGCGGTCTGCTAAACATAACGGCCACCCGGGTATTGAGCGATCAGGAGATCAACAAGCAAGCCTGTACATTCTCCTGTGAATCCAATCAGTAACACTCACGTACAGTCCGGTCTTGTCGTCTGATATGTCGCATATCTCGCCTAGGGGTAGTAAACGTCAGACCCCAGTAGCTTGATAAGTCGTGTCGATATGAGGTCTATAACAGTTCGAGAAACTACTGATAACACTTACCAGTAAATCTCAGCAACCCTGGCCAGGGATTTCCGGTTATAGCCAATCGAACACAGCACAACATCAACTCCCTATACCGGGAGAGACGAATCCCCTCCTATCGCTCATTGCCTCCATGTGATTCGGGACTGTACCCAAAAGCCACCTTTTTGCACGCTCTCTTGGATGTGGTATGATGGAAATAAAAGCACAGTGGGCATCTCACAAGACTCTATGACGATCTCGGGTCAACAGACTACTCTGTACCAGTGTCACCGGAGAACTGCCATCTGACGTGAAGTATAATACCATCTGGGAGTTCTCGGCGAGTCCGTCCAGTGTACCCAGTCTCCACTGAGCTCCCGTACACCATCCTTGATGTCAAACACTGATGAATATAGGATCATCCATCGCCCATCATATGGGTCAAGATGCGTATACGCTATTCTACTCTGGTGTATCGATGCCCTATCTCGATACACCCTCGACTAGGAACAGTTATAGGATGTACTCGTCGACTACTGTGGCCCCACTAGTATGATTTCATCATAGTCCCAGTAGTCGAGCACATATCCTAAGGGCTTTATCAACATGAAACATAGAGACAATCAGAGTACATGTTAAGATAAAGAGCAACCAGATAGCGTACTATCATGTCGAGCAAGAACGTCCTCCCTATATATGTCCAAGCATCCATTACAATATACATCGTGTGTACAGTAATGGCCTCTAAGGCATACATATAACTAACAGAATCAACACTTGATCCGATGACCCGGCTATATCACATATACCCGACCGATATCTCATATCTCGAGAATCTAATACGGTATCATATACACGTATTGTTCTCGGTCTCGCACATGTCATATATATGCTCCTACTCCGTTTTGCCTGAGCCAGGAAACCTCTGTGTAGGACTCTAATGAATCGCCAATACGCCAGCAGTAGGTGATGATCATATCGAACACCTACAAGCTGGAAGAGGTCAGCTAAACGTAACAGCCACCAAGGTTTGAGCGATCAGAAGATCAACAAGCAAGCATGTACTTTCTCCCGTGAATCCAATCAGTAACACACCCGTACAGTTCGGTCTCTTCATCTTATATGTCGCATATCTCGTCTAGGGGTGGTGAACGCCAGACCCCAGTAACTTGATAAGTCGTGTCGATATGAGGTCTATAACAGTTCGAGAAACTACTAATAACACTTACCAGTAAATCTCAGCAACCCTGGCCAGGGATTTCCGGTTATAGCCAATCGAACACAGCACAACATCAACTCCCTATACCGGGAGAGACAAATCCCCTCCTATCGCTCATTTCCTCCATGTGATTCGGGACTGTACCCAAAAGCCACCTTTTTGCACGCACTCTTGGAAGTGGTATGATGGAAATCAAAGCACGGTGGGAATCACACAAGACTCTATGACGATCTCGGGTCTACAGACTAACCTGTACCAGTGTCACCAGAGAACTGCCATCTGACGAGGGGTATAATACCATCTGGTAGTTCTCGGCGAGTCTGTCCAGTGTACCCAGTCTCCACTGAGCACCCGTATACCTTCTCTGATGTCAAACACCAATGGATATGGGATCATCCATCGCCCATCATATGGGTTAAGAAGCGCATACGCTAGTCTACTCTAGAGTATCGATGCCCTGTCTCGGTACTCCCACGACTAGGAAAATTTGAAGGATGTACTTGGCGACTACTCTGTCCCCACTAGTATGATCCGCTGTAAGTCCGTGTTGCCCACCCCGGTGCTTACGGGGAGGCGGAAAACATAATAAAAATCGGATTTTTATGGACTTAGGCAACATGGACTAAGCTTGTGAGGATCTTTGCTAAACGAAAACTAGCTAACCCTAACTACAAAGTAGCAAAGTGATGGAAAGGTTATACCTTTGGTCTTTAGTCCTTCTCTCCTTGCTCCTAGGTATGGTAGAAAGAGTTCACCTTGCTTGTCTTCTCCCGTCAAAGAAAGATCCACTTGAAAGCCACCACCTTTAGCTTCAACTCCAAGCTAGGAGTAACTAGAGTGCAAGAAATGCTGAGACTTGAACCCTAGAAGAGAGTAGAGAGGATCAAGTGAAGGTTTTTCTCAAGCTTTTTGTTTCTCAACACATGAGAGGGAGAGAGCTTGAAGGAGAGGATGAGCAAGAGAGAGAAATAGAATGAGAGAATGAATTATTAGTGAGCCATTCTCACTAATATGTGTGGATAATTTTAATTAGATAATTAGCTTGAAAATTGTCATGATAAATCATGACATGACCATTATCATTTCAATTTTGCAAAGATCAGAGAGCATCTTCCAAATGAAATGATTATGGTCAAGTTGTCAACATGGTCAACAAGTCAATGAAGTCAAATTGTCAACAACAACCATGCACAATAATTAAGCTAATTATCAATTAACAATAATCCACACAAAATCAATAGGGTTAATAAAATGACAAAAGCCATTAACCCTAAACAAGGTCCTCTCCCCCAATCTCAAGCAACTGTGCATACGCACCCGCATTCGTGATCCGAGGAACATGAATACCCTGAGAAAAACCAATCTCAAATCATATACTAGGATCCGGCTTAAACCAAAGCCCGCTAGTATAAACTGTCCAGACAGCAAACGTGCACAAGTGCGCGGATGCGAACGAACCCTGTCGTAAAACCATGCGACCTCTACTCGTTTTGCCTAAAGGCGAATAGCTCTCTGTGTAGGACTCTAAAGACTCGACACTACGCTGGCAGTGGGTTTAACCACAGACCGCAAGCGGCACTAGCTGTACGTAACGGTCCCCAGGTAGATGTCGATAAGAAGACTGACGAGGTGAACCCCATCTGCACTCCTACTGAGCCTGTATGTGACAGTCTCCGTACAGTCCGGTCTGTTCGTCTGATACATCGCATGGCGGGCCTAGGGGGCGGTGAACGTCAGTCCCCTAATAGCGGTACAAGTCGTGTCGGAGTGTAGCCCAGAACACCCTGAGATAACACTGGAAACCTACCAGTATATCTCGCTTGCCCTGGCAAGGGACTACTCGTGTAATGGCTCTCCTAGACACAGCGCGATGTCAACCCCCAATACCGGGAGAGACGAATCCTGTCTAACCGTCACTGCCTCCAAGTGCTTCGGGACTGCACCCAAAAACTACCTGTTTGCACAGCTCCTTTGAGCCGTGGTAGGGTAGTAATCAAAGTGCACTGGGAACACACTCGAGGCGAAGTGACAGTGTCAAGTCAGCGGACTAAGCTGTACTCATGTCACCTGGGAACTGATAACTGACAATAGGTATATTACCAACCAACAGTTCCCGACGAGTCCTGTCCAGTGTACTCGTAACCTAACGAGCACCCGCATACTATCCCAAGTACGACGTACTAACGGCTGTGGGACAGACCGTCTCCCACACTGGGATGAGAAGCGCATACGCTAGTCTACTCCGGAGTATCGATGCCCTGTCTCGATAGTCTAACGACCAGGGACCTGTATAAGGATGTGCTTATAGATTACCCAGCTCCCACGAGTGCGAGCGCCATCACAACGCTGGTAATCAAGCAAAGATCCTAAGGGCTCTACTAATATGTATACCAGCAATATGCTAAAAGAAACACATGCACATATTAAAGCAGAGACAAACCAAGTAGCATACTACCATTTCGAGCAAGATTGTATATACAACTGTGAATATCCCAAGCTTCCATTAAGTAATATACAAGCTAGTATGATACAGTAATGGCCTCTAGGGCATATACACTAACAATCTCCCACTTGCACTAAGGCCATGTACTGGCGTATCGAAGACCTATCATCTCGATCAGCCGCTCGAACTGAGTCTGGGGCAAGGCCTTGGTGAATGGATCTGCTGTGTTATCCTCTGATGCAACTCTCCGGACCTCGATCTCCTGGCGATCCACGATCTCCCTGATCAGGTGATACCGCCTTAAGATGTGTCTGGATTTCTGATGGGACCTGGGTTCCTTCGCTAAAGCTATAGCCCCGTTGTTGTCGCAATACAGAGGTATTGGGTCAACAATGGACGGAACCACCTGAAGTTCTTTCAAGAACTTCCTCATCCAGACAGCTTCTTTTGCGGCATCAGATGCAGCGATGTATTCCGCTTCCATAGTCGAGTCAGCAACGGTTTCCTGTTTGGAGCTCTTCCAACACACCGCCCCTCCATTGAGGGTAAAGACAAAACCCGACATGGACTTGGAATCATCCTTGTCACTCTGGAAGCTGGAGTCAGCAAAGGCCTCAATCTGCAGGTCTTTTCCGCCATACACCAAGAACATCTCCTTAGTCCTTCTCAGGTACTTGAGAATGTTCTTTACTGCTATCCAATGTTTCTCCCCAGGGTTTGACTGATACCTGCTTACCAAACTCAGTGCATAAGCCACATCCGGTCTGGTACACAACATCGCATACATTATAGAGCCTACCGCAGAAGCGTAGGGTATAATAGACATGCGATCCCTCTCCAAATCAGTCTTGGGAGACATCTCTTTGGAGAGGGTGATCCCGTGACAAGCCGGTAGATTACCGCGCTTGGAATCTTCCATACTGAATCTCTTCAGTATGGTGTCGATGTACCTGGACTGCGAGAGTCCTAATATCCTCTTGGATCTGTCACGGTAGATCCGGATACCCAGAATGTAGGAGGCATCACCCAGGTC
Organism: Agapanthus africanus; assembly: GCA_030015575.1. Lineage (NCBI taxonomy): Eukaryota > Viridiplantae > Streptophyta > Magnoliopsida > Asparagales > Amaryllidaceae > Agapanthus > Agapanthus africanus. The sequence continues at coordinate 712,348,039 of JASDDO010000024.1, read as the reverse complement.
TTTCATGGAGAACCTGTGTGACAAGAACCCCTTGACAGATTGTAGCATAGGAATGTCATTTCCTATTAAGAGAATGTCATCCACGTATAAAACGAGGAATACTACAGTTCTCGCTACAAATCTACAATAGATGCATGGTTCATCTGGATTTTTGATAAAGCCAAATTCTTTGACCGTCTCATCAAAACAGATGTTCCAACTCCGCGATGCCTGCTTGAGTCCATAAATGGACTTGAGCAACTTGCACACCTTTCCGCTGCTCCCACCCTGAATGAAACCCTCTGGCTGGTCCATATAGACACACTCCTCTAAATAACCATTTAGAAAAGCTGTCTTTACGTCCATCTGCCAAATCTCATAATCGTGGAAAGCAGCGATGGCAAGAAGGATCCGAATGGATTTCAGCATAGCAACTGGAGAAAAGGTTTCGTCATAGTCCAAACCAGGTCGCTGACGAAAACCCTTTGCTACCAGTCTAGCTTTATAGGTCTCAACCTGTCCATCTACACCAATCTTCCTTTTGAAGATCCACTTGCATCCTACGGGTTTTACCCCGTCTGGAGCAATGTCCAACGTCCATACTTTGTTGGTGTACATGGACTCCATCTCGGTCCGCATTGCATCCAGCCATTTTACCGAGTCGACGCTCTGAATGGCTTGCTGGAAGCTAGTAGGCTCATCACAATCTAGGATGCAGTCTTCTCTATCCCCGTCAATGAGAAAACCGTAGTACCTCTCGGGCGGATGAGACTGCCTACTACTCCTGCGGAGTGGCATGGGAATGTCTTGTTCTTTCGAACCTTCTGGTTCCTCTAAGCTTTCAGTGATGGTTTGTGGTTCTGGAATTTCTTCCAGTTCTACTGCGTTCCCGCTTATCTGATTTTCTAAAAACTCAGTTTCCAAGAAGCGGGCATGACGAGAAACAAGGACTTTTTGCTCCTCTGCGTAATAGAAGAGATACCCCTTGGAGTTCTTTGGGTATCCCACAAACTTGCACTGCACTGAGCGTGCCTCGAGCTTGTCCGCATGCTGCTTTTTTACAAAAGCTGGACATCCCCATGTCTTAAAGGATTTAAGACAGGGTTTCTTCCCACTCCACATCTGATATGGTGTGGTAGGCACTGTTTTAGTAGGAACCTGGTTCAAGAGATGTGCAGCTGTTTCCAGTGCATAACCCCAGAAAGATCGCGGTAACTCAGCCTTACTCATCATGGACCGTACCATATCCAATAGGGTTCGGTTCCGTCTCTCCGATACACCGTTGTGTTGCGGAGTGTATGGAGGAGTAAGCTGAGAGAGAATTCCATTCTCTTTTAAGTAATTCAGGAATTCGGCACTTAAGTATTCTCCTCCTCGATCCGATCTTAGGATCTTGATACTTTTGCCGGTTTGTTTCTCCACTTCACTCTTATATTCCTGGAACTTTTCAAAGGCCTCGGACTTATGTTTCATTAAGAAGACATAACCGTACCTTGAAAAATCATCCGTAAAAGTAATGAAGTAAGAGTAACCGCTTCGCGCATGTGTAGACATTGGACCGCACACGTCACTGTGTACGAGTCCCAAGAGCTCGCTCGCTCTTTCTCCGTGTCCAGTGAACGGAGCCTTTGTCATCTTTCCCATGAGACAAGATTCACAAGTGGCATAAGACTGATACTCGAACGGATCCAAGTATCCTTCTTTATGTAACTTAGTCAACCGTGTCTCATTGATGTGACCTAGTCTACAATGCCACAAGAAAGCCTGATTAATATCTGGAGACTTTCTTTTATGTGTATTCTGGATATTGAAAACCTGTGGTTGGTTTAAAACGTAAATACCGTTGTTCAATGTACCTGACCCAATCAACACTTGATTAAGGTGAATGTTCACTACATTACTTACAAATGCAAATTCATAACCTTCTTTAGATAATAAAGATACAGAAATGATATTACAGGTTGCATTTGGTACATAATAACAACTACGCAAAACCAAAAAGTGTCCATCTGATAATCCCAGGTGATAGTCCCCCACGGCCTCAGCATCCATGCTAGCACCGTTCGCAACTCTGAGGGTCATGTCACCTGCCTTCAAAACTCTACGCTTTCTCAACGCCTGCAAAGAATTACAGATATGAGATCCTGATCCGGTATCCAATACCCAGGATGTAGAGTTTATTGATAGACAGTTTTCAATAACATACACACCTGAAGCTGAAGCTGCAACTCGCTTCAAATCCTGTGTTCTGGCTTTCCAAGCCTTGCAATCTTGTTTCCAATGACCACTTTTGTGACAATAGAAGCATTCTTCCTTCCCCACCATCTTCCCCGCTACTTTTGTTGCTTTACCCTTTCCCTTCGTATCCACTTTACCGACACCGCCTCTTGGTTTGGCGGGGGCTTTCTTCTTCTTGCCCTTGGCTTTCGCCCTGGACCTAGAAGAGGAAGATCCTCCTACAAACAAAGTGGATGTCTCCCTACCCTTCTGTAGGGTGCCCTCAGCAGTCCTCAACATGTTCAGAAGCTCGGCAAGTTCAACCTCCTTTCCTTGCATGTTGAAGTTAAGAATGAACTGGGCGTAAGTGGAAGGAAGGGACTGGAGAATCAAATCGGTATAGAGTTCATTCTCCAACGTGGTCCCAAGGTCCGCGAGCTCCTCTATGTAGCCGATCATCTTAAGCACGTGGTCCGCTACCGATGATCCGACGGCCAACCTTGCCGAAAAGAGCTTCTTCGACACTTCGTATCTTGCGATACGAGACTGCTCTCCATACAGTTCTTTTGTATGGAGAAATATGGACTCTAGGTCCATATTCTCGTGCCTCCTCTGATGGTCGTTGTCCATCGAGGCTAGTACGAGGCATTTGGCCCTCGCGCAATCTATCTCCCATGTCTTACGGATTTCTACATCCGCGACGCTGGAGGTGGGACCTGGGACGGGGGGAGCTTTGGTGGTAAGTATATACCCCAGCTTGTCATAAGTGATAGCCATCTTGACATTCCTGAGCCAATCTTTGTAGTTTGGCCCTGTCAATATGTTTTTATCTAATAGTAACTTAAGTCCGGTCATCTTGAATGGTCGCTGCAATTAGGAGAGAGAAAAGAAACACTTTAGCATGATGCTCTTGCAAGTTTAGAGTGGTTTTTAGTTTGTCTAAACTGGATGGCTCCCACTGTCTCTCGAATCCCTTCTCAAACCGTAAAGAAAAGGATTAGCCGGGATCATTCTCACCGTACAATACTTGCTTAACCGTTCAGCCAGGCCAGTGTCGGTACTTCGAGGGAGGTTTTCCAACGCTTTCGCGAAGTTCCTTAATTAAGTAACCTCTTTTCCCTGTGGGCGTAGCCCCGCTAACACCTTTCTAGGCACCTACTAGGTTTATAGCATTGATCGTTAAGTGAGAGTTTTCCCGAGGAGTAGCATATACTCACAGTAGGATCGGGATCCAAATATCATCGCGTGATAAAACCGAAGGAATCCTACCAGAATTATCACACTCCAAATGGTATGCAACGCTAGCAAGTTTCAGTACTTATGAAACTCCCGATGTGGATTTTTTGCCCCATGCTCTTATGACCTTGACTAAGGCCAACAAATCATAAGTCACATGTCAAGTTCTACCCGTCGTTTTCCAGGTTAATTTGAACCCATCCGTATCCACCCTTGACTATGGCCAACAAGGCAATACGACTGTCTCAAACCAACGCATTCTATCTATGCAACATATGAATACCCACCAGCTACCAAACACTGTGCCTTGACTAAGGCCAACAAACACAGCTTGAATACCGTTGAATATTCATATGAAACGACGGAGGGCTACGGATGGTTTTGGCGAAACCGTGAACGTAGTGAACTTGATATAATCGATGGAACGAGATAGCTTTTAAAAGGAGTGGTTCAAGCTCCGCGTTTAAAAGTTTAGTTTTTGAAAAAGAACCGAGTGGTTTTCAAAGTGTTCCAATCGACTTTTACTTGGTTTATTTCTTGCATTAGTTCTTTTAATGCGTCCCATCATTTAATCCTACCATTGCAGAAAACAACCAAAATATGACGTACGCTTATGCCATTCGCATTCGCCACGGGGCCCCGTCATCACCCGTTAGGTTACTTAACTAACGACAGAGCGGGGGCTGGGCTAGCGTGGCTGTAAAACATAAGCAACGCCTAAATAGTTATTATATATAAATATATAGCAATGATAGACATTACAGATCACAGATGAATACATTGGATATACTAGGAATCCGCAATGCGTTCGAGCCTGCAACGTAAAGCGGATTACACGGTCGCGGTGAATAGCCAAAACCCCACCCAAGACCCCTACGGGTGCGGCAAACTACCCGCCAAGCACCCGAAGCGAAGCAACCTCCCTCACCACCGTGAGTAGGCCACTCGGCACTTCGAGATACCCGGTAGTTTGTGCACCCCCTCCATGGGTCTATCCTAGGAGCAAAAACAGTAAAAAGAATTATACAATGACGGCTACAACCCCGACCCGGTTGTTCGGCCATACAAAGAATATTATTACATCAATTTACATGTTACAAATGAATGAAAGAAAAACAACGCTCATCTCACATCCACCCCGGCCATTCACCCGCGACAATCCAATCCATTCATATCCACAAACCAATAACAATCACAGATCATGTATAACCCCGACTAATCGTCTTATAGCGATTAGCCGACGTTCAATACATGCAAGCATTACAGATATAACCGATATAGTTAAAGTGCAGTGAAGTTCGGAAAAATACGGAATTATAGGACCCCAAAAGGAAATTTCTTTTCTGGAAAATCTGGGTACATATAATATATCCTAAAAATCCCAAAACCAACAACAACACACTCTGCACGAAAAACGATGCGCCGATAACGACAAACCGCGGCGCTTCCGCCGCACAAGCCTACCTGGTGCGGCGGAAGAGCGGCGGTTTGATGGAATTAGGGTATCGTTTTTCTTGGGTGTATTCACAAAACCCTGAGACGATTTTACAAGTATAACGTTTTTCATTTTGAGCAGAAAAAATTTTAACAGAAACTTGGATTTTGAAAAAGTTTGGTTTTGTGATTTTTCCGGTTCCGAACTTCGTTACACTTAACTACTTAACTAGTTTAGGTTTAGTTAGGCTCTGATACCACTGTAAGTCCGTGTTGCCCACCCCGGTGCTTACGGGGAGGCGGAAAACATAATAAAAATCGGATTTTTATGGACTTAGGCAACATGGACTAAGCTTGTGAGGATCTTTGCTAAACGAAAACTAGCTAACCCTAACTACAAAGTAGCAAAGTGATGGAAAGGTTATACCTTTGGTCTTTAGTCCTTCTCTCCTTGCTCCTAGGTATGGTAGAAAGAGTTCACCTTGCTTGTCTTCTCCCGTCAAAGAAAGATCCACTTGAAAGCCACCACCTTTAGCTTCAACTCCAAGCTAGGAGTAACTAGAGTGCAAGAAATGCTAAGACTTGAACCCTAGAAGAGAGTAGAGAGGATCAAGTGAAGGTTTTTCTCAAGCTTTTTGTTTCTCAACACATGAGAGGGAGAGAGCTTGAGGGAGAGGATGAGCAAGAGAGAGAAATAGAATGAGAGAATGAATTATTAGTGAGCCATTCTCACTAATATGTGTGGATAATTTTAATTAGATAATTAGCTTGAAAATTGTCATGATAAATCATGACATGACCATTATCATTTCAATTTAGCAAAGATCAAAGAGCATCTTCCAAATGAAATGATTATGGTCAAGTTGTCAACATGGTCAACAAGTCAATGAAGTCAAATTGTCAACAACAACCATGCACAATAATTAAGCTAATTATCAATTAACAATAATCCACACAAAATCAATAGGGTTAATAAAATGACAAAAGCCATTAACCCTAAACAAGGTCCTCTCCCCCAATCTCAAGCAACTGTGCATACGCACCCGCATTCGTGATCCGAGGAACACGAATACCCTGATAAAAACCAATCTCAAATCTTATACTAGGATCCGGCTTAAACCAAATCCCGCTAGTATAAACTGTCCGGACAGCAAACGTGCACAAGTGCGCGGATGCGAACGAACCCTGTCGCAAAACCATGCGACCTCTACTCGTTTTGCCTAAAGGCGAATAGCTCTCTGTGTGGGACTCTAAAGACTCGACACTACGCTGGCAGTGGGTTTAACCACAGACCGCAAGCGGCACTAGCTGTACGTAACGGTCCCCAGGTAGATGTCGATAAGAAGACTGACGAGGTGAACCCCATCTGCACTCCTACTGAGCCTGTATGTGACAGTCTCCGTACAGTCCGGTCTGTTCGTCTGATACATCGCATGGCGGGCCTAGGGGGGCGGTGAACGTCAGTCCCCTAATAGCGGTACAAGTCGTGTCGGAGTGTAGCCCAGAACACCCTGAGATAACACTGGAAACCTACCAGTATATCTCGCTTGCCCTGGCCAGGGACTGCTCGTGTAATGGCTCTCCTAGACACAGCGCGATGTCAACCCCCAATACCGGGAGAGACGAATCCTGTCTAACCGTCACTGCCTCCAAGTGCTTCGGGACTGCACCCAAAAACTACCTGTTTGCACAGCTCCTTTGAGCCGTGGTAGGGTAGTAATCAAAGTGCAGTGGGAACACACTCGAGGCGAAGTGACAGTGTCAAGTCAGCGGACTAAGCGTACTCATGTCACCTGGGAACTGATAACTGACGATAGGTATATTACCAACCAACAGTTCCCGACGAGTCCTGTCCAGTGTACTCGTAACCTAACGAGCACCCGCATACTATCCCAAGTACGACGTACTAACGGCTGTGGGACAGACCGTCTCCCACACTGGGATGAGAAGCGCATACGCTAGTCTACTCCGGAGTATCGATGCCCTGTCTCGATAGTCCAACGACCAGGGACCTGTATAAGGATGTGCTTATAGATTACCCAGCTCCCACGAGTGCGAGCGCCATCACAACGCTGGTAATCAAGCAAAGATCCTAAGGGCTCTACTAATATGTATACCAGCAATATGCTAAAAGAAACACATGCACATATTAAAGCAGAGACAAACCAAGTAGCATACTACCATTTCGAGCAAGATTGTATATACAACTGTGAATATCCCAAGCTTCCATTAAGTAATATACAAGCTAGTATGATACAGTAATGGCCTCTAGGGCATATACACTAACATCCGCATCATAGTCCTGGTAGTCAAGTACTCATCCTAAGGGTTTTATCAACATGTAATATTGAGACAATCAGAGTACATGTTAAGATAAAGAGCAACCAGATAGCGTACTATCATGTTGAGCAAGAAAGTCCTCCCTATATATGTCCAAGCATCCACTACAATATACATCGTATGTACAGTAATGGCCTCTAGGGCATATATATAACTAACACAACGGGGTGAGTTGCTAACTCGTGAATAGTAAATAACATCATGCAGGTAATCGCAGGTACGCACGTACTGCGATAATCTATCGCATGCAACTAATAGTATAATATGGCAATATGTATATGCAACAGTCATGAAAGGTACTCTATCAGGAACTGCTAATACATGAAGCAATGCATATCAAATAAATGCTGAGTATGGGATACAACATAACATCATCAATGAATCATCATCATGGAAAATCCTGGTGTTTATCAACGACACCCCAAATCCCAATGCCTCAGGCGCCGTCACCCTGATCGGACCTCAATCTGTAAATCTCATGGAACCTGAGTGTCCAACATCGACACTCGCAATATCATGAAAACATATTCCTGTGTGTTTGTGTGTGTGTATATATATATATGAGGATCTCTAACTCGTGTGTCCATCAACGACAATAAAAATCATGGAACCTGAGTGTCCAACATCGACACTCGAAATATCATGAAACCCGTGTCCAGCATCGACACGTAAATCCTCATATCTCAGGTGCCGCATCCTCAGATCGGTCATCATATCCATCTCATATCATAACTCTAAAACGGTGTCCACCGGACATCCGCCGAGTTCTATACAATCACCGGTAGGTAGTACTCCGCCTGCTAGGCGCATCGTCTACACCACGAAAATCACCTCTTGCCCAGGGGAACCATACCAGGTCCACCATGTATCTCAAAATAGTTCCTATCCGCTCCTCGGATCGGGTATCTAACACAGGTCTCAGAACCGAGAAAACTCATGGTGGACGCACTAAAATATCATATCAAGAGAAACTGGGTTTTCAAACAATACATAAATTTCTGGAAATACCCCCATGTTTCTCAAATCCATAAATCACATGAAATTCATATCTCAATGCATAAATCCATGAAATCTGATATATGCAATATAAAACACCAATATGAGCATATTAAGGGAAAACCGCTCTTTTAAGTGAATCCAGTTTTAAAATATATCATGCGGTTCCCAATTTTTCCGAAATCAAGTGCAGCATCATATGAGGTGTACATGTAAGTATGTATGCATGATGTACATGTAACTATAGCAAGATATGTGTATCTACATGTAAGCATGTACGTATGATGCATTTTATATGCGGAACAGCACAATAATCAACGTCTCAATGTCAATGACAATACAATATCACATAGGGGTATATGTAGTTATAGCAAGGTATGTGGGTATACATGTAAGTATGTTTGCATGATGTACATGTAGCTATAGCAAGGTATGTGGGTATACATGTAAGTATGTTTGCATGATGTGCATGTAGCTATGGCAAGGTATATATGTAAGCATGTAGGTATAGCCAGGTATATGTGTAAGTATGTAGGTATAGCCAGGTATATGTGTAAGTATGTAGGTATAGCCAGGTATATGTGTAAGCATGTAGGTATAGCATGTATACTACATTTCATATGCGCAATGGAATAAGAATCAATGTCTCAAAGGCAATAACCGATACAATATCACATACACACACACACACACACACACACACACACACACACACACACATATATATATATGTTGTGCGTGTCATGGCAATTACCGACGCCGTGTGTGTGGCATACAATTTGTGCTCGTGCAACATGAACCGTCAGTAACAGTGTTGTGTCTCATTAATTATATGTCCATATGCAATAGGAAAATGAGGTATGCAGCAATGGTACACATGCACAATCAATGTTCATATACTTATAACTAATAATCATGTCATTGAATCTAGCCCAGAAGCATAACGTCATATGGGCGATTCCCCTGTAGATGTTAAATCTACTCACCGGTGACCTCGAGCTAAGTAAATACGACCACCTGCTTCCCATTCTTCGCAGCGTCCAAAGTCCCAGCTCGCGATCCTAAAATTTCACAAACAAACACATACGACTAAATATCCTGCGTCGATACAAAGACAACGAAACACAAGGATAACGTCCACAAGATAAACACACTGTGCACTTAGTACACAAAACGCGTACGATATCGGTACAACCTCAGCTAGGAACGCTAAACGACACAACCACCAAGCCTAGACCCTGATCGTACCGATCGCGCATTCACAACACAATATATATCACGGAAGATAATATATATAACATCACAACATCAATTGAAACTCATGCCTAATTTTACCGAAAACCTAGTAAGCATCCTATAACCATTTTAGCTCATATCTAGTAGTTTAAACAATTCTAGTGATCACAATCAACACATAATAGCTTAATTAAGTCACACCAACCCTTACTACAATTTTATCTCACCCAAATAAGATTTAGTAAAAGCTAGTTTGCAATTAAGCTTAATTAGACAATTAGGAAAAATAACAACTTACAATTTCACGACTAGGTTAAGTTTTACAAGTCTAAACTGCTCAATTAACCATTTTAAACAATCCAAACCTTAACTTGATCTTCAAAACCTTTTGTTGAATTTCTAAACATGCAAATTAAAGCCATATTTAAACATCTAATAAGCTGGCTTAATGTATTAAAACATCAACTAAGCTTAGGGTTGGGATTTTATACCTCCACTTGATTCACAAACTTGCAACTAGATTATCAAAATAGCCTCCAAAATGTTAACTTTCGTGAAGATCCAAGCTAGATTAAGGATAAAGAATAATGGGTAAGGATTTGTTTTAGAGTTTGTAGGATTATTTGTTGATTTTTGATGAATTTTTAGAGCTTGAAGGAGTGGAAATGGGGTGAGGGAAAAGATTGGGCAGCAAGGGGGGTCGGCCAAACCTAGAAGAAAAGGGAAATGTGTGGAAGTGTGTGGAGAATTATAGGTTAAAACACATTAAAGATCAATTAACAAACTTATCTTTATGCCACCTCTTAATTCTTTTAATTAAAATTTCCATTAAACCTTCAAAATATCTAGATATTTTGCCAAGATATTTTGCAAAGAAGACAAAAGCTTAATCTTGTGATTAAGTTAGCATGAATTCACATTAGCATAATTAACCCAATTCAAATTGTAATTACCACTAATTAAGTGCATAATTAAAAGCTTATAATAATATTTTAATTAAGGAAAAATATTTAAGTGAACTAAAATTTACAAGCGACTAACTAAATACCGCAACTAGCAATTTCCTAGTTAAACTAGGTGCAGTTAAGTCTATACAGAAAAATGATCACTTCTAGGTTTTTACGGAAAACACAATTTATTTTACCTATTATCAGAAAATTCACCTAAACGATTTCTAAAACGTTACAATCTTCCCCCCTTAAAGAAATTCGGTCCCTGAATTTAAAATTTTATCTACGCGTACCTTCAAAGAGATGAGGGAATATCTTCCGCATCTCGCTCGCAGCCTCCCAAGTGATCTCCTCACTAGACGGCTACGCCAAAGAACCTTCACAGATGGCAAGACCTTTGACCAAAGTTTCTCCACCTCTCGATCCAATATAACTATCGGCCGCTTGGTGAACGATAGATCGCATCTTAGTTAAATGGTCTGATGCTGAACCATGTGAGAAGGGTCATGAAGCTAATTGCGAAGTATCGACACAAGGAATACGGGGTGAACATCCGGAAATCTGGGTGGAAGTGTAAACCGATAGGCAACGGTACCGACTCGCTCAAGGATCTCAAAAGGGCCTACAATTCTGGGACTAAGTTTCCCCTTCTTCCCAAAACTCATCACGCCCTTCATCGGAGAAATCCGTAGGAATACATGATCCCCCACTGCGAACTCAAGTCTGCGACGACGACGGTCGGCATAAGACTTCTATCTGTACTGGACTGCTTTCATCCTGTCATGAATCAATTGGATCTTCTCCGTAGTCTCTTGACTAGTTAGAGTCCAAAAATGCTGCTCTCGCTGAGTCGATCTAACAGACTGGCGATCGACACAATTTACCATACAAAGCCTAAAACGTTGCCATATGAATCGTCTCCTGATAACTGTTATTGTAGGAGAACCCCATCAATGGCAAGTGACGATCCCAACTGCCAACAAAATTAAGCACGCACGCCCGAAGCATATCCTCCAGAGTCTGTATAGTCCACTCTGACTGACCATCAGTCTACGGATGGAAAGCGGTGCTAAAGCTCAAACAGTTACCCAAGGCTTCCTGAAGATTCTGCCAAAGACGGCTAGTGAACTAGGTGCCTCTATTGGATACAATGCATGAAGGAACTCCATGCAAACGCACAAACTTATCGATGTATAACTGAGTATACTGAGCATAACCGAAAGTGGTCTTCACTGGAAGGAAGTGAGCCGCTTTTGTTTACCGGCCAATAATCACCTAAATGGAGTCATACCCTTGACTAGACCTGGGTAGACCCACAACGAAATCCATAGAGATTTTCTCCCATTCCCACTCCGGAACGGTTAAAGGTTGCAACTCTCTCTTGCCGGTCTCAAATGCTCAGCCTTAGCTCGCTGACAAGTCAGGAAACTCAAAACGAAATCTGAAACATCACTCGTCATCCCTGCCCACCCGTAACTAACTCTCAAGTCACGTTACATCTTGGTGGAACTTGGGTGAACACTAAAAGCTGACTGATGTGCCTGCTCTAGGATCTCGCGTCCCTACCCAATGGTATCGGCAGTCCCTTAACGTAGCACACCGTGGTCATCAATCAAGAACTCCGAATCTCTACCCTGCCGAACATGCTCAAGAATCTCAAACGCATGGGCATCGGCAGGCTGTGCCTCACAAAAACGATTAAGTACAAGTGGACGGGCGCGGACATGAGCAAGCTGTCCCCCAATGGAAACGAACTCAAACTGTACACAGCTGTTGCACAAGAACTGTAAATCTGCGGAAGACTGGCTCTGAACTGGGCTCAACTGGGACAAGCTACTCCCGGGCCTACGACTCAAAGCATCAGCTACCACATTCGTCTTGCCCGGGTGATAAAGGATCTCACAGTCATAATCCTTCACAAGCTCCATCCAACGGCGCTGTCTCAGATTCAGATCCCGCTATAGGAAGAAGTATATTAAGCTCTGGTGGTCCGTGAAAATCTGACACGACTCTCCGTACAAGTAGTGCCTCCAAATCTTAAGCGCAAGACCACCGCGGCCACCTCAAGATCATGAGTGGGATAATTCTGCTCGTGATCCTTCAACTGTCGGAAAGCATAAGCGATAACGCTATCATGCTGCATCAATACACAATCGAGCCACACTCGCAAAACATCACAGTAAACAACATAGTTGCCCGATCCAGAAGGCAAAGATAGAACTGGTGCAGTCGTCAACCGAATCTTCAACAGCTGAAAACTCAACTTGCATGCCTCAGTCCAAAGAAAAGGAACCCCCTTCCTTGTCAGTCCGGTCAGCGGTGCAGCGATACTCGAGAAATCCTGCACGAAACGGCGGTAAAAATCGGCTAAGCCCAAAAGCTGCGGACCTCAGTCACTGATACAGGTCTGGTCCAAAGCTGTACGGCCTCGATCTCCCTTGGGTCCATACGAATACCGTCTCCCGTAACCACATGACCTAGGAAGTCAACACTATCAAGCCAGAAGGAACACTTCGAGACTTTAGCAAACAGCTGGTGCTCTCTCAATGTCTGCAAAGAAATCCTCAAGCGTTGCTCATGTTCCTCTCGACTCTTGGCAATAAACCAGTATGTCATCAATAACACAATAATAAATTGGTCGAGGAACGGCCTGAAAAATCTGGTTCATCAAATTTTTGAATACTGCTGGGGTATTGGTGAGTCCAAACGACACCACCAAAAACTCATAATGCCCATAGCGTGTACGAAAAGCAGTCTTCGGAATGTCATCATTCCGAACCCGCAACTGATGATGACATGATCTCAAATCAAACTTAGAAAAAAAAATGTCCCGCACCCTGGAGTTGATCAAAGAAATCGTTAATGCGAGGTAAAAGATACCTATTCCGCACCGTAACTTGGTTCAATTGACGAAAATCAATACCCTACCTCAAACTGCCGTCCTTCTTCTTGACGAACAGAACAGGAGCTTCCCAAGGCAAAACACTTAGACATACAAGTCCCCCATCAAGCAACTCAATTGACGAAAATCAATACGGTTTTTGGGATTTTTGTTCAATCGAAGCTTTAAACATACTAGACCAAGCTAGACTAGGTTAATGGCGTGGCTCTGATACCAATGTAAGTGCACGGCGGCGCCCCGGCCGTCAATCCGACGCCGGAATGCGGAAACGAAAAACTTTTCAAACTAGAAAACCGAAACCACCACGCACTAAAATCCCGGATCAGGCCATTAACCTAACTCTAGAAAACTAGAATAAGAGTAGAGAAGCTATACCGAGCGATCCGTGCCCTTCGGTCTTCGCCTCCACTCCGATCTCCTCGCGGAATCTCTGGTCGTTACCTCCTCGTCGAAACGGGCACCACATCGCCGGGTTCTTTTACGGGCTCCCACCTCTGGACCGAGGTAACTCGGGCGCGAAGTTGGCTAGCCGAGCATCCAAGGAGTGCTGTAGATGAAGTGTAGAATCACTTTGTCTCAATGTGGTGAAGTTGCCTTTGATGAAGGAATGAGCAATGGACTTTGGAGTGAGGTTGATGAATTTGTGTAGCATGCAAAAATGATATGATCAAATTTCCCTCACCAAAATGAAACCTCTCTCCCCTCTCCAAATGTGGCCGGCCCCTCATCCTCAAAAATGGTGGAGGGAAAAAGAATCCATGAAGGGAGGTGAGTGTAGGAAAAGCAAAAGGGTGACCATATCCAAAAGTGATGATAACAATATCAAATCAATTTCTAATCCTTTCTAATCTCATTTAATGCAATAACCATCATGATGCCACCAATTTACAAAGGACCCCCTCCACAAATACTAATTTGCACAACTGCAAATTAGCCCATCCATCAGAAGAATCCGGCCGTGAAGGAACAAAGGAAAACTGGCCGGAACGGAACGCAAACTGCCAACTTCAGAAAACTGATCGCGTAATAAATTACAGGAAAACCCTGTGACTACATATACATGCCCGCATTTGTATTTCCACTGAATACAAATGCAAAGAGACAAAATCTACACTGTACATTACTAGAATCCGGCTTAAACCAAAGCCCGCTAGTAAAAACCGTCTAATCACGATCCATGCAATACCGCACGTATCTAATCGAACCCTGCCATATCTCCATACGGCCTCTACAGCGTTTCGCCCGAAACTTGAGAAAACGGGTCTGTGGGGGACTCTAAAGACTCATCAATACTTTGGTTGTGGATTTAACCACTAGCACGTCAGAGGTATTAGCCAATACGTAACGGGCTACCAGGTATTGACCAAAAGGGACGTCGATGAGCGAACTCATCCTGACACCCTACTGAGCCTGTCAGTGACAATATCCGTACAGTCCGGTCCGTTCGTCTATGAGCATCACATGGCGGGCCTAGTGGGTTGGTAAAAGTCAGACCCCCAAAAGCGGTACAAGTCGTGTCGGAGAGTAGCCCAGAACACCCTGAGATACTACTGGAATACCTACCAGTAAATCTCCTGCCTTGGCCAAGGACTTTTCATGTACTGGCTCTCCTAGACACAGCGCGACCTTACCCCCAATACCGGGAGAGACGAACCCCTGCATATCTGCTCACTGCCTCCATGTGGGTCGGGACTGTACCCAACTAAAACCTGTTTGCACGTCTCCTTTGAGCGTGGTAGGGTAGTAATCAAAGCACAGTGGGAACTCACACAAGAAAAATGAGGATCTCAGGTCGATGAACTAACCTGTACACATGTTACCAGGGAACTGCTATCTGACGTCTGGTATAATCCCAACTAGCATGTTCCCGGCGAGTCCTGTCCGGTGTACTCATAACCCAATGAGCACCCGTATACATCTTAGGTGAACCAACTGACACCAATGG
This sequence comes from Agapanthus africanus, assembly GCA_030015575.1. Taxonomy (NCBI): domain Eukaryota; kingdom Viridiplantae; phylum Streptophyta; class Magnoliopsida; order Asparagales; family Amaryllidaceae; genus Agapanthus; species Agapanthus africanus. The sequence goes on along the minus strand of JASDDO010000024.1, from coordinate 712,332,804 downwards.
CTTGTGAGACCGGCCACTGCCCCTCGTCGGGGTCTCGACTGTATACACTAGTCTACTCTGGAGTATCGATGCCCTGTCTCGAAACTCCTACGACTAGGGACCTTTTAAGGATGTGCTTATAGACCCCAGCTCCTATGTATATGATCGCCCTCATACTGCTGGTAGTCAAGCAAGAATCCTAGGGGCTCTATCAACGTGTAATAGCGACTCGTAAGGTCACCTAAAGCAGTACACGATGATAAAGATAAACCAGATAGCATACTATCATCTTGAGTAAGACTGTCCTACTAGGACAGGTCCTCCCTCAATCATTGCAATCACGTACCTGTGATCCCATAATTGACTCTGAGAGCACTATCTCCAACAAAAGGGCAGGCGACCTCGGCCAAAAGTGGGTTCTCGCCGGGTCGGGTATGGAGTTAGGTCTCGTGCTTTATGTAAAGTCTCCTAGTGGTCTTATGATACTTCTGGTATTGCTAGATTTTCTAGTGATTACACCTATTAGTTCCAGATTCATTTACAGTAGACTAAATATTACAAACAAACTGTTTTTGTAATACTGCACACAAAACTGATATTGAACATAAATGATTAAGTGAACAGAGTGGAAGATATACCTATAGAGATTGTGTACACAAAGGATTCCAGCTTATGAAGTGCTTGTGAAATCATCTATGGTTTGGATCAATTTGATGATGTGCATAAGTGATGAAGGGACTAAAGTTTTCTATTTTGAAATGAAGAACACATAGGAATTTAGGTGTTGGAGGTTGAGGAGTAAATTTGTGTTCAGTTGAGAAAACTTAAAAGTTTCTATGTTTTTGTGTGATGTAGAGAGAGTATGAAGTGGAGAGTTGTGAGGTGAAAGTGGCATGGAGGAAGGAGGATGTCTAAAGTGTGAAGGAGGAGGTGTAGGAAATTTAGCATGCTTGAGGGTAAGTTATATGTGAGGGTTTAACCTAGAATTTCATATGCCAACCATGATTAAAAGAATGCAACAAATAAGAAAAACTTTCATATTGCAAACCTAAATCCATATAACATAAAAGATATGAAATGATAACTCTATCACTTAATTATCATTAGCTAATTGAAAAATACAATGTCGTGTTAAAATAATTAAAATATCATTTTTATGACATCAAACACCTTTATTCATATTTACCGAAATAACTACATTTTTACGGATATAATCCCGATACCAAAAGTTGTATGTGATATCACTTTTATAAACTCATTATTTTTATATTTCAAATTATAAATTAATATTTATAATTTTCCAAAATGTTACAGTCTCTCCCCCTTAAAGAAATTCGGTCCCCGAATTTAAATGAAACCCCCATCATAAAAACATTTTTTTCTCATTAAACCATGTCTTTTCGAATCATTTTGTTGGGGTCTAAAATTTTAAAACGTATAATACACTCAATATAATGGAACTCTAAAGTCTCACATGAGTTAAAACGCATCATATCGCAACAGTGTGCGTGAAAACTCAAAAGATATAATTTCACATAACTGCAACTCTAGCGGTTGCTATGAGAATTACTCCAGTTGTGATGCAAATTTTCAAATACGAAAACCGCTGTGTATCCTAAGTACACAATAAATGACATAATCGTAGTGCAATATCGGTGCACACGACTAAGCGAAAAATTTACATAAATTAAATCCATAACATATCCTATCAAGTGCAAAGCACGAAAACAAAATCAACCCTAATGGGTTTGCGTGCAAAGCTTAAACCATGCGTTACGGTGTGCATGAAAACAAAACAGCGCTAAGTGCAACAGGCGTGCACGAAACGATATCCACTGCATCTACTGTGCATGGAACAAAAGTGTACAAAATAGTATCAAGTGCATCGGGGTGCACAAAATAAATCTCAAGTGTATCGGAGTGCACAAAATCAAAATCAAGTGCATCAGAGTGCACAAAATCAAAACCAAGTATACCTAGGGTATATATATATAAATCTCTTAACCACGTGCATCTGATGTGCACGGAAATATCAGTGTAGTGCATCTGGTGTACATAACACTCCAATCGAGTGCAGTCACCTCGCACGAATATCTCAACAAGTGCACCTGGTGTGCACAAAACATAAATCAAAATGAAATTACTGTACATGGAAATCTCATCAAGTGCACCTGGTGTGCACAAAACATAAATTGACCCTCAAATCCTCAAAATATATATATCAAAATAACGAACGTTGAGTTGTCCTTTCTCCAACGTTGAAAATGAAATGTTTTAGATCATAAAAATGCAAATCGAACTCAAAGGACATCGAAGCCTATCCTCTTCAATGTCGGAAGGTGTTTATACCACCGGAATTGGCATAGCAAGGATTACTACTTGCCGTCTGCCTTGTTCTAACGTTCTCTGTCTCTGAATTCCGGTTCTTCTTGTGGTCTAATACCATGGCTTCTTTATGCGATCGTCCGGTGAGGAGCAACGACACCATTCGTCTTATTGCTGATACATCGCATCACATCTTCTTGACCAGTAGTCCAGTCTCTTGTAACGCAACATGTTGATAACGGAAATCTCTATCCTATACTTGTGTGCTAACAACTGTTACTGGATCCAATCTTACTTATTATCAACTTCTAGAAAGAACCCATTCAAGTCTCTTGCTGATCTCAGATATCCAGCCTACCCGGAACTAGTACTCATTACTGAATCCACTTTCTCTTTAGTAACCACTGTCATTCCTTTTTTATTTCCTCTTGAAGGTGTAGTCGTACGCGTCTCAGTATATGCATCAAATCTTCAATATCAACTATGAAGAACAACTGTCCACTGAAACTTCGCACCAATCTCCTGTTCCATAAATCTCCAATATCAACCACTTAAGGAGCGTATCACGATAATCATGCGAGTTACAAGTCATACTCGATTATGACCGTGCCCGGAGCCTTACAAGACTTCCAAAAACACGAATCCGACATCTTTGATACTCTATAGAAGAATCTGGCTAAGCTCACCTTCGAAAACTCGTCCCAATTCGTCGGAGGAAAACTTACTGCACGATCTCTTTCTCGAGCGACTTGCATCAAGTCTGAGAAAGATCCATATGAAGAAATAAATCAATTTCACCGATCTCGTATCGGAGCGCTACAACGGTTTAAAAGTCCTAACCATCCCGCATCTGAACAGCTACTAATCCTGTTGATCCATCTGTACTTGTAAGTATTGTCAACTTTTAACTTCGTGAACTCTGGAAGCAGCATCTCAATAACCTCAGCAATGATTGGTACTGCTGTCTGAACAGTACGCAGCACCACGATCTTCGAAGAGGGAAAAACATCACTCCTCAGGTCCGACTGATCTCCAACAATAACTCGACCATCTGGTTTGGATCCCAAAGAAACTCGCTTCAACCTTAGAACCTGATTGAATATGAATAAACGATATGTCTCTATATCACCGGAAAGTCACCCTGGTCAGTCCTTGTCCCAGACAAGTCTGCTCTGACCGTATTTCTAACTGCAGCCCTCTCGGCTCCCACAAACATGGTGACCGAAACAATCAACTTGCATTGACGAGGATAGATCAACGGAATGAATAGAAGGAAGATCTCAAGATATAAATCCTAAGGTAACTTAGGCGGAGTATCATATCGTAAATATGCCGCGGAACATATGTACGGTACGTCACTCTACTTAGTACCTACTCCATCAACCAAGGTCATCCTATATAACGAAAGTTCGGGTATAAGACCCCCAAAGTCAAGTCCAAGTCCTATAAGGTAAAGTCTAGGTAACAAAAGTGCATGCCTAGACCCCAAATAGCCAAACCTAGACTCGAACAAAGGTTAAACCAAACGCTCTGATACCAACTTTGTCATGACCCAAATATGGCACATGACCGGCACTTAAATCACATGACATCTAAAGACGCCGACGAAGGCTTAAGTAAGCCGAAACCCGGAATCTAAACCTTTTTCTTTTGAAAACATTGGAGGTGAAGTTTTAAAAATCATCAGATGGAATCAAATTAAAATAACAACTTAATTTTAACTAAGTATGTTTAAAGAGCATCTATGACAATTTGAAATTCGACAGCACCTCCTTTGTAAATTTTGCATAAAAACCCGATACAACTACAACAATAAAATAGCCTCCCAACAGGAGCTAACCTCCATGCCTAAACGACGGAGCAACCAAACAATCTATATCAGAAGTCGACTCCAATGAGTGCGACATCACCACACAAAAATTCTAAGTCTCGCTTCTAAGTCCACAATATACCATTTCTAAGTTGATGGAGTTTTTGCTAGATACAAGAATATATATATATAACCAAATATGAGTACGATACAATAGTAATTCACCAACCCAAAGTAATCACCGAAAGGAATGTGTGCCAATCAGGTGATAATCCAAACGGTAAAACCTGCAAGAAACTGTGGCACAACGGGGATGAGTTGCCAACTCAGTGAATAAAAGTACATCACAAGGTAGAAATCGAAATGCACGACGATACGTGGGTCATAAGTATAGTACTATCATAATCTGCATTAATATAATATATGATATGCATATGTATCATAATGCAACACTAACTATCATGCAATCCTAAGTAGAATATATCAAATGCAAATGACCTGTATCTAGATATTAACCCATTGTAGCCGAAAATATATTTATATATATATAAACCTGTTAGTTATATGTATGCCCTAGAGGCCATTACTGTACATTGGATGTATATTGTAGTGGATGCTGGGACATATATAGGTAGGACTTTCTTGCTCGACATGATAGTACGCTATCTGGTTGCTCTTTTTCTTAACATATATACTTTATGTCTCTCTGATTACATGTTGATAAAGCCCTTAGGATGTGTACTCGACTTCCAGGACTGTGATGCAGATCATACTAGTGGGGCCTGGATAGTCCATGAGTACATCCTTGAAATGTTCCTAGTCGAGGGAATATCGAGACGGGGCATCGATATTCCAGAGTAGACTAGCGTATATCTTCTCGACCCATGCGATGGGCGATGGATGATCCCATATCCATTGGTGTTTGACATCGGAGATGGTATGCGGGTGCTCAGTGGAGACTGGGTACACTGAACGGACTCGCCGAGAACTCCCAGATGGTATTATACCTCACGTCAGATGGCAGTTCTCTGGTGACACTGGTATAGCTTAGTCTGTTGACCCGAGATCGTCATAGAGTCTTGTGTGTCTCCCACTGTGCTTTGATTTCCACCCTACCACGGCTCTACTGAGTTGTGCAAACAGGTGGTTTTTGGGTACAGTCCCGATTCACATGGAGGCAATGAGCGATAGGAGGGGATTCGTCTCTCCCGGTATTGGGGGTTGATGTTGTGCTATGCTCGACTGGCCATAACAGGAAATCCCTGGCCAGGGTTGCAGTGATATACTGGTAAGAGTTATCAGTAGTTTCACGAATGTTATGGACCCTACGTCGGCATGACTTATCGAGCTATTGGGGTCTGACGTTTACCACCCCTAGGCGAGATATGCGACATATCAGACGAACAGACCGGACTGTACGGTAAGTGTTACTGGTTGGATTCGCAGGAGTGTGAGCGGGCTTGCTCTGTCGATCTTCTGATCACTTAATACCCGGGTGGCCGTTACGTTTAGCAGACCGCTTGCGGCTTGTGGGTGTTTGATATGATCATCATCCGATACCGGCGTATTGACGAGTCTTTAGAGTCCTACACAGAGGTTTCCTGGCTCAAGCGAAACGAAATAGGAGCGCATATGAGATATGTGCGGGACCGAGAATAATGCGTGTATGTGATACCGTATTTCATTCTCGCGATGAATGTGTCGAATGGTTGTATGCGATATAACCTAGTTATCGAATCAAGGATTGATTCGATAAGCCAATACATTGGATACTAGCCGGTTATATGCGATATAACCGGATCATTGAATCAAGTGTTGATTTAATGATTTAATGTATAATTTTATATTTGATATATCACTTTGCATTAACTAGTATTGGTTCACTTTATATGGATTTTCTCACTTGGTATGCACAAGTTGTATATGTGATATACTTTTGTGCACAAGATTGTATCATGTTTGATGATACATGCAAGCTAGGGTTTGTGTAAAGAATTGACCATTGTTATATGAATGGTTAGGGTTTCATTTTATTTTCTTATTTATTTATTCATTTATTCTTTATTGAAAGAAATAAAATAGTGGCTAAGTTTGGATAATCTTTGAAGCTTCATGAAGCTTTGAATGGTTGACTATTTTGTTTGTTTCCTTAACCTTAACCATTCACTTTAACCTTAGTTTGTTCTCTACATCTAACCATAGTTGACATTATGATAAGAATGATTTATTTTCTATTTTCATATATCTTATCATAATTCTTTATCATCTTCTTCTTCATCTTCAAGTTGAAGAAAGCTTGCACCTTCAATGGCAACTAGCCAAATCAAGTGAGAAATCCTAATCTAAAGTCTACCCACTTTCTATTTCTTCATCCTCTACTACTTGCCATGTAGTAGAGTGTGTTGTCTTCACAAGTTTCTTGACTTGGCGAAGGCGGAGCTCGAGTTTTGTGATGCCTCGACGTAGATCATCTTCGGCATCGAACCGACGATCAAGCCCGCCCATTCTCCGATGGAGCCGATGCTAGAGTCATGGATTTGATTTGGACAGCGGAGGGACCTCGTCACGGAGTCTAGGATGTGGTGGACCGGATCTACAAAGGTTGTAGCCCCTTCCATTTAGCTATATTTCCGTATACTTGCTTACTTTGCCTATATATCTAGTTAACGATCCGTTCTAGGTTTTCTCGGCACTAGGAATTTTTGATTTGTGCATGTTTGATCACTTGGGAGACTCCATTAGAGTGCCTAGGAACCCTACAGTGGTATCAGAGCCTAGCTAAAGCCTTAGGCGAAGTCCCGACGGAATTTGAAGTCCGAACGACCCGAAAACTCAAACCTAAATATGCTCTCTGTACTTTTTTTAATTTCGGGGATTTTTCTATATTAAAAATATGCAGAAATATCAGCAGGAAAATATAAGAGTAACTGTGCAATTCGTAACCCTAATTCCATCAAACTGCCGCGGTTCCGCGGCACGAGCTTGGCTCGTGCGGCGGTTCCGCGGCTATTTTTTCGTATATTTCATTGAATTTGGCATAGTAACTCATATTTGACAGTGCTGGTTTTCCTGGGAATTTTTAATATTTATTAAAGAGTTGAAATTTCTGGGTTGATTTGGGGACTCGGTGTATTCGATCGGACTGTCTAATTTTGTCGGTGTGCCTTTCCGGGTAATTTTAGAATATGTTAAAAAGTTCGACCGGATATAAATACCCACTTTTTCCCCTGTCGGGAAATTTCCAAGTGTTGGATTTTTCCGTAGTTTAACGACGTTCTAAGTAGTGCAAGTAACGCGATGGACCCTCTAGAAGACAACAAACCTTAACTCGATTATGTGACCGTCTTGAACTGCCCTTTGAACCTTCGGGTTTGGGGCAGTACGGCGTGCCACATGTGAGGCGTTGGCTTGACCCTTCTACGGCTGGACCATTGGTACTGAGGCACGAACTGAATGTTGTTAGACTTATTTCATGTGTTGAGCTGTATCGGGAAAACTTGGGTGTTCGATTGTTCGATCGAAAAGTTTAGCATTTTCTATTTATCCGGAATGTGATACAATAATTGGAATTCACAAGTAGTTATGAGATAACTGAATGAATGTTATAAATCTAGCGGTTTAGTCTCACTTGATCGGTTGCCACGAAATTTTGATGTGATCAAAAGTCCGTCGCAATCACGTAGCGTACGCGGATACTCGCCGGGTAAACTTAATAGACAGCCTCACTCCATAGCCCCGACCAAGTGACTGTAGGAGAACCCCGTGGCCGAAAGCATCCGGTCGGGTGGTCGCGGCAGCGGTGTTCCGCCTTGGTGCACTTCGTCGACGGTATCGGGGGTGCGGCCGCCTGCTAAAGTTTGCGATGAGCATTCGATCAGAATGTCGGGAATCCTGTTGAATTGCCCGACTCGATATTGAAAAGAGTTTTCGATAATGAGACTAAAATGCGGGGTTTATAATTGTTCGGCATGCGATGTCTAAAGAATTCATTTGGTCAGGCATACGATGTCTGAGGTGGTTGCGGATTCCAACTGTTGTAGTTTTACACTTTCTTTTCTGTGACCGTAAGTGTAATATGTGATGTCGCCGGCTTCGTTGCTATATGTCAACGACAATTGGGATGCGCATATTTACTTACATTGATGACATGTGATGTTATGTGTTGCTGGATATGTTATATTGGATCGTCGTGTTTGAATAGCCGGGGGTTTTTATGTAAGATGAGTGTTTTTTCATTTTCATTCATGTAAAAACTTGTATGTAATATTCTTTTATTGGGGCACTTCCAGGTTGCGGAAGTAGTCACCGTTTGTATATTATTTACTTTTCTGCACTAGGATAGACCCAAGGAGGAGGGCACAAGTAACCGGGTTCTGGAGTCCAGTGGGAGACCAACTCGAGGAGTCGAGTCCGGGTCTCCTAACTCTAGAATTGGTAGGGTTGCTTGCTGCTCTCGTAGGGGTCTTGGGGTGTGGGTTTGGCTATTCATCACGACCGTGGAATCCGTGTTTTATACTGGCTCGTATTGAAAACACGGACGTCCTAGTATATCCAATATTTCATATGATTTTTTTTTCTGCTGCGTTATCTGTGATGTGATCATGCGATGTTCTGTGCTCTGTGACAGATATTATAGTATATATGATATATTATATAGACGTTACTTATGTTTTACACCTGCGCTAGCCCTGCCCCGCTCTGCCGTTAGTTACCTAACCTAACGGTGCACGAGGGGACATCGAGGCGAATGCGGATGGCATAAGTGTACGTCATATCTATCTGTGATATTTAGGTAATTTAAATGATGGGATATTCATTAATGAGATTGATGAAAGAAAATAAACCTAATTGATGTTGTGGAATCGAATTTCAAAATAAAAACAGGTAGCTACAGTTCTTGCTTTGCATCGTGGTGTTCCTTGTAGAACATCCTGCACCTTATTCGATAAGGAAAGGACCGAGATCCCTTCACCGGGAGTGACTCATTTAGCAATAACTGGCAGATGCTACACACTCGGTTTGTCTTTGATCGCTTCTATAGTTTCCGCTTTGCACAGTGATATATATGATATATCCCGCACCTCATTCGACGAGGAAAGGGCCGACGATCCCTTCACCGGGAGTGATCCCTTTAGCAAAACTAGAAAAGCCTTAAAAACATTCCATTTAAAAACCATTTGATTCCGCAACGAGATCAAGTTCAAAGCGTTAATGGTTTTCACAAAAACCAGCAGCAACCCTCCGTCATTTTAGGAAGTAGAGTACTTAGTATTCGTGCTGTGTTTGTTGACCATAGTCAAGGCACAGTGTACGGTAGCTAAGTGATGTCTTCCTTCACCGCATATGATGCGATTAGTTAGGACAGTCGCGTGACTTTGTTGACCTTAGTTAAGGGTCATGTGGGTGGGTCTAATTAATCACGAAATGACGGGTAGAACTTGACTAGTACTTATGATTTGTTGACCATAGTTAAGGTCATAAGTGCTAGAGGTAAAAACCATTATCGGGAGTTTCAAGTGTTGAAATTTGCAATGAGATTGCATACCTTCTATGTGATAGTTGGATCCCGATACCCACTGCGAGTAATTGTTGCTCCTGGGAGAGTTTTGCACTTTACAATTAGCCGATCAAGTAGGTGTCTAGAAAGGTGTCAACGGGGTTACGCCTCTGGGAAAACGAGGTTTACTGTAATTAGGTCCGTGCGTAAGCACGGGGAACCTCCCTCAAAGTACCGACACTGGCCTGGCTGAAAGATTGGCGAACTTATAGAGTGTAATTAATCCCGGCTAGTCTTTCCTTTTAGGGTTTGAAGGAAGATTTGATAAAAACAGTGGGAGCCATCCTGATTAGATAAAATATATAACCAATCTGATCTTGCAAGAGCGCACGCTGAGTGTTTTCTTCTCTCTCTCTCCAGGTAGCGACCATATCACGCCTTAATCAAGATAATAATATGGATGTATTGACCGAACCCGCTTGTTATACTGAGCTGGGGAACGTTGGTCCTGCTCCAATTTATAATTGTTATAAGACAGAGCAGGAAATAGGGGAATGCCAGAATTCCCATGCTGCCCAAACGAAGAAAGTGCATGAGATGCATCTCCTTCGGGTGTGTTCATTACAAAGAACTGTTTCTCAGTATCCTCTGCATCCTGGGTATATGATACCGGATCAGGATCCCAGATATGTAATATGTTACATAGGGCTACAAAAGGGTAGAAAAACTGAGAACGGGTGATAAGTTTCATGAGGCAGAAAATGGGGCAAGTGTTGCAGCCAAGTCTGTTGGTCACTGTCACCCTGTATTACCAATACATTGATTCTGAACAAATGCTATTAGATACCGAACCTGATATACAAAATCATATCAGTCTCTTTATTAGTAAAGAAATGATATAATTTTGTATAGATGGATAATGTTTTGAACATTTCCTATATCAAAAGTTGATCGGTTCAGGCACGTTATCTAAAAGCATTAACGTTCTAAATCAAACTACAGTTCCTCGTATACAGAACACACACAAGAGGAAGAGTTCAGAAATGAACGAATCATTCTTGAGGCATTGTAGACTAGGTCACATCAATGCGACCCGACTGGCTGAAGTTACATTTTAGATGCATATTTAAATCAGTTTGAATTTACATCTTGTGAAACTTGCCAGTCATGTCACAAAGATTAGATGACCATAGCTCTGTTTATTAGAAACAGAGAAAGAGTTAGTAAACTCTTGGGACTGATACATGATGATGTATGTAAAGTCTCCTGTCTACACATGCCAGGACTGGTTCTTCATACTTCATTATATTCTCTGATAATCTCTCAAGATTCAGTCATATGTTCCTGTTGAAACATAAGTCCGAACCATTTGAGATATTCACAGAATATAAGTTAGAAGTAGAGAACCAAAATACGGGTATAAGTATTATGTCCTATGATAAGATCAGGGAGGAGAATACTTGTGCATAGAATTCCTGGACTATTCTAAAGAAGAATGAGATTCTCTCTCAGTGTTACTCCTCTGAATACACCACAGCACAACGGTGTATCGGGGCGGAGCAATCACACAATATTAGATATCGTGTGCTCTATGATGAGTATTACTGAGTTACCTATTTCCTTTTGGGGTTATGCACTTGAGAAGCTACATACCTATTGAATTAGGTTTGAATCAAATCACTGCCTACCACTCCATATAAGATATGGTATGGGAAGAACCCATCTCTTAAGCGAGTTAAGATTTGGGGTTGTCCGGCCTATGTTTAAAGCAAAATCCGGACAAGATCGAGGCAGGATCAGTTCTGTAGAACTGGAAAGGTTCCAGCTATACAAAACTGCAGTTGATGATTTGACAGAACCATAAGATTCTATAGTTCCCGATGAACCTCAGCCTCTCCGCCGATCTAGTAGGGTTCCTCATCCGCCTGAGAGATACCTCGGTTTCTCGATGACAGTGGGAGCAAGGATTGCATCATGAGATGATTACCCAACTATTTTCGAGCAGGCCATCGAGAGTAGGGACTCTGTAAGAATGGCTGGATGCTTAGCAATCTGAGATTGAATCCATGTACACCAGCAAAGTATGGACTTTAGCTGCTATATCTGAAGGGTTAAATCCCCATCAGGAGCAAGTATATCTTGAGAAGATTACTTGGTGTAGATGGAAAAGTTGAGACTTTCAAAGCTAGACTTGTTAAAGGTTTTCGTCATCGACCAGGCGTGGATAATGATGAAACCTTTTTCCAGTAGCTATGCTTAAGTCTATCCAGATCCTACTTACCACGGCTACATACCATGACTACGATATCTGGTGGTTGGGTGCCATGACTGCTTTTCTAAATACTGATTTAGAAGAGAACGTCTATAAGAACACAGCCAGAGGTCTTCGTAAACAGTGGGAGCAGCGGAAACGTGTGCAAGTTGCTTTACATAATGAAGCAGGCATCGCGGAGTTGGAACATCTGTTTTGATGTGATAGTCAAAGTGTTTGACTTCATCAAAATGGTAGACGAACCTTGTATATACTAAAGGGTAGTAGAGAGTAAGGTGGTCATCTTCGTATTGTACGTAGACAACATACTCTTGATAGGAAAAGAGTTTCCTATACTACGATCGATCAATCTCCTATTATCACAAGGATTCTCCAAATAGGATAAAGATGATACCTCCTAAATCCTGAGATTTGGACCTATGAGATAGATCTAAAGGGATATTAGGGTTCTCACTAGGTATAGTGAGATTGTATCAATCGATCCTGGGGAGAATCACTGGAAGTGTTCCAAGGTGATAAAGACGACTGAATGTCAGTCACAGACATTGTCTTTACCCTCTGTAAAGGGACGGTATGTTGGAAGACTTCTAAGCAAGATACCGTGGCAAACTAGACGATAAAGGCTGGTAACATCGCTATTAAAGATACTACCAAAGAGGCAGTTTGGGTGTATATTGGTTCATAGGATGAACTAGGTTCCTACCATTGTGTGACAATGGAACTGTGGCTTTGGCCCTGGAACCCTGGTCCCATCAGTGACCCAGATATAATCTAAGGCAGCATCACCTGATCATAGAGATAGTTGATCTCCAGGGTGATCGAGGTTAGGAGAGTAGACTCAGAGGACAACACGGCGGATCCACTCACGAAGGCCCTTTTCCCAAAAAGAGACTTTTAGGGGATGGTTGAGTATGTGATACTGCAACCACTACTACAGATGGCCCTAGTGCAAGTGGGAGATTGTTAGTTATATGTATGCCCTAGAGGCCATTACTGTACATTGGATGTATATTGTAGTGGATGCTGGGACATATATAGGTAGGACTTTCTTGCTCGACATGATAGTACGCTATCTGGTTGCTCTTTATCTTAACATGTATATTTTCTGTCTCTCTGATTACATGTTGATAAAGCCCTTAGGATGTGTACTCGACTTCCAGGACTGTGATGCAGATCATACTAGTGGGGCCTGGATAGTCCATGAGTACATCCTTAAAATGTTCCTAGTCGAGGGAATATCGAGACGGGGCATCGATATTCCAGAGTAGACTGGATGATCCTATATCCATTGGTGTTTGACATCGGAGATGGTATGCGGGTGCTCAGTGGAGACTGGGTACACTGAACGGACTCGCCGAGAACTCCCAGATGGTATTATACCTCACGTCAGATGGCAGTTCTCTGGTGACACTGGTACAGCTTAGTCTGTTGACCCGAGATCGTCATAGAGTCTTGTGTGTCTCCCACTGTGCTTTGATTTCCACCCTACCACGGCTCTACTGAGTTGTGCAAACAGGTGGTTTTTGGGTACAGTCCCGATTCACATGGAGGCAATGAGCGATAGGAGGGGATTCGTCTCTCCCGGTATTGGGGGTTGATGTTGTGCTATGCTCGACTGGCCATAATGGCCAGGGTTGCAGTGATATACTGGTAAGAGTTATCAGTAGTTTCACGAATGTTATGGACCCTACGTCGGCATGACTTATCGAGCTATTGGGGTCTGACGTTTACCACCCCTAGGCGAGATATGCGACATATCAGACGAACAGACCGGACTGTACGGTAAGTGTTACTGGTTGGATTCGCAGGAGTGTGAGCGGCTTGCTCGTCGATCTTCTGATCGCTCAATACCCGGGTGGCCATTACGTTTAGCAGACCGCTTGCGGCTTGTGGGTGTTTGATATGATCATCATCCGCTGCCGGCGTATTGACGAGTCTTTAGAGTCCTACACAGAGGTTTCCTGGCTCAAGCGAAACGAAATAGGAGCGCATATGAGATATGTCCGGGACCGAGAATAATGCGTGTATGTGATACCGTATTTCATTCTCGCGATGAATGTGTCGAATGGTTGTATGCGATATAACCTAGTTATCGAATCAAGGATTGATTCGATAAGCCGATACATTGGATACTAGCCGGTTATATGCGATATAACCAGATCATTGAATCAAGTGTTGATTTAATGATTTAATGTATAATTTTATATTCGATATATCACTTTGCATTAACTAGTATTGGTTCACTTTAAATGGATTTTCTCACTTGGTATGCACAAGTTGTATATGTGATATACTTTTGTGCACAAGATTGTATCATGTTTGATGATACATGCAAGCTAGGGTTTGTGTAAAGAATTGACCATGGTTATATGAATGGTTAGGGTTTCATTTTATTTGCTTATTTATTTATTCATTTATTCTTTATTGAAAGAAATAAAATAGTGGCTAAGTTTGGATAATCTTTGAAGCTTCATGAAGCTTTGAATGGTTGACTATTTTGTTTGTTTCCTTAACCTTAAACATTCACTTTAACCTTAGTTTGTTCTCTACATCTAACCATAGTTGACATTATGATAAGAATGATTTATTTTCTATTTTCATATATCTTATCATAATTCTTTATCATCTTCTTCTTCATCTTCAAGTTGAAGAAAGCTTGCACCTTCAATGGCAACTAGCCAAATCAAGTGAGAAATCCTAATCTAAAGTCTACCCGCTTCCTATTTCTTCATCCTCTACTACTTTCCATGTAGTAGAGTGTGTTGTCTTCACAAGTTTCTTTACTTGGCGAAGGCGGAGCTCGAGTTTTGTGATGCCTCGACGTAGATCATCTTCGGCATCGAACCGACGATCAAGCCCGCCCATTCTCCGATGGAGCCGATGCCAGAGTCATGGATTTGATTTGGACAGTGGAGGGACCTCGTCACGGAGTCTAGGATGTGGTGGACCGGATCTACAAAGGTTGTAGCCCCTTCCATTTAGCTATATTTCCGTATACTTGCTTACTTTGCCTATATATCTAGTTAACGATCCGTTCTAGGTTTTCTCGGCACTAGGAATTTTTGATTTGTGCATGTTTGATCACTTGGAAGACTCCATTAGAGTGCCTAGGAACCCTACAAAACCTCTTCTTTAAAATAGCCGCGGAATAAATATGTCACGGCATAACAGCAGACGTGATACTATGAAGTATAATAGGTATCTTAATTTAGATATATGTCCTGCTATTTAGTAAAAATGTTTAGAGGTTAATAAATTTAAAGATCTCAATGTCATATCATACATATCAAAGTAATGAGACTATAGCTCGTTTTGAATTTCTTTTTGTGTACATGAATGCCTCTAAAAGATATGCAGGTATTGTCCCCCGGATCAGTCCTGGTCGGCTACAATAACTGAAATCTAACTGTGTACCTCATGATAGTAATCACATCAATATATATAGGGATGTCCATCACCGACACCCGAAATCAAAAAATCTCTCGTGTACATCACCGACATGTAAATGCAGATATCGTCGACACCATCTCAATAGATGATCGTCACCCGATATCCCTGGCCCCGGTCGGTATCCCCTGGATATCCGCCGTGCCCAATCGAACCCCGGTCAGTATCCCCTGGATATCTGCCGTGCTCATCTCAACCTCCGGTATCGAGCATCCTCGCTAGGCTCCCCGCCTATAATGCGGCTTTCCTGCCCGTCAGTATCGAACAGGGTCCACCATGTATACGACTGTATATCTCCCCCACTCAGTCCGGATAAGTAACAAGTCTGAAACCTTATAGCCCCCCTCCCCTACTCGGTTCGGAACAAAACCATCATAAAACATCAAACTCATGGTGGACGTCAACTCATTATATCCAGAAATATCAAGTAAAGAATGAAAATACTTGCATAGATCATTCTGATGATATATTATATATATACATATATAACAGCGTCCCATACCACTGATATACATAATCAAGAGTAAAATATCCAGAAAATCCATAAGAAGCAAATATAACATCTATAGTACTGATACTTGCAAATACGCAATAGGAATTAAAAGAAGAATGCGTAAATAAATCATACAGGTATAAAAATATCAACTCTACTGTGTCATAGCACTACTAATGATGTGTGGTGTAACATACACGTCTGTACTCGTGCAGTATGGCAATCATTAGTATTTGTGCAAGTGTTATAAAGATGTAATAGCCTACTTATATCAACGTCTATATACATATTACATAACATAGCGGTTCTACAGTCACATGGCAATACCAATGAGGTGTGGTGTAACATATACGTACGTGCTCGTGCAACATAATACTCATTGGTAATTGTGCAGTGTTCTATCAGAGTGTTCGTATCGCGGAAACGTATAACATCGACAATATAACGCTAACATGTAAAGTAATCTAAACATAATTATTGTAATTACTTGCTATGAGCTATACCATTATCTTTGGAAATGAAACAAAACGTTGGTTTTGAAATAAAGAAGCTGCTTTAGGTTAAAATATTTGTTTTGGAAATTGGTATCGCATCCTTGTCTTTTATCACTTAAAAAGGGAAACGAATCGTTAGTTTTTAAAAGAATATAGCTCATTCAAGTATTACATGCTAACACGGAATAAAATATAACGCTACGAGTCTAAAGGAAACTTGACCGTTATTCGGCATACTAATCTAGTCATTTCAAGTACGGTACGATTCTTCGTACAAAACCCACGTTATCTCAAATATGGTATGATCCCTCACACGACTATACCAACCCATGAATATACTATATGCACATAGAAAACTTACTAGATGCAACATCATTCTTATATCATAAACTTAATTAACACCAGGTAACTAACTATATATTATAGTATCATATATATAAGGTTGCGGGGGTGCTATATGCCATCCACCCGAGTTCCCCCGTAGATGTAAATCTACTCACCAACTTGATAAGCTTGCTGAAATCCACGCTGCTATGTCCACCTCGGAAATCTTCGAAATCGTACATATAATCATATTTATATCATATCGACGGGAAAATCATCTCAAAACTCAAAACAATGAGATAGGCATCCATAGGTTAGATCCTACAACATACTTAACCCAAAACGACAATATATATATATATATATATATATATATATATATATGTCCCTAACGTATATGTTAGTGTATATGCCCTAGAGGCCATTACTGTATCATACTAGTTTGTATATTACTTAATGGATGCTTGGGATATTCACCTTGTATATACAATCTTGCTCAAAATAGTAGTATGCTACTTGGTTTGTTTCTACTTCAATGTGTACTTGTGTTTATTTCAGTATATCACTTATACGCATTAGTGGAACCCTTAGGATCTTTGCTTGATTACCAGCGTTATGATGGCAGTCACACTAGTGGGGGCTGGGTAATCTATAAGCACATCCTTATACAGGTCCCTAGTCGCAGGACTATCGAGACAGGGCATCGATACTCCGGAGTAGACTAGCGTATGCGCTTCTCATCCCAGTATGGGAGATGGTCTGTCCCACAGCCATCAGTACGTCGTACTGGAGATAGTATACGGGTGCTCGTTGGGTTACGAGTACACTGGACAGGACTCGTCGGGAACTGACAGGTTGGTATTATACCTATCGTCAGTTATCAGTTCCCAGGTGACATGAGTACAGCTTAGTCCGCTGACTTGACACTGGCACTTCGCCTCAAGTGTGTTCCCACTGCATTTTGATCATTACCCTACCACGGCTCAAAGGAGTCGTGCAAACAGGTGGTGGTTGGGTGTAGTCCCGAAGCACTTGGAGGCAGTGACGGTTAGACAGGATTCGTCTCTCCCGGTATTGGGGGTTGACATCGCGCTGTGTCTAGGAGAGCCATTACACGAGTAGCCCCTGGCCAGGGCAAACGAGATATACTGGTAGGTTTCCAGTGTTATCTCAGGGTGTTTTGGGCTTCGCTCCGGCACGACTTGTACCGCTATTGGGGGACTGACGTTTACCACCCCCTAGGCCCGCCATGCGATGTATCAGACGAACAGACCGGACTGTACGGAGACTGTCACATTCAGACTCAGTAGGAGTTCAGATGGGGTTTCACCTCGTCAGCCATCTTGTCGGCATCTACCTGGGGACCGTTACGCACAGCTAGTGCCGCTTGCGGTCTGTGGTTAAACCCACTGCCAGCGTAGTGTCGAGTCTTTAGAGTCCCACACAGAGGGTATTCGCCTCTGGGCAAAACAGAGTAGAGGTCGCATGGTTTTGCGACAGGGTTCGTTCTCATCCGCGCACTTGTGCACGTTTGGAGTCCGGACGGATTATACTGGCAGGCTCTGGTTTGAGCCAGATACCGGTATATGTTTTGAGGGTTGCTTTTATATCTTGGTATTCTTGTTCCTCGGAACGAGAATGCAGGTGTGTATGCACAGTTGCTTGAGGCGGAGGATGAGGTATTTCATTAGGGTTTCGGAACGGGTGCGTATGCACAGTTGACAGTTATCTTTTTCCAAACCCTAATGGATTTATGGATTATCTATTTATAATAGTAATTAAATGAGAATTTTGTTATGGTTGATTTTGTTGACTTGTTGACCATGGTTGACTTGTTGACCATGGTTGAATGTTGACCACCATCATGCTTCAAAAAGTCTTCCTTGATTCATGCTTACATTTTTAAATGAAGCATGGTAGTGGTCATTCCAAATTACCATCAACTATTCTCATTTTCAATTATTATTATTAGATAATTCTTTTCTTTTGCATTATGGTTGCAAGAAAGAAAAATATAGCTCATTCTATCATTTAGCTTCTCTCTCCTCTCTTCATCTTCTTCTTCCTCTAGCAAAGAGAAACCTTCTCATGTGTTGAGAATCCTTCTCTTTAAAACAAAAGCAACCCTTAGACACTCTCTACTCACTCTAGGATCAAGGGTTTAGCAAGCCGGCGATTCTAGTTCACTCCAAGTTCGAGAAAGAGCCCAAAGGTCGAGCCTTCGAGGTGGATCCATCTTCGACGGAAGAAGGCGACAAGAGAAGAGAACCATCAACCTCCACAAAGTTTGAAGAAGAAGGAGTTCAAGTTTAGGTATAACCATCTCTATCCGAGTAGCTAAATCCCTTTAGCAAGTTTGCTAGTTTTAGTTTAGGTAACGATCCCGACCTTGTTTAGTCCATGTTGCCTCTTGCACTAAAAATTTGATTTTTATACCGTTTCCGCCTCCCCGTAAGAATCGGGGGTCGCAACGTGGACTTACAGTGGTATCAGAGCCTAACTAAACTTAAACTAGCTTGGTAGTGAAGTGTAACGAAGTTCGGAACCGAAAAAATCACAAAACCGGAAAATTACAAAAACTGAGTTTCTGTTGAAATTTTTTTGGCTCAAAATGAAAAACTTTATACTTGTAAATTCGGCTCAGGGTTTTGTGTGAACACCCAAGAAAAACGATACAGTGATTCGACCAAACCGCCGCCCTTCCGCCGCAGAAGCTAGGTAGTTGCCGCGGAACCGCCGCTCTTTGTCGTGTTCTCTGCATCGTTTTTCGTGCGGTGTGTGTCTGTGTTGGTTTTGGGATTTTTGAAATATATTATATGTGCCCAGATTTTGCAGAAAAGAAATTTCCATTTGGGGTCCTATAATTCCGTATTTTTTCCGAACTTCACTACACTTTGACTATGATGGTTATATCTGTGATGTTTGCATGTATTGAACGTCGGCTAATCGCTATAAGACGATTAGTCGGGGTTATACATGATCTGTAATGTGCTGGAATGTGTATATGAATGTGTTGGACTGTCGCGGGTGAATAGCCGGGGTGGATGTGAGATGAGCTTTTGTTTTTCTTTCATTCATTGTAAATGTAAATTGATGTAATAATATTATTTGTTTGGCCGCACAACCGGGTCAGGGTTGTAGCCGTCATTGTATAATTCTTTTTACTGTTTTTGCTCCTAGGATAGACCCATGGAGGGGTGCACAAACTACCGAGGACTTGGCGGGTAGTTTGCCGCACCCGTAGGGGTCTTGGGTGGGGTATTTGGCTATTCACCGTGACCGTGTTATCCGCTTTTCGTTCCAGGCTCGAAAGGATTGCGGATTGCTAGTATATCCAATATATTCATCTGTGATCTGTAATGTCTATCATTGCTTTCTATTTAGGCGTTGCTTATGTTTTACAGCCGCGCTAGCCCAGCCCCCGCTCTGTCGTTAGTTAAGTAACCTAACGGGTAATGATGGGGCCCCGTGGCGAATGCGAATGGCATAAGCATACGTCATATTTTGGTTGTTTTCTGCAATGGTAGGTTTAAATGATGGGACGCATTAAAAGAACTAATGCAAGAATATCACGCATTAAAAGAACTAATGCAAGATAATAAACCAAGTTGAAGTCGATGGAACACTTTCGAAAAACCACTCGGTTCTTTTCAAAAACAACTTTTAAATGCGGAGCTTGAGCCACTCCTTTTAAAAGCTATCTCGTTCCATCGACCAAATCAAGTTCACTACGTTCACGGTTTTGCCAAAACCATCCGTAGCCCTCCATCATTTCAGTTAAATATTCGGTAGTATTCAAGCTATGTATTTTGACCTCACGCCAAGGCATAGTGATTGGTAGCTGCCGGATATTTATCTGTTGCATAGATAGAATGCGTTGGTTTGAGACAGTCGTACTGCCATTTTGGCCTACGTCAAGGGTATGTACGGGTGGATTCAAATTAACCTGGATAATGATGGGACGAACTTGACATGTGACTTATGACATTTTGACCTCACGCCAAGGTCATAAGAGCATGGGGAAAAAATCCACATCGGGAGTTTCATAAGTACTGAAACTTGCTAGATTTGCATACCATTTGGAGTGTTGTGATTCTGGTAGGATTCCTTCAGTTTCGTCACGCGATGATATTTGGATCCCGATCCTACTGTGAGTATATGCTACTCCTCGGGAAATTTCTCACTAAACGATCAATGCTATAAACCTAGTAGGTGCCTAGAAAGGTGTTAGCAGGGTTACGCCCCCAGGGAAAAGAGGTTATTTAATTAAGGAACTTCGCGAAAGCGTTGGAAAACCTCCCTCGAAGTACCGACACTGGCCTGGCTGAACGGTTAAGCAAGTATTGTACGGTGGGATTGATCCTGACTAATTCTTCCTTTATGGTTTGAGGAGGGATTCGAGAAACAGTGGGAGCCATCCTGTTTAGACAAACTAAAAACCACTCTAAACTTGCAAGAGCATCATGCTGAGTGTTTCTTCTTCTCTCTCCTAATTGCAGCGACCAATCAACATGACTGGACTTAAGTTACTCCTAGATAAAAACAAACTGACAGGGCCAAACTACAAAGATTGGCTCAGGAATGTCAAGATAGCAATCACTTATGACAAGCTGGGGTATCTTCTTACCACCAAAGCTCCCCCTGTCCCTGGTCCAACTTCCAGTGTCGCGGATAAGGAAATCCGCAAGACTTGGGAGATTGATAGCGCGAAGGCCAAGTGCCTCCTGCTTGCCTCGATGAACAACGAACATCAGAGGAGGCATGAGAATATGGACATGGAGCCCATATTGCTCCATACAAAAGAACTATATGGAGAGCAATCACGTATCGCAAGATACGAAGCGTCGAAAAAGTTGTTTTCGACAAGAATGGCCGTCGGATCATCAGTAGCCGAGCACGTGCTAAAGATGATCGGCTACATTGAGGAGCTCGCTGACCTAGGGATCACATTGGAGAGTGAGCTATATACGGATATAGTTCTCCAGTCCCTTCCTTCCACTTACGCCCAGTTTATACTGAACTTCAACCTACAAGAAAAAGAGGTTGAACTATCAGAGCTCCTCAACATGCTGAGGAGCGCAGAGGGCACCCTAAAGAAAAGTAGGGATACATCCACTTTGTTTGTAGGAGGATCATCTTCTTCTAGGTCCAAGGCGAAAGCCAAGGGAAAGAAGAAGAAGGCCCCCGCCAAACCAAGGGGCGGTGTTAGTAAAGTGGATACGAAGGGAAAAGGGAAAGCAACAAAGATAGCGGGGAAGCTTGTGGATAAGGAAGAATGCTTCTTTTGTCATAAGAAAGGACACTGGAAGAATGATTGCAGGGCCTGGAAGGCCAGAACACAGGAATTGAAGCAGGTTGCAGCTTCAGCTTCAGGTGTGTATGTTATTGAAAACTGTCTTTCAATAAACTCTACTTCCTGGGTATTGGATACCGGATCAGGATCTCATATCTGTAATTCTTTGCAGGCGTTGAGAAACCGTAGGGATTTGAAGGCAGGTGACATGACCCTCAGAGTTGCGAACGGAGCTAGCATGGATGCTAAAGCCGTGGGGGACTATCACCTGGGAATGTCAGATGGACATGTTTTGGTTTTGCGTAATTGCTTTTTTGTACCCAACGCAACTTGTAATATCATTTCTGTATCTTTAGTTTCTAAAGAAGGTTATGAATTTGCGTTTGTAAGTAATGTTGTAAACATTCACCTTAATCAAGTTTTGATTGGGTCAGGTACTTTGAGTAATGGTATATACGTGTTAAACCAACCACAGATTTTTAATGTCCAGAATACACACAAAAGAAAGTCTCCAGAAATAAATCAGACTTTCTTATGGCATTGTAGATTGGGTCACATCAATGAGAGAAGGTTGACGAAGTTACATACAAAAGGGTATTTGAATGCGTTCGAATATCAATCGTATGCCACTTGTCAATCCTGTCTCAAGGGAAAGATGACAAAGACTCCGTTTACTGGACATGGAGTAAGAGCGAGCGAGCTCTTGGGACTCGTACACAGTGACGTGTGCGGTCCAATGTCTACACATGCCCGAAGCGGACATTCTTACTTCATTACTTTCACGAATGACTTCTCGAGGTACGGTTATGTCTTCTTAATGAAACATAAGTCCGAGGCCTTTGGAAAATTCCAGGAGTATAAGAATGAAGTAGAGAAACAGACCGGCAAAAGTATTAAGATTCTAAGATCGGATCGAGGTGGAGAATACTTAAGTGCCGAATTCCTGGACTATTTAAAAGAGAACGGAATTCTCTCTTAGCTTACTCCTCCTTACACCCCGCAACATAACGGTGTATCGGAGAGACGGAACCGCACCCTATTGGATATGGTGCGGTCCATGATGAGTAACGCTGAGTTACCGCGATCATTCTGGGGGTATGCGCTAGAATCAGCTGCGTACCTTTTGAACCGAGTTCCGACTAAGACTGTGCCTTCCACACCATATGAAATGTGGAGTGGGAAGAAACCCTATCTTCAATATCTGAAGGTCTGGGGATGTCCGGCTTTTGTCAAAAAGCAGCATGCGGACAAGCTCGAGGCACGCTCAGTACTATGCAAGTTTGTGGGATACCCAAAGAACACCAGGGGGTATCTTTTCTACTACGCAGAGGAACAAAAAGTCCTTGTTTCTCGTAATGCCCACTTTCTAGAACACCAGTTCTTGGAAAAGGAGATTAGTGGGAGCGCAGTAGAACTGGAAGAAATTCCAGAACCACAGACTATTACTGAAAGGTTAGTGGAACCAGAGGATTCAACAGAACAGGACATTCCTACGCCGCTCCGCAGGAGTAGTAGGCAGTCTCATCCGCCCGAGAGATACTGCGGTTTTCTCATAGACGGGGATAGAGAGGATTGCATCATAGATTATGATGAGCCTACTAGCTTCCAGCAGGCCGTTCAGAGCATTGACTCAGTGAAATGGCTGGATGCAATGCGGACCGAAATGGAGTCCATGTACACCAACAAGGTATGGACGTTGGACATTGCTCCAGACGGGGTAAAACCCGTAGGATGCAAGTGGATCTTCAAAAGGAAGATTGGTGTAGATGGACAGGTTGAGACCTATAAAGCTAGGCTGGTAGCAAAGGGTTTTCGTCAAAGACCTGGCTTGGACTACGACGAAACCTTTTCTCCAGTAGCCATGCTGAAATCCATTCGGATCCTTCTTGCCATTGCTGCCTTCCACGATTATGAGATCTGGCAAATGGACGTAAAGACAGCTTTTCTAAATGGAAATTTAGAGGAGTGTGTCTATATGGACCAGCCAGAGGGTTTCATTCAGAGTGGGAGCAGCGGAAAGGTGTGCAAGTTGCTTAAGTCCATCTATGGACTAAAGCAGGCATCGCGGAGTTGGAACATCTGCTTTGATGAGACAGTCAAAGAATTTGGCTTTATCAAAAATCCAGATGAACCATGCATCTATAGTAGATTTGTAGCGAGAACTGTAGTATTCCTCGTTTTATACGTGGATGACATTCTCTTGATAGGAAATGACATTCCTATGCTACAATCTGTCAAGGGGTTCTTGTCACAAAGGTTCTCCATGAAAGACCTGGGTGATGCCTCATACATCCTGGGGATCCGGATCCATCGTGATAGATCCAAGAGGATATTGGGACTTTCTCAGTCCAGGTACATCGACACCATAGTGAAAAGATTCAGTATGGAAGATTCCAAGCGCGGTAACCTACCGGCTTGTCACGGGATCACCCTCTCTAAAGAGATGTCTCCTAAGACTGATTTGGAGAGGGATCGCATGTCTATTATACCCTACGCTTCTGCGGTAGGCTCTATAATGTATGCGATGTTGTGTACCAGACCGGATGTAGCTTATGCACTGAGTGTGGTAAGCCGGTATCAGTCTAACCCTGGGGAGAAACACTGGATAGCAGTAAAGAACATTCTCAAGTACCTGAGAAGGACTAAGCAGATGTTCTTGGTGTATGGCGGAAAAGACCTCCAGATCGAGGCCTTTGCTGACTCCAGCTTCCAGAGTGACAAGGATGATTCCAAGTCCATGTCGGGTTTTGTCTTCACCCTCAATGGAGGGGCGGTGTGTTGGAAGAGTTCCAAACAGGAAACCGTTGCAGACTCGACGATGGAAGCGGAATACATCGCTGCATATGATGCCGCAAAAGAAGCTGTCTGGATGAGGAAGTTCTTGAAAGAACTTCAGGTGGTTCCGTCCATTGTTGACCCAATACCTCTGTATTGCGACAACAACGGGGCTATAGCTTTAGCGAAGGAACCCAGGTCCCATCAGAGATCCAGGCACATCTTGAGGCGGTATCACCTGATCAGGGAGATCGTGGATCGCAAGGAGATCGAGGTTCGGAGGGTTGCTTCAGAAGAGAACACTGCAGATCCATTCACCAAGGCCCTACCCCAGACTCAGTTCGAGCGGCTGATCGAGATGATAGGTCTTCGATACGCCAGTACATGGCCTTAGTGCAAGTGGGAGATTGTTAGTGTATATGCCCTAGAGGCCATTACTGTATCATACTAGTTTGTATATTACTTAATGGATGCTTGGGATATTCACCTTGTATATACAATCTTGCTCAAAATAGTAGTATGCTACTTGGTTTGTTTCTACTTCAATGTGTACTTGTGTTTATTTCAGTATATCACTTATACGCATTAGTGGAGCCCTTAGGATCTTTGCTTGATTACCAGCGTTGTGATGGCAGTCACACTAGTGGGGGCTGGGTAATCTATAAGCACATCCTTATACAGGTCCCTAGGCGCAGGACTATCGAGACAGGGCATCGATACTCCGGAGTAGACTAGCGTATGCGCTTCTCATCCCAGTGTGGGAGATGGTCTGTCCCACAGCCATCAGTACGTCGTACTGGAGATAGTATACGGGTGCTCGTTGGGTTACGAGTACACTGGACAGGACTCGTCGGGAACTGACAGGTTGGTATTATACCTATCGTCAGTTATCAGTTCCCAGGTGACATGAGTACAGCTTAGTCCGCTGACTTGACACTGGCACTTCGCCTCAAGTGTGTTCCCACTGCATTTTGATCACTACCCTACCACGGCTCAAAGGAGTCGTGCAAACAAGTGGTGGTTGGGTGTAGTCCCGAAGCACTTGGAGGCAGTGACGGTTAGACAGGATTCGTCTCTCCCGGTATTGGGGGTTGACATCGCGCTGTGTCTAGGAGAGCCATTACACGAGTAGTCCCTGGCCAGGGCAAACGAGATATACTGGTAGGTTTCCAGTGTTATCTCAGGGAGTTTTGGGCTTCGCTCCGGCACGACTTGTACCGCTATTGGGGGACTGACGTTTACCACCCCCTAGGCCCGCCATGCGATGTATCAGACGAACAGACCGGACTGTACGGAGACTGTCACATTCAGACTCAGTAGGAGTTCAGTTGGGGTTTCACCTCGTCAGACTTCTTGTCGGCATCTACCTGGGGACCGTTACGCACAGCTAGTGCCGCTTGCGGTCTGTGGTTAAACCCACTGCCAGCGTAGTGTCGAGTCTTTAGAGTCCCACACAGAGGGTATTCGCCTCTGGGCAAAACAGAGTAGAGGTCGCATGGTTTTGCGACAGGGTTCGTTCTCATCCGTGCACTTGTGCACGTTTGGAGTCCGGACGGATTATACTGGCAGGCTCTGGTTTGAGCCAGATATCGGTATATGTTTTGAGGGTTGCTTTTATATCTTGGTATTCTTGTTCCTCGGAACGAGAATGCAGGTGTGTATGCACAGTTGCTTGAGGCGGAGGATGAGGTATTTCATTAGGGTTTCGGAACGGGTGCGTATGCACAGTTGACAGTTATCTTTTTCCAAACCCTAATGGATTTATGGATTATCTATTTATAATAGTAATTAAATGAGAATTTTGTTATGGTTGATTTTGTTGACTTGTTGACCATGGTTGACTTGTTGACCATGGTTGAATGTTGACCACCATCATGCTTCAAAAAGTCTTCCTTGATTCATGCTTACATTTTTAAATGAAGCATGGTAGTGGTCATTCCAAATTACCATCAACTATTCTCATCTTCAATTATTATTATTAGATAATTCTTTTCTTTTGCATTATGGTTGCAAGAAAGAAAAATATAGCTCATTCTATCATTTAGCTTCTCTCTCCTCTCTTCATCTTCTTCTTCCTCTAGCAAAGAGAAACCTTCTCATGTGTTGAGAATCCTTCGCTTTAAAACAAAAGCAACCCTTAGACACTCTCTACTCACTCTAGGATCAAGGGTTTAGCAAGCCGGCGATTCTAGTTCACTCCAAGTTCGAGAAAGAGCCCAAAGGTCGAGCCTTCGAGGTGGATCCATCTTCGACGGAAGAAGGCGACAAGAGAAGAGAACCATCAACCTCCACAAAGTTTGAAGAAGAAGGAGTTCAAGTTTAGGTATAACCATCTCTATCCGAGTAGCTAAATCCCTTTAGCAAGTTTGCTAGTTTTAGTTTAGGTAACGATCCCGACCTTGTTTAGTCCATGTTGCCTCTTGCACTAAAAATTTGATTTTTATACCGTTTCCGCCTCCCCGTAAGAACCGGGGGTCGCAACGTGGACTTACAGTATAAACGTTAACGGTTCAGTTGCAGTTCCAAATACGAAAAATCCATATCGTAAATATCTGAAATTTGATAAAACCTTTTCTAAAACATCCCCAGATTTTACTGTGTAAGTATTGGGAAAAATCAAACAATACAGTAACTTACAAAATACCAAAATCAAGCTACAGAACAAAATCCACCCTCAACTACCATCAAAGGGCCGGCGACCTCAACCAAAAGTGGGTTCTCGCCGGGTCGGGTATGGAGTTAGGGTCTCGTGCTTTGTGTAAAGTCTCCTAGTGGTCTTATGATACTTCTAGTATTGCTAGATTTTCTAGTGATTACGCCTATTGGTTCCAGATTAATTTACTGTAGGCTAAATATCACAAACAAACTGTTTTTATAATACTGCACACAAAACTGATATTGAACAGAAATGATTAAGTAAAGAGAGTGGAAGATAAACCTATTGAGATTGTGTACACAAAGGATTCCAGCTCATGAAGTGCTTGTGGAATCATCTAGGGTTTGGATCAATTTGATGACGTGCACAAGTGATGAAGGGACTAAATTTTTCTATTTTGAAATGAAGAACACATAGGAATTTAGGCGTTGGAGCTTGAGGAGTAAATTTGTATTCAGTTGAGAAAACTTAGAAGTTTCTATGTTTTTGTGTGATGTAGAGAGAGTATGAGGTGGAGAGTTGTGAGGTGAAGGTGGCATGAAGGAAGGAGGAGGTGTCAAGCTGGAAGTATGATGTGTAAAGTATGAAGGAGGAGTTGTAGGAAATTTAGCATGCTTGAGGGTAAGTTATATGTGAGGGTTTAACCTAGAATTTCATATGCTAACCATGATTAAAAGAATGCAACAAATAAGAAAAACTTTCATATTGCAAACCTAAATCCATACAACGTAAAAGATATGAAATGATAACTCTATCACTTAATTATCATTAGCTAATTGAAAAATACAATGTCATGTTAAAATAATTAAAATATCATTTTTATGACATCACACACCTTTTTTCATATTTACCGAAATAACTACATTTTTACGGATATAATCCCGATACCAAAAGTTGTATGTGATATCACTTTTATAAACTCATTATTTTTATATTTCAAATTATAAATTAATATTTATAATTTTCCAAATGTTACAATAGGTTTATAGTAAGATCCAGGTTTATTGGGTTATCCTGGCGCCGTTTTTGAAACCATAGAAAATTTTTGTTCCGCAAACCACCACATTCGATGGCTCGGGCGTTAAGGTAACCCAACAACTTCTGATTTCGCAATTGGCGCTGTCTTAGGACAGCGATTTGACACAAAACCAAATGTGATTTACTATGCGAGCAAGACATTGAACGACGCACAGCTGAATTACACAACTGAAAAAAATCTTAGCTGTCGTCTTTGCACTTGAAAAATTCGGTTCGTAATTGATCGGAACATATTTCAAGATTTACACTGATCATTACGCGCTCAGGCATCTCTTCGCAAAGAAGGATGCTAAAACTAGATGGATACGTTGGATTCTCCTTCTTCAAGAATTCGATTTGATGATTAAAGATAAGAAGGGAACCGCAAATGTTATGGCTGATCATTTATCTAGCTTGACAAATGCACTAGTCGAGGATATACCGATTTATGATCAATTTCCTAATGAAAAACTCCTATCGGTGTCAGTCTAACCTTACTTCGCTGATATTGTACACTATCTTGTTACTGGAGAAACACCTTCCTTTTGGTCGAAACAGGATAATTTAAAATTTCTCATCCAAGTCAAATTCTTCTATTGGGATAAATCTTACTTGTTCAAGTACTGTCCTGACCAAATCATCAGAAGGTGCATCCCTAGTTCTGAAATGAGGAGTGTGTTATCTTTTTAGCATGATCAGGCATGCGGGGGTTATTTTGGACCCAGAAAGACGGCTGAGAAGGTTTTGCAATGCGGCTTCTATTGGCCGACATTGTTTAAAGATGCATTCAATTATTGCAAAACCTGTAGCCACTGTCAACACAAGGGCAAGATCAGTAAGCGAAATCAGATGCCCTTAAACTTTATTCTTATTGTTGAAATTTTCGACATGTGGAGCATTTATTTCATAGGGCCATTCCCCAATTCATTCGGGAAATTGTACATTTTGCTGGCCGTAGATTACGTATCGAAATGGATGGAGGCCGTACCCTGCAGAACCAACGACAACAAAGTTGTCATAGAATTTCTGAAAGAAAACATTTTTTCTGGGTTTGGCATGCCTCGCACGATAATCAGCGACAACGAAACACACTTCTATAACCGATCGTTTGAAACGCTGATGAAAAAATACTCCATAAGCCACAAAGTGTCTACGCCCTACCATTCTAAAACTTGTGGGCAGGTTGAAGTCTCCAATCTTTAAATCAAACAAATTTTGGAGAAAACTGTCAACCATAACCGCAAGGACTGGTCAATAAGGTTGAATGACGCTCTATGGGCTTTCTGAACTTCTTTTAAAACACATTTGGGTATCTCTCCATATCGATTGATCTTCAGAAAAGCATGTCATTTGCTTGTCGAGTTAGAACACCGTGCCATATAGACAATCAAGAAACTGAATTTCGATCTTGAAAAAGCCGATGAGGAAAGAAAACATCAACTCAATGAGCTCAATGAAATTCTCTATGACGCGTATGAAAACTCAAAACTCCACAAGGAAAAGACAAAAGTCTTTCACGATAAGGCGATCCTTTGAAAAACTTTCACGACGGGATAGAAGGTGCTTCTGTACGACTCACATTTACATCATTTCTCGGGAAAGTTAAAATCTCGATGGACAGGTCCATTTCTTTTGCGCACCTTTTTTCTGCACGGTGCAGTTGAAATCGAAGATCAGCACTCTGGTGCAATGTTCAAAGTGAACGAGCAATGTTTAAAGCTGTTCTTGGAATCCACCACGGAACCAGGAGAGCTCATCTTTTTACATGAGCCACATTACAACTCTTGATCAAACCCAAACACTTGTACATTAACAAAATAGTTATAGGGAGTTGTATATCAATTTCATAAATTAAAAAAAAAAATCAACCCGAAGCCGTAATCACACGAAGCAGGTTGACGATCAGGACATCGTCAAAAACAAGTTTGAGGGTATGCTCAGTGAGCTTTCTATCCTTGCATTCATGTTTACTTTCCGCATGCATTTACACATTTCCCTTTTTTGCATTTTTTTCCTTTTCTTTTCCATGTTTAAAATTCCGCATTTCATCATATTTAAATTCTGCATTGCATAGATATTTAAAACCCATAAAAATTTGAAAATTTTTCCAAAAAAAACATAATAACTTTGTCGTCAATTTAGCTTGTGGGGAAGTTTAGACACAAAGTCGGACGGTTAAGTTTGATAAGTTAGAAATAACTAAATTCTAGATTTAGAAATTGAAAACCCAAAATACAACCCTCCTTTGTGTTTAACCGCAGCAAATTTATATCTTTGCATCACACTACACATGTGTAAGTGCACGGCGGCGCCCCGGCCGTCAATCCGACGCCGGAATGCGGAAACGAAAAACTTTTCAAACTAGAAAACCGGCACCACCGCGCACTAAAATCCCGGATCGGGCCATTAACCTCACTCTAGCAAACAAGAAAAGGAGTAGAGAAGCTATACCAAGCGATCCGTGTCCTTCGGTCTTCGTCTCCACTCCGATCTCCTCGCGGAATCTCCGGTCGTCGCCTCCTCATCGAAACGGGCACCACATCGCCGGGTTCTTTTACGGGCTCCCACCTCTGGATCGAGGCAACTCGGGCACGAAGTTGGCGAGCCGACGTGCCCAAGGATTGTGCTGTAGGATCAGTATAGAAACCATTGTCTCATTTGGGGTTTAAGTTGCTTTTGATGGAGGGATGAATGAACTTTGGAGTGATGTGTGGAATTTTGTAGCAAGAAGAATGAGATGAAATGAAAATTCCACATACTAGAAAATGAACCCTCTCCTCTTCTCACCACCATTATTAGTAGTATCTCAGGGTGTTCTGGGCTGCACTCCGACACGACTTGTACCGCTTTTGGGGGTCTGACTTTTACCAACCCCTAGGCCCGCCATACGATGCTCATAGACGAACGGACCGGACTGTACGGATATTGTCACTGACAAGCTCAGTAGGGTGTCAGGATGAGTTCGCTCATCGACGTCCCTTTTGGTCAATACTTGGTAGCCCGTCACGTATAGGCTAATACCTCTGACGTGCTAGTAGTTAAATCCACAACCAAGGTGTTAACGAGTGTTTAGAGTCCCCCACAGACAATTGCTCAAGTTTCGGGCAAAACGCTGTAGATGTCGTATGGAGATATGGCAGGGTTCGATCAGATACATGCGGTATTGCACGGATCGTGATTGGACGGATAATACTAGCGGGCATTGGTTTAAACCGGATCCTAGTATTGTACAGTGTAGATTTTGTCTCTTTGCATTTGTATTCAGTGGGAATACAAATGCGGGTACGTATATACAGTAGTGGGGTTTTCCTGCAATTTATTACGGGATCAGTTTTCTGAAGTTGCCAGTTTGCATTCCGTTCCGGCCGGTTTTCCTTTGTTCCTTCGCGGTCGGACTTTCTGATGGAGGGGGTTATTTGCAAGTGTGCAAATAACATTTGTGGCGGGTTTTCTTGCATTTTGTGGCATCATGATGGCTGTTGCATGATGAGATTCTTTTTGAGTCCATTCTTTTGCATTTATGAGATGGAACTTTGATTGGATGAGATTAGAAATTGGTGTGAACATTTTCTTCTTAAGATTATTCATTTTCTTCTCTTGGATTATTATTCTTTTTTTCTCACCACCATTATTAGGAGGGGCCGGCCACTTTTGGGAAGGGGAAAGGGTTCATTTTCTAGTATGAGGAATTTTCATTTCATCTCATTCTTCTTGCTACAAAATTCCACACATCACTCCAAAGTTCATTCATCCCTCCATCAAAGGCAACTTAAACCCCAAATGAGACAATGGTTTCTACACTGATCCTACAGCACTCCTTGGGCATGTCGGCTCGCCAACTCCGAGCCCGAGTTGCCTCGGTCCAGAGATGGGAGCCCGTAAAAGAACCCGGCAATGTGGTGCCCATTTCGACGAGGAGGCGACGACCGGAGATTCTGCGAGGAGATCGGAGTAGAGACGAAAACCGAAGGACACGGATCGCTTGGTATAGCTTCTCTACTCCTTTTCTTGTTTGCTAGAGTTAGGTTAATGGCCCGATCTGGGATATTAGTGCGCGGTGGTGCCGGTTTAGTAGTTTGAAAAGTTTTTCGTTTCCGCATTCCGGCATCGGATTGACGGCTGGGGCACCGCCGTGCGCTTACACCGGTATCAGAGCCACGCCATTAACCTAGTCTAGCTTGCTCTAACGTGTTTATGAGTTCGATCAAACGGATTTTCCAAAAACCATATTTCCATGTCGTACTTTCTGTCGAATTTTTCTGTGCTCTAAAAATTATTTGGTACATTGGAAAATTACGTGCAAGGTTTTTTATGAATTCTGTGAAAATTTGTATGCTGATGTTACTGTAGCGCGGCGGTTTAGCGGCCAAAACCATGTTTTGGCCGCTAAACCGCCGCCGTTTTGTGGACAGACCGTACCAAATTTCTACAGTGGTTTACTGACATGGAAATAGGGTTTCTGGTATATTCTTTTTGGGCCCAGATGTTTTTGAGTGCTACAGTTGTGCTTGGGGCCCACTTCGGAAAATTCAGTCGATCGAAAATTTTAAACATGTTAGTTCACAGTATTTACATTATATCTGCGACCGTGAATGTCACTTGATCGGTAAATACTGTCTATCTGATATAGCCCTTTTAGACGGATTTGCGAACGTGACATTCACGTTGATATTCTGTGTTGTGCTGTGATGTTGCGGATTGGTCATGGGGGATAGCCTGGATGCAATGTTAGTACAGTTTGGTTATTTATGTACATTTGATATTGCGGGGCGAGCGTCCGACATGTGGACTGCCGTCACTACCTGTTTGTATATTATTCATTTAGGGCACGACCGGGCTGAGGTCGATGTACCCATTGTATGTATATTTTACTTTCTGTACTAGGATTACCCCGCGGAGGGGTGCACGGGTAGCCGGGTTCTAGAGGGCAACGGGCCCGCATCTCATGGCGTTGAGACGGAGGGGGCTTCACTCTAGAATTGGCGGGCTATTCACCGCACTCGTAGGGGGTACAGGTTGACCCTAGGAGGGGTGCCTAAGTTACCGGATTCCGTAAAGTGCTGGGTAGTCCATTCACGTTGCTGAAGGGGGCTGCCTCGCTTCAGGTTTTGGCTGGTAACTTGCCACGCCCGTAGGGGTCTAGGATTTTCATTGCACAGGCTATCCACACGACCAGGGGAACGTCGGGTTTCAGTAGTAGCTCTATGAAACCCGGGAATCCCAGATATCTGTATTGTTCTGTGATGCTGGTTACATTTCTGTGATGCTGCATTTTATCACGCCTTGAGCGGATATTATATATTAATATATATACTAGTAGATGTTGTATATGTTTTGCATCCGCGCTAGTCCAGTCCCCGCTCTGTCGTTAGTTAAGTAACCTAACGGGTGATGACGGCACCCAGTGGCGAATGCGGATGGCATATACGTACATCATTATTTTCGTTCTTTATTGGTGTGATCAATTAATGGGACTGCGTTGATTCGGATCAATGCAAGCTAAAGAAACCTATTCTGATGTTGTTGAAACATTTTTCAAAAAGCTGTTATTGCAAGGGCGTTCTCTTTTGTTTTGCACAGTGGTATTCAGTTGGAATATCCAGCTCCTCAGTCGACGAGGCAAGGGTTGAGATCCCTTCACCAGGAGTGACCCCTTGGACAGAAGTTTGCGTCAGGGTAATAACTTCACTATAGCCGATTACTTTTGCTTTGCATCGTGATATTCAGTTGGAATATCCTGCACCTCATTCCACGGGGAAAGAGCCAAGATCCCTTCACCGGGAGTGACCTCTTTAGCAAAGGTTTTCGCCACTATATTTTTATAAAAGCTATCTGGTTCCTTCAACGATATCAAGTTCATTACGTTAAAGGTTTTCGCCAGAAACCATTCGTAACCCTCCATCATTTCAGTTAAATATTCGGTAGTATTCAAGCTATGTATTTTGACCTCACGCCAATGCATAAAGATTGGTAGCTGCCGGATATTTATCTGTTGCATAGATAGATGCGTTGGTTTGAGACAGTCGTACTACTATTTTGGCCTACGTCAAGGGTATGTACGAGTGGGTTCAAATTAACCTGGATAATGATGGGTAGAACTTGACATGTGACTTATGACATTTTGACCTCACGCCAAGGTCATAGGAGCATAGGGTAAAAATTAAATCAGAAGTTTCTAAAGAAACTGAAACTTGCTAGATATGCGCATACCTTCTGCAGTGTGATAACGTGAGCGGATTCCGCCATATTATCATGCGATGATAGTTGGATCCCGATTCCCACTGATGAGCTGGTTTACTCCTCGGGTGATCCCGGCTAATTCTTCTTTCAGGTTTGGAGAAGAATTTGACGTTACAGTAGGAGGTTTCCTGATTAGATAAAGTGATAACCATTCTGATCTAGGTTAGAGTGCACGCTGAGTGTTTCTTTTCTCTCTCTCTTTGGCAGCGACCATTGACCCGACCCTAGACTATGACACACTGACCAAAATTAACCGAACCTTCTTAAAACACTGGCTTTTGGATAGTCAGAGTTGCAAAGCTCTTTGCCACTCCTACTTTTACCCTTTTCTCCAGGACACCCCGTATTACTACGAACGTCCACTTCCATTGGACAAAATCATCGTATGGTTATATACGAACTCGAAGAAATTTTTTCGAGGATGGTTTCCGGTTCTGGAGAAAACGAATAGGACTATTCAGTTGTCTTTTCCTTTTACCTTCTCTCAGGTTGCGAGTACTCTTTGGTTTAGGAGATAGTACACCTATTACGCAAATTAGATAGTCTTCTTCCAAATCATAGGCAGGTGCCGAATTGTAGGGAATGAAGAAAACCAATTAGCCTAACTAAGGTGTACAGAAGGTATTAAGTAAAGACATATCAGGGGATTAGTAAGAGGGCAAAGTAAAATGCGACTGCTGTTCACGACCAAACTAAGTATTTCATTACCACTCCCAATTCACCTTTGTATTTCTCCAGGACACACCGTATCACTACGAAGATCCACAGTTTATTTGGATACTCTATCGTATGGTTATATACGAACTCGAAGGGAACTTGTTCCAGTTCGGGGATGGATTCTGGTTCAAGAGAAATAGGAATAAGGTTTTTCGGTTTTCTTTTATCTTCACCTTCTCTCGCATTGCGAGTGCTCCTAGGATTAGGACAGTACACCCATTATGCTTATTGGATAGTCTTCTTCCAAACTATAGGATGATGCCGAACGGTAGGGAAGGAAGAAAAACATTTGGCCTAAAGGGGTGTGCAGAAGGTAACGACTAAAGACATATAAAGAGATTTGGAGAGATGGCAAAGAATTATACGGTTACAGTTGTGAATCTGGATAATGGAAGAGGCATTACTAGGAATACCGGGATACCCCATCGAAACATTTCAATGTTTCAGTTTCACTGTGTACTGTTAAAAGAAAACTGATTTCCCAATTAGACACTTGCTCCAGGGTATGTATTTACCAGGCATGATTCTCACATCTGTATGGTTTTACAGATGATGAGTGGGAGTAAGTTATTGGGAATTAGGTGATCATCCTCATTATATCGGGATTCGTTGTAATTGGTGATATTTGAGGAAGTCACCAGGGTTGTTTGCCGGACGGCAAATATTTGGTTTTGAATATCCGTTGTTATGCACCAATTTTAAATTGATATATCTGTATGTCTATTGTTATAGAGTGATATATACCTTTTTGAAATTATGTCTATGACATTTACCTATATCAGTGGATGGTTAGGTAAGGAGCATTAAACAGCGATGTAATTCTTCTTAACCATAAGTACAGTTTTCGACCTACGACACACAGTGAATGAGTTATTAGACTCAGGAGACTTATACAGAGTATTGTATGTTGTCCAGTGTCCATAAGGACAGAGGGGTTGGTCCTCGTACTATATTCTGTTTACCTGTGACTTCTCTGGTTCTTAGACATGTGTTTCGTAGAAACACAGGGTCCAAGTTTTGAGAAGTTATAGGTATATGGATAAAGTAGAGAACTAGGTGTTGCAAGTATCGGGATTCTTCAAGCTGATTGAAGATGTAGATACTTGTGTATGGTATTCAGTTGATAGTAATGATTAAGAGAACTTGCTTATCTTTCAAGTTACTCATAATTGGAAGCATTCCTAAGTTGAGTAACGCTGATCGGCCTCCTTCCATTTAGTTGAAATGCACTGGTGACAGCTGCATGATTTGAATCTGGTTCAATTAAATCAGTGCATCTATTTCTGTATTGGATATAGAACAGTTCATATCTTAACGATGTTAAGGTACGGGGAGTTGTCCGGCTTATGCTTAAAACCAGACTCCGAATAACTCAAGGCACGTTTCTGTAATGGATGTTTGTGGGTTGACCCGGGCTATGACGAGGGTTGATTTTCTACCATCTGGAAGATCAATAGTGATATTATTCTTAACTCGCCACAGTTTTAATAAAAATGGATTTTTTCAGAAAACAGTAGTGGGAGTATGGTAGAACTGGAAGTGATTCCAGAACCGCAAACGATTACTGAAGATTTGATAAGAACCTAAAGATTCAATTTGGTTTGACATTCCTTTAGCCACTCCGCAGATATGGTGGGTAATCTCAGGCGCTCAAGAGGTACTTCGGTATGCTCAAGGACGGTGGTAGGGAGGTTCTTGTTTACCTAGACTTGCCATTGCTGTTGTTCCAGACTGTGAGACCCGGCAGGAAGATGAGTATAGCGTCGTTCTAAACTAGCTTTAAAAGTGCACGTGTATATGACTCTGCCAGAGGGTTGTCGTAGTCAATGGGAGCAGCGGAAGCATTGGTGGACAAGTGGTTTATGTCTATTTATAGACTAAAGCAGATATAGCAGAGATAGATCATCTATTTCTGATGTGACAGTCATAGGTTTGACTTCATCAGGATAGGGGATGGATCTGTTAAGAAGGTAGTAGGGTGTGATGTCCTGGTATTTGGATGACATACACAGAGTATGAAGTGATATTCCTATACTACGTTCGGTTATACTTTGGTTGTCACACAGTGATTTCTCCACATAGGGCTTGGATTTTATATCAGACATTCTGGTTACTGGATCTATGGTTTTAGATCTAGATTTGGGAAGTGTCCCAATCTGGGTACTTAGACAGTATTCTAAAGGTGTTTTAGAATGGACGACTCCTGGCATGGTAGTGTACCTGCAGGTGATGGAGTCACCCTCTCTGAAGGTGTCTTACAGACTAAAGGGGAGAGGGATGTGCATGATTGGCAGATCACTTGCTTAGGCAATTGAGTCAATCATGAGATGTCAAGTACCACACCAGATGTTGTTTTTGCACGAGATGCAGTAAGTTGATATTAATCCAATCCTGGAGAAACTATCGGAAGGAGTTTTTAGAACATAAGTTGATTTTCTAGGGAAATGATAACGGCAGCCTCCTTTGGGAGACAGTTATCATTCCAGGCTTCCAAGGTGACCTGGATGACAGAGTGGCTGTCAGAGTTATAGTTTTCCCTCTGACAAAGGGCAGTATTTTGGACAGGTGGTCCAGGCGGATACTGAGGGAGGCATGGCGCAGGATACTGATTAAGTCCAGTTGTCGATACAGTCTAAGAAGTTTGGATTTGGAGTTCACTTATGAACTAGGTCCCATCAGACATCCAAACATATTCTAAGACAGGTATTGCTCATTTCGGGAGATGGGTTTCTCCGCGAACTTGAGATAAAGAGAGACATAGAAAGAAACATCACAGCAGATCCACTCACTGAGGTTATTCCTCGAACACAATTGTTTCGTAAACGAGCTTTGTGAGACTGACTAGTAGAGGAGTTGGGTGTTCGGTAGCTGTGAGTATGCGACATCGTAATAATTAGCCTTGAGTGCAAGTGGGAGATTGTTGGAGATAGTACCGTCAGAGTCAATTATTGGATCACAGGCACGTGATTGCAATGATTGAGGGAGGACCTATACCGGTAGGACAGTCTTACTCAAGGTGATAGTATGCTATCTGGTTTATCATTATCATCGTGTACTGCTTTAGGTGACCATACGAGTCGCTATTACACGTTGATAGAGCCCCTAGGATTCTTGCTTGACTACCAGCAGTATGAGGGCGATCATATACGTGGGAGCTGGGGTCTATAAGCACATCCTTAAAAGGTCCCTGGTCGTGGGAGTTTCGAGACAGGGCATCGATACTCCAGAGTAGACTAGTGTATACAGTCGAGACCCCGATGAGGGGCGGTGGCCGGTCTCACAAGCCACTAGTGTCAGTTGGTTCACCTAAGATGTATACAGGTGCTCATTGGGTTATGAGTACACCGGACAGGACTCGCCGGGAACATGCTAGTTGGTATTATACCTGATGTCAGATAGCAGTTCCCTGGTAACATGTGTACAGGTTAGTTCATCGACCTGAGATCGTCATTTGTCTCGTATGAGTTCCCACTGTGCTTTGATTACTACCCTACCACGCTCAAAGGAGACGTGCAAACATGTTTTAGTTGGGTACAGTCCCGTGCCACATGGAGGCAGTGAGCGGATCTGCAGGGGTTCGTCTCTCCCGGTATTGGGGGTAAGGTCGCGCTGGGTCTAGGAGAGCCAGTACATGAAAAGTCCTTGGCCAAGGCAGGAGATTTTCGGGCAGTAAATCTCCTGCCTTGGCCAAGGACTTTTCATGTACTGGCTCTCCTAGACACAGCATGACCCCACCCCCAATACCGGGAGAGACGAACCCCTGCAGATCCGCTCACTGCCTCCATGTGGCACGGGACTGTACCCAACTAAAACCTGTTTGCACGTCTCCTTTAAGCTTGGTAGGGTAGTAATCAAAGCACAGTGGGAACTCAAACGAGACAAATGACGATCTCAGGTCGATGAACTAACCTGTACACATGTCACCAGGGAACTGCTATCTGACATCAGGTATAATACCAACTAGCATGTTCCCGGCGAGTCCTGTCCGGTGTACTCATAACCCAATGAGCACCTGTATACATCTTAGGTGAACCAACTGACACCAGTGGCTTATGAGACCGGCCACCGCCCCTCGTCGAGGTCTCGACTGTATACACTAGTCTACTCTGGAGTATCGATGCCCTGTCTCGAAACTCCCACGACCACGGACCTTTTAAGGATGTGCTTATAGACCCCAGCTCCCACGTATATGATCGCCCTCATACTGCTGGTAGTCAAGCAAGAATCCTAGGGGCTCTATCAACGTGTAATAGCGACTCGTAAGGTCACCTAAAGCAGTACACGATGATAAAGATAAACCAGATAGCGTACTATCATCTTGAGTAAGACTGTCCTACCGGTATAGGTCCTCCCTCAATCATTGCAATCACGTGCCTGTAATCCAATAATTGACTCTGAGGGCACTATCTCCAACAACATGTCATGAGTTTTGAGAATTAGATGACAAGTTTGAAATATCTTTAAAAAAAATTTAAAAAATGAGAATCTCCTTAAGATCAAGCAAGTTTGTTTAGAAATAAACAATATTGAGTATAGTTCTTGAGTGAAGTTGAGATGAAGGGAAAGTATTGATATCTTTAAAAGAGGCTAAGTCTGAAAACTAACACATCTTGAGCTTGATTAGAGTGATTACACATCTTATCCAGACGAGCACGTCTTTGAATGAAAAGAATAACCGGAAATGTCATCATTGGTTTTTCTTCTAAGTATTTTTACGCAAAAATAAGGCTTTGTTTTGTGGCCTTGGTCACTTAGGTAATTAAGTCTTAGGGGTATCTCTACACCTAATTCTCTAAAACCATCTGGTTTGGGAGTCATTGATCCAAATCTCGCAAAGAAACGTAGAAAGCCTAATAAAAAAAGTCAAGCAAGTGTTCTCTCTGGGTTAAAAGTCCTCGTGGTTCTTTGTGGGAGAATAATCTTGCCTAGGACGAATTTTGGTGCAAGCTAAAAACATAAAAAATTTAGAAAGGAAATTCAACGGAGATATGTGTTCATCACAGAATACTGCATTTTATACCGCCCATTCTTACGCTCGTGTATTTATAGGTAGGTGCTTTTTATCCGTGTTTGTTATATATTTGCAGGATACAGGTTCTCGGTTCTAAAACGGTGAAATTCATAGAAAACACGACAAAATCCGGGTTCCTGCCAACCACTGATAAAACACGGTCTCCGCTCTTCATCCGTATGCTGCCAGATACCAGTTTAGGAAGACAAAATGTCAAATCAATGTCGTTTTCAGGCACAAGGCTCAATGGTAGCACAAGATCCAAGAGATCTACGCGGAGCTCGAGGCAATCATTCCAAATCTTGACAAAAAAAGTCCACCTTTCCTCAACAGAAATTCTGGAAGAAATGTGAAAGTAATTTCAGAAACTACATGTACCAGACAATAGGGGACACCAAACCAGGAAAACACCAGAAATCCCCAAGCCCAATTCCTCTAAAAGGCCGCGGAAGCGCGGCCAAAGGGGGGTTTTGGCCGCCCTTCCACGGCCATGTGGGGCCCACTCATAGTCGTCTTTTGGGGGCTTTTTGGTAATCTTGCATGTGGTCTGCTGGTTGCCCTAGAACTTCAACTCCCTGCCTATAAATACAGCAGAACTGAGCTCAACCAAAGGGTCATTCTTTTGATTCATTTTGTAGCCTCTTTTGTTAGGATTTTGTATAGTTCTTCTTCTTCCTCTTCATTCCTCTTCCATGAAATTGTAAGTGAGAAGCTTTTTTGTGGAGGTGAATAAAGATGAAGGCTTTGTATCATTCTCTTGTGTTTCCTCTTCCCCTTGAGATTTTTGCTTTCTCTTGCTCATTCAACCTCTTCATTGAGCTTGAATGGGTAAGAGTTAGTTATTGATCTCAAGGGTCGTATTTTACCACGGACTAGCACTTCATTTCACATGCGGTTTCTACCCTTCTCTTGATCTTGCAAGTTCTTCATTGAGCTTGCAAGTTTAAGGGTTGGCTATTGATCACATGCTTGGCTTCGGTCCTAGTTCCGTATTTTTATTACCCGGTTTTTATTACTCGCTTTTTATTACTTGTCCTTTTATTTCATGCAATTTTATTCATGCACTTTCATTCTTGTAATCTTTTCTTTTATTTGTTCTTTTCTTTTTGTTCTCTTTTTCATATGGTGAATGTTGTAATTATTGTTCTTGTTAAGAATTATTACGGTTTTATAAGTTAACATTTCTTTGCCAATTCCTTTTCCCGTTATTTTCCATTTGAACTTCGCCCAAACCATACGCAAGCGCTCCGTTAGGCACCGTACCCTGACAAGGTAACGGTGACTCCTAACCACGACCGGTTGCGTTCGGTTTGGCCGGAGGCGAAGGCAAGAGACAAGAACGGAAGGACAAGGGTAAATAAGCCGGATTCCACGAATACCGCGCTTAAATCCCCTAATCCACGTTGTTGCCGATTGCTTAGCTTCAATTGGTCAAGACT
This sequence comes from Agapanthus africanus, assembly GCA_030015575.1. Classification (NCBI taxonomy): domain Eukaryota; kingdom Viridiplantae; phylum Streptophyta; class Magnoliopsida; order Asparagales; family Amaryllidaceae; genus Agapanthus; species Agapanthus africanus. The sequence continues at coordinate 712,291,015 of JASDDO010000024.1, read as the reverse complement.
CGGCTCAAAGGTTTTTGAGTACGGATTTCTTAGCTTACAATCTCGTATTTTCTTAACAACTTTATACTTGCAGATAAACACATAGGTTAGACAAAACAAACATACAGATTCTTTATTGACTCGTCTAAAACAAGAAGGTAAGATACCACCATCTCCCTGTGGACCGACCCGTGCTCACCTGCTAGCTGCAAAGCGACACCGTCCTGATCGCGGTTACACTTAAATTCTTTGAACAACCGACACGCCATCGGCGTGCGATCAATATGATGGTTTGAAGTTACAAAAGACTAGTATACTAATCATGAAGGTGTGTATGAACGAAAACAGGTGAGAGGTGGAGTGAAGAATAAGGCTAAGTTTTTTTTGTTAAAAATGATAAAAATCCTGAATTTAAGACCTAGCTGTAGAATGAAAACTCAAGAAAATTTTAGGACTTTACAAACTTGCAAGATACTTCTGGAAGTTTTTCGTGGTCTTTATTGGAGGTATGAAAACTTTAATTCGAAGTTTTTGAAACAAAACGACACTATTCTACAAAGCACTTTATGACGTAAAAGAGCTTAAGTTAAGTAAAAAGTGAGGTGTGAAAAATAATTGTTCGACATTTCTAATTTAGGGTGATAGAATTTCTAGCTTAGATAATAAACCCTCGGATTTTGTGGGTGTAATCCGCTGAAAACTCTCAGGAGAAAACTCCTCCTTTAGGGTAACTTGGAAGTTTAACGGTTTGTTGCACAGGCTCAACGCAATCGCGTTTCATGCGAAAGTGAGATTTTTGAAAATAAAACGGTTTTGCTCGGGACAAGCAAAAGATAAGTTTGGGGGTATTTTTTCATCACGAATAATTATATTTAATACCGGCCATTCTATACCATTTTGTTAATAAACAAGTGATATTAATCTGTGACTACAATATAGATACAGGTTTCAGGTACTCAGGGATATTATAAAGAAGAACATGCACAATTTGCCCAGTTGAAACAAATTCAGGCCAAAACTGCAACCTGACGGAAAATGGATCAAGATATGAATTTTTGCAACACAAAATAAATCAATTTTTGCAACACATGTAACATGGATCAACATAGGACAGCCATGGCTCATGTGGGTTATACAAATCATAAGTTATGCAAGTGGACCAAATGGCTCAAAAGGATAAAGTGGTGATTTTATATACACTTTTTGAGTTGAAAAGAAATCATCATTGGAATTTTTAAATACTGGAGAACAAGCTAGATCAATTTGGAAGAAATGAGACATGCCAAAAAGCAAGTAAAGATGTCAAAAGATCACTGCAACAAGCTGGAGCCCTAAATCCTCTGTGGGGCCGACTAAATCAACATTTTGACCGTCTGGGTCGGCCCACCAAAGCCAAATTTTCTCGAGTCTCTTCTGTGCTCCCTATATTGTCATGTCAAGCCATTTGTATAGTTCTTTTTGTCTGAAGAAGAGGCTATAAATAGCAAATCAAGATTGAAGCCTGGGGTCTAATTTTTGTCCAAGTTTTACATAAGTTTTTCATGAGACTTTGTATGTTTTGTTCTTTTAATTGAATTCTTTGTTTTCTCTTGATTTTATAATCTCATCATTGAGCTTGCAGGTTTAGGTTTTAGTTATTGAGCTCTTTAGTTTGTACTTCAATTCAACATTCAATACAAGTCCATTGCTTTCATGGTTATGGTGGAGTATTTTTGTTGATTCTTGCTAATTTTCTTGCACTTCTTCTATGCTCTTCTATCTAGATTGTGTTATTTGTGTTGACATGAATTGTGAGTAGTTTAATTTGGAAATAGGTTGATGAATGGCTTTGCCTTCCAACCTCTCTCTTGATTTACTTTTGCTTAACAAAAACTTCAAGTTCAAGGTTTCAAAGTGTTTATGATATTGCTTGATAGGTTATATAGTTTTAAATGGTTGCAAATCAATCTCTAACATATACTCTATTCTTGCTACAGACTCACTTTGGCAAATATTGGAATTGAAGTTAAGGGATAGGATTGAAATAGCTAAGTGTTTGGCTCTATGCTTGATAGAGCATGTAAGCTTCCAATAATTGCAAATCAACTTTTAGCAAATGCTCTATTCTTGCATAACCTCACTAAGCTAGTTCAAGTCTATTCCATAGTATTTATCACTTCTCATTTGCAACTTGTTGTAATTTGATGTCGTATACTTAACAATTCGTCATAATTGGTTTTGATACTTCATACTTATAACTTCAAGTTGTAAATAAGGATGTTTGCTTTAAATCAAGAGGGAGAGTTGGGGGTAGTACCATGAATCAACACACAAAGCCAGAGCCTAGGTATTCCGTCATATCGTATTTTCCATAATCTCGTATTTCTTCGCTTAAGTGACAAACAACCAACCCAACCATTTTCTTCAACTCAAATGGACATTTCTTGATAACCTTTCCCTGCGGATCGGTCCGTATTTGCCGGTTAGCTACAACGAGCCATACACTTATGGTATTTTATAACTTGAGAATCGATTGTGCGATACTATGAAAACTGACATATGACTTGAACTTTTGATTTGCATGATAATTTTTTCACGAACATTTAGGGTCCGAAGATGAAAACCCTTTTTAGCTTTTAGGATCCAATGATGAAAGGAGTATTGGGCATAGAGATTGGTATCCTACCGACCTCTACAGGAGATCTGACATGAAGGTGGAATTACCGGGGTTATCGGGTTGGATCAATCCCAACGCTTTAATCGACTGGTTGCATACCGTCGAGCGAGTCCTCAACTACAAAGAGATGTCCGAGAAGAGAAAGGTGAAGCCGGTCGCACTCAAGTTGAAGGGACACACTTCGATTTGGTGGGAGAAATAAAGATCAAACGTTCCCGAGCCGAGAAGCCCAAGATCTCAACTGAAGAGAAAATTTAAAAGAAACTTCGCGAAAAGTTTCTACCGGAGAATTATGTGCAACAAACCTAAATTCAGTTGTATACCTTCCAGCAAGAAGATCGATTCCTGGAAGAGTACACCGACGGGTTCGATATGTTAATGATGAGATGCGAAGTCACCGAGTCCGAGAAACAAACAATTGCTCGATACTTAGATGGGTTTCATGCCGAAATCAAAGATATCGTCGAGCTATAACAATATGTTTCATACAATGATCTGTATAAATTGGTGGTCAAAGTAAAAAAACGGTTGAAGGCCAAATAGTAACCGAGATCGAATTGTCCAAACCGACAATCAATAAATATCGGCAGGTAACAGCCAATCAACAACAGCCGATCGAAAACGACCGACACACCAAACAGGTTGAATTTCAATGAAAGGCTGATACTATAAGTTCAATCAAGGAGACACCAGCGACTTCAAGCAAACCAAGCGGTGTAAGAAGAAGTATGGTCCAATGCCACAAGTGTCAAGGTTTTAGTCATTACAAATCGATTGTCCAAAACAACGATCAATATCGATCATAAAAAAATTGTCGATGAAGAAGAGGAAGTGAAACCACCAATTTATTATGAATATGATGATGATGAGGCCGATGAAATTAATTATGGTGATCATGGAGAGTTTTTTTTCCAGCGAGATATGAATGGCCGAGAGAGAGAGAATGAAAATGGTTGGCCGAAACTCGGAGAAGAGCATAGCAATAATTCGGATGATAACAATTTTCTGTATTATGCCGAATTTATTGAAGCAACCAAGCGAAATTGTGAGATATATACTTCGAAGATGCTGGTGGCTAACAAGGAAACTAAGAATTGTCCACCAATATTAGTGTAACGACCCCAAAATCCTCATACCTTTATATTTCACTTTCTTTTTAAACTCCCGCTTTCTTTTCAAATGTTACTATATATTCAATTCTTGTTTAATATATAAGAGAATAACCTTGTATCCTATTGGTTAAGTCACTTCATTGCTATTCCATCGGTCACTTGTTCAAATCTTTGATCTTGCAATTATTTTTATCAATTTTTTTTACCCTCTCATAACTTACAAATGAAACTTTTCAATTTTTTTAGCTCCCAAAATTAATTCATAATAAATTAGAATTATGCATCATATTGTAATTAAGTCCCCTATTCCTTTTCCTCTTCCTTTTTATTGTACCTTCTCCTTATAAGTTCTCCTCTCTCTTTACCATGTCGCTATCATGTCGATACTTTTTAAATAATATCCATAAAATAAAACGCTTGTGGTTGTTATAATGATATTTTGCCTCCATGAATTTGTGAACATGTTAAGAAGTTAGACTTGTTTCCTTTTACATGCTCATAATGATTGTATAATATTGGTGTTTATGAGAATGCATGAATAGTTGTTGTTGTATGAGAAGGCATGAATCGTTTCACAAGATACTTACATGACACTTTGAATCTAATTGTTTATATGAAAAGGATTTTATTTTATTTAAAGTCCTAGTATATCTTATGAATATCTTAGCGTATGTTTCACGACCAATCCACATGCTTGCCTCGCTTATATTCCTTCACTTAATTGCTTGTTGTTTTTCTTCTATTATTTATATTAGTTTTAAAAGAAAACTTTACAAATAAATACTATGGTTTCGTCTCTTTCAAATACGATCTTAAACACCTTTATCTCTAAAATAATTTTTACAAATTAATTTCGTTTGCTGGAAATTCTAAAAACATTATGTAGAGTAATATACATTTTTCTAAGAGCGCTGTAAAAAATTTCAAAACAAACGATCTAGGGTTTAGATTTACAGTTCTCGTAGTCGCTATTTTTCAGCAGTCCTGAAAATTATTTTTAACATCTATTTTCAAAATTCATAACTTCGTTTCAGAGACCCAAATTGAGTGGACTCAAATGCCTTTGAAAACTCGATCGAAAGATGTACATTTTCTTAATTCAACCCTACTTCTGAAAACCAACGGAAATATTTTATTTCTGCCTTTTAAATTTGTGTCAAGTCTGGACAGATTCTGTCCTGATCTGCACACTGTATTTCAAAACATCATTTCTAGCACTACAGAACTCGGTTTGCGACAAAATTTTGGTTTATGGATGCCAATTTGACAGCCCTACAACTTTTCTCTATCCTAGACTCATAAATGTATATATCGATACGATATATGCTCTACAAGTTACCCCTCTTTACTGTCCTAGAAAAATAAAATCTGTTTTATACCCTTGGGTTAAAATAATCATAAATACAGTTTCATAGATCCAAATCATTTAAACTCAAATTGATTTGATAACTAGACTGAAAGTCGCACCTTTTTATATTTCAACTCCAGACCTGAAATATAACATTTTAGAAATCGTTATGCGAATTTTTTCCCGTTTTAGGGTTAAATTGTCAGTATTTTCTGTTTTAACCCGACTGTGATCAAACGACCTTATAGACTTGCCAGCACTTAGTTTAGCTAAAATAAAGCTAGTGCGCAAGCTTTAGGGGTATATGGGAAGTTTTGGTTCAGATAGAATTTTTCCCAATTTTAATATTATTTTAATACGGTATTCACATTTTGGAAAATTTCTCTTAAGTGATATTTTCAACAATTAAGTTTGAGTAAACCCAAAATGCTTCATATAGTATCTAGATATTTGTTTGGAAATTAGGAATAAAATTTAAAGAAAACGAAAAGAATGAATGAGTTGCATGCATGTGCATGTGAATGCATTTATGTGCATTTATTGATGAGAAATAGCTAAGAAATTCCACACAAACCCTCCCCTTCCTCCCTTGGCCGAGATCCTTCCTCCCCCTTCTGCTTTTGATCATTTCCCTTCCATTTTTGCATCAATCCAAGCTCATAAATCTCCAAAATTCCAAAATATATAACAAAAATACCCCAAGTCTTGTTTTTGCCTTCTTGATCACTTAGAGCTAGGAAACCTTGGATCTTGTGAACAAGGTTGATAGGTATAATCCCTACACTGATAAATAGGAGTTTTTATGTTGTGTAGCTCGTTGGTTGTAACGTAGAACACTTAAAGTATCGATTAGTGCAATATCGTGTTTTTTAGTGTCTTTTAGAGCCTCTGTGAACTGCTGTGATCTGGAAATTTTACTGAGTAACCAAAAAAAATTGTACTGATGTATTAGTGACCCTGGAGCACCACCTGAGACACGAGCACCATCCCCACCGGCTTCGGCCGGCGACCCCTTTGACGAAATCCGGCGACATCGGCTGTAGAGGAGAGATGGGTGTTGGGTTTTTTGTGGGTAGTTGTCTGCTATGTTTTAGGGGTGTTTGGTTCTGTTTACTTTTTTGTAATTGCAGTATTAAAAATCTAGAATCGTTTAACTATAATCTAGTGTTTTGAGTCCGCGTGTTACGTTTTGCGACACGAATCGTGATCTGGTGCAGCTGCTGCACTTAGATTGGTTTTGTGGTTTCGTTACGCATGTTAACCACTAGACGGACACTCGTGAGTTAGTTTAGTGTTGGTGCATCGTTTAAAATGTATTTTTACGTTATATTGGTCGATTTCTGAGATGTTTGCACTATTTGTGTATTTGTGAAATTATAGCGACGCAAGCGAGGACTTCGGACGCTGCGAACAAAGGGAAGCAGGTGGTCGGATTTTCATAGCTCGAGACCATCGGTGAGTAGATTTAACATCTATGGGGAAATCACCCGTATGGCGTTATGCGTCGGGGCGGATATGATATGATAGCTGCATGTTATTGCATATTAATTAATTTTATATGAATGTCATGTTAGTTATATGTATGCCCTAGAGGCCATTACTGTACATACGTTGTATATTGTAGTTGATGCTTGGACATATATAGGGAGGACTTTCTTGCTCGACATGATAGTATGTTATCTGGTTACTCTTTATCTTAACATGTGCTCTGATTGTCTCTATGTTACATGTTGATAAAGTCCTTAAGATGAGTACTTGACTACCAGGACTATGATGCAGATCATACTAGTGGGGACAGTGTAGTCGCCAAGTACATCATTCAAATGTTCCTAGTCGTGGGAGTACCGAGACAGGGCATCGATACTCCAGAGTAGACTAGCGTATGCGCTTCTTGACCCATATGATGGGCGATGGATGATCCCATATCCATTGGTGTTTGACATCATAGAAGGTATACGGGTGCTCAATGGAGACTGGGTACACTGGACGGACTCGCCGAGAACTCCCAAATGGTATTATACCTCACGTCAGATGGCAGTTCCCTGGTGACACTGGTACAGGTTAGTCTGTAGACCCGAGATCGTCATAGAGTCTTGTGTGATTCCCACTGTGCTTTGATTTTCATCATACCACGTCCAAGAGGGCATGCAAAAAGGTGGCTTTTGGGTACAGTCCTGAATCACATGGAGGCAATGAGCGATAGGAGGGGTTTCGTCTCTCACGGTATAGGGAGTTGATGTTGCGCTGTGTTCGATTGGCTATAACTGGAAATCCCTGGCCAGGGTTGCTGAAATTTACTGGTAAGTGTTATCAGTAGTTTCTCGAACTGTTATGGACCTCATATCTACACGACTTATCAAGCTACTGGGGTCTGACGTTTACCACCCCTAGGCGAGATATGCGACATATCAGACGAAGAGACCTGACTGTACGGGAGTGTTACTGGTTGGATTCATGGGAGAAAGTACAGGCTTGCTTGTTGATCTTCTGATTGCTCAATACCTGGGTGGCTGTTACGTTTAGCTGACCGCTTGCAGCTTGTGGGTGTTTGATATGATCATTACCTACTGCCGGCGTATTGACGATTCTTTAGAGTCCTACACAGAGGTTTCCTGGCTCGGGCAAAACGGAGTAGGAGCACATATGTGATATGTGCGGGACCGAGAACAATACGTGTATGTGATACCGTATTAGATTCTCACGATATGAGATATCGGCCGGGTATATGTGATATAGCCGTGTCATCGGATCAAGTGTTGATTCGATGAACTGACACAGATTATATTAGTCGGTTATTTCTGAAATAGCCGGATTATCGGATCAAGTGTTGATTCGATAATTTAATATATAATTATATATTTGATATGTTAAATTACATTAACTAATATAAGCTCACTTAAAGATTCATTTTCTCACTCGGGTAATACATTGATATATATGCGATATATGTTAATTGTATTATTTTATTTTGTTACAATAAATTATTTATATGTGATATATAATATTGTAACAAGTTAAGGTTACAAATGCAACATGTTTTGTGGAGTTTAGACATGGTTAGGGTTTGAATTAGGGTTAAGCTTTCTTGAAGCTTCTAGAAGTTTGCTTTTGTTTTCAGCAAAGATATTTTGTAAAAATATTTTTGTTGATATTTCTTAACCAAACCCAAACCCTTTACCATGGTTATTTCTCTACATGGGTTAAGTTATCATTCTTAACCCATGATTTCATTTCTAACCTCACACACTTTTCATTATTCATCACAAAAAGATTCTTCTTCTTCTTCCTCTTGAAAAAGCTTTCTAGCTTTTTGCAAAGTGATGAAAATGAGTGAGAAATTGAAAACAAATGAGAGATAAATTCCTACTTGATCATCCTCATCTATTCTAGCCACATAGATTAGGGTGTTTGCTTTGCTAATACTTGATCAGTGAAGCAAAAGCTGTGGCTTGAGTTTCTTCAAGGTAGATCATCTTTGTTATCGAAGATCGGAAGCAAGCTTGCATCTTTCTTTTCATGGAGCCTCTCTAGAGTTTGGGTACTCGATGATCGCAGCGAAGGGAACTCAATATGGAGCTTTAGAAATGAAGGAACGGACTACAAAGGTTGTAATCCCTAACTCTCAGATGTAAAGTTGTTTACATGCTTTGTTTCGCCTAATCTCTAGTGTAAGATCTTGGTTAGGGTTGTTCGGCACGTCTAAAATTTAAATCGGGCATGGTTGATACCTTATAGACCCTTGTGACAGTGCCTAGTAACCCTAAAGTGGTATCAGAGCCAAGCTAGAGCTTTAGACGAAGTTTAAAGTCCGATCAAACCCCGAAACGTCGCATTTTACCCCCTCTCTGGAAATTTTTTAAAATATTGATTTTTTTTCTGTATTAAAAATACTCAGAAAATTAAGCAGGGTATTATAGGAATTACTGTGAAAAACTAGCCACTAATCCCATTAATGCGCCGTGGAACCGCGGCAATACCTTGCTTGCGCGGCGGTTCCGCGGCCGTATAGGGGTATTAGGGTTAGCTTTTTCCACAGTAACATCCGTAGGTACTTTTACATACTTCTGGGAATTTTTAATATTATTCAAGTATTGAGTATTCTGGAGATCTTTTGTATTCGTTGATTCGATCGGAAATTTTAACTTCGTTTAAGTTTTTTCCGGATAATTTAGAACGTGTTTAAAAGTTCGACCGGATATCAATAACTCACTTTTTCCCCCGTCGGAAAATTTTCAAGTGTTGGATTTTTCCTCGAGTTTGAAACTTCCAGAAAATAATGCAAGTAACGCGGTGGACCCTCTAGAAGAACACAAACCTTAACTCGATTATGTGACCGTCTGAACCGTCTCTAAACCTTAGGGCTTGGGGCAGTACGGCGTTGCCACATGTGAGGCGTTGGTTTGACCCTTCTACGGCTGGACCATTGGTACTGTGGCATGTGATGGATACTTTTTGAACTCCGCTCAAGTGTTGAGCTATTTGGGAAATCTTGGGTGTTTGTTTATTCGATCGGAAAGTTTAACATTGTCTATTTATCTGGAATGTGATACAATATTTGGAATCCACAAGTAGTTATGAGATAACTAATTTGAATATTATAAATCTAGCAGTTTAGTCTCATTTGATCGGTTGCCACGGGATTTTGATGAGATCAAAAGTCTGTCGCAATCACGTATCGTACGCGGATACTCGCCGGGTAAACTTAATAGATAGCCACACCCCATAGCCCCGACCAAGTGACTGTAGGAGAACCCCGTCGCCAAAAGCATCCGTTCGGGTGCTCATGGCAGCGGTGTTTCGCCTTAGTGCACTTCGTCGACGGCATCCGGGGGTGCGGCCGTCTACTAAATTTTGCGATGAGCATTCGATCAGGATGTCGGGAATCTTGTTGAATTGCCCAACTTGATATTGAAAAGAGTTTTCGATTTTGAGACTAAAATGCGGGGTTTATAATTGTTAGGCATGAGCAGTCTAAGGAATTCATTTAGTTAGGCATGCGATGTCTAAGGAGGTTGCGGATTCCAACTGTTGTAGCTTTACACTTTCTTTTCTATGACCATAAGTGTAATATATGGTGTATCGCCGGTTTCGTTGCTATACATCAACAACAATCGGGATACGCATATTTACTTACGTTGATGATATGTGATATTATGTGTTGCAGTAATATGTTATATTGGATCGTCGTGTTTGAATAGCCGGGGTTTTTTATGTGAGATGAGAGTTTTTCTTTTTCATTCATGTAAAATTCATTTGTATGTAATATTCTTTTATTGGGGCACTTCCGGGCTGAGGATGATATATTATTTACTTTTCCGCATTAGGTAGACCCAAGGCGGGGAGCACAAGTAACCGGGTTCTAGGGTCCAGTGGGAGACCATCTCGAGGAGTCGAGACCGGGTCTCCTAACCCTAGAATTGGCAGTGTTGCTTGCCGCTCTCATAGGGGTCTAGGGATGTGGGTTTGGCTATTCATCGCGACCGTGGAATCCGTGTTTTATATAGGCTCGTATTAAAACACGGACCTCTTAATATATCCAATATTTCATATATGTTCTTCTGCTGCAATGTTCTGTGATGAGATCATATTACTGCCTGAGACGAATGTTTATATTACATATATGAGATATATGTTATATTGCTGATTTCGTTTCAAATGTGATGCTTGTGAAGCATAATAAAATGAGACTTCATTAATAAGATTAATGAAATAAAAGAAACCTAAAGATGTTGTAGAAACTTGTTTACAAACTGGTAGCTCTAGTTCTTGCTTTGCATAGTGGTATTCCTTGTAGAATATCCAGCACCTTAGTCGATAAGGAAAGAGCCGAGATCCCGTCACCGGGAGTGACCTCTTTAGCGAAACTAGCAGATGCTACAAATTCGGTTTGTCTTTTGATTGTTTTTATAGTTTTTGCTTTGCATAGTGATATTTGTGAAATATCCTGCACCTTATTCGATGAGGAAAGAGCCGAGATCCCTTCACCGGGAGTGACCTCTTTAGCAAAACTAGAAAAGACCTCAAAAACATTCCATTTAAAATCACTCGATTCTACAACGATATCAAGTTCATTACGCAAAGGGTTTTCTTAATAACCTGCCGTAACCCTCCGTCATTTTAGGAAATAGAGTACTTAGTATTCGTGTTGCGTTTGTTGACCATAGTTAAGGCGCAGTGTACGGTAGCTGAGTAATGTTCTCCTATATAACATTTGATGTGATTAATTACGACAGTCATATAACTTTGTTGACCTTTGTTAAGGGTCATATGGGTGGGTCTAATCAATCAAGAAATGACGGGTAGAACTTGACTAGTGCTTATGATTTGTTGACCATAGTTAAGGGCATAAGTCACGAGGGGCAAAATATTATCGGGAATTTCAAGTGTTGAAATTTGCAATGAGATTGCATACCTTCTATGAGATAGTTGGATCCCGATACCCACTACGAGTACGAGTTACTCCTGGGAGAGTTTTACACATTACAATTAGCCGATCAAGTAGGTGTCTAGAAAGGTGTTAACGGGGTTACGCCCCTGGGAAAATGAGGTTTATTTTAATTAGGTCCATGCGAAAGCACGGGGAACCTCCCTCAAAGTACCGGCACTGGCCTGGCTGAAAGATTGGCGAACTCGTAGAGTGTAATTAATCCCGGCTAGTCTTACCTTTTAGGGTTTGAAGGAAGATTTGACTAAAACAGTGAGAGCCATCCTGATTAGATAAATCGATAACCAATCTAATCTTGTAAAAGCGCATGCTGAGTGTTTTCTTCTATCTCTCTCCAGGTAGCGACCATGTCATGTCTTAATCAAGATAATAATATGGATGTATTGACCGAACCCGCTTGTTATACTGCGCTAGGGAACGTTGGTCCCGCTCCAACTTATAATTGTTATAAGACAGAGCAGGAAATAGGGGATTATTAGAATTCCCGTGCCGCCCAAACGAAGAAAGTGTATGCTGATGCATCTTCTTCGGGTGCGTTCATTACCGAGAACTGTTTTCTCAGTATCCTCTACATCTTAGGTATGAGATACCGGATCAGGATCCCAGATATGTAATCTGTTACATGGGCTACAGATAGGTAGAGAACTGAGAACGGGTGATAAGTTTCAAGAGTTGGAAATGATGCAAGTGTTGCAGCCAAGTCTGTTGGCAGTCATCACCCTGTATTATCGGAATACATTGATTCTGAACAAATGTTATTAGATACCGAACATGATATAAAACATCATATCAATCTCTTTATTAGTAAAGAAGGATATAATTTTGTATTGTTGGATAATGTTTTGAACATTTCTTATATCAAGAGTTGATTGGTTCAGGCATGTTATCTAAAAGCATAGATGTTCTAAATCAAACTACAGTTCTTAACATACAGAACACACACAAGAGGAAGAGTTCAGAAATGAACGGATTCTTCTTGAGGTATTATAGACTAGGTCATATCAATGTGACCCGACTAGCTGAAGTTACATTTAGATGCATATTTAAATTAGTTTGAATTTACATATTGTGAAACTTGCCGTTCATGTCACAAAGATAAGATGACCACAGCTCTGTTTATTGGAAACAGAGAAAGAGTTAGTGAACTCTTGGTATTGATACATGATGATGTATGCAAGGTCCCCTGTCTATACATGCCAGGACCGGTTCTTTATACTTCATTATATTCACTGATGGTCTCTCAAGATTCGCACATGTGTTCCTGTTGAAACACAAGTCTGAACCTTTTGAGAAATTCAATGAATATGAGTTAGAAGTAGAGAACCAAAACGGATATAAGTATTATGTCCTTTAATGTGATCAGGGAGGAGAATACTTGAGCACGGGATTCCTGGACTATTCTAAAGGAGAATGAGATTCTCTCTCAGCATTACTCCTCCGTATACACCATCGCACGTCGGTGTATCGGGGCGGAGCAATCACACCCTATTTAATATGGTGCGCTCTATGATGAGTACTACTGAGTTTCCTATTTTCCTTTCGGGAGTTATGCACTTGTGAAGCTGCATACCTATTGAATAGGGTTCCAATCAAATCAGTTGCCTACCACTCCATATATGATATGGTATGGGAAGAGCCCATATCTTAAGTAAGTAAAGATTTGGGGTTGTCCGGCCTATGTCTAAAAGCATAATCCAGACAAGCACAAGGCAAGGTCAGTTCTATGGAAGTTTATTGGATATCCCAAGTATTCGTAAGGGAATATCTTCTACCAAGCCGACGAACAAAAGATGTTTTGTTTCTCAACATGACACCTTTGTGAAAGGGAATTTCTTGTGAAGAAATTAGTGGTCATGAGGTAGAACTGGAAACAGTTCCAGCTATACAAACTGCAGCTGATGATTTGGTTGAACCGGAGGATTCAATAGTTTCTAACGAACCTCAGCCTCTCCGCCGATCTAGTAGGGTTCCTCATCCACCTGAGAGATACTTCGGTTTCTCTATGACAGTGGGAGCGAGGATTGCATCATGAGATGATGACCCAACTAGTTTCGAGCAGGCCATCAGGAGTGGAGACTCTGTGAGAATGGCTGGATACTTAGCGATCTGAGATGGAATCCTTATATACCAACAAAGTATGGACTTTGGTTGCTTTATCTGAAGGGTTAAATCCCCATCAGGAGCAAGTATATCTTGAGAAGATTACTTGGTGTACATGGAAAAGTTGAGACTTTCAAAGCTATGCTTAAGTCCATCCAGATCCTACTTGCTACTGATACATACCAAGACTACGATATCTGGCGGTTGGGTGTCATGACTGCTTTTCTAAATGATGATTTGGAAGAGAGTGTATATAAGTACACAGCCAGAGGGCTTCGTAGACAGCGGGAGCAGCAGAAACGTGTGCAAGATATTTTATGTGATAAATCAGGCATCGCGGAGTTGGAACGTCTGTTTTGAAGTGGTAGTCAAAGAGTTTGACTTCATCAAAATGGTAGATGAACCTTGTATATACAAAAAGGTAGTAGAGAGTATGGTGGTTATCCTCGTAAAGTACGTGGATGTCATACTCTTGATAAGGAAGGAGTTTCCTATGCTACGCTCGGTCAATCTCCTCTTATCACAATGGTTCTCCATATAGGATCAAGGTGATACCTCCTAAATCCTTGGTGATGGATCTATGAGATAGATCTAATTGGATGTTAGGATTCTCACTAGTTGTAATGAGATGGTATCAATCAATCCTGAGGAGAATCACTGGAATGGTTCCAGGGTGATAAGGATGACTGAATGTCAGTCGCAGGCATTGTCTTTACCCTCAGTGGAGGGACGGTATGTTGGAAGAGTTCCAAGCTAGATACCGTGACTTACTAGATGATTAAAGGCAAGATACATCGTTACTAAGGATGCTACCAAAGAGGCAGTCTGGATATATTTTAGTTCATGAGATGAACTTCGTTCCTGCCATTGTATGACTATGGAGTTATGGCTTATGCCAAGGAACCCCCGTCCCATCAGAGATCCAGACATATTCTTAGGCAGTATCGCCTGATCATGGAGATGGTTGATCTCCAGGGAGATCATGGTTAGGAGAGTTGACACAGAGGTCAACAGCGCGGATCCACTCACAAAGGCCTATTTCCAAGTAGAGACTTTTATGGGATGGTTGAGTATGAGATACTTCAACCACAGCTGATTGTTGAGTATGTGGCCCTAGTGCAAGTGGGAGATTGTTAGTTATATGTATGCCCTAGAGGCCATTACTGTACATGTAAGTGCACGGCAGCGCCCCGGCCGTCTGTCCGAGGCCAAAATGCGGAAAAAAAAACTTTTCTAAAACTAGAAACCGGCGCTACCGCGGACTATAAACCTGGATCGGACCATTAACCTACTACTAGCTAACTAGAGAAAGGGTAGAGAGCTATACCGAGCGATCCGTGTCCTTCGGTCTTCGGCCACCATCCCGATCTCCTCGCAGAATCTCCGGTCTCGATCTACTCGTCGGAAAAGGCACCACATCACCGAGTCTTTTTACGGGCTCCCACCTCTGAACCGAGGCAACTCGGACACGAAGTTGGTAAGTCGACGTGTCCAAGATTGCAGTAGACTGAGTGTAGAATGCTATGTCTCGAGGGGGTTTATGAAGTTTCCATTTTAGAGTGGAGGAGAAATGAACTTTGGAGAGGGGGTAAAGAATTTAGTTGCAAGCAAAATGAGATCAACAAATTTCCCAAAAAAATGAATCCGCTCACCCCCCAATAATGTGGCCAGCCATGTCAAAGAGGAGGTAGGTAGAATAATGTAAGAAAAAGAATGAGTGATCATCATGAAGAATAATGTCACACCAATAATCATAACCATATCCCATCACATAATGCAAGTCATGATGAAAATGAAGTCAACCTCAATCTAAAGCCATCATGAAGCAACCACTTACAAAAAACACCCTCCACTTTGCTAATTTGCACATTTGCAAATAAGCCCCTCCCAACAAAGGAATTTCAGCCAAGAAGGAACAAAGGAAAAATGGCCGAAACTGAATGCAAACTGGCAACTTCAAAAAAGCGATCCCGTAATAAATTACAGGAAAACCCCGCGACTGTATATACATACCCGCATTTATATTCCGACCGAATACAAATGCAATGAGACAAAATCTACACTGTACAATACTACGATCCGGCTTAAACCAAAGCCCGCTAGTAATATCAGTCCGATCATGATCCGTGCAATACCGCACGTATATGATCGAACCCTGCCATATATCCATATGACCTCTACGACGTTTCGCCCGAAACTTGAGAAACTGTCTGTGGGGGACTCTAAAGACTCGTCAATACTTTGGCTGTGGATTTAACCACCAGCACGTCAGAGGTATTAGCCGTACGTAACGGGCTACCAAGTATTGACCAAAAGGGACGTCGACGAGCGAACTCATCCTGACACCCTACTGAGCCTGTCAGTGACAATATCCGTACAGTCCGGTCCGTTCGTCTATGAGTATCGCATGGCGGGACTAGGGGGTTGGTAAAAGTCAGACCCCCAAAAGCAGTACAAGTCGTGTCGGAGTGTAGCCCAGAACCCCCTGAGATACTACTGGAATACCTGCCAGTAAATCTCCTGCCTTAGCTAAGGACTTCATGTAATGGTTCTCCTAGACACAGCGCGACCTCACCCCCAATATCGGGAGAGACGAACCCCTGCAGATCCGCTCACTGCCTCCATGTGGCTCGGGACTGTACCCAACTAAAACCTGTTTGCACGACTCCTTTGAGCCATGGTAGGGTAGTAATCAAAGTACAGTGGGAATTCACACGAGACAAATGACGATCTCAGGTCGATGAACTAACCTGTACACATGTCACCAGGGAACTGCTATCTGACGTCAGGTATAAAACCAACTAGCATGTTCCCGGCGAGTCTTGTCCGGTGTACTTATAACACAATGAGCACCTGTATACATCTTAGGTGAACCAACTGACACCAGTGGCTTGTGAGACCGGCCACCGCCCCTCGTCGGGGTCTCGACTATATACACTAGTCTACTCTGGAGTATCGATGCCCTGTCTCGAAAACTCCCACGACTAGGGACTTTTTAAGGATGTGCTTATAGACCCCAGCTCCCACGTATATGATCGCCATCATACTACTGGCCGTCAAGCAAGAATCCTAAGGGCTCTATCAACGCGCAATAGTGACCTGTAAGGTCACCTAAAGCAGTACACGATGATAAAGATAAACCAGATAGCATACTATCATCTTGAGTAAGACTGTTCTACTGGCATAGGTCCTCCCTCAATCATTGCAATCACGTGCCTGTGATCGAATAATTGACTCTGAGGTCACTATCTCCAACAATCTCCCACTTGCACTCAAGGCTAATTATTGTGATGTCGCATACTCACAACCCGTGTGATACCGAACACCCAACTACTCTACTAATCAGTCTCACAAAACCCGTTTGCGAAACTAATGCGTTCGAGGAATAGCCTAAGTGAGTGGATCCGCTCTGATGTTTCTTTCTATGTCTCTCTTAATCTCAAGTTCGCGGAGAAACCTATCTCCCGAAATGAGCAATACCTGTCTTAGAATATGTCTGGATATCTGATGGGACCTTGTTCATAAATGAACTCCAAATCCAAACTTTTTAGACTGTATCAACAGCTGAACTTAATCAGTATCCTACGCCATGCCTCCCTCAGTATCCTCTTGGACCATCTGTCTAAAATACCGCTCCTCGTCAGAGGGAAAACTATAACTCTGACAGTCACTCTGTCATCCAGGTCACCTTGGAAGCCTGGAATGATAACCATTCCCCGAAAGAGGCCGTTGTTATCATATCCCTAGAACATTCACTTATGTTCTAAAACTGCTTCCGAATGTTTCTCCAGGATTGGATTAATATCACAACATCTTGCATCTCGTGCAAAAACAACATCTGGTGTGGTACTTGACATCTCATGATTGACTCAATTGCCTAAGCAAGTGATCTGCCAATCATGCACATCCCTCTCCCCTTTAGTCTATAAGACACCTTTAGAGGGGGTGACTCCATCACCTGTAGGTACACTACCATGCCAGGAGTCGTCCATTCTAAATACCTTTAGAATGCTGTCTAAGTACCCAGATTGGGAAACTACCCAAATCTAGATCTAAAACCATAGATCTAGTAGCCAGAATGTCTGATATAATATCCAATTCCCATGTGGAGAAACCACTGTGTAACGACCAATGTATAACCGATCGTAGTATAGGAATTTCACTTCCTACTCTATGTATGTCAACCAAATACCAGGACATCACACCCTACTAACTTCTTAACAGATCCATCCCCTATTCTGATGAAGTCAAACCTATGACTGTCACATCAGAAATAGATGATCTATCTCCGTTATATTTGCTTTAGTCTATAAATAGACATAAGCCACTTGTCCACTATGCTTCCGCTGCTCCCACTGACTACGACAACCCTCTGGCAGAGTCATATACACGTGCACTTCTAAAGCTAGTTCAGAAAGACGCTATACTCATCCTACTGCCGGGTTTCATAGCCTGGAACAACAGCAATGGCAAGTCTGGGTAAACAAGAACCTCCCTGTCACCGTCTTTGAGCATACCGAAGCACCTCTCGAGTGCCTAAGGTTTCCCACCATTTTTGCGGAGTGGCTAATGGAATGTCAAATCAGATTGAATCTTTAGGTTCTTATCAAATTTTCAGTAATCGTTTGCGGTTCTGGAATCACTTCCAGTTCTACCATACTCCCACTACTGTTTTCTGAAAAAAAATCCATTTTTGTTAAAACTATGGCGAGTCAAGAACAATATCACTATTGATCTTCCAGATGGTAGAAAGTCAACCCTCGTCATAGCCCGGGTCAACCCACAAACAGCCATTACAGAAACTTGCCTTGAGTTATCCAGAGTCTGGTTTTAAGCATAAGCTGGACAACTCCCCATACCTTAACATCGTTAAGATATAAATCGTTCTATATCCAATATAGAAACAGAGGCACTGATTTAATTGGAACCAGATTCAATTCATGCAGCTGTCTGCAGTGCATGTCTACTAAATGGAGAGAGGCCGATCAGCATTACTCAACTTAGGAGTGCTTCCAACTATGAGTAATCTGAAAGAGAAGCAAGTTCTCTTAAACATTACTACCAACTGAATACAATACACAAGTATCTATATCTTCGATCACCTTGAAGAATCCCGATACTTACAACACCTGGTTCTCTACTTTATTCATATACCTATAACTTCGCAAACTTGGACTTTCCATTTCTACGAAACACATGTCTAAGAACTAGAGAAGTCATAAGTAAACAGAATATAGTACGAGTACCAACCCCTCTGTCCTAATAGACACTGGAAAACATACAATACTCTGTATAAGTCGCCTATGTCTAATAACTCATTCCCTGTGCGTCGTAGGTTGAAAACTGTACTTATGGTTAAGAAGAATTACACCGCTGTTTAATGCTCCTTACCTAACCATCAACTGATATAGGTAAATGTCATAGACATAATTTCAAAAAGATATATCTCACTTTATAAAAATAAACGTACAGATATATATCAATTTGAAATTGGTGTATTACAACGGATATTCAAAACCAAATATTTGCCGTCCGGCAAACAACCCAGGTGATTTCGTCAATTATCACCAATTACAACGAATTCCGATATAGTGAGGATGATCACCTAATTCCCAATAACTTACTTCCACTCATCATCTGTAAAACCATACAGATGTGAGAATCATACCTAGTAAATACATACCCTGAAGCAAGTGTCTAATTGGGAAATCAGTTTTCTATTAACAGTACACAGTAAAACTGAAACATGTAAATGTTTCGAAGGGGTATGCGGGTATTCCCAGTAATGCCTCTTCCATTATCCAGATTCACAACTGTAACCGTATATTACTTCGCCATCTCTCCAAATCCCTTTATATGTCTTTAGTCATTTCCTTCTGTACACCCCTTTAGGCCAAATGGTTTTCTTTCTTCCCTGCCGTTCGGCACCAGCCTATGGTTTGGAAGAAGACTGTCCAATAAGCATAATGGGTGTACTGTGCTAATCCTAGGAGCACTTGCAACCTGAGAGAAGGTGATGATAAGAGACAACTGAATAAATCTTATTCCTATTTCTCCTGAACCAGAATCCATCCCCGAACTGGAACAAGTTCCTTTCGAGTTCGTATATAACCAAACGATGGATTATCCAAATAACTGTGGATCTTCGTAGTGATACGGAGTGTTCTAGAGAAATACAAAGGTGAAGTAGGTGTGGCGATGAAATACTTGGTTTGGTCGTGAATAGCAGTCGCAGTTTACTTTGCCCTCTTACTAATCCCTTTATATGTCTTAACTTATTACCTTCTGTACACCTTTTAGGTTAAATGGTTTTCTTCATTCCCTACCGTTCGGCACCTGCCTATGGTTTGGAAGAAGACTATCCAATAAGCGTAGTAGGTGTACTGTCCTA
The DNA here is from genome assembly GCA_030015575.1 of Agapanthus africanus. Classification (NCBI taxonomy): domain Eukaryota; kingdom Viridiplantae; phylum Streptophyta; class Magnoliopsida; order Asparagales; family Amaryllidaceae; genus Agapanthus; species Agapanthus africanus. The sequence continues at coordinate 712,270,984 of JASDDO010000024.1, read as the reverse complement.
ATCCAAGGAGCACTCGCAACCTGAGAGAAGGTAAAAGGAAAAGACAACTGAATAGTCCTATTCGTTCTCTCCAGAATCGGAAACCATCCTCGAATAAATTCCTACGAGTTCGTATATAACCATACGATGGTTTTATCTAATGGAATTGGACGTTCGTAGTAATACGGGGTGTCCTAGAGAAAAGGGTAAAAGTAGGAGTGATAATGAGGTTTTCAACTCTGACAATCCAAAAGCCAGTGTTTTAAGAAGGTTTGGTTAATCTTGGTCAATGAGTCATAGTTAAGGGTCGGGTCATGGTCGCTGCCAAAGAGAGAGAGAGAAAAAACACTCAGCGTGCACTCTAACCTAGATTAGAATGGTTACCACTTTATCTAATCAGGAAACCTCCCACTGTATCCTCAAATTCTCCTCCAAACCTGAAAGAAGAATTAGTCGGGATCACCCGAGGAGTAAACCAACTCATCAGTGGGAATTGGGATCCAACTATCATCGCATGATATCATGATGGAATCCACTCACGTTATCACACTCCAGAAGGTATGCGCATATCTAGAAAGTTTCAGTTTCTTTAGAAACTCCCGATGTGATTTTTACCCCATGCTCTTATGACCTTGACTAAGGCCAACAAATCATAAGTCACATGTCAAGTTCTACCAGTCATTATCCAGGTTAATTTGAACCCACCCGTACAAGGCCTTGACTAGGTCCAACAAGGTTGTACGACTGTCCCAAACCAACGCATCTATCTATGCTGCAGAAAAGTAACAAATAGCTACCATACACTATACCTTGACTAAGGCCAACAAACATATCATGAATACTAAGTGCCACCTTTCTGAAATGACGGAGGGCTACGAATGGTTTTTGGAGAAAAACCTTTAATGTAATGAACTTGATATCGTTGAAGGAACCGGATAGCTTTTTATAAAAATATAGTGACGAAAACCTTTGCTAAAGAGGTCACTCCCGGTGAAGGGATCTCGGCTCTTTCCCCGAATGAGGTGCAGGATATTCCAACTGAATACCACGATGCAAAGCAAAAGTAATCAACTATAGTGAAGTTATTCCCCTGATGCAAACTTCTGTCCAAGGGGTCACTCCCGGTGAAGGGATCTCGGCCCTTGCCTCGTCGACTGAGGTGCTGGATATTCATATCCGAATACCACTGTGCAAAACAAAAGAGAACGTCCTTGCAATTACAGCTTTTTGAAAATTGTTCCAACAACATCAGAATAGGTTTGTTTATCTTGCATTGATCCGAATCAACCCAGTCCCATCAATTGATCACACCAATAAAGAACGAAAATACGATGTACGTATATGCTACCCGCATTCGCCACTAGGTCCCGTCATCACCCGTTAGGTTACTTAACTAACGACAGAGCGGGGACTGGACTAGCGAGGATGCGAAATATATACAACATCTACTAGTATATATATCAATATATAATAATCGCTCAAGGCGTGATAAAATGCAACATCACAGAAATGTAATAAGCATCACAGAATAATACAGATATCTAGGATCGTCGGGTTTCATAGAGCCGCTACTGAAACCCGACGTTCCCCTGGTCGTGTGGATAGCCTGTGCAATGAAATCCTAGACCCCTACGGGCACAGCAAGTTACCTGCCAATACGTGAAGCGAGGAAGCCCCCTTCAACAACGTGAATGGACCACCCGGCACTTCACGGAATCCGGTAACTTGGGCACCCCTCCTTGGGTCAACCTGTACCCCTACGAGTGCGGCGAATAGCCCGCCAATTCTAAAGTGAAGCCCCCTCCGTCTCAAAGACATGAGATGCGGGCCCGTTGCCCTCTAGAACCCGGCTACCCGTGCACCCCTCCGCGGGGTAATCCTAGTACAGAATGTAAAATATACATACAACGGGTACATCGACCTCAGCCGGTCGTGCCCCAAAAGAATAATATACAAACAGGCAATGACGGCAGTCCACATGTCGGACGCTCGCCCCGCAAGATCAAATGTACATATACAACCAAACTGTACTAACATTGCATCCAGGCTATCCACCATGACAAATCCGCAACATCACAGCACAACACAGAATATCAACGTGAATGTCACATTCGCAAATCCGTCTAAAAGGGCTATAGCAGTTAGACAGGATTTACCGATCAAATGAAATTCACGGTCGCAGATATAATGTAAATACTGTGAACTAACATGTTTAAAATTTTCGATCGACTAAATTTCCCGAAGTGGGCCACAAGCACAACTGTAGCACTCAAAAATAATCTGGGCCCAAACAAAATATTTCAGAAACCATTTTTTCAAGTCATGAACCCCTGTAGAAAAAATAGAGAACTGTTGCTACAGATCGGCCGCGGAACCGCGGCCAAAAGGGGGGTATGACCGCGGTTCCGCCGCGCTACAGTAACAACAGAATACCAAATTTTCACAGATTTCATAAAAACCCCTGCCTGAATTTATGCAATGCACCAAATAATTTTTTGACAACAAACAAAACTCGACAGAAACAGTTACATTTGAAAACACGGTTTCGGGTTTTTTGTTCGATCGAAGTTCTAAACATGTTTGAGCAAGCTAGAAATGGTTAATGGCCTGGCTCTGATACCATGTAAATGCACGGCAGCGCCTCGGCCGTCTGTCCGAGGCCAAAATGCGGAAACAAAAACTTTTCTAAAACTAGAAACCGGCGCTACCGCGGACTATAAACCCGGATCGGACCATTAACCTACTACTAGCTAACTAGAGAAAGGGTAGAGAGTTATACCGAGCGATCCGTGTCCTTCGGTCTTCGGCCACCATCCCGATCTCCTCGCGGAATCTCCGGTCTCGATCTCCTCGTCGGAAAGGGCACCACATCACCGAGTCTTTTTACGGGCTCCCACCTCTGAACCGAGGGAACTTGGACACGAAGTTGGCAAGCCGACGTGTCCAAGATTGCTGTAGACTGAGTGTAGAATGCTATGTCTCGAGGGGGTTTATGAAGTTGCCATTTTAGAGTGGAGGAGAAATGAACTTTGGAGAGGGGGTAAAGAATTTAGTTGCAAGCAAAATGAGATCAACAAATTTCCAACAAAACTGAATCCCCTCACCCCCCAATAATGTAGCCGGCCATGTCAAAGAGGAGGGAGGTAGAATAATGTAAGAAAAAGAATGAGTGATCATCATAAAGAATAATGTCACACCAATAATCATATCCATATCCCATCACATAAAGCAAGTCATGATGAGAATGGAGTCAACCTCAATCTAAATCCATCATGAAGCAACCACTAACAAAAAACACCGTCCACTTTGCTAATTTGCATATTTGCAAATAAGCACCTCCCAACAAAAGAATTTCAGCCAAGAAGGAACAAAGGAAAAATGGCCGAAACTAAATACAAACTGGAAACTTCAAAAAAGCGATCCCGTAATAAATTACAGGAATACCCCGCGACTGTATATACATACCCGCATTTGTATTCCGACCGAATACAAATACAATGAGACAAAATCTACACTGTACAATACTAGGATCCGGTTTAAACCAAAGCCCGCTAATATTATCCGTCCGATCATGATCCGTGCAATACCGCACATATATGATCGAACCCTGCCATATATACATATGGCCTCTACGGCGTTTCGCCCGAAACTTGAGAAACTGTCTGTGGGGGACTCTAAAGACTCGTCAATACTTTGGCTGTGGATTTAACCACCAGCACGTCAGAGGTATTAGCCGTACGTAACGGGCTACCAAGTATTGGCCAAAAGGGACGTCGATGAGCGAACTCATCCTGACACCCTACTGAGCCTGTAAGTGACAATATCCGTACAGTCCGGTCCGTTCGTCTATGAGTATTGCATGGCGGGCCTAGGGGGTTGGTAAAAGTCAAACCCCCAAAAGCGGTACAAGTCGTGTCGGAGTGTAGCCCAGAACACCCTGAGATACTGCTGGAATACCTACCAGTAAATCTCCTGCCTTGGCCAAGGACTTCGTGTAATGGCTCTCCTAGACACAGCGCGACCTCACCCCCAATACCGGGAGAGACGAACCCCTGCTAAAACCTGTTTACACGACTCCTTTAAGCCGTGGTAGGGTAGTAATCAAAGTACAGTGGGAACTCACATGAGACAAATGATGATCTCAGGTCAATGAACTAACATGTACACATGTCACCAGGGAACTGCTATCTGACGTCAGGTATAAAGCCAACTAGCATGTTCCCGGCGAGTCATGTCCCTTGTACTCATAACCGAATGAGCACCTGTATACATCTTAGGTGAACCAACTGACACCAGTGGCTTGTGAGACCGGCCACCGCCCCTCGTCGGGATCTCTACTGTGTTAGTGTATATGCCCTAGAGGCCATTACTGTATCATACTAGTTTGTATATTACTTAATGGATGCTTGGGATATTCACCTTGTATATACAATCTTGCTCAAAATAGTAGTATGCTACTTGGTTTGTTTCTACTTCAATGTATACTTGTGTTTATTTCAGTATATCACTTATACGCATTAGTGGAGCCCTTAGGATCTTTGCTTGATTACCAGCGTTGTGATGGCAGTCACACTAGTGGGGGCTGGGTAATCTATAAGCACATCCTTAAACAGGTCCCTAGTCGCAGGACTATCGAGACAGGGCATCGATACTCCGGAGTAGACTAGCGTATGCGCTTCTCATCCCAGTGTGGGAGATGTTCTGTCCCATAGCCATCAGTACGTCGTACTGGAGATAGTATACGGGTGCTCGTTGGGTTACGAGTACACTGGACAGGACTCATCGGGAACTGACAGGTTGGTATTATACCTATCGTCAGTTATCAGTTCCCAGGTGACATGAGTACAGCTTAGTCCGCTGACTTGACACTGGCACTTCGCCTCAAGTGTGTTCCCACTGCACTTTGATCACTACCCTACCACGGCTCAAAGGAGTCGTGCAAACAGGTGGTGGTTGGGTGTAGTCCCGAAGCACTTGGAGGCAGTGACGGTTAGACAGGATTCGTCTCTCCCGGTATTGGGGGTTGACATCGCGCTGTGTCTAGGAGAGCCATTACACGAGTAGTCCCTGGCCAGGGCAAACGAGATATACTGGTAGGTTTCCAGTGTTATCTCAGGGTGTTTTGGGCTTCGCTCCGGCACGACTTGTACCGCTATTGGGGGACTGACGTTTACCACCCCCTAGGCCCGCCATGCGATGTATCAGACGAACAGACCGGACTGTACGGAGACTGTCACATTCAGACTCAGTAGGAGTTCAGATGGGGTTTCACCTCGTCAGCCTTCTTGTCGGCATCTACCTGGGGACCGTTACGTACAGCTAGTGCCTCTTGCGGTCTGTGGTTAAACCCACTGCCAGCGTAGTGTCGAGTCTTTAGAGTCCCACACAGAGGGTATTTGCCTCTGGGCAAAACAGAGTAGAGGTCGCATGGTTTTGCGACAGGGTTCGTTCTCATCCGCGCACTTGTGCACGTTTGGAGTCCGGACGGATTATACTGGCAGGATCTGGTTTGAGCCAGATACTGGTATATATATTTGGGGTTGCTTTTATATCTTGGTATTCTTGTTCCTCGGAACGAGAATGCAGGTGTGTATGCACAGTTGCTTGAGGCGGAGGATGAGGTATTTCATTAGGGTTTCGGAACGGGTGCGTATGCACAGTTGACAGTTATCTTTTTCCAAACCCTAATGGATTTATGGATTATCTATTTATAATAGTAATTAAATGAGAATTTTGTTATGGTTGATTTTGTTGACTTGTTGACCATGGTTGACTTGTTGACCATGGTTGAATGTTGACCACCATCATGCTTTAAAAAGTCTTCCTTGATTTATGCTTACATTTTTAAATGAAGCATGGTAGTGGTCATTCCAAATTACCATCAACTATTCTTATTTTAAATTATTATTATTAGATAATTCTTTTCTTTTGCATTATGGTTGCAAGAAAGAAAAAGAATAGCTCATTCTATCATTTAGCTTCTCTCTCCTCTCTTCATCTTCTTCTTCCTCTAGCAAAAGAGAAACCTTCTCATGTGTTGAGAATCCTTCTCTTTAAAACAAAAGCAACCCTTAGACACTCTCTCTACTCACTCTAGGATCAAGGGTTTAGCAAGCCGGCGATTCTAGTTCACTCCAAGTTCGAGAAAGAGCCCAAAGGTCGAGCCTTCGAGGTGGATCCATCTTCGACGGAAGAAGGCGACAAGAGAAGAGAACCATCAACCTCCACAAAGTTTGAAGAAGAAGGAGTTCAAGTTTAGGTATAACCATCTCTATCCGAGTAGCTAAATCTCTTTAGCTTAGTATGCTAGTTTTAGTTTAGGTAACGATCCCGACCTAGTTTAGTCCATGTTGCCTCTTGCACTAAAAATTTGATTTTTATACCGTTTCCGCCTCCCCGTAAGAACCGGGGGTCGCAATATGGACTTACAGTGGTATCAGAGCCTAACTAAACTTAAACTAGCTTGGTAGTGAAGTGTAACGAAGTTCGGAACCGAAAAAAATCACAAAACCGGAAAATTACAAAACCTGAGTTTCTGTTGAAAATTTTTTGGCTCAAAATGAAAAACTTTATACATGTAAATTCGGCTCAGGGTTTTGTGTGAACACCCAAGAAAAACGATACAGTAACTCGTCTAAACCGCCGCCCTTCCGCCGCGTGAGCTAGGTAGTTGCCGCGGAACCGCCGCGCTTTGTCGTGTTCTCTGCATCGTTTTTCGTGCAGTGTGTGTCTGTGTTGGTTTTGGGGTTTTTGAAATATATTATATGTGCCCAGATTTTGCAGAAAAGAAATTTCCTTTTGGGGTCCTATAATTCCGTATTTTTTCCGAACTTCACTACATTTTGACTATGATGGTTATATCTGTGATGTTTGCATGTATTGAACGTCGGCTAATCGCTATAAGACGATTAGTCGGGGTTATACATGATCTGTAATGTGCTGGAATGTGTATATGAATGTGTTGGACTGTCGCGGGTGAATAGCCGGGGTGGATGTGAGATGAGCTTTTGTTTTTCTTTCATTCATTGTAAATGTAAATTGATGTAATAATTATTATTTGTTTGGCCGCACAACCGGGTCGGGGTTGTAGCCGTCATTGTATAATTCTTTTTACTGTTTTTTGCTCCTAGGATAGACCCATGGAGGGGTGCACAAACTACCGAGGACTTGGCGGGTAGTTTGCCGCACCCGTAGGGGTCTTGAATGGGGTATTTGGCTATTCACCGCGACCGTGTTATCCGCTTTTCGTTCCAGGCTCGAAAGGATTGCGGATTGCTAGTATATCCAATATATTCATCTGTGATCTGTAATGTCTATCATTGCTTTCTATTTAGGCGTTGCTTATGTTTTACAGCCGCGCTAGCCCAGCCCCCGCTCTGTCGTTAGTTAAGTAACCTAACGGGTAATGACGGGGCCCCGTGGCGAATGCGAATGGCATAAGCGTACGTCATATTTTGGTTGTTTTCTGCAATGGTAGGATTAAATGATGGGACGCATTAAAAGAACTAATGCAAGAATATCACGCATTAAAAGAACTAATGCAAGATAATAAACCAAGTTTAAGTCGATGGAACACTTTCGAAAAACCACTCGGTTCTTTTCAAAACTAACTTTTAAATGCGGAGATTGAGCCACTCCTTCTAAAAGCTATCTCGTTCCATCGATTAAATCAAGTTCACTACGTTCACGGTTTCGCCAAAACCATCCGTAGCCCTCCATCATTTCAGTTAAATATTCGGTAGTATTCAAGCTATGTATTTTGACCTCATGCCAAGGCATAGTGATTGGTAGCTGCCGGATATTTATCTGTTGCATAGATAGAATGCGTTGGTTTGAGACAGTCGTACTGCCATTTTGGCCTACGTCAAGGGTATGTACGGGTGGATTCAAATTAACCTGGATAATGATGGGACGAACTTGACATGTGACTTATGACATTTTGACCTCACGCCAAGGTCATAAGAGCATGGGGCAAAAATCCACATCGGGAGTTTCATAAGTACTGAAACTTGCTAGATTTGCATACCATTTGGAGTGTGATGATTATGGTAGGATTCCTTCATTTTCGTCACGCGATGATATTTGGATCCCGATCCTACTGTGAGTATATGCTACTCCTCGGGAAATTTCTCACTTAACGATCAATGCTATAAACCTAGTAGGTGCCTAGAAAGGTGTTAGCGGGGTTACGCCCCCAGGGAAAAGAGGTTATTTAATTAAGGAACTTCGCGAAAGCGTTGGAAAACCTCCCTCGAAGTACCGACACTGGCCTGGCTGAACGGTTAAGCAAGTATTGTACGGTGGGATTGATCCTGACTAATTCTTCCTTTATGGTTTGAGGAGGGATTCGAGAAACAGTGGGAGCCATCCTGTTTAGACAAACTAAAAACCACTCTAAACTTGCAAGAGCATCATGCTGAGTGTTTCTTCTTCTCTCTCCTAATTGCAGCGACCAATCAACATGACTGGACTTAAGTTACTCCTAGATAAAAACAAACTGACAGGGCCAAACTACAAAGATTGGCTCAGGAATGTCAAGATAGCAATCACTTATGACAAGCTGGGGTATCTTCTTACCACCAAAGCTCCCCCTGTCCCTGGTCCAACTTCCAGCGTCGCGGATAAGGAAATCCGCAAGACTTGGGAGATTGATAGCGCGAAGGCCAAGTGCCTCCTGCTTGCCTCGATGGACAACGAACATCAGAGGAGGCATGAGAATATGGACATGGAGTCCATATTGCTCCATACAAAAGAACTGTATAGAGAGCAATCACGTATCGCAAGATACGAAGCGTCGAAAAAGTTATTTTTGACAAGAATGGCCGTCGGATCATCAGTAGCCGAGCACGTGCTAAAGATGATCGGCTACATTGAGGAGCTCGCTGACCTAGGGATCACATTGGAGAGTGAACTATATACGGATATAGTTCTCCAGTCCCTTCCTTCCACTTACGCCCAGTTTATACTGAACTTCAACCTACAAGAAAAAGAGGTTGAACTATCAGAGCTCCTCAACATGCTGAGGAGCGCAGAGGGCACCCTACAGAAAAGTAGGGATACATCCACTTTGTTTGTAGGAGGATCATCTTCTTCTAGGTCCAAGGCGAAAGCCAAGGGAAAGAAGAAGAAGGCCCCCGCCAAACCAAGGGGCGGTGTTAGTAAAGTGGATACGAAGGGAAAAGGGAAAGCAACAAAGATAGCGGGGAAGCTTGTGGATAAGGAAGAATGCTTCTTTTGTCATAAGAAAGGACACTGGAAGAATGATTGCAGGGCCTGGAAGGCCAGAACACAGGAATTGAAGCAGGTTGCAGTTTCAGCTTCAGGTGTGTATGTTATTGAAAACTGTCTTTCAATAAACTCTACTTCCTGGGTATTGGATACCGGATCAGGATCTCATATCTGTAATTCTTTGCAGGCGTTGAGAAACCGTAGGGATTTGAAGGCAGGTGACATGACCCTCAGAGTTGCGAACGGAGCTAGCATGGATGCTAAAGCCGTGGGGGACTATCACCTGGGAATGTCAGATGGACATGTTTTGGTTTTGCGTAATTGCTTTTTTGTACCCAACGCAACTTGTAATATCATTTCTGTATCTTTAGTTTCTAAAGAAGGTTATGAATTTGCGTTTGTAAGTAATGTTGTAAACATTCACCTTAATCAAGTTTTGATTGGGTCAGGTACTTTGAGTAATGGTATATACGTGTTAAACCAACCACAGATTTTTAATGTCCAGAATACACACAAAAGAAAGTCTCCAGAAATAAATCAGACTTTCTTATGGCATTGTAGATTGGGTCACATCAATGAGAGAAGGTTGACGAAGTTACATACAGAAGGGTATTTGAATGCGTTCGAATATCAATCGTATGCCACTTGTCAATCCTGTCTCAAGGGAAAGATGACAAAGACTCCGTTTACTGGACATGGAGTAAGAGCGAGCGAGCTCTTGGGACTCGTACACAGTGACGTGTGCGGTCCAATGTCTACACATGCCCGAAGCGGACATTCTTACTTCATTACTTTTACGGATGACTTCTCAAGGTACGGTTATGTCTTCTTAATGAAACATAAGTCCGAGGCCTTTGGAAAATTCCAGGAGTATAAGAATGAAGTAGAGAAACAGACCGGCAAAAGTATTAAGATTCTAAGATCGGATCGAGGTGGAGAATACTTAAGTGCCGAATTCCTGGACTATTTAAAAGAGAACGGAATTCTCTCTCAGCTTACTCCTCCTTACACCCCGCAACATAACGGTGTATCGGAGAGACGGAACCGCACCCTATTGGATATGGTGCGGTCCATGATGAGTAACGCTGAGTTACCGCGATCATTCTGGGGGTATGCGCTAGAATCAGCTGCGTACCTTTTGAACCGAGTTCCGACTAAGACTGTGCCTTCCACACCATATGAAATGTGGAGTGGGAAGAAACCCTATCTTCAATATCTGAAGATCTGGGGATGTCCGGCTTTTGTCAAAAAGCAGCATGCGGACAAGCTCGAGGCACGCTCAGTACTGTGCAAGTTTGTGGGATACCCAAAGAACACCAGGGGGTATCTTTTCTACTACGCAGAGGAACAAAAAGTCCTTGTTTCTCGTAATGCCCACTTTCTAGAACACCAGTTCTTGGAAAAGGAGATTAGTGGGAGCGCAGTAGAACTGGAAGAAATTCCAGAACCACAGACTATTACTGAAAGGTTAGTGGAACCAGAGGGTTCAACAGAACAGGACATTCCTACGCCGCTCCGCAGGAGTAGTAGGCAGTCTCATCCGCCCGAGAGATACTGCGGTTTTCTCATAGACGGGGATAGAGAGGATTGCATCATAGATTATGATGAGCCTACTAGCTTCCAGCAGGCCGTTCAGAGCGTTGACTCAGTGAAATGGCTGGATGCAATGCGGACCGAAATGGAGTCCATGTACACCAACAAAGTATGGACGTTGGACATTGCTCCAGACGGGGTAAAACCCGTAGGATGCAAGTGGATCTTCAAAAGGAAGATTGGTGTAGATGGACAGGTTGAGACCTATAAAGCTAGGCTGGTAGCAAAGGGTTTTCGTCAAAGACCTGGCTTGGACTACGACGAAACCTTTTCTCCAGTAGCCATGCTGAAATCCATTCGGATCCTTCTTGCCATTGCTGCCTTCCACGATTATGAGATCTGGCAAATGGACGTAAAGACATCTTTTCTAAATGGAAATTTAGAGGAGTGTGTCTATATGGACCAGCCAGAGGGTTTCATTCAGAGTGGGAGCAGCGGAAAGGTGTGCAAGTTGCTTAAGTCCATCTATGGACTAAAGCAGGCATCGCGGAGTTGGAACATCTGCTTTGATGAGACAGTCAAAGAATTTGGCTTTATCAAAAATCCAGATGAACCATGCATCTATAGTAGATTTGTAGCGAGAACTGTAGTATTCCTCGTTTTATACGTGGATGACATTCTCTTGATAGGAAATGACATTCCTATGCTACAATCTGTCAAGGGGTTCTTATCACAAAGGTTCTCCATGAAAGACCTGGGTGATGCCTCATACATCCTGGGGATCCGGATCCATCGTGATAGATCCAAGAGGATATTGGGACTTTCTCAGTCCAGGTACATCGACACCATAGTGAAAAGATTCAGTATGGAAGATTCCAAGCGCGGTAACCTACCGGCTTGTCACGGGATCACCCTCTCTAAAGAGATGTCTCCCAAGACTGATTTGGAGAGGGATCGCATGTCTATTATACCCTACGCTTCTGCGGTAGGCTCTATAATGTATGCGATGTTGTGTACCAGACCGGATGTAGCTTATGCACTGAGTGTGGTAAGCCGGTATCAGTCTAACCCTGGGGAGAAACACTGGATAGCAGTAAAGAACATTCTTAAGTACCTGAGAAGGACTAAGGAGATGTTCTTGGTGTATGGCGGAAAAGACCTCCAGATCGAGGCCTTTGCTGACTCCAGCTTCCAGAGTGACAAGGATGATTCCAAGTCCATGTCGGGTTTTGTCTTCACCCTCAATGGAGGGGCGGTGTGTTGGAAGAGTTCCAAACAGGAAACCGTTGCAGACTCGACGATGGAAGCGGAATACATCGCTGCATCTGATGCCGCAAAAGAAGCTGTCTGGATGAGGAAGTTCTTGAAAGAACTTCAGGTGGTTCCGTCCATTGTTGACCCAATACCTCTGTATTGCGACAACAACGGGGCTATAGCTTTAGCGAAGGAACCCAGGTCCCATCAGAGATCCAGGCACATCTTGAGGCGGTATCACCTGATCAGGGAGATCGTGGATCGCAAGGAGATCGAGGTTCGGAGGGTTGCTTCAGAAGAGAACACTGCAGATCCATTCACCAAGGCCCTACCCCAGACTCAGTTCGAGCGGCTGATCGAGATGATAGGTCTTCGATACGCCAGTACATGGCCTTAGTGCAAGTGGGAGATTGTTAGTGTATATGCCCTAGAGGCCATTACTGTATCATACTAGTTTGTATATTACTTAATGGATGCTTGGGATATTCACCTTGTATATACAATCTTGCTCAAAATAGTAGTATGCTACTTGGTTTGTTTCTACTTCAATGTGTACTTGTGTTTATTTCAGTATATCACTTATACGCATTAGTGGAGCCCTTAGGATCTTTGCTTGATTACCAGCGTTGTGATGGCAGTCACACTAGTGGGGGCTGGGTAATCTATAAGCACATCCTTATACAGGTCCCTAGTCGCAGGACTATCGAGACAGGGCATCGATACTCCGGAGTAGACTAGCGTATGCGCTTCTCATCCCAGTGTGGGAGATGGTCTGTCCCACAGCCATCAGTACGTCGTACTGGAGATAGTATACGGGTGCTCGTTGGGTTACGAGTACACTGGACAGGACTCGTCGGGAACTGACAGGTTGGTATTATACCTATCGTCAGTTATCAGTTCCCAGGTGACATGAGTACAGCTTAGTCCGCTGACTTGACACTGGCACTTCGCCTCAAGTGTGTTCCCACTGCACTTTGATCACTACCCTACCACGGCTCAAAGGAGTCGTGCAAACAGGTGGTGGTTGGGTGTAGTCCCGAAGCACTTGGAGGCAGTGACGGTTAGACAGGATTCGTCTCTCCCGGTATTGGGGGTTGACATCGCGCTGTGTCTAGGAGAGCCATTACACGAGTAGTCCCTGGCCAGGGCAAACGAGATATACTGGTAGGTTTCCAGTGTTATCTCAGGGTGTTTTGGGCTTCGCTCCGGCACGACTTGTACCGCTATTGGGGGACTGACGTTTACCACCCCCTAGGCCCGCCATACGATGTATCAGACGAACAGACCGGACTGTACGGAGACTGTCACATTCAGACTCAGTAGGAGTTCAGATGGGGTTTCACCTCATCAGCCTTCTTGTCGGCATCTACCTGGGGACCGTTACGCACAGCTAGTGCCGCTTGCGGTCTGTGGTTAAACCCACTGCCAGCGTAGTGTCGAGTCTTTAGAGTCCCACACAGAGGGTATTTGCCTCTGGGAAAAACAGAGTAGAGGTCGCATGGTTTTGCGACAGGGTTCGTTCTCATCCGCGCACTTGTGCACGTTTGGAGTCCGGACGGATTATACTGGCAGGCTCTGGTTTGAGCCAGATACTGGTATATATATTTGGGGTTGCTTTTATATCTTGGTATTCTTGTTCCTCGGAACGAGAATGCAGGTGTGTATGCACAGTTGCTTGAGGCGGAGGATGAGGTATTTCATTAGGGTTTCGGAACGGGTGCGTATGCACAGTTGACAGTTATCTTTTTCCAAACCCTAATGGATTTATGGATTATCTATTTATAATAGTAATTAAATGAGAATTTTTTTATGGTTGATTTTGTTGACTTGTTGACCATGGTTGACTTGTTGACCATGGTTGAATGTTGACCACCATCATGCTTTAAAAAGTCTTCCTTGATTTATGCTTACATTTTTAAATGAAGCATGGTAGTGGTCATTCCAAATTACCATCAACTATTCTCATTTTCAATTATTATTATTAGATAATTCTTTTCTTTTGCATTATGGTTGCAAGAAAGAAAAAGAATAGCTCATTCTATCATTTAGCTTCTCTCTCCTCTCTTCATCTTCTTCTTCCTCTAGCAAAAGAGAAACCTTCTCATGTGTTGAGAATCCTTCTCTTTAAAACAAAAGCAACCCTTAGACACTCTCTCTACTCACTCTAGGATCAAGGGTTTAGCAAGCCGGCGATTCTAGTTCACTCCAAGTTCGAGAAAGAGCCCAAAGGTCGAGCCTTCGAGGTGGATCCATCTTCGACGGAAGAAGGCGACAAGAGAAGAGAACCATCAACCTCCATAAAGTTTGAAGAAGAAGGAGTTCAAGTTTAGGTATAACCATCTCTATCCGAGTAGCTAAATCTCTTTAGCTTAGTATGCTAGTTTTAGTTTAGGTAACGATCCCGACCTAGTTTAGTCCATGTTGCCTCTTGCACTAAAAATTTGATTTTTATACCGTTTCCGCCTCCCCGTAAGAACCGGGGGTCGCAATATGGACTTACATACTGTATACACTAGTCTAATCTGGAGTATCGATGCCCTGTCTCGAAAACTCCCACGACTAGGGACCTTTTAAGGATGTGCTTATAGACCCCAGCTCCCATGTATATGATCGCCTTCAAACTGCTGGCCGTCAAGCAAATATCCTAAGGGCTCTATCAACGTGCAACAGTGACCTGTAAGGTCACCTAAACCAGTACATGATGATAAAGATAAACCAGATAGCATACTATCATCTTGTGTAAGACTGTTCTACCAGCATAGGTCCTCCCTCAATCATTGCAATCACGTTCCTATGATCCAATAATTGACTCTGAGGGCACTATCTCCAACAGTACATACGATGTATATTGTAGTGGATTCTTGGACATATATAGGGAGGACTTTCTTGCTCGACATGATAGTATGCTATCCGGTTGCTCATTATCTTAACATGTACTCTGATTGTCTCTATGTTACATCTTGATAAAGTCCTTAAGATGAGTACTTGAGTACCAGAACTATGATGCAGATCATACTAGTGGGGACAGTGTAGTCACCAAGTACATCCTTCAAATGTTCCTAGTCATGGGAGTACCGAGACAGGGCATCGATACTCCAGAGTAGACTAGCGTATGCGCTTCTTGACCCAAATGATGGGCGATGGATAATGCCATATCCATGGGTGTTTGACATCAGAGAAGGTATACGGGTGCTCAGTGGAGACTGAGTACACTGGACGGAATAGCCGAGAACTCCCAGTTGGTATTATAGCTCACGTCAGATGGCGGTTCTCTGGTGACACTGGTACAAGTTAGTCTGTTGACCGGAGATCGTCATAGAGTCTTGTGTGATTCCCACTGTGCTTTGATTTCCATCATACCACTACCAAGAGGGCATGGAAAAAGGTGTCTTTTGGGTACAGTCCCGAATCACATAGAGCAATGAGCGATAGGAGGGGTTTCGTCTCTCCCGGTATAGGGAGTTTATGTTGCGCTGTGTTCGATTGGCTATAACTGGAAATCCCTGGCCAGGGTTGCTGAGATTTACTGGTAAGTGTTATCAGTAGTTTCTCGAACTGTTATGGACCTCATATCTACACGACTTATCAAGCTACTGGAGTCTGACGTTTACCACCCCAAGGCGAGATATGCGACATATCAGACGAAGAGACCTGACTGTACGGGAGTGTTACTGATTGGATTCACGGGAGAAAGTACAGGCTTGCTTGTTGATCTTCTGATTGCTCAATACCTGGGTGGCTGTTACATTTAGCTGACCGCTTGCAGCTTGTGGGTGTTTGATATGATCATCACCTACTGCCGGCGTATTGACGATTCTTTAGAGTCTTACACAGAGGTTTCCTGGCTCGGGAAAAACGGAGTAAGAGCACATATGTGATATGTGTGGGACCGAGAACAATACGTGTATGTGATACCGTATTAGATTCTCGCGATATGAGATATCGGCCGGGTATATATGATATAGCCGGGTCATCGGATCAAGTGTTGATTCGATGAACTGATACAGATTATATTAGTCGGTTATTTCTGAAATAGCCGGATTATCGAATCAAGTGTTGATTCGATAATTTAATGTATAATTATATATTTGATATATTAAATTACATTAACTAATATAAGCTCACTTAAAGATTCATTTTCTCACTCGGGTAATACATTGATATATATGCGATATATGTTAATTGTATTATTTTATTTTGTTACAATAAATATTGTATATGTGATATATAATATTGTAACAAGTTAAGGTTACAAATGCAACATGATTTGTGGAGTTTAAACATGGTTAGGGTTTGGATTAGGGTTAAGCTTTCTTGAAGCTTCTAGAAGTTTTCTTTTGTTTTAAGCAAAGATATTTTGTAAAGATATTTTTGTTGATGTTTCTTATCCAAACCCAAACCCTTTACCATGGTTATTTCTCTACATGGGTTAAGTTATCATTCTTAACCCATGGTTGCATTTCTAACCTCACACACTTTTCATTATTCATCACAAAAAGATTCTTCTTCTTCTTCCTCTTGAAAAAGCTTTCTAGCTTTTTGCAAAGTGATGAAAATGAGTGAGAAATTGAAAAAGAAATTGAAAACAAATGAGAACTAAATTCCTACTTGATCATCCTCATCTATTCTAGCCACTTAGATTAGGGTGTTTTTCTTTGCTAATACTTGATTAGTGAAGCAAAAGCTTGGGCTTGAGTTTCTTCAAGGTAGATCATCTTTGTTATCGAAGATCGGAAGCAAGATTGCATCTTTCTCTTCATGGAGCCTCTCTAGAGTCCGGGGTACTCGATGATCGTAGCGAAAGGACCTCAACATGGAGCTTCAGAAGTGAAGGAACGGACTACAAAGGTTGTAATCCCTAACTCTTAGATGTAAAGTTGTTTACATGCTTTGTTTCGCCTAATCTCTAGTTTAAGATCTTGGTTAGGGTTGTTCGGCCAGTCCAAAATTTAAATTGGGTATGGTTGATGCCTTATAGACCCTTGTGACAGTGCCTAGTAACCCTACATGTCATTGCATAGCATTATCTGTTGTACCTTGACTTGTACCTTTAGATATAACACACGTTTACTGACGGTTCATGTTCCACGAGCACTATTTGTATGCTACACCCACATCGTCGGTAATTGCCATGACACGCACAAACCACCTACATACGTGATATGGTAGTGGATAGGGATAGTCGAGGTAGTAACTTTTATTCCATTGTGCATATGAAATACTGTGGAAACATACATACGTGATATTACATTGGGCAGGGATAGTTGAGGTAGTGAACCTTAATCCATTTCACGTGTACCCTACTATAGCTACTTGTACATCATGCATACATATTGACATGTACACCCACGTATTTGATTACAGCTACTTGTACATCATGCATACATATTGACATGTACACCCACATACTCGATTACAGTTACATGTACACCATGCACACATACTGACATGTATACCGCATATTTTTGCTATAGTTGTATACACCCTAAGTGGTACTGTTTTGATATGTGATATTGATTCGTTGATCATTGCGCTTATGAAATGCATAATATATACTTGCTTACATGTAGATACTTAAACCTTGCAACACTTACATGTACACTTCATATAATGCTGCACTTGTTTTTCGGAGGATTTTGGAAACCGCAAGGTATATTTTAAAGCTGGATTCATTTAAAAGAACGGTTTTCCCTTTATATGCACATATTGTTGTTTTATGTTGCATATATCAGTTTTATATAGATTTTACGCATTGAGATATGGATTTGCGTGCGATTTATGGATTTGAGAACCGTGGGGGTATTTTCAAGAAACTATGTATTGTTTGAAAACCCGGTTTTTCTTGATATGATATTTGATGCGTCCACCATGAGATTTCTCAGTTCTGAGATTGTGAAATATACCCGATGCGAGGAGTGAGTAGGCCATGTGTGGGTACAAGGTGGGGCCCGGTACGGTTCCCCTCGGCAAGATGCTCGTGGTACAGACGATGAGCCTGGAAGGTGGGCAAGTACCTACCGGTGATTGTATTTGGATTCGGCGGTTATCGTGGGGATACCGACCGGAGTGATGTATGACATATCGTCAGGGCCAGTCATGGTGGCAGCGCTTGAGTTATGAGGATTTACGTGTCGATGCTAGACACGGGTTTCATGATGTTTCGAGTGTCGGTGTTTGACACTCAGGTTTTTCCATGATTTCTATGTATCGTCGGTGGACATACGGGGTTGATATCCTCATACTTATATATATATATATATATATATATATATATATATACACACACACATATAGATAGAGGGATATGTTTTCATGATGTTTCGGGTGTCGATGTTTGACACTCAGTTTCCATGAGACTTACAGTATGTGAGAGCCGATCTGAGGATGTGGTGCCTGAGGATTTGGGATTTGATGTGTCAGTGAGGGACACTGGTGTTTTTCCATGCTGATGATTTTGCATGAGATTTTATATTATATCATCCCACACTCAGGATTATGTGGTTTATGCATTGCTTAATGTAGTTGTAGTGCCCTGTGTTAGTTATATATATGCCCTAGAGGCCATTACTATACATATGATGTATATTGTAGTGGATGCTTGGACATATATAGGGATGACTTTCTTGCTCGATATGATAGTATGCTATCTGGTTACTCTTTACCTTAACGTGTACACTGATTTTCTCTCTGTTACATGTTGGTAAAGCCCTTAGGATGTGTACTTGACTACCTGGACTATGATGCGGATCATACTAGTAGGGACATGGTAGTCCATAAGTACATCCTTCAAGGTCCCTAGTCATGGGTGTATCGAGACAGGGCATCGATATACCAGAGTAGACTAGCGTATACCTTCTCGACCCATACAGATGAGCGATGGATGATCCCATATCCATTGGTGTTTGACATCAGAGATGATATACGGGTGCTCAGTGGAGACTGGGTACACTGGACGGACTCGCCGGGAACTCCCAGATGGTACTATACCTCACGTCAGATTGCAGTGGTCTGGTGACACTGGTACAGGTTAGTCTGTAGACCCGAGATCGTCATAGAGTCTTGTGTGATTCCCACTGTGCTTTGATTTCTACCTTACCACGTCCAAGAGGGCATGCAAAACGGTGGTTTTTGGGTACAGTCCCGAGTCACATGGAGGAAATGAGCGATAGGAGGGGTTTCGTCTCTCCCGGTATAGGGAGTTGATGTTGCGCTGTGCTCGATTGGCTGTAACAGGAAGTCCTTGGCCAAGGCTGCTTTAGGGATTTATTGGTAAGTGTTACCAGTAGTTTCTCGACCCGTTATGATGTAAGTGCACGGCGGCGCCCCGGCCGTCAATCCGACGCCGGAATGCGGAAGCGGTGAATAACTTTAAATTTTGCGGACTTTGCAAACCGGCACCACCGCGCACTTTAACCGGATCGAACCATTAACAAGTCTAAGCTACTTAACAAGAAAGGGAAGAGATGTATACCGACGATCCAAGTCCTCCGGTCTTCATCTCCACTCCGATCTCCTCGCGGGATCTCCGTCCGTCTCCTCCTCGTCGGAAAGGGCACCACGAAGCCGGGTACTTTTACGGGCTCCCGCCTCTATACCGAGGCAACTCGCGCATGAAGCCGGCAACTCGACATGCCCAAGGCTTGCTGTAGGATGTGTAGGGTTTATGTCTCATTGGGGTTTTGGTTGCCTTTTGAAGATGGAGGAATGAAGGTATGAAAAATGGTGCTTTCATTTTTCTTGGCATGAAAAGAGATCAAGAATGAAAAACATTCTCAAGGATGAAGCTCTCTCCTTCTCTTTTCTTCTTCTCACTCAACCATGAAAAAACTTATTAACTTTGAAATGGAGGAGGAATGAATATGAAGCAATAAGGGAGGTGAGTGTAGGAGATGAGAAGAGGTGACCACATCAAGGGACAAAGAAACATACAACCATGCCTTTCACTATTAAACCCATACCCTCATCAAATCACAAGTCAAAGCAAGTTATGGTGCAAAGAAAAGAAAACTATCATAATCAATATATATGCAATAAACCCCCCCACAAAGTGTTATTTGCAAAACTGCAAATAACCCCCTCCATCGAAAAAGTCCGGCAGGGAAAGAACAAAGGAAAACCGGCCGGAACGGAATGCAAACTGGCAACTCCAGAAAACTGGTCCCGTAATAAATTACAGGAAAACCCCAATACTGTGCATACACACCCGCATCTGTATTCCGTCCGGATACAAATGCAATGAGACAAAATCTACACTGTACTAAACTAGGACCGGCTTAAACCAAAGCCGGCTAGTATTATCCGTTCGATCCTGATCCGTGCAATACCGCACGTATCTGATCGAACCCTGCCATAAACCTATATGGCTACAAGTACAAACCGTCCGATCCTGATCCGTGCAATACCGCACGTATCTGATCGGACCCTGCCATATCTCCATACGGCCTCTACAGCGTTTCGCCCGAAACTTGAGTAACTGAAAGTGTGGTGGACTCTAAAGACTCGTCAATACTATGGCTGTGGATTTAACTACTAGCACGTCAGAGGTATAAGCCAATACGTAACGGGCCACCAGCTATTGACTAAAAGGGACGTCGATGAGCGAACTCATCCTGACACCCTACTGAGCCTGTCAGTGAAAATATCCGTGCAGTCCGGTCCGTTCGTCTATGAGTATCGCATGGCGGGCCTAGGGGGTTGGTAAAAGTCAGACCCCCAAAAGCGGTACAAGTCGTGTCGGAGTGTAGCCCAGAACACCCTGAGATACTACAGGAATACCTACCAGTAAATCTCCTTGCCTTGGCCAAGGACTTTGTGTAATGGCTCTCCTAGACACAGCACGACCTCACCCCCAATACCGGGAGAGACGAACCCCTGAAGATACGCTCACTGCCTCCATGTGGCTCGGGACTGTACCCAACTAAAACCTGTTTGCACGACTCCTTTGAGCCGTGGTAGGGTAGTAATCAAAGTACAGTGGGAACTCACACGAGACAAATGACGATCCCCAGGTCGATGAACTAACCTGCACACATGTCACCAGGGAACTGCCATCTGACGTCTGGTATATGACCAACTAGCATGTTCCCGGCGAGTCCTGTCCGGTGTACTCATAACCCAATGAGCACCTGTATACATCTTAGGTGATCCAACTGACACCAGTGGCTTGTGAGACCGGCCACCGCCCCTCGTCGGGGTCTCGACTGTATACACTAGTCTACTAATGGAGTATCGATGCCCGGTCTCGAAACTCCCACGACTAGGGACCTTTTAAGGATATGCTTGTAGACCCCCAGCTCCCACTTATATGATCGCCCTCATACTGCTGGTGGTCAAGCAAGAATCCTAGGGGCTCTATCAACGTGTAATAGCGACGTGTCATGTCACCTAAAGCAGTACACGATGATAAAGGTAAACCAGATAGCATACTATCATCTTGAGTAAGACTGTCCTACCGGGATAGGTCCTCCCTCAATCATTACAATCACGTACCTGTGACCTAATAATTGACTCTGAGGGCACTATCTCCAACAATCTCCCACTTGCACTCAAGGCTAATTATTGCGATGTCGCATACTCACAGCCCGTGTGATACCGAACATCCAACTCCTCTACTAGTCAGTCTCACAAAGCTCGTTTGCGGAACTATTGCGTTCGAGGAATAGCCTCAGTGAGTGGATCCGCTTAGTTGTTTCTTTCTATGTCTCTCTATATCTCAAGTTCGCGGAGAAAACCATCTCCCGAAAAGAGCAATACCTGTCTTAGACTGTCTGGATGTCTGATGGGACCGAGCTCATAAATGAACTCCAAATCCAAACTTCTTAGACTGTATCGTCAACTGAACTTAATCAGTATCCTGCGCGCCATGCCTCCCTCAGTATTGCCTTGGACCACCTGTCCAAAATACTGCCCCTCATCAGAAGGAAAACTATAACTCTGACAACCTCCTTGTCGTCCATGTCACCTTGGAAGCCTGGAATGATAACTGTCTCCTGAATGAGGCTGTCGTTATCATATCCCTAGAACATCCACTTATGTTCTAAAACTGCTTCCGACTGTTTCTCCAGGATTGGATTAATGTCAACTTATTGCATCTAGTGCAAGAACAACATCTGGTGTGGTACTTGACATCTCACGATTGACTCAATTGCCTGAGCAAGTGATCTGCCAATCATGCCCGTCCCTCTCCCCTTTAGTCTGTAAGACACCTTTGGAGAGGGTGACTCCATTACCTGCAGGTACACTACCGTGCATGAAGTCGTCCATTCTAAATACTCTTAGAATGCAGTCTAAGTACCCTGATTGGGAAACCACCCAAATCTAGATCTAAAACCATAGATCTAGTAACCAGTATGTCTGATATAAAATCCATTTCCTTTGTGGAGAAACAACTGTGTGACGACCAAAGTATAACCGATCGTAGTGTAGGAGCTTCTTTTCCTACTCTGTGTATATCATCCAAATACCAGGATATCACACCCTACTACCTTCTCAACTGATCCATCCCCTATTCTGATGAAGTCAAACCCATGACTGTCATATCAGAAATTGATGATCTATCTCCGCTACATCTGCTCTAGTCTATAAATAGACATAAGCAACATGTCCACCAATGCTTCCGCTGCTCCCACTGACTACGACAACCCTCTGGCAGAGTCATATAGACGTACACTTCTAAAACTGGTTTAGAACGACGCTATACTCATCCTCCCGCCGGGTCTCGTAACCTGGAACAACAGCAATGGCAATTGTGGGTAAACAAGAACTTCCCTGTCACCGTCCTTGAGGCTACCGTAGTGCCTCTCGGGTGCCTGAAGTTACCCACCTTATCTGCGGAGTGGCCAATGGAATGTCAATCCAGATTGAATCTTTAGGTTCCTTATCAAATCTTCAGTAATCGTTTGTGGTTCTGGAATTACTTCCAGTTCTACCATACTCCCACTACTGTTTCCTGAAAAAATCCATTTTTAATAAAACTGTGGCGAGTCTAGAACAATATTTCTATTGTTCATCCAGATGGTAGAAAGTCAACCCGCGTCATAGCCTGGGTCAACCCACAAACAGCCATTACAGAAACGTGCCTTGAGTTGTCCAGTGTCTGGTTTTAAGCATAAACCGAACAACTCCCCGTACCTTAACTATGTTAAGATATGAACTGTTCTATATCCAATATAGAAAACAGAGGCACTGATTTAATTGAACCAGATCCAAATCATGCAACTGTCTCCAGCGCATGTCAACTAAATGGAGAGAGGCCGATCAGCGTTACACAACTTAGGAATGCTTCCAATTATGAGTAACCTGAAAGAGAAGCAATTTTCTTTATCATTACTATCAACTGAATACCATACACAAGTATCTACATCTTCGATCTCTTTGAAGAATCCCGATACTTGCTATACCTGGTTCTCTACTCTATTCAAATACCTATAACTCCTCAAAACTTAGACCCTGTGTTTCCACGAAACACCTGTCTAAAAACTAGAGAAGTCATAAGTAAACCGAATATAGTACGAGGACCAACCCCTCTGTCCTGATGGACCCTGGACAACATACAATACTCTGTATAAGTCCCTTGAGTCTGATAACTCATTCACTGTGTGTCGTAGGTTGAAAACTGTACTTATGGTTAAGAAGAATTACACCGATGTTTAATGCTCCTTACCTAACCATCCACTGATATAGGTAAATGTCGTAGACATAATTTCAGAAAGGTATATCTCACTCTATGAAAATAGACGTACAGATATATCAATTTGAAATTGGTGCATAACAGCGGATATTCAAAACCAGATATTTGCCGACCGGCAAACAGCCCAGGTGATTTCCTCAAATATCACCGATTACAACGAATCCCGATATAATGAGGATGATCACCCAATTCCCAATAACTTACTCCCACTCATCATCTGTAAAACCATAAAGATGTGAGAATCGTACCTGGTAAATACATACCCTGGAGTAAGTATCTAATCGGGAAATCAGTTTTTCTTTAACATTACACAGTGAAACTGAAACATTGAAATGTTCCGATGGGGTATTTTGGTATTCCTAGTAATGCCTCTTCCAGATTCACGACTGTAACCGTATAGTTCTTTGCCACCTCTCCAAATCCCTTCATATGTCTTTAGTCTTTACCTTCTGCACACCCCTTTAGGCCAAATGGTTTTCTTCCCTCCCTACCGTTCGGCACCAGCCTATGGTTTGGAAGAAGACTATCCAATAAGCATAATGGGTGTACTGTCCCAATCCTAGGAACACTCGCAACACGAGAGAAGGTGAAGATAAAAGACACCTGAATGTACTTTATTCCTATTTCTCCTGAACCAGAATCCATCCCCGAACTGGAACAAGTTCCATTCGAGTTCGTATATAACCATACGATGGAGTATCCAAATAAACTGTGGATCTTCGTAGTGATACGGAGTGTCCTGGAGAAATACAAAGGTGATGTGGGAGTGGTAACGAAATATTTGGTTTGGTCGTGAATATCTGTTGCAATTTACTTTGCCCTCTTACTAATCCCTTGCTTTGTCTGAACTTAGTACCTTCTGCACACCATCGTTATGCTAATTGGTTTTCTTCATTCCCTACCGGTCGGCACCAGCCTAAGGTTTGGAAGAAGACAATCCAATTTGCGTAATAGGTGTACTACCCCTAAACCAAGGAGTACTCGTAACCTGAGAGAGGGTAAAAGGAAAAGACAACTGAATAATCCTATCCGTTTTCTCCAGAACCGGAAACCATCCTCGAATAAATTCTTTCGAGTTCGTATCTAACCATACGATGGTTTTGTCCAATGGAAGTGGACGTTCGCAGTAATGCGGGGTGTCCTGGAGAAAAGGGTAAAAGTAGGAGTGGCAATGGGGTTTGCAACTCTGACAATCCAAAAGCCGGTGTTTAAGAAGGTTCGGTCAACTTGGTCACTGAGTCAAAGTCTTAGGGTCGGGTCAATGGTCGCTGCCAAAGAGAGAGAGAAAAGAAACACTCAGCGTGCACTCTAACCTAGATCAGAATGGTCATCAATTTATCTAATCTGGAAACCTCCCACTGTACCTCAAATTCTCCTCCAAACCTGAAAGAAGAATTAGTCGGGGTCACCCGAGGAGTAAACTAACTCATCAGTGGGAATCGGGATCCAACTCTCATCGCATGATAACGTGACGGAATCCGCTCACGGTATCACACTCCAGAAGGTATGCGCATATCTGGCAAGTTTCAGTACTTTTGAAACTCCCGATGTGATTTCTGCCCCATGCTCTTATGACCTTGGCGTGAGGTCAAAATATCATAAGTCACATGTCAAGTTCTGCCCATCATTATCCAGGTTAATTTGAATCCACCCGTACATACCCTTGACGTAGGCCAAAATAGTAGTACGACTGTCCCAAACCAACGCATCTATCTATGCAACAGATAAATACCCGGCAGCTACCAAACACTATGCCTTGGCGTGAGGTCAAAATACATAGCTTGAATACTACCGAATATTTAACTGAAATGATGGAGGGCTACGAATGGTTTCTGGCGAAAACCTTTAACGTAAAGAACTTGATATCGTTGAAGGAACTGATAGCTTTTAAAAATATAGTGACGAAAAACCGTTGCTAAAGAGGTCACTCCCGGTGAAGGGATCTCGGCTCTTTCCCCGTAGAATGGGGTGCAGGATATTCCAACTGAATACCACGGTGCAAAGCAAAAGTAATCGGCTATAGTGAAGTCATTGCCCTGACGCAAACTTTTTGTCCAAGGGGTCACTCCCGGTGAAGGGATCTCGGCCCTTGCCTCGTCGACTGAGGAGCAGGATATTCCAACTGAATACCACGGTGCAAAACAAAAGTAAACGTCCTTGCAATAACAGCTTTTTGAAAAAGTGTTCCAACAACATCAGATTAGGTTTGTTTTTAACTTGCATTGATCCGAATCAATGCAGTCCCATCAATTGATCACACCACAAAGAACGAAAATATACTGATGTACGTATATGCCATCCGCATTCGCCACTGGGTCCCGTCATTACCCGTTAGGTTAGCTTACTAACGACAGAGCGGGGACTGGACTAGCGCGGATGCAAAACATATACAACATCTACTAATATATATACCAATATATTATATTTCGCCCAAGGCGTGAATAGAATGCAACATCACAGAGAATGAACAGCATCACAGAAACAATACAGATATCTGGGATCCCCGGGTTTCACAGAGCCGCTGAAACCCGACGTTCCGCTGGTCGTGTGGATAGCCTGTGCAATGAGAATCCTAGACCCCTACGGGCGCGGCAAGTCACCCGCCAAAACCTGAAGCGAGGCAGCCCCCTTCAGCACCGTGAATGGACCACCCAGCACTTCACGGAATCCGGCAACTTGGGCACCCCTCCTGGGTCAACCTGTACCCCCTACGAGTGCGGCGGATAGCCAGCCAATCCTGGAGTGAAGCCCCCTCCGTCTCAATGCCATGAGATGCGGGCCCGTTGCCCTCTAGAACCCGGCTATCCGTGCACCCCTCCGCGGGGTATCCTAGTACAGAAAGTAAAATATACATACACCGGGTACATCGACCGCAACCAGGTCGTGCCCCAAAATAATAATACAATCAGGCAGTGACGGCAGTCCACATGTCGGACGCTCGCCCCGCAATATCAAATGTACATAATACAACAGCACAGTACTAGCATTGCATCCAGGCTATCCCCACGACCGATCCGCAACATCACAGCAAATACATAGAACATCAACGTGAAAATCACGTTCGCAAATCCGTCTAACCGGGCTATAGCAGTTAGACCGGATTTACCGATCGAGTGACATTCACGGTCGCAGATATAATGTAAATACTGTGAAAAATGTGTTTAAAAAATTTCCGATTGATCAAACAATTAACAAGTGGGCCCCAAAGAAAACTGTAGCACTCACTGAAATAATTGGCCCAACTTTAATATTCCAGAAAGCCCATTTTCAACTCAGGAACATTCTGCAAACTTTTGGAAGAATGAACAGTCATAATTGCCGCGGAAGAGCGGCCAAAGTAGGGTTTTAGCCGCCCTTCCGCGGTGCTACAGTGGGTTCATCATACCAAATTTTTACAGTATGCTTAGAATTCCCTGCACATCACTCTGAGACAACCTGAAAAATTTTTGGACTCAAAAAAAATTCGACAGAAACTGATGTGCTAAAAATACGGGTTTTTGGACTTTTGTTCGATCGGAAACGTAAAACACATTACACAAAAGCTAGACGAAGTTAATGGCGAGGCTCTGATACCACTGTAAGTGCACGGCGGCGCCCCGGCCGTCAATCCGACGCCGGAATGCGGAAGCGGTGAATAACTTTAAATTTTGCGGACTTTGCAAACCGGCACCACCGCGCACTTTAACCGGATCGAACCATTAACAAGTCTAAGCTACTTAACAAGAAAGGGAAGAGATGTATACCGACGATCCAAGTCCTCCGGTCTTCATCTCCACTCCGATCTCCTCGCGGGATCTCCGTCCGTCTCCTCCTCGTCGGAAAGGGCACCACGAAGCCGGGTACTTTTACGGGCTCCCGCCTCTATACCGAGGCAACTCGCGCATGAAGCCGGCAACTCGACATGCCCAAGGCTTGCTGTAGGATGTGTAGGGTTTATGTCTCATTGGGGTTTTGGTTGCCTTTTGAAGATGGAGGAATGAAGGTATGAAAAATGGTGCTTTCATTTTTCTTGGCATGAAAAGAGATCAAGAATGAAAAACATTCTCAAGGATGAAGCTCTCTCCTTCTCTTTTCTTCTTCTCACTCAACCATGAAAAAACTTATTAACTTTGAAATGGAGGAGGAATGAATATGAAGCAATAAGGGAGGTGAGTGTAGGAGATGAGAAGAGGTGACCACATCAAGGGACAAAGAAACATACAACCATGCCTTTCACTATTAAACCCATACCCTCATCAAATCACAAGTCAAAGCAAGTTATGGTGCAAAGAAAAGAAAACTATCATAATCAATATATATGCAATAAACCCCCCCACAAAGTGTTATTTGCAAAACTGCAAATAACCCCCTCCATCGAAAAAGTCCGGCCGGGAAAGAACAAAGGAAAACCGGCCGGAACGGAATGCAAACTGGCAACTCCAGAAAACTGGTCCCGTAATAAATTACAGGAAAACCCCAATACTGTGCATACACACCCGCATCTGTATTCCGTCCGGATACAAATGCAATGAGACAAAATCTACACTGTACTAAACTAGGACCGGCTTAAACCAAAGCCGGCTAGTATTATCCGTTCGATCCTGATCCGTGCAATACCGCACGTATCTGATCGAACCCTGCCATAAACCTATATGGCTACAAGTACAAACCGTCCGATCCTGATCCGTGCAATACCGCACGTATCTGATCGGACCCTGCCATATCTCCATACGGCCTCTACAGCGTTTCGCCCGAAACTTGAGTAACTGAAAGTGTGGTGGACTCTAAAGACTCGTCAATACTATGGCTGTGGATTTAACCACTAGCACGTCAGAGGTATAAGCCAATACGTAACGGGCCACCAGCTATTGACTAAAAGGGACGTCGATGAGCGAACTCATCCTGACACCCTACTGAGCCTGTCAGTGACAATATCCGTGCAGTCCGGTCCGTTCGTCTATGAGTATCGCATGGCGGGCCTAGGGGGTTGGTAAAAGTCAGACCCCCAAAAGCGGTACAAGTCGTGTCGGAGTGTAGCCCAGAACACCCTGAGATACTACTGGAATACCTACCAGTAAATCTCCTTGCCTTGGCCAAGGACTTTGTGTAATGGCTCTCCTAGACACAGCACGACCTCACCCCCAATACCGGGAGAGACGAACCCCTGAAGATACGCTCACTGCCTCCATGTGGCTCGGGACTGTACCCAACTAAAACCTGTTTGCACGACTCCTTTGAGCCGTGGTAGGGTAGTAATCAAAGTACAGTGGGAACTCACACGAGACAAATGACGATCCCCAGGTCGATGAACTAACCTGCACACATGTCACCAGGGAACTGCCATCTGACGTCTGGTATATGACCAACTAGCATGTTCCCGGCGAGTCCTGTCCGGTGTACTCATAACCCAATGAGCACCTGTATACATCTTAGGTGATCCAACTGACACCAGTGGCTTGTGAGACCGGCCACCGCCCCTCGTCGGGGTCTCGACTGTATACACTAGTCTACTAATGGAGTATCGATGCCCGGTCTCGAAACTCCCACGACTAGGGACCTTTTAAGGATATGCTTGTAGACCCCCAGCTCCCACTTATATGATCGCCCTCATACTGCTGGTGGTCAAGCAAGAATCCTAGGGGCTCTATCAACGTGTAATAGCGACGTGTCATGTCACCTAAAGCAGTACACGATGATAAAGGTAAACCAGATAGCATACTATCATCTTGAGTAAGACTGTCCTACCGGGATAGGTCCTCCCTCAATCATTACAATCACGTACCTGTGACCTAATAATTGACTCTGAGGGCACTATCTCCAACATATGAGCCTCATATCGACCCGACTTATCGAGTTATTAGGGTCTGACGTTTACCACCCCTAAGCGAGATATGCGACATATCAGACGAACAGACCGGACTGTACGGTAAGTGTTACTGGTTGGATTCACAGGAGTGTGAGCGTGCTTGCTCGTTGATCTTCTGATCGCTCAATACCCGGGTGGCCGTTACGTTTAGCATACCGCTTGCGGCTTGTGGGTGTTTGATATGATCATCACCTGCTGCCAGCGTATTGACGAGTCTTTAGAGTCCTACACAGAGGTTTCCTGGCTCAAGCGAAACGAAATAGGAGCGCATATGAGATATGTGCGGGACCGAGAATAATACCAGTATGTGATACTGTATTCTATTCTCGCGATTTGTATCATCGGTCGGTTATATGTGATATAGCCGGGTTACCGAATCAAGTGTTGATTCGATACATTGATACACTTGATATTAGTCGGTTATATGCGATATGACCGGATCGTTAAATCAAGTGTTGATTTAATGATTTAATGTATAATTATATATTTGATATATTACTTTACATTAACTAGTTTTGGTTCACTTAAAATTGATTTTCTCACTTGAATGTGCATATTGTTTATATGTGATATATGCAAGTGTACATGTTTGTATCATGCTTGATGATACAAACAAGTTGTGTGTATGAGACTTGAACCACATCAAGGTTAAATTAGGGTTTACTATTTTCCTAACAAATAACAAAAGAGTAAGACTTTGGTCAAAGTTATCAAGCATCATGAAGCTTGATAAACATTGACAAAGTCAACTCTTTTGTCATTTGTTCAAGATATTAGTTAACCCAACCCTTAATCAAATGCTTTGGTTAATTCTCTACATGAGTTAAGCATGAGGGCTTAACTCAACCATGGTGCCATGATTAAAAGGATAAGTTTCATATTATTCTTTTAATTCTTTTCTTCTTCTTCTCCTTCATCAAGCTCACAAAAGCTTACTAGCTCCAATGGTGCCATGAGAAAAAGAGTGAGAAATCCAATTCTAAAGTGAACCCACTTCCTATTTCTTCATCCTCTACTACTTGCCATGTAGTATAGGGTGTTCTCTTCACAAAGTTTTTGACCAAGTGAAAGAATAGCTTGAGTTTGAGTCTCCCCGACGTAGATCATCTTCGGCCTCGAAGTCAATGACCTAGCCCGATCATTTCTCCGACGAAACTATCGCTAGAGTCCGGGATCCGATGATCGCAGCGGAGGGATGTCAACACGGAGCTTTAGAAGTGGAGGACTGGATCTACAAAGGTTGTATTTCCATTCACTTAGTAGCAAAGTAGTTTGCTTGCTTGTTGTTTCGCCTAATCTCTAGTTAACGATCTAGTTTAGGGTTTCTCGGTACCGGAAAATTTGAATTTGGCATGGTTGATGCCTTGTGGAACCTCTTGTGTGTGCTTAGTAACCCTACACCCTGATGATGTACCTTTACATGATTGTTGCATATTCACTTGTTATACTTATGCTATCGGATTACATGTGATAGATAAATCGTTGTTCGTGCATACTTGCGATTACAGTATGATGTTATTTACTATTCACGAGTTGGCAACTCACCCCCGTTGTGCCACAGTGTTTTGCAAGACTTACCCTCAGAGTACTCACGGCAGGGCGTCTTATCATCTCTACTTTTGCGGATACCGCTACGTTTGGCTGTGAGGCCTTTGCTTTTAGGTGGGTTTGCGGTTTTCTATTTGTACATTGTATATCTTTTTATTGGATCTAGTATTCTCCATCTACCACTTCTTGTATATGACTTAGAGACGAGTTGTGAGGTTTCTGTGTTGTATTATTTGGTGACTTTGGATGCCGTACTCGTAGGAGCCGGTTATATTGAAAATTTTTACCTCTTTATGCAGTTTTCCTTTATATTCTTCGCTTTGGCATCGTATTTATATCTTGTGGTGGTTGTCTCCTCCGTTGGGCGCGATTTGCTTCCGTTTGGGATGCTTTATATATTATATATGTTGTACCCGTTTTCGGAGCTAGTTTTTACAAAGGAGGTGCTGCCAAAATTTTTAAGAAAGAAAACTAGAGTTAGAGATTTTACTTATGATTTTCTAAACGTTTAAAAATATGTTTTTTTCTCCGTTGATCCATTTTTGGGTGGTTTAGATTTCTGGGTTTCGGCTTACTTAAGCTGTGTTACGCCTGTAGACGTTACGTAGTTTAAGTGCCGGTTACGGGCCAAATTTTGGGTCGTGACAAAGTTGGTATCAGAGCGCTAGGTTTTACCATTCGGAGTGTAGGATGACCATGGTATGATGGAGTAGGTAGCTTAAGCAGAGTGCTGTAGCATGTGTATGTTCCGCGGCAGACTTACGACACGGTGCTCTGCCTAAGTGACCTTAGGAGTTATTGATTGATTTTCCTCCGTGATGATATACATCTTTGTGATTCGATTCCTGTTTCCTTATCAAATCTTGTTTCAATTTCCAGTCCATATGCCGCCGAAGACTACGAGGGCACAGAGAGCGGCCGCAAGGGCCGAGTTCAGAGT
This sequence comes from Agapanthus africanus, assembly GCA_030015575.1. Classification (NCBI taxonomy): domain Eukaryota; kingdom Viridiplantae; phylum Streptophyta; class Magnoliopsida; order Asparagales; family Amaryllidaceae; genus Agapanthus; species Agapanthus africanus. The sequence goes on along the minus strand of JASDDO010000024.1, from coordinate 712,238,968 downwards.
TGACTCGCCTAAGGCGAGGACTGACCAGGGCGGTACGCCTATTGTACCGGAGCACATTGCTATGATTGGGGCTGGTATGCAGGACCTACGCAAGATGATGGGGACCTTAGTAGAGGCCATTCGAGCTCAGAGGCAGGCAGTTGTTCCACCCGTTGCAGGGACAACGATGGTACCTACAGTTCCGGCAGTCGCAGTTACCGCTCTGGAGGTTATTACCGTGTCACTGACAGAGTTCATGAGGCTGGGGCCTCCGGTGTTCACGGGCACAGATACTACTGAGGATCCACAGTCGTTTATCGACCGGATGGCCAGGATTTGTCATTCACTCCGATGCTCCAACGAGAGATGCGTGGAGTTCGCAGGTTTCCAGGTGGAGGGTATGGCCCAGAAGCAGTGTGAGTCGTTGGAGAGGGGCAGAGCCGCAGGTCTTGCTCCTATGACCTGGGCGGAGTTTGTGACTGTGTTTCTCACCCCTTTTCTTCCACCGAGCATCAGGGATGTGTGAGCACGCAAATTTGAGTCATTACATCAAACTCCGAGGATGACGGTGTCTGAGTATGACGTACTGTTTACCGAGCTATCGGTGTATGCTCCGTACTTGGTGGCGACTGAGGAGATGAGGGTGAAGAGGTTTGTTCGAGGCCTGCTTGTAGGGTTCCTAGGCACACTCAAGAGGTTACACAAGGCATCAACCATGCCAAAATCAAATTTTTCTATGTTCCTTGAAACCCTAATGAAGATCGATAACTAGTGGTAAGGCGAAACTAAGCAAGTTAACTACTTTAACTACAAGTGAAAGGGATTACAACCTTTGTAGATCCGGTCCTCCACTTCTTTAGCTCCGTGTTGACGTCCCTCCGCTACGATCATCGGGATCCCGGACTCTAGCGATGGTTTCATCGGAGAAATGAGCGGGCTAGGTCGTTGACTTCGATACCGAAGATGATCTACGTCGAGGCGACTCAAACTCAAGCTCCATCTTCACTTGGTCATGAACCTTGTGAAGAAAACACCCTATACAACATGGCAAGTGGTAGAGGATGAAGAAATAGAAAGTGGGTTCACTTTGGATTTGGATTTCTCACTTGATTTCAACACTTGAAATTTTCTAGCAAGGTTTTCTTTTCTTCATGAAGGAGAAGAAGAAGAAAGAAAAATGAATTATTTTAAAAAAGAAAATTCAAGTGAAGACTTATCATTTAGCAACCATGGATGAGTAAACTCATGTAGAGAGTAAACTAGGGTTTAGGTAATGGTTAGGTTAAAGGATAAAACAAAATGGTAGACTTTTTCAAAGATGCTTAAAAAGCTTCATGAAGCTTCAAGCATAAAACAAGAAAAGCCACCATTTTGTTTAATCAAAATAAATAAATAAAATAAAAGCCTAACCATTAACCTAAACTTGGTGTAAGTCATACACACACCCAAGTTTGCATGTATCATTAAACAAACTAGTGCACAAAAATATATCACATATACAACTTGTGCACATCAAGTGAGAAAATCAATCTTAAGTGAACAAATACTAGTTAATGTAAAGTAATATATCAAATATATAATTATACATCAAATCATTAAATCGATACTTGATTTAATGATCCGGTCATATCGCATATAACCGACTAATATCAAGTGTATCAATGTATCGAATCAACATTTGATTTGGTAACCCGGCTATATCATATATAACCGTCCGATGATACAAATCGCGAGAATAGAATACAGTATCACATACTGGTATTATTCTCGGTCCCGCACATATCTCATATGCGCTCCTATTTCGTTTCGCTTGAGCCAGGAAACCCCTGTGTAGGACTCTAAAGACTCGTCAATACGCTGGCAGTAAGTGATGATCATATCAAACACCCACAAGCCGCAAGCGGTCGGCTAAACGTAACGGCCACCCGGGTATTGAGTGATCAGAAGATCAACGAGCAAACCCACTCACACTCCTGTGAATCCAACCAGTAACACTTACCGCACAGTCCGGTCTGTTCGTCTGATATGTCGCATATCTTGCCTAGGGGTGGTAAACGTCAGACCCCGGTAGCTTGATAAGTCATGCCGATGTAAGGTCCATAACAAGCACGAAACTACTGATAACACTTACCAGTAAATCAGTGCAACCCTGGCCAGGGATTTCCAGTTATGGCCAGTCGAGCATAGCGCAACATCAACCACCAATACCGGGAGAGACGAATCCCCTCCTATCGCTCATTGCCTCCATGTGAATCGGGACTGTACCCAAAAACCACCTGTTTGCACGACTCAGTAAAGCCGTGGTAGGGTGGAAATCAAAGCACAGTGGGAGACACACAAGACTCTATGACGATCTCGGGTCAACAGACTAAGCTGTACCAGTGTTACCAGAGAACTGCCATCTGACGTGAGGTATAACACCATCTGGAAGTTCTCGGGGAGTCCGTTCAGTGTACCCAGTCACCACTGAGCACCCGCATACCATCTCTGATGTCAAACACCAATGGATATGGGATCATCCATCGCCCATCACATGGGTCAAGAAGATATACGCTAGTCTACTCTGGAATATCGATGCCCCGTCTCGATATTCCCACGACTAGGAACATTGAAGGATGTACTCATTGACTACCCAAGCCCCGCTAGTATGATCTACATCATAGTCCTGGAAGTCGAGTATACATCCTAAGGGCTTTATCAACATGTAACAAAGAGATAGAAAGTATACATGTTAAGATAAAGAGAAACCAGATAGCGTACTATCATATCGAGCAAGAAAGTCCTACATATATATATCCCAGCATCCACTACAATATACATCTCATGTACAGTAATAGCCTCTAGGGCATACATATAACTAACAATCTCCCACTTGCACTAGGGCCATCTGTAGCAGTGGTTCTAGTATCTCATACTCAACCATCCCATATGAGTCTCTCTCTGGGAAAAGACCTTTGTGAGTGAGGAACCCTACTAGATCGGCGGAGAGGCTGAGGTTTGTTGGTAACTATTGAATCCTTTGGTTTTATCAAATCATCTGCTGTAGTTTGTATAGCTGGAACCTTTCCAGTTCTACATTACAGACCTTGCCTCGAGCTTGTCCGGATTTTGCTTATAGACATAGGCCGGTCAACCCCAAATCTTAACTAGCTTAAGACATGGGCTCTTCCCTTTCCATATCACATATGAAGTGGTAGGCAACTGATTTGATTTGAACCCTATTCAATAGGTATGCAGCTTCTCGAGTGCATAACTCCCAAAAGGAAATAGGTAACTCAGTAGTACTCATCATAGAGCACACCTTATCACATAGGGTGTTATTGCTCCGCCCCGATATACCATCGTGCTACGGTGTATACGGAGGAGTAATGCTGAGAGAGAATCTCATTCTCCTTTAGAAAAGTCCAAGAATTCCGTGCTCAAGTATTCTCCTCCTTGATCACATCAAAGGACATAATACTTATACCCTTTTTGGTTCTCTACTTCTAACTTATATTCTGTGAATATCTCAAAAGGTTCGGACTTGTGTTTCAACAGGAACATATGTCTGAATCTAAAGAGAACATCAGTGAATGTAATGAAGTACAAAGAACCGGTCTTGGCATGTGTAGACAGGGGACCTACATACATCATCATGTATCAGTCCCAAGAGTTTACTAACTCTTTCTCTGTTTCCAATAAACAGAGCTATGGTCATCTTATCTTTGTGACATGACTGGTAAGTTTCACAAGATGTAAATTCAAACTGATTTAAATATGCATCTAAATGTAACTTCAGCCAGTCGGGTCGCATTGATATGACCTAGTCTACAATACCTTAAGAAGGATTCGTTCATATCTGAACTCTTCCTCTTGTGTGTGTTCCGTATACTAAGAACTGTAGTTTGATTTAGAACGTCAATGCTTTTAGATAATGTGCCTGAACCGATCAACTTTTGATATAGGAAACGTTCAAAACATTATCCAACAATACAAAATTATATCCTTTCTTTACTAATAAAGAGACCGATATGATTTTGTATATCAGGTTCGGTATCTAATAACATTCGTTCAGAATCAATGTATTGGTAATACAGGGTGACAGTGACCAACAGACTTGGCTGCAACACTTGCCCCGTTTTCTGTCTCATGAAACTATAGGGTTCCTAGGCAGCCTAATGAGGTCTCACAAGGCATCAACCATGCCAATTTCAAAAAATCTAGGTGCCGAGAAACCCTAATACGGATCGTTGGCTAAAGTTTAGGCGAAACTAGAAACTAGTTAACAACTTAACTATAAAGAATACGGAAATAAAACCTTTGTAGATCTGGTGCTCCACCTCCATAGCTCCGCAACGAAGTCCCCTCGCTGTCCAAATGAGTTCCCGGGCTCTAGCGTCGGCTTCGTCGGAGAATGGGCAAGCTAGGTCGTCAATGTCCATGCCGAAGATGATCTACGTCGAGGCATCGCTAGATCAAGCTCCAACTTCACCAAGTCATGAGAACTTGTGAAGGAAACACACTCTACTACTTGGCAAGAGGTAGAGGATGAAGAAATAGGAAGTGGGTTCAATTTAGAATTGGATTTCTCACTCATTTCATCAAGTTGCCATTGATGAAGTGAAGGTTTCTTCATGGAAGAAGATGAAGAAGAAGAAGAAAGTATTATGATAAGTTATTAGAAAATATAAAATAAAAGAATACTTATCATAATCTTAACCTTAGTTAAGTGTAGAGAATTGACTAAGGTTGGGTTGAATGGTTAGGGTTAAGGATGAGAACAAAAAAGTCAACAAGTCAAAGCTTCATGAAGCTTCAACTAAAAACAAATGAAGCCACCATTCATTTATCTTTCAATTTATTCATAATGAATAAATAAATAAGATAAGTGAATATGTAAAACCCTAATCAACAACTTAACCTTGGTTTAATTCCTTACACTTCACCAAAAAGCATGCATCATCAAACATGATACAAGCAAGTGCACAAAATCATATCGCATATGCAATGCGCACATCCGAGTGAGAAAATCCATCTTAAAGTGAACCAATACTAGTTAATGCAAAGTAATATATCAAATATATAATTATGCATTAAATCATTAAATCAACACTTGATTTAACGATCCGTTCATATCGCATATAACCGACTAGTATTCTATGTATCGGCTTATCGAACCAACCCTTGATTCGATAACTAGGTTACATCGCATACAACCTTTCGATACATTCATCGCGAGAATGGAATACGGTATCACATACACGCATTATTCTCGGTCCCGCACATATCTCATATGCGCTCCTATTTCGTTTCGCTTGAGCCAGGAAACTTCTGTATAGGACTCTAATGACTCGTCAATACGCCGGCAGCAGGTGATGATCATATCAACCACCCACAAGCCGCAAGCGGTCTGCTAAACGTAACGGCCACCCGGGTATTGAGCGATCAGAAGATCGACGAGCAATCCCGCTCATACTCCTGTGAATCTAACCAGTAACACTACCGTACAGTCCGGTCTGATCGTCTGATATGTCGCATATCTTGCCTAGGGGTGGTAAACGTCAGACCCCAATAGCTCGATAAGTCGTGTCGATATGAGGTCTATAACAATTCGAGAAACTACTGGTAACACTTACCAGTAAATCTCAGCAACCCTGGCCAGGGATTTCCTGTTATAGCCAATCGAACACAGCGCAACATCAATTCCCTATACCGGGAGAGACGAATCCCCTCCTATCGCTCATTGCCTCCATGTGACTCGGGACTGTACCCAAAAACCACCGTTTTGCACGCCCTCTTGGACATGGTAAGATGGAAATCAAAGCACAGTGGGAACCACACAAGACTCTATGACGATCTCGGGTCAACAGACTACTCTGTACCAGTGTCACCAGAGAACTGCCATCTTACGTGAGGTATAATACCATCTGGGAGTTCTCGGCGAGTCCGTCCAGTGTACCCAGTCTCTACTGAGCACCCGTATATCATCTCTGATGTCAAACACCAATGGATATGGGATCATCCATCGCCCATCTGTATAGGTCGAGAAGGTATACGCTGGTCTACTCTGGTATATCGATGCCCCGTCTCGATACACCCACGACTAGGGACTTTGAAGGATGTACTTATGGACTACCATGTCCCCACTAGTATGATCCGCATCATAATCCAGGTAGTCAAGTACACATCCTAAGGGCTTTACCAACATGTAACAGAGAGACAATCAGTATACACGTTAAGGTAAAGAGTAACCAGATAGCATACTATCATGTCGAGCAAGAAAGTCCTCCCTATATATGTCCCAGCATCCACTACAATATACATCCTATGTATAGTAATGGCCTCTAGGGCATACATATAACTAACAATCTCCCACTTGCACTGGGGCCATCTGTAGCAGTGGTTGCAGTATCTCATACTCAAACATCCCATAAAAATCTCTCTCTGGGAACAGGCCTTTGTGAGTGGATCCGCTGTGTTGTCCTCTGAGTCTACTCTCCTAACCTCGATCTCCTTGGAGATCAACCATCTCCATGATCAAGTGATACTGCCTTAGAATTTGTCTGGATCACTGATGGGACCTGCGTTCCTTGGCATAAGCCACAACTCCATTGTCACACAATAGGAGGAACATAGTTCATCTCATGAACCAATATACACCCAAACAGCCTCTTTGGTAGCATCTTAAGTAGCGATGTATCCTGCCTTTATCGTCTAGTATGTCATGGTATCTAGCTTGGAACTCTTCCAACATACCGTCCCTTTACTGAGGGTAAAGACAATGCCTGTGACTGACACTCAGTCGTTTTTATCACCCTGGAACCCTTCCAGTGATTCTCTCCAGGATCAACTGATACCATCTCACTATATCTAGTGAGTATCCTAACATCCATTTAGATCTATCTCATAGATCCAAAGTCCAGGATTTTGTAGGTATCACTTTGATCCTATGTGGAGAATCATTATGATAAATGGAGATTGATCGAGCGTAGCATAAGAAAATCCTTTCTTATCAAGAGTATGTCATCCACGTACTCTACGAGGATCATCACCATACTCCCTACTACCCTTTTGTTTATACAAGGTTCATCTACCATTTTGATGATATCAAACTCTTTGACTACTTCATCAAAACAGATGTTCCAACTCCGTGATGCCTGCTTTATCCTATAAAGCATCTTGCACAAGTTTCCGCTGCTCCCACTGTCTACGAAGCCCTCTGGCTGTGTACTTATAGACGCTCTCTTCCAAATCATCTTTTAGAAAAGCAGTCAAGACACCCAACCACCAGATATCGTAGTCATGGTATGTAGCCGTGGCAAGTAGGATCTGGATGGACTTAAGCATAGATCCTTAGAAAAGGTTTCAACATAATCCACACCTGGTCAATGATGCAAACCTTTAACAAGTCTAGCTTTGAAAATCTCAACTTTTCCATCTATACCAAGTAATCTTCTCAAGATATACTTGCTCCTGATGAGGATTTAACCCTTCAGATATAGCAACCAAAGTCCATACTTTGTTGGTGTATAAGGATTCCATCTCAGATCGATAAACATCCAGCCATTCTTACAGAGTCTTACTCTCGATGGCCAGCTCGAAGCTAGTTGGGTCATCATCTTATGATGCAATCCTCACTCCCACTGTCATAGAGAAACCGAAGTATCTCTCAGGTGGGTGAGGAACCCTACTAGATCGGCGGAGAGGTTGAGGTTCGTTGGTAACTATTGAATCCTTTGGTTCTTTCAAATCATCAGCTGCAGTTTGTATAGCTGGAACCTTTCCAGTTCTACATAACTGACCTTACCTCGAGCTTGTCCGGATTTTGCTTTTCAGACATAGGCTGGACAACCCCAAATCTCAGCTAACTTGAGAGATGGGCTCTTCCCTTATCATATCAAATATGAAGTGGTAGGCAACTGATTTGATTTGAACCCTATTCAATAGGTATGCAGCTTCTCAAGTGCATAACTCCCTGAGGAAAAAGGTAACTCAGTAGTACTCATCATAGAGCACACCATATCAGATAGGGTGTATCTGCTCCGCCCCGACATACCATCGTGCAATGGTGTATACGGAGGATTAATGCTGAGAGAGAATCTCATTCTCCTTTAGAATAGTCCAGGAATTCCGTGCTCAAGTATTCTCCTCCTTGATCTCATCAAAGGACATAATACTTATACCCTCATTTTGGTTCTCTACTTCTAACTTATATTCTGTGAATATCTCAAAAGGTTCGGACTTGTGTTTCAACAGGAACATATGTCTGAATCTCGAGAGATCATCAGAGAACGTAACGAAGTACAAAGAACCATTCCTGGCATATGTAGACAGGGGACCTGACATACATCAACATGTATCATCCCAAGAGTTTACTAACTCTTTCTCTGTTTCCAGTAAACGGAGCTATGGTCATTTTATCTTTGTGACATGACTGGCAAGTTTCACAAGATGTAAATTCAAACTGATTTAAATATGCATCTACATGTAACTGTAGCTAGTCGGGTCGCATTGATATGACCTAGTCTACAATGCCTCAAGAAGGATTCGTTCATTTCTGAACTCTTCCTCTTGTGTGTGTTCCATATAATAAGAACTGTAGTTTGATTTAGAACATCAACGCTTTTAGATAACGTGCCTGAACCGATCAACTTTTGATATAGGAAATGTTCAAAACATTATCCAACAATACAAAATTTTATCATTTCTTTACTGATAAAGAGACTGATATGATTTTGTATATCAGGTTCGGTATCTAATAACATTCGTTCAGAATCAATGTATTGGTAATACAGGGTGACAGTGACCAACAGACTTGGCTGCAACACTTGCCCCGTTTTCTGCCTCATGACACTTATCACCCGTTCTCAGTTCTCTACCTTTCTGTAGCCCTATGTAACAAATTACATATCTAGGATCCTGATCTGGTATCATATACCCAGGACGTAAAGGACACTGAGAAACAGTTCTATATAATGAACACACCCGAAGATGATGCATCATTATGCACTCTCCTCGTTTGGGCGGCACGGGAAATCTGGTATTCCCCAATTTCCTGCTCTGTCTTATAACAATTATAAGTTGGAGCGGGACCAACGTTCCCCAGCTCAGTATAACAAGCGGGTTCGGTCAAATATCCGTATTATTATCTTGATTAAGGCGTGATATGGTCGCTACCTGGAGAGAGAGAGAAGAAAACACTCAGCGTGCGCTCTTGCAAGAATAGATTGGCTATTATTTTATCTAATCAGGATGGCTCCCACTGCTTTTTATCAAATCTTCCTTCAAACCCTAAAAGGAAAGACTAGCCGGGATTAATTACACACTACAAGTTCGCCAATCTTTCAGCCAGGCCAGTGTCGGTACTTTGAGGGAGGTCCCCCGTGCTTTCGCACGAACTTAATTACTGTAAATCTCGTTTTCCCAGAGGTGTAACCCCGTTGACACCTTTCTAGACACCTACTTGATCGGCTAATTGTAATGTATAAAACTCTCCCAGGAGTAATTCTTACTCGCAGCGGGTATCGGGATCCAACTATCTCATAGAAGGTATGCAATCTCATTGCAAATTTCAACACTTGAAATTCACGATAATATTTTGCCCCTAGCTCGCTATGACCTTGACGGAGGCCAAACAACCCATAGTCCGCTGGTCAAGTTCAACCCGTCATTTCCTGATTGAATTAAACCCACCCGCACGACCCTTGACGGAGGCCAAACAACGCCGTACGAATACCCTAATCCAATCGCATCATATGCTAGCAGATAAGCACTAGTTAGCTACCGTACACTACGCCTTGACGGAGGCCAAACAACCGCAGCACGAATACTAACTAGTACGTATCTAAAATGACGGAGGGCTACGACAGGTTTTTCTGAAAACCTATTGCGTAATGAACTTGATATCGCTGTAGGATCGAATGAATTTTGAAATGGACTGTTTTTTAGGCATTTCTAGTTTTGCTAAAGGAGTCACTCCCGGTGAAGGGATCGTCGGTCCTTTCCTCGTCGAATGAGGTGCAGGATATATCATATATATCACTATGCAAAGCAAAAACACTTAAAAGCAATCAAAAGACAAACCGAGTGTGTAGCATCTGCCAGTTATTGCTAAAGGAGTCACTCCCGGTGAAGGGATCTCGGTCCTTTCCTTATCGAATAAGGTGCAGGATATATCACATATACCTCTGTGCAAAGCAAGAACTGTAGCTACCTGTTTTATTTTGAAATTCGATTCTACAACATCTTAGGTTTCTTTTACTTTCATTAATCACATTAATGAAGTCCCATCATTTAAGTACCTAAACATCACAGATAAATACGACGTACACTTATGCCATCCGCATTCGCCTCGATGTCCTCTCGTGCACCGTTAGGTTAGGTAACTAACGGCAGAGCGGGGCAGGGCTAGCGCGGGTGTAAAACATAAGTAACGCCTATATAATATATCATATATACTATATAAAGTATCTATCACAGAACATCACATGATCACATCACAGATATCGCAGCAGAAGAATCATATGAAATATTGGATATACTAGGACATCCATGTTTTGAATACGAGCCAGTATAAAACACGGATTCCACGGTCATGATGAATAGCCAAACCCACACCCCTAGACCCCTACGAGAGCGGCAAGCAACCCTACCAATTCGAGAGTTAGGAGACCCGGACTCGACTCCTCGAGTTGGTCTCCCACTGGACTCTAGAACCCGGTTACTTGTGCCCTCCTCCTTGGGTCTATCCTAGTGCGGAAAAGTAAATAATATACAAACGGTGACTACTTCCGCAACCTGGAAGTGCCCCAATAAAAGAATATTACATACAAGTTTTTACATGAATGAAAATGAAAAACACTCATCTCACATAAAAAACCCCGGCTATTCAAACACGACGATCCAATATAACATATCCAGCAACACATAACATCACATGTCATCAACGTAAGTAAATATGCGCATCCCAATTGTCGTTGACATATAGCAACGAAACCAGCGATATCACATATTACACTTACGGTCACAGAAAAGAAAGTCTAAAACTACAACAGTTGGAATCCGCAACCACCTTAGACATCGCATGCCTGACCAAATGAATTACTTAGACATCACATGCCTAACAATTATAAACCCCGCATTTTAGTCTCATTATCGAAAACACTTTTCAATACCAAGTCGGGCAATTCAACAAGATTCCCGACATCCTGATCGAATGCTCATCGCAAACTTTAGTAGGCGGCCGCACCCCCGATACCGTCGACGAAGTGCACCAAGGCGGAACACCGCTACCGCGAGCACCCGGACGGATGCTTTCGGCGACGGGGTTCTCCTACGGTCACTTGGTCGGGGCTATGGAGTGAGGCTGTCTATTAAGTTTATCGGCGAGTATCCGCGTACGCTACGTGATTGCGACGGACTTTTGATCACATCAAAATTCCGCGGCAACCGATCAAGTGAGACTAAACTGCTATGTTTATAACATTCATTCAGTTATCTCATAACTCATTGTGAATTCCAATTATTGTATCCCATTCCAGATAAATAGAAAATGTTAAACTTTTCGATCGAACAGTCAAACACCCAAGTTTTCCCGATACAGATCAACACATGAAACAAGTCTAACAACATTCAGTTCGTGCCTCAGTACCAACGGTCCAGCCGTAGAAGGGTCAAGCCAACGCCTCACATGTGGCACGCCGTACTGCCCCAAACCCGAAGGTTCAAAGGGCAGTTCAAGACGGTCACATAATCGAGTTAAGGTTTGTTGTCTTCTAGAGGGTACATCGCGTTACTTGCACTACTTAGAACGTCGTTAAACTACGGAAAAATCCAACACTTGGAAATTTCCCGACAGGGAAAAAATTGGGTATTTATATCCGGTCGAACTTTTTAACATATTCTAAAATTTATCCGGAAAATCACACAGACAAAATTTGATAATCCGATTGAACATTCGAATCCCAATAGTACCCCAGAATACTCTGCTGTAGAGTCACAAAAAAAAATATCCCAGAAAATATAGCATTAAATTATATGAGTTACTGTGCAGAAATCATCATACAAGGGAACAGTAAGGCCGCGGAACCGCCGCATCATGCATAGCACGTGCCGCGGTTCCGCGGTGGAAAAGTCGACTTAGGCCCTCGTATTTCACAGTAATTCAAATAACACCCTGCTTGATTTTCTGCATATTTTTAATTGACAAAAATCCCATTTTTTAGAAAAAGTCCAGAGAGCTATTTTGGGGTTAGGTTTTCGGTTCGTCCGGCTTTCAAACCCCGTCTAGACTTCGCCTAAGGCTCTAGCTAGGCTCTGATACTACTGTAGGGTTCTTAGGCACCCTAATGAGGTCTCACAAGGCATCAACCATGCCAATTTCAAAAAATCTAGGTGCCGAGAAACCCTAATACAGATCGTTGGCTAAAGTTTAGGCGAAACTAGAAACTAGTTAACAACTTAACTATAAAGAATACGGAAATACAACCTTTGTAGATCCGGTGCTCCACCTCCATAGCTCCGCAACGAAGTCCCCTCGCTGTCCAAATGAGTTCCCGGGCTCTAGCGTCGGCTTCGTCGGAGAATGGGCAAGCTAGGTCGTCGATGTCCATGCCGAAGATGATCTACGTCGAGGCATCGCTAGATCAAGCTCCAACTTCACCAAGTCATGAAAACTTGTGAAGGAAACACACTCTACTACTTGGCAAGAGGTAGAGGATGAAGAAATAGGAAGTGGGTTCAATTTAGAATTGGATTTCTCACTCATTTCATCAAGTTGCCATTGATGAAGTGAAGGTTTCTTCATGGAAGAAGATGAAGAAGAAGAAGAAAGTATTATGATAAGTTATTAGAAAATATAAAATAAAAGAATACTTATCATAATCTTAACCTTAGTTAAGTGTAGAGAACTGACTAAGGTTGGGTTGAATGGTTAGGGTTATGGATGAGAACAAAAAAGTCATCAAGTCAAAGCTTCATGAAGCTTCAACTAAAAACAAATGAAGCCACCATTCATTTATCTTTCAATTTATTCATAATGAATAAATAAATAAGATAAGTGAATAAGTAAAACTCTAATCAACAACTTAACCTTGGTTTAATTCCTTACACTTTACCAAAAAGCATGCATCATCAAACATGATACAAGCAAGTGCACAAAATCATATCGCATATGCAATGCGCACATCCGAGTGAAAAAATCCATCTTAAAGTGAACCAATACTAGTTAATGCAAAGTAATATATCAAATATATAATTATGCATTAAATCATTAAATCAACACTTGATTTAACGATCCGGTCATATCGCATATAACCGACTAGTATTCTATGTATCGGCTTATCGAACCAACCCTTGATTCGATAACTAGGTTACATCTCATACAACCTTTCGATACATTCATCGCGAGAATGGAATACGGTATCACATACACGCATTATTCTCGGTCCCGCACATATCTCATATGCGCTCCTATTTCGTTTCGCTTGAGCCAGAAAACTTCTGTGTAGGACTCTAAAGACTCGTCAATACGCCGGCAGCAGGTGATGATCATATCAAGCACCCACAAGCCGCAAGCGGTCTGCTAAACGTAACGGCCACCCGGGTATTGAGCGATCAGAAGATCGACGAGCAAGCCCGCTCATACTCCTGTGAATCCAACCAGTAACACTACCGTACAGTCCGGTCTGATCGTCTGATATGTCGCATATCTTGCCTAGGGGTGGTAAACGTCAGACCCCAATAGCTCGATAAGTCGTGTCGATATGAGGTCTATAACAATTCGAGAAACTACTGGTAACACTTACCAGTAAATCTCAGCAACCATGGCCAGGGATTTCCTATTATAGCCAATCGAACACAGCGCAACATCAACTCCCTATACCGGGAGAGACGAATCCCCTCCTATCGCTCATTGCCTCCATGTGACTCGGGACTGTACCCAAAAACCACCATTTTGCACGCTTTCTTGGACGTGGTAAGATGGAAATCAAAGCACAGTAGGAACCACACAAGACTCTATGACGATCTCGGGTCAACAGACTACTCTGTACCAGTGTCACCAGAGAATTGCCATCTGATGTGAGGTATAATACCATCTGGGAGTTCTCGGCGAGTCCGTCCAGTGTACCCAGTCTCTACTGAGCACCCGTATATCATCTCTGATGTCAAACACCAATGGATATGGGATCATCCATCGCCCATCTGTATGGGTCGAGAAGGTATACGCTGGTCTACTCTGGTATATCGATGCCCCGTCTCGATACACCCACGACTAGGGACTTTGAAGGATGTACTTATGGACTACCATGTCCCCACTAGTATGATCCGCATCATACTCCAGGTAGTCAAGTACACATCCTAAGGGCTTTACCAACATGTAACAGAGAGACAATCAGTATACACGTTAAGGTAAAGAGTAACCAGATAGCATACTATCATGTCAAGCAAGAAAGTCCTCCCTATATATGTCCCAGCATCCACTACAATATACATCCTATGTATAGTAATGGCCTCTAGGGCATACATATAACTAACAGAAACTTATCACCCGTTCTCAGTTCTTTACCTATCTGTAGCCCATGTAACAAATTATATATGCGGGATCCTGATCTGGTATCTCATATCCAGGACGTAAAGAATACTGAGAAACAGTTCTGTATAATGAACACACCCGAAGATGATGCATCAGTATGCACTTTCTTCGTTTAGGCGGCACGGGAATTCTGGTAATCCCCAATTTCCTACTCTGTCTTATAACAATTATAAGTTGAAGCGGGACCAACGTTCCCCAGCTCAGTATAACAAGCGGGTTCGGTCAATAATCCGTATTATTATCTTGATTAAGGCATGATATGGTCGCTACCTGGAGAGAGAGAAAAGAAAACACTCAGCGTGCGCTCTTGCAAGATCAGATTGGTTATTATTTTATCTAATCAGGATGGCTCCCACTGTTTTTATCAAATCTTCCTTCAAACCCTAAAAGGAAAGACTAGCCGGGATTAATTACACACTACAAGTTCGCCAATCTTTCAGCCAGGCCAGTGTCGGTACTTTGAGGGAGGTCCCCCGTGCTTTCGTACGAACCTAATTAATGTAAACCTCATTTTCCCAGAGGCGTAACCTCGTTAACACCTTTCTAGACACCTACTTGATCGGCTAATTGTAATGTGTAAAACTCTCCCAGGAGTAACTCTTACTCGCAGCGGGTATCGGGATCCAACTATCTCATAGAAGGTATGCAATCTCATTGCAAATTTCAACACTTGAAATTCCCGATAATTTTGCCCCTAGCACCCTATGACCTTGACGGAGGTCAACAAACCATAGGCTACTAGTCAAGTTCAACCCGTCATTTCTTGATTGAATCAAACCCACCCGCACGAGCCTTGACGGAGGTCAACAAACGTAGCATGAATACTATGTAGGACTTATCTGAAATGACGGAGGGCTACGACAGGTTTTTCTGAAAACCTATTGCTTAATGAACTTGATATCGTTGTAGAATCAAATGATTTTGAAATGGAGTGTTTTTGAGGCTTTTCTAGTTTTGCTAAATGGGTCACTCCAGGTGAAGGGATCGTCGGCCCTTTCCTCGTCGAATGAGGTGCGGGATATATCATATATATCACTGTGCAAAGCAGAAACTATAGAAGCAATCAAAAGACAAAACGAGTGTGAAGCATCTGCCAGTTATTGCTAAAGGGGTCACTCCCGGTGAAGGGATCATCGGCCCTTTCCGCATCGAATAAGGTGCAGGATATATCATATATACCGCTGTGCAAAGCAAGAACTGTTGCTACCTGTTTTATTTTTGAAATTTGATTCTACAACATCTTTAGGTTTCTTTCCTTTCATTAATCACATTAATGAAGTCCCATCATTTAAGTCACCTAAACATCACAGATAAATACGACGTACACTTATGCCATCCGTGTTCGCCTCGATGTCCCCTCATTCACCGTTAGGTTAGGTGACTAACGGCAGAGCGGGGCAGGGCTAGCGCGGGTGTAAAACATAAGTAACGTCTATATAATATATCATATATACTATATAAAGTATTTCTCACAGAACATCAAATGATCACATCACAGATATCGCAGCAGAAGAATCATATGAAACATTGGATATACTAGGACGTCCGTGTTTTCAATACGAGCCAGTATAAAACACGGATTCCACGGTCGCGATGAATAGCCAAATCCACACCCCTAGACCCCTACGAGAGTGGCAAGCAACCCTACCAATTCTGGAGTTAGGAGACCCGGACTCGACTCCTCGAGTTGGTCTCCCATTGGACTCCAGAACCCGGTTACTTGTGCTCCCCTCCTTGGGTCTATCCTAGTGTGGAAAAGTAAATAATATACAAAGGGTGACATCTTCCAAAACCTGGAAGTGCCCCAATAAAAGAATATTACATACAAGTTTTTACATGAATGAAAATGAAAAACACCCATCTCACATAGAAAAAACCCGGCTATTCAAACACGACGATCTAATATAACATATCCAGCAACACATAACATCACATATCATCAACGTAAGTAAACATGCGTATCCCAATTGTCGTTGACATATAGCAACAAAACCGGCGATATCACATATTACACTTACGGTCACAGAAAAGAATGTGTAAAACTACAACAGTTGGATTCCGCAACTTGCATAGACATCGCATGCCTAACCAAATGAATTCCTTAGACATCACATGCCTAACAATTATAAACCCTGCATTTTAGTCTCATTATCGAAAACTCTTTTCAATATCAAGTCGGGCATTCCAACAGGATTCCCGACATTCTGATCGAATGCTCGTCGCAAACTTTAGTAGGTGGCCGCACCCCCTGATACCGTCGACGAAGTGCACCAAGGCGGAACACCGCTACCGCGAGCACCCTTACGGATGCTTTCGGCGACGAGGTTCTCCTACAGTCACTTTGTCGGGGCTTTGGGGTGTGGCTGTCTATTAAGTTTACCCGGCGAGTATCCGCGTACGCTACGTGATTGCGACGGACTTTTGATCGCATCAAAATTCCGTGGCAACCGATCAAGTGAGACTAAAGTGCTATGTTTATAACATTCATTCAGTTATCTCATAACTATTTGTGAATTCCAAATATTGTATCATATTCCAGATAAACAGAAAATGTTAAACTTTCCGATCGAACAGTCAAACACCTAAGTTTTCCAGAAACATCTCAACACATGAAATAAGTTTAAGAACATTCACTTCATGCCACAGTACCAACGGTCCAGCCGTAGAAGGGTCAAGCCAACGCCTCATATGTGGCACGCCGTACTGCCCCAAATCCTAAGGTTCAAAGGGCAGTTCAAAACTGTCACATAATCGAGTTAAGGTTTGTTGTCTTCTAGAGGGTCCATTGCGTTACTTGCACAACTAAGAACGTTCTCAAACTACGGAAAAATCAAACACTTGGAAATTTCCCGGCAGGGGAAAAAGTGGGTATTTATATCCGGTCGAACTTTTTAACAGTTTCTAAAATATCCGGAAAAACATAAACGAAGTTAAATTATCCGATCAAATTAACGAACCCCCAATAAAACCCTAGAAAACTCAACACTTGAGTGGAATTAAAAAATTCCCATAAAAAATTGCCAAGAAAGGACCTAAGAATAAATATATGAAATTTCAGGGACTAAGTCCAAATTTTGGCCGCGGAACCGCCGCCAAACCTATGGTTTCGCCGCGGTTCCGTGGTCAAATTATTGACTTAGTGGACCGTACTTCACAGTAATTCTTAGTTTTTCCTGCTTGTTTTTCTGAGAATTTTTAATTCACAAAAATCCACTGTTTTGAAAAATGTACAGAGAAGGGTTTTGTCGGGGTTTACGGGTTCGATCGGACTTCTAACTTCATCTACACTTCGCCTAAACCTCTAGCTAGGCTCTGATACCACTGTAGGGTTCCTAGGCACACTAAAGAGGTCTCACAAGGGATCAACCATGCCAAATTCAAAAATTTCTGGTGCCGAGAAACCCTAATGCGATCGTTGTCTATAGTTTAAGGCAAAACTACAACTAGTTAACAACTTAACTGCAAAGTGAAAAGGGCTACAATCTTTGTAGATCTGGTCCTCCACTTCCTAAGCTCCATGATGATGTCTCTCCGCTGCGATCATCGGATCCCGGACTCTAGCGATGGTTTCGTCGAAGAAATGATCGGGCTAGGTCGTCGACTTCGATGCCGAAGATGATCTACGTCGAGGCAACTCAAGATCAAGCTCCACTTTCACCAAGTCATGAAATTTGTGAGGAAAACACCCTATACTTCATGGCAAGTGGTAGAGGATGAAGAAATAGGAAGTGGGTTCACTTTGGTTTTGGATTTCTCACTTGATTTCAACACTTGATATTTTTCAAGAAAAGCTTTTCTTTTTCTCTTGAAGAAGAAGATGAAAAAGAATGAAAAAGAATAATGAATTAAAAAAAAATCAAGTGATGGTTATCATTTTGTAACCATGGGTGAGTGTAGAGAATGAACTAGGGTTAAGTTGAATGGTTAGGTTAAAGGAAAGAAACAAAATGGTTTCTTCTTCAAAGCTTCATGAAGCTTAAACAAAAGACAAAGCAATCCACCATTTCATTTTCCTTTGCCAAAATGAATAAAGAGAATAAATAAATAAGTAAATCAAAACCCTAACCATTAACATAACCATGGTTTAATCATACACACCCAAGTTTACGTGTTTCATCAAACATGATACAATCCAGTGCACAAAACTATATCATATATACAATGTGCAAAATCAAGTGAGATAATCAATCTTAAGTGAACCAATAAAAGTTAATGTAAAGTAATATATCAAATATATAATTATACATTAAATCATTAAACCAACACTTGATTTAATGATCCGGTCATATCGCATATAACCGACTAATATCAAGTGTATCAATGTATCGAATCAACACTTGATTCGGTATCCCGGCTATATCATATATAACCGTCCAATGATACAAATCGCGAGAATAGAATACAGTATCACATACTGGTATTATTCTCGGTCCCGCACATATCTCATATGCGCTCCTATTTCGCTTCGCTTGAGCCAGGAAATCTCTGTGTAGGACTCTAAAGACTCGTCAATACGCCGGCAGCAGGTGATGATCATATCAAACACCCACAAGCCGCAAGCGGTCTGCTAAACGTAACGGCCACCCGGGTATTGAGCGATCAGAAGATCGACGAGCAAGCCCGCTCACACTCCTGTGAATCCAACCAGTAACAGTTACCGTACAGTCCGGTCTCGTCGTCTGATATGTCGCATATCTTGCCTAGGGGTGGTAAACGTCAGACCCCAATAGCACTATAAGTCGTGACGATATGAGGACTATAACAGTTCGAGAAACTACTGGTAACACTTACCAGTAAATCTCAGCAACCCTGGCCAGGGATTTCCAATTATAGCCAATCGAACACAGCGCAACATCAACTCCCTATACCGGAAGAGACGAATCCCCTCCTATCGCTCATTGCCTCCATGTGATTCGGGACTGTACCCAAAAACCACCGTTTTGCACGCCCTCTTGGACGTGGTAAGGTGGAAATCAAAGCACAGTGGGAATCACACAAAACTCTATGACGATCTCGGGTCTACAGACTAACCTGTACCAGTGTTACCAGAGTACTGCCATCTGACGTAAGGTATAATACCATCTGGGAGTTCTCGGCGAGTCCGTCCAGTGTACCCAGTCTCCACTGAGCACCCGTATATCATCTCTGATGTCAAACACCAATGGATATGGGATCATCCATCGCCCATCTGTATGGGTCGAGAAGGTATACGCTAGTCTACACTGGTATATCGATACCCCGTCTCGATACACCCACGACTAGGGACCTTGAAGGATGTGCTTATGGACTACCATGTCCCCACTAGTATGATCCGCATCATAGTCCAGGTAGTCAAGTACACATCCTAAGGGATTTACCAACATGTAACAGAGAGACAATCAGTGTACACGTTAAGGTAAAGAGTAACCAGATAGCATACTATCATGTCGAGCAAGAAAGTCCTCCTTATATATGTCCAAGCATCCACTACAATATACATCCTATGTATAGTAATGGCCTCTAGGGCATACATATAACTAACAGTGGGTTCACTTTGGATTTGGATTTCTCACTTGATTTCAACACTTGAAATTTTCTAGCAAGGTTTTCTTTTCTTCATGAAAAAGAAGAAGAAGAAAGAAAAATGAATTATTTTAAAAAAGAAAATTCAAGTGAAGACTTATCATTTAGCAACTATGGGTGGGCAAACTCATGTAGAGAGTAAACTAGGGTTTAGGTAATGGTTAGGTTAAAGGATAAAACAAAATGGTAGACTTTTTCAAAGATGCATAAAAAGCTTCATGAAGCTTCAAGCATAAAACAAGAAAAGCCACCATTTTGTTTAATCAAAATAAATAAAGAAAATAAAAGCCTAACCATTAACCTAAACTTGGTGTAAGTCATACACACACCCAAGTTTGCATGTATCATCAAACATGATACAGACTAGTGCACAAAAATATATCACATATACAACTTGTGCACATCAAGTGAGAAAATCAATCTTAAGTGAACAAATACTAGTTAATGTAAAGTAATATATCAAATATATAATTATACATCAAATCATTAAATCGATACTTGATTTAATGATCCTGTCATATCGCATATAACCAACTAATATCAAGTGTATCAATGTATCGAATCAACATTTGATTCGGTAACCCGGCTATAACATATATAACAGTCCGTTGATACAAATCGCGAGAATAGAATACAGTATCACATACTGGTATTATTCTCGGTCCCGCACATATCTCATATGCGCTCCTATTTCGTTTCGCTTGAGCCAGGAAACCCCTGCGTAGTGTAAGCCCGCGGGGGCGCCCCGGCCGTCGATCCGACGCCGGAAAACGCGGAAAACAAAAACTTTACGAACTTTGCAGCCGGCACATCCGCGGTCTTTTTACCCGGATCGGGCTATTAACCTAGCTAGCTAGCAAAAAGAAAAGAGTAGAGATGCTATACCAAGCGATCCGTGTCCTTCGGTCTTCGTCTCCACTCCGATCTCTTGCGGAATCTCCGTCACCTCCTCGCTCGTCGGAAAGGGGCACCACGTAGCCGGAATCTTTTACGGGCTCCCGCCTCTTGACCGAGGCAACTCGGGCGCGAAGTTGGCTAGCCGACGCGTCCAAGACTTGCTATAGAATAGTGTAGTAAACTTGTCTCTTGGGGTTCTTGAAGTTGCCATGGAGGATGGAGGTGAGAAAAAGATGAGCTTTGAGAATGGAACTTTCATTTTTGGATGAATGGAATAATGAGATTAAGATATTTGCCACCATCAAAAATAATCCCCTCCTTCACCATGAAGTGGCCGGCCCCTCTTCTCACAAAGAAGATTGGAGAGAGAAAAAGAAAACTTCTCTCCTTTTTCATAATGAGAAAAAGAAAATGATATATCAAAATGGTCAAA
The DNA here is from genome assembly GCA_030015575.1 of Agapanthus africanus. Taxonomy (NCBI): domain Eukaryota; kingdom Viridiplantae; phylum Streptophyta; class Magnoliopsida; order Asparagales; family Amaryllidaceae; genus Agapanthus; species Agapanthus africanus. The sequence goes on along the minus strand of JASDDO010000024.1, from coordinate 712,217,525 downwards.
CCAATTTTCATATCAATCCACTCACTAACCATCATGAAAAAGCAAATGAATGGACAAGAAAAGAATATCATCATGATGCAAGTCTCATCAAAAGCAACATATGCAAGAAAGCCCCTCACAACAAAGTTAATTGCAAACTTGCAATTAACCCCCTCCAACGAAAAGTCCGGCCGAGAAGGAATAAAAGAAAAACCGGCCGGAACGGAATACAAACTGGCAACTTCATAAAACCGATCCCGTAATAAATTACAGGAAAACCCCGCTACTGCAAATACATGCCCGCATTTGTATTCGCACTGAACACAAATGCAAAGAGACAAAACTACACCATCAAATACTAGAATCCGGCTTAAGCCAAAGCCGGCTAGTAAAAACTGTCCGATCACGATCCGTGCAATACCGCACGTATCTGATCGAACCCTGCCATATCTCCATACGGCCTCTACAGCGTTTCGCCCGAAACTTGAGTAACTGTCTGTGGTGGACTCTAAAGACTCGTCAATACCTTGGCTGTGGATTTAACCACTAGCACGTCAGAGGTATAAGCCAATACGTGACGGGCCACCAGGTATTGACCAAATGGGACGTCGATGAGGAAGCTCACCCCGACACCCAACTGAGCCTGTCAGTGACAATATCCGTACAGTCCGGTCCGTTCGTCTATGAGCATCGCATGGCGGGCCTAGGGGGTTGGTAAAAGTCAGACCCCCAAAAGCGGTACAAGTCGTGTCGGAGTGTAGCCCAGAACACCCTGAGATACTACTGGAATACCTACCAGCAAATCTCCTGCCTTGGCTAAGGACTTTTCATGTTCTGGCTCTCCTAGACACAGCACGACCTCACCCCCAATACCGGGAGAGACGAACCCCTGCAGATCCGCTCACTGCCTCCATGTGGCTCGGGACTGTACCCAACTAAAACCTGTTTGCACGACTCCTTTGAGCCGTGGTAGGGTAGTAATCAAAGTACAGTGGGAACTCACACGAGACAAATGACGATCCCAGGTCGATGAACTAACCTGTACACATGTCACCTGGGAACTGCTATCTGACGTCTGGTATATCCCAACTAGCAGGTTCCCGGCGAGTCCTGTCCGGTGTACTCATAACCCAATGAGCACCTGTATACATCTTAGGTGAACCAACTGACACCAGTGGCTTGTGAGACCGGCCACCGCCCCTCGTCGGGGTCTCGACTGTATACACTAGTCTACTCTGGAGAAACGATGCCCTGTCTCGAATCTCCCACGACTAGGGACCTTTTAAGGATGTGCTTATAGACCCCAGCTCCCACTTATATGATCGCCCTCATACTGCTGGAAGTCAAGCAAGAATCCTAGGGGCTTTATCAACGTGTAATAGCGACTCGTAAGGTCACCTAAAGCAGTACACGATGATAAAGATAAACCAGATAGCATACTATCATCTTGAGTAAGACTGTCCTACCGGGATAGGTCCTCCCCTCAATCATTGCAATCACGTGCCTGTGACCCAATAATTGACTCTGAGGGCACTATCTCCAACACGTAGGACTCTAAAGACTCGTCAATACGCCGGCAGTAGGTGATGATCATATCAAACACCCACAAGCCGCAAGCGGTCTGCTAACCGTAACGGCCACCCGGGTATTGAGCGATCAGAAGATCAACGAGCAAGCCCGCTCACACTCCTGTGAATCCAACCAGTAACACTTACCGCACAGTCCGGTCTGTTCGTCTGATATGTCGCATATCTCGCCTATGGGTGGTAAACGTCAGACCCCAGTAGCTTGATAAGTCATGCCGATGTAAGGTCCATAACAAGCACGAAACTACTGATAACACTTACCAGTAAATCAGTGCAACCCTGGCCAGGGATTTCCAGTTATGGCCAATTGAGCATAGCGCAACATCAACCCCCAATACCGGGAGAGACGAATCCCCTCCTATTGCTCATTGCCTCCATGTGAATCGGGACTGTATCCAAAAACCACCTGTTTGCACGACTTAGTAGAGCCGTGGTAGGGTGAAAATCAAAGCACAGTGGGAGACACACAAGACTCTATGACGATCTCGGGTCAACAGACTAAGCTGTACCAGTGTCACCAGAGAACTGCCATTTGACGTGAGGTATAATACCATCTAGGAGTTCTCGGCGAGTCCGTTCAGTGTACCCAGTCACCACTAAGCACCCGCATACCATCTCTGATGTCAAACACCAATGGATTTGGGATCATCCATCGCCCATCACATGGGTCGAGAAGATATACGCTAGTCTACTCTGGAATATCGATGCCCCGTCTCGATATTCCCACGACTAGGAACATTGAAGGATGTACTCATTGACTACCCAGGCCCCACTAGTATGATCTACATCATAGTCCTGGAAGTCGAGTATACATCCTAAGGGCTTTATCAACTTGTAACAAAGAGACAAAAAGTATACATGTTAAGATAAAGAGCAACCAGATAGCGTACTATCATGTCGAGCAAGAAAGTCCTACCTATATATGTCCCAGCATCCACTATAATATACATCTCATGTACAGTAATGGCCTCTAGGGTATACATATAACTAACACTGCTTACCCAGTTGTTCCTAGCCATCGGCATTCAGCATTGCGACACGTATGCGGTAGCTGTGGATGCAGCCATACTGGTGGAGTAGCGTCTATCTGAGTCATCGGTTGTTCCGGAACCGAAGAGGGCCCGTACTGGTATAGCAGCCAGGAGGCAGAGGTTTAGATTCCGAGACAGAGTTCGTTCGGACACTGGGAGTACCAGAGACGTGGGACGTGGCCAGTTGTTCAGTACTTTTTCCCAGGAGGGTCGGCCGTCGACATATAGGTGTTTTGGATATGGCAGTTTACAGCACCTCGTGAGGGATTGTACAGTGGTGCGTCAGAGAGGGCCAGCAGTTCCCCAGGTTACCTTACCACCTTCTCCGCCTCAGAGAGCGTTGCCTCTTATTCCTGTTGTTGCGCCGTGTCAGATTCATGCTCAAAGAGGTCGTGGTCGTGGTGGATTTGTGCCGAGAGGGCGAGGTGGCAGAGGCAGAGGACAGCCATTAGCCGGTAGAGGATAGGCTCGGGTTTTTGCCTTGACTCACCAGGACGCTCAGGCGTCCAATGTTGTGGTTTCAGGTACCCTTTCTGTATGTTCCTTTGATGCACATGTTCTTTTTTATCCGGGATCTACGCATTCGTATGTTTCTACGCACTTCGTGCCGAGGTTGGGCCGAGAGTCGTGTTTTCTAGATCAGCCGCTTGTCGTGACTACTCATGTAGGAGAGTCGTTTGTTACACGACAAGTGTTCCGGTCGTGTGCTGTCCGTTTAGGAGACAGATATTTGCCCATCAACTTGATCCTTCTTGAGATGTTGGACTTTGACGTTCTGCTGGGCATGAACTGGTTAGCTACTTGCTACACGTCCATGGACTGCCGCGAGAAGACAGTTAGGTTTTGTTTTCCCGGCGAGTCAGTGTTTGTTGTGCAGGGGGACCGTGGTGCCGCCCCTCACAGTTTGATTTCTGTCCTGTGCGCTAGTCGGCTTTTGAGGAGGGGATGTCGGGGATTCTTGGCTTTCATTCATGATACTGGAGCCACAGTAGAGTCGTTGGACCAGGTTCCTACCGTGCGAGAGTTTCCCGATGTCTTTCCCAATAAGTTACTTGGGTTGCCGCCAGAGCGCGATATTGAGTTCTGCATTGATCTGATTCCTGGCACGGAGCCTATTTCTATACCGCCTTATTGGATGGCTCCGGCAGAGCTTAGAGAGCTTAAAGATCAATTGCAAGAGTTGCTTGATAGGGGACTTGTGCGTCCGAGTGTTTCGCCTTGGGGAGCTCTTGTTCTGTTCGTCAAGAAGAAGGACTGCAGTTTGAGGCTGTGTGTGGACTATCGTCAATTGAACCGAGTTACGGTGTGGAAAAGGTGTCCTTTACCTCGCATTGACGATTTATTTGATCATCTCCAGGGTGCGAAATATTTTTCTAAGATTGATTTGCGTTTGGGTTATCATCAGTTGCGGGTTCGGAATGATGACATTTCGAAGACTGCTTTTCGTACGCGCTATGGGCATTATGAGTTTTTGGTGATGTCTTTCGGACTCACCAATGCGCCAACAGCGTTCATGGATCTGATGAACTGGATTTTCAGGCCGTTCCTCGACCAGTTTATTATTGTGTTTATTGATGATATACTGGTCTACTCTAGGAGTCGTGAGGAGCATGAGCAGCACTTGAGGATTGCTTTGCAGATATTGAGAGAGCACCAACTGTATGCTAAGTTCTCGAAGTGCGCGTTTTAGCTTGATAGTGTTGACTGTTGCGCCATGGCAGCGCCCCGGCCTCGTACTCGAGGCCAAAATGCGGAATCAAAAATTTTTCCTTACTCGGAAACCGGCGCTACCGCGGACAATGAAAACCCGGATCGTAACCATTAACCTAATGCTAGCAATCAAGAGATAGGGTGAGAAGTATACCGAGTGATCCGTGTCCTCCGGTCTTCTCGTCATCATCCCGATCTCCCGCGGAAAGTCTTGCCTCCACATCGTCGCCTCCTCGCCGGAAAGGGCACCACAACGCCTGTGTCTTTTATGGGCTCCCGCCTCAATACCGAGGCAACTCGGGCATGAAGCCGGCAACTCGACATGCTCAAGATATGCTGTAGAATGTGTAGTAGATCATGCTAGTCTCATTTGGGGTTTGTTGCCTTTGAAGATGATGGAGGAATCAAGACTAGAAAAATGGTGCTTGCAATTTTCTAGCATGAAAATGAGATCAAGAAGAATGAAACTCTCAAGAATGAAGAACTCTCTCCTTCTTCTTCTCTCTTTCTTTTTCTTCTTCTCTCTTTTCTAATGAAAAACTTATCATCTCAAAAAGGTGGAGGAAGAAGAATATATGAAACAAGAGGGAGGTGAGTGTAGGAGAGTATGAAGGGTGACCATAAACAAACATAATCATCACAAACTCACATCAACCATTCTAATCAAATCTCATCACAATATAGCATGAAAAGATGAAGGAAAAGAATGGAATAAAAAGATGCTCTCATCTTACAAAAAAACCCTCCACAAATGTAATTTGCAAAACTGCAAATAACCCCCTCCATCAGAAAAGTCCGGCCGGGAAAGAACAAAGAAAAACCGGCCGGAACGGAATGCAAACTGGCAACTCCAGAAAACTGGTCCCGTAATAAATTACAGGAAAACCCCTATACTGTGCATACACACCCGCATCTGTATTCCGTCCGGATACAAATGCAATGAGACAAAATCTACACTGTACTAGACTAGGACCGGCTTAAGCCAAAGCCGGCTAGTAAAATCCGTTCGATCCTGATCCGTGCAATACCGCACGTATCAGATTAAACCCTGCCATATAACTATACGGCCACTAGTACAAAAATGTCCGATCCTGATACGTGCAATACCGCACGTATCTGATCGGACCCTGCCATATCTCCATACGGCCTCTACAGCGTTTCGCCCGAAAGCTTGAGTAACTGTAAGTGTGGTGGACTCTAAAGACTCGTCAATACTATGGCTGTGGATTTAACCACTGGCACGTCAGAGGTATAAGCCAATACGTGACGGGCCACCAGCTATTGACCAAAAGGGACGTCGATGAGCGAACTCATCCTGACACCCTACTGAGCCTATCAGTGACAATATCCGTACAGTCCGGTCCGTTCGTCTATGAGCATCGCATGTCGGGCCTAGGGGGTTGGTAAAAGTCAGACCCCCAAAAGCGGTACAAGTCGTGTCAGAGTGTAGCCCAGAACACCCTGAGATACTACTGGAATACCTACCAGTAAATCTCCTGCCTCGGCCGAGGGCTTTATGTAATGGCTCTCCTAGACACAGCGCGACCTCACCCCCAATCCCGGGAGAGACGAACCCCTGCAGATCCGCTCACTGCCTCCATGTGGCTCGGGACTGTACCCAACTAAAACCTGTTTGCACGACTCCTTTGAGCCGTGGTAGGGTAGTAATCAAAGCACAGTGGGAACTCACACGAGACAAATGACGATCTCAGGTCGATGAACTAACCTGTACACATGTCACCAGGGAACTGCTATCTGACATCTGGTATAAGACCAACTAGCAGGTTCCCGGCGAGTCCTGTCCGGTGTACTCATAACCCAATGAGCTCCTGTATACATCTTAGGTGAACCAACTGACACCAGTGGCTTGTGAGACCGGCCACCGCCCCTCGTCGGGGTCTCGACTGCATACACTAGTCTACTAATGGAGTATCGATGCCCAGTCTCGAAACTCCCACGACTAGGGACATTTTAAGGATGTGCTTTTAGACCCCAGCTCCCACGTATATGATCGCCATCATACTGCTGGTCGTCAAGCAAGAATCCTAGGGGCTCTATCAACGTGTAATAGCGACATGTCAGGTCACCTATAGCAGTACACAATGATAAAGATAAACCAGATAGCATACTATCATCTCGAGTAAGACTGTCCTACCGGGATAGGTCCTCCCTCAATCATTGCAATCACGTGCCTGTGATCCAATAATTGACTTTGAGGGCACTATCTACAACAATCTCCCACTTGCACTCAAGGCTAATTATTGCGATGTCGCATACTCACAGCCCGGGTGATACCGAACACCCAACTCCTCTACTAGTCAGTCTCACAAAGCTCGTTTGCGAAACTATTGCGTTCGAGGAACAGCCTCAGTGAGTGGATCCGCTGTGATGTTTCTTTCTATGTCTCTCTATATCTCAAGTTCGCGGAGAAAGCCATCTCCCGAAATGAGCAATACCTGTCTTGGAATGTCTGGATGTCTGATGGGACATAGTTCATAAATGAACTCCAAATCCAAACTTCTTAGACTGTATCATCAACTGAACTTAATCAGTATCCTGCGCCATGCCTCCCTCAGTATTGCCTTGGACCACCTGTCCAAAATACTGTCCCTCGTCAGAAGGAGAACTATAACTCTGACAACCTCCTTGTCGTCCATGTCACCTTGGAAGCCTGGAGTGATAACCGTCTCCTAAAGGAGGCAGCCGTTATCATATCCCTAGAACATTCACTTATGTTCTAAAACTGCTTCTGACTGTTCCTCCAGGATTGGATCAATATCAACTTATTGCACCTACTGCAAGAACAACATCTGGTGTGGTACTTGACATCTCATGATTGACTCAATTGCCTAAGCAAGTGATCTGTCAATCATGCGTATCCCTCTCCCCTTTAGTCTGTAAGACACCTTTAGAGAGGGTGACTCCATTACCTGTAGGTACACTACCATGCCAGGAGTCGTCCATTCTAAATACTCATAGAATGCTGTCAAGGTACCCTGATTGGGAAACCACCCAAATCTAGATCTAAAACCATAGGTCTAGTAACCAGTATGTCTGATATAATATCCAAGTCCCATGTGGAGAAAACACTGTGTGACGACCAAAGTATAACCGATCGTAGTATAGGAATATCACTTCCTACTACCTTCTCAACAGATCCATCCCCTATTCTGATGACGTCAAACCCATGACTGTCACATCAGAAACAGATGATCTAACTCCGCTATATCTGCTTTAGTCTATAAATAGACATAAGCATGAAGTCCACCAATGCTTCCGCTGCTCCCATTGACTACGACAACCCTCTGCCAGAGTCATATAGACGTGCACTTCTAAAGCTAGTTTAGAACGACGCTATACTCATCCTCCTGCCGGGTCTCGCAGCCTGGAACAACAACAATGGCAAGTGTGGGTAAACAAGAACTTCCCTGTCACCGTCCTTGAGGCTACCGGAGTACCTCTCGGGTGCCTGAAGTTACCCACCTTATCTGCGGAGTGGCCAATGGAATGTCAAATCAGATTGAATCTTTAGGTTCCTTATTAAATCTTCAGTAATCGTTTGCGGTTCTGGAATCACTTCCAGTTCTACCATACTCCCACTGCTGTTTTTGAAAAAATCCATTTTTAATAAAACTGTGGCGAGTCTAGAACAATATTTCTATTGATCTGCCAGATGGTAGAAAATCAACCATCGTCATAGCCTGGGTCAACCCACAAACAGCCATTACAGAAACGTGCCTTGAGTTATCCATAGTCTGGTTTTAAGCATAAGCCGGACAACTCCCCGTACCTTAACATCGTTAAGATATGAACTGTTCTATATCCAATATAGAAACAGAGGCACTGATTTAATTGAACCAGATTCAAATCATGCAGCTGTCTCCAGTGCATGTAAACTAAATGGAAGGAGGCCGATCAGCGTTACTCAACTTAGGAGTACTTCCAATTATGAGTAACCTGAAAGAGAAGCAATTTCTCTTTATCATTACTATCAACTGAATACCATACACAAGTATCTACATCTTCGATCACCTTGAAGAATCCCGATACTTGCTACACCTGGTTCTCTACTCTATTCAAATACCTATAACTCCTCAAAACTTAGACCCTATGTTTCTACGAAACACATGTCTAAGAACTAGAGAAGTTAAAAGTAAACAGAATATAGTATGAGGACCAACCCCTCTGTCCTAATGGACACTGGACAACATACAATACTCTGTATAAGTCCGCTGAGTCTAACAACTCTTTCACTGTGCGTCGTAGGTTGAAAACTGTACTTATGGTTAAGAAGAATTACACCGCTGTTCAATGCTCCTTACCTAACCATCCACTGATATAGGTAAATGTCATAGACATAATTTCAAAAGGTATATCTCACTCTATAAAAATAGACGTACAGATATATCAATTTGAAATTGGTGCATAACAACGGATATTCAAAACCAAATATTTGCCGACCGGCAAACAACCCAGGTGGCTTCCTCAAATATCACCAATTACAACGAATCGCGATATAATGAGGATGGTCACCTAATTCCCAATAACTTACTCCCACTCATCATCTGTAAAACCATACAGATGTGAGAATCATACCTGGTAAATACATACCCTGGAGTAAGTATCTAATCGGGAAATCAGTTTTCTTTTAACATTACACAGTGAAACCGAAACATTGAAATGTTTCGGTGGGGTATTCCGGTATTCTTAGTAATGCCTCTTCCATTATCCCAGATTCACAACTATAACCGTATAATTCTTTGCCACCTCTCCAAATCCCTTTATATGTCTTTAGTCATTACCTTCTGTACACCCCTTTAGGCCAATTGGTTTTCTTCCCTCCCTACCGTTCGGCACCAGCCTATGGTTTGGAAGAAGACTATCTAAAAAGCATAAAGGGTGTACTGTCCTAATCCTAGGAGCACTCGCAATGCGAGAGAAGGTGAAGATAAAAGACACCTGAATGTACTTTATTCGTATTTCTCCTGAACCATAATCCATCCCCGAACTGGAACAAGTTCCTTTCGAGTTCGTATATAACCATACGATGGAGTATCCAAATAAACTGTGGATCTTCGTAGTGATACGGAGTGTCCTGGATAAATACAAAGGTGATTTAGGATTGGCGAAGAAATACTTGGTTTGGTCGTGAATATCAGTCGCAATTTACTTTGCCCTCTCACTAATCCCTTTCTTTTGTCTTAATCTTAATACCTTCTGCACACCGTTTAGGCTAATTGGTTTTCTTCATTCCCTACCGGTCGGCACCAGCCTAAGGTTTGGAAGAAGACTATCCAATTTGCGCAATAGGTGTACTATCTCCTAAACTAAGGAGTACTCACAACTTGAGAGAAGGTAAAAGGGAAAAGACAACTGAATAGTCCTATCCGTTTTCTACAGAACCAGAAACCATCCTCGAAGTCCTTCGAGTTCGTATATAACCATACGATGGTTTTTTCCAATGGAAGTGGACGTTCGTAGCAATACGGGGTGTCCTGGAGAAAAGGGTAAAAGTAGGAGTGGCAATGAGGTCTGCAACTCTGACAATCCAAAATCCTGTGTTAAGTAGGTTCAGTCAACTTGGTCACTGAGTCATAGTCCAGGGTCGGGTCAATGGTCGCAGCCAGAGAGAGAGAAAAGAAACACTCAGCGTGCACTCTAACCTAGATCAGAATGGTTACCAATTTATCTAATCAGGAAACCTCCCACTGTACCTCAAATTCTCCTCCAAACCTGAAAGAAGAATTAGTCGGGATCACCCGAGGAGTAAACCAACTCATCAGTGGGAATTGGGATCCAACTATCATCGCATGATAACTTGACGGAATCCACTCAAGTCACCACACTCCAGAAGGTATGAGCATGCTTGGCAAGTTTCAGTTCTTTTGAAACTCCCGATGTGATTTTTACCCCTAGGACCCAAGTGACCTTGACGAATAATCAACAAATCAAAAGGTCCTAGTCAAGTTCAACCCATCATTATCTTGATTGCGTTAAACCCACCCGCACGACCCTTGACGAATAATCAACAAAGTCGCACGACTGTCCTAACCAATCCACATATCCATGCGACAGAAAGCATTACAGAGCTACCGCACACTACGCCTCGGCGAATAGCAACGACAAACGTAGCGCGAATACTAAGCAATACTAATCCGAAATGACGGAGGGCTACGAATGGTTTCTGGCGAAAACCTTTAACGTAATGAACTTGATATCGTTGAAGGAACTGGATAACTTTTATAAAAATATAGTGACGAAAAATTTTACTAAAGAGGTCACTCCCGGTGAAGGGATCTCGGCTCTTTCCCCGTAGAATGAGGTGCAAGATATTCCAACTGAATACCACGATGCAAAGCAAAAGTAATCGGCTATAGTGAAGCTATTGCCCTGATGCAAACTTCTGTCCAAGGGGTCAATCCCGGTGAAGGGATCTCGGCCCTTGCCTCGTCGACTGAGGAGCAGGATATTCCAAATGAATACCACGATGCAAAACAAAAGTGAACGTCCTTGCAATAACAGCTTTTTGAAAAATTGTTCCAACAACATCAGAATAGGTTTGTTTAGCTTGCATTGATCCGAATCAACGCAGTCCCATCAATTGATCACACCAATAAAGAACGAAAATATACTGATGTACGTATATGCCATCCGCATTCGCCACTGGGTCCCGTCATCACCCGTTAGGTTACTTAACTAACGACAGAGCGGGGACTGGACTAGCGCGGATGAAAAACATATACAACATCTATTAATATATATACCAATATATAGTATTTCGCTCAAGGCGTGAATAAAAATGCAACATCACAGAAATGTACAGCATCACAGAACAATATAGATATCTGGAAGCCTCGGGTTTCACAGAGCCGCTGCTGAAACCCGACGTTCCCCTGGTCGTGTGGATAGCCTGTGCAATGAAAACCTAGACCCCTACGGGCGCGGCAAGTCACCCGCCAAAACCTGAAGCGAGGCAGCCCCCTCCAGCACCGTGAATGGACCACCCAGCACTCCATGGAATCCGGCAACTTGGGCACCCCTCCTGGGTCAACCTGTACCCCTACGAGTGCGGCGAATAGCCCGCCAATCCCAGAGTGAAGCCCCCTCCGTCTCAATGCCATGAGATGCGGGCCCGTTGCGCTCTAGAACCCGGCTATCCATGCACCCCTCCACGGGGTAATCCTAGTACAGAAAGTAAAATATACATACACCGGGTACATCGACCGCAACCAGGTCGTGCCCCAAAAGAATAATACAAACAGACAGTGACGGCAGTCCACATGTCGGACGCTCGCCCCGCAATATCAAATGTACATAATACAACACTGTACTAACATTGCAACCAGGCTATCCCCCACGACCGATCCGCAACATCACAGCATAAACATAGAACATCAACGTGAAAGTCACGTTCGCAAATCCGTCTAACCGGGCTATAGCAGTTAGACCGGATTTACCGATCGAGTGACATTCACGGTCGCAGATATAATGTAAATACTGTGAAATAATGTGTTTAAAATTTTCCGATTGACCAAAAATTAACAAGTGGGCCCCCAATCAAAACTGTAGCACTCACAGAAAACCTGGGCCCAATTTTAATATTCCAAAACCCCTAATATAAGCCCAGAAGCCCACTGAAAAAAGATGAAGCAATGACCCCACCATCTTGCGGCGGAAGCGCGGCAACAAGGGGGGTTTTTCCGCGCTTCCGCGCTCTAGTTGAGGGTTCATTGTCTCGTTTTTTCCCAGAGTTCTTAGAACTCCCTGCACATCATTCTGAGACCACCTGAAAAACTTTTAGACTCCAAAAAATTTCGACAGAAACTGATTGTGCTAGAAAAATACGGTTTTTGGAAATTTTGGTCGATCGGAAAAGCAAACACATCAAACGAAGCTAGGTAAGGTTAATGGCGTGGCTCTGATACCATATTGCACCACGGCAGCGGCCCAGCCTCGTACTCGAGGCCAAAATGCGGAATCAAAAATTTTTCCTTACTCGGAAACCGGCGCTACCGCGGACAATGAAAACCCGGATCGTAACCATTAACCAAATGCTAGCAATCAAGAGATAGGGTGAGAAGTATACCGAGTGATCCGTGTCCTCCGGTCTTCTCGTCATCGTCCCGATCTCCCTCGGAAATTCTTGCCTCCACATCGTCGCCTCCTCGCCGGAAAGGGCACCACAACGCCTGCGTCTTTTACGGGCTCCCGCCTCAATACCGAGGCAACTCGGGCATGAAGCCGGCAACTCGACATGCTCAAGATATGCTGTAGAATGTGTAGTAAATCATGCTAGTCTCATTTGGGGTTTGTTGCCTTTGAAGATGATGGAGGAATCAAGACTAGAAAAATGGTGCTTGCAATTTTCTAGCATGAAAATGAGATCAAGAAAAATGAAACTCTCAAGAATGAAGAACTCTCTCCTTCTTCTTCTCTCTTTCTTTTTCTTCTTCTCTCTTTTCTAATGAAAAACTTATCATCTCAAAAAGGTGGAGGAATAAGAATATATGAAACAAGAGGGAGGTGAGTGTAGGAGAGTATGAAGGGTGACCATAAACAAACATAATCATCACAAACTCACATCAACCATTCTAATCAAATCTCATCACAATAAAGCATGAAAAGATGAAGGAAAAGAATGGAATAAAAAGATGCTCTCATCTTACAAAAAAACCCTCCACAAATGTAATTTGCAAAACTGCAAATAACCCCCTCCATCAGAAAAGTCCGGCCGGGAAAGAACAAAGAAAAACCGGCCGGAACGGAATGCAAACTGGCAACTCCAGAAAACTGGCCCCGTAATAAATTACAGGAAAACCCCTATACTGTGCATACACACCCGCATCTGTATTCCGTCCGGATACAAATGCAATGAGACAAAATCTACACTGTACTAGACTAGGACCGGCTTAAGCCAAAGCCGGCTAGTAAAATCCGTTCGATCCTGATCCGTGCAATACCGCACGTATCAGATCAAACCCTGCCATATAACTATACGGCCACTAGTACAAAACTGTCCGATCCTGATACGTGCAATACCGCACGTATCTGATCGGACCCTGCCATATCTCCATACGGCCTCTACAGCGTTTCGCCCCAAAGCTTGAGTAACTGTAAGTGTGGTGGACTCTAAAGACTCGTCAATACTATGGCTGTGGATTTAACCACTGGCACGTCAGAGGTATAAGCCAATACGTGACGGGCCACCAGCTATTGACCAAAAGGGCGTCGATGAGCGAACTCATCCTGACACCCTACTGAGCCTGTCAGTGACAATATCCGTACAGTCCGGTCCGTTTGTCTATGAGTATCGCATGTCGGGCCTAGGGGGTTGGTAAAAGTCATACCCCCAAAAGCGGTACAAGTCGTGTCGGAGTGTAGCCCAGAACACCCTGAGATACTACTGGAATACCTACCAGTAAATCTCCTGCCTCGGCCGAGGGCTTTATGTAATGGCTCTCCTAGACACAACGCGACCTCACCCCCAATACCGGGAGAGACGAACCCCTGCAGATCCGCTCACTGCCTCCATGTGGCTCGGGACTGTACCCAACTAAAACCTGTTTGCACGACTCCTTTGAGCCGTGCTAGGGTAGTAATCAAAGCACAGTGGGAACTCACACGAGATAAATGACGATCTCAGGTCGATGAACTAACCTGTACACATGTCACCAGGGAACTGCTATCTGACATCTGGTATAAGACCAACTAGCAGGTTCCCGGCGAGTCCTGTCCGGTGTACTCATAACCCAATGAGCACCTGTATACATCTTAGGTGAACCAACTGACACCAGTGGCTTGTGAGACCGGCCACCGCCCCTCGTCGGGGTCTCGACTGTATACACTAGTCTACTAATGGAGTATCGATGCCCAGTCTCGAAACTCCCACGACTAGGGACATTTTAAGGATGTGCTTATAGACCCCAGCTCCCACGTATATGATCGCCATCATACTGCTGGTCGTCAAGCAAGAATCCTAGGGGCTCTATCAACGTGTAATAGCGACATGTCAGGTCACCTAAAGTAGTACACGATGATAAAGATAAACCAGATAGCATACTATCATCTCGAGTAAGACTGTCCTACCGGGATAGGTCCTCCCTCAATCATTGCAATCACGTGCCTGTGATCCAATAATTGACTTTGAGGGCACTATCTCCAACATTGACTTCCTTGGTCATGTCGTGACTGGTGATGGTATTCTTGTGGACCTGAGGAAGATCGAGGCTGTACAGCTTTGGCCCAGACCTGTATCAGTGACTGAGGTCCGCAGCTTTTTGGGCTTAGCTGGTTATTATCGCCGTTTTGTGCAGGATTTCTCGAGTATCGCTGCACCACTGACTGGACTGACCCGGAAGGGAGTTCCTTGTCTTTGGACTGATGCGTGCGAACATAGTTTTCAGCAGTTGAAGACTCGGTTGACGATAGCACCAGTTCTATCTTTGCCTTCTGGATCAGGCGGCTATGTTGTTTACTGTGATGCTTCTCAAGTGGGGCTCGGCTGTGTTTTGATGCAGCATGATAGAGTGATTGCGTATTCTTCTAGGCAGCTGAAGAAGTACGAGCAGAATTACCCCACTCACGATCTTGAGATGGCCGCGGTGGTCTTTGCGTTGAAGATTTGGAGACACTACTTGTACGGAGTGTCGTGTCAGATCTTCACGGATCACAAAAGCTTGAAGTACATCTTCCAGCAGCGGGATATGAATCTGAGACAGCGCCGGTGGATGGAGATAGTGAAGGATTATGATTGTGAAATCCTTTATCACCCGGGCAAGGCGAATGTGGTAGCTGATGCTTTGAGTCGTACGCCCGAGGGTAGCTTGTCCCAGTTGAGCGCAGTTCAGCGTCAGTCTTCTGCAGATTGGCAGCTCTTGTGTGATGGTAGAGTGCAGTTCGAGTTTACTTCCGCTGGGGACAGCTTGCTCATGTCCGCGCCCGTCCACTACTACTTGATCGTATCTGTGAGGCGCAACCCAGTGATGCCCGTTTGTCCGAGATTCTGGAGCTTGTTCGATAGGCTACAGTTTCGGAGTTCATGATTGATGCCCAGGGTGTGCTACGATGCGGGACTCGTTTGTGTATACCAGATGCTGATGGGTTGAGACGCGAGATCCTAGAGCAGGCATATCAGTCGGCCTTTAGCGTTCATCCAGGTTCCACCAAGATGTACCGTGACCTGAGAGACTTTTACTGGTGGGAAGGGATGAAACGCGATATTTCGGACTTCGTTTCGAGGTGCCTGACTTGTCAGCAAGTCAAGGCTGAGCATCAAAGACCGGCTGGAGAGTTACAACCTTTACCCGTTCCGGAATGGAAATGGGAGCAGATTTCCATGGACTTCATTGTGGGTCTACCCAGGACCAGTAAATGGTGTGACTCCATTTGGGTGATTGTTGACCGGTTGACGAAAGAGGCTCACTTCCTTTTAGTGAAGACCACTTTCGGTTATACTCAGTACGCTCAGTTGTACATAGATGAGATTGTGTGTTTGCACGGTGTTCCCACATGCATAGTATCCGACAGAGGCACCCAGTTTACTAGCCGTCTTTAGCAGAAGCTCCAGGAAGCTTTGGGTACCCGGTTGAGTTTTAGCACCGCTTTTCATCCACAGACCGATGGTCAGTCAGAGCGGACTATACAGACTCTGGAGGATATGCTCCGTGCATGTGTGCTTGATTTTGGTGGCAGTTGGGATCGTCACTTGCCGTTGATTGAGTTCTCCTACAACAACAGCTTTCAGGAGACTATTCAGACGGCACCTTTTGAGGCTTTGTACGGTAGGAAGTGTCGATCGCCAGTCTGTTGGACCGAACTCGGTGAGAGTAGAGTTTTAAGGCCCCAGCTAGTTCAGGAGACTACGGAGAAAACCCAGCTAATTCAGGACAGGATGAGAGCAGCCCAGTGCAGGCAGAAGTCTTATGCCGACCGTCGTCGTCGCAGACTTGAGTTCGCAGTGGAGGATCATATATTCCTGAGGATTTCTCCGATGAATGGCGTTATGCGATTTGGGAAGAGAGGGAAACTCAGTCCCAGATTTATAGGTCCTTTCGAGATCCTTGAGCGAGTGGGTTTCGTTGCTTATCGTTTAGCGCTCCTGCCTAGTTTTCCGGATGTTCACCCCGTTTTCCATGTGTCGATGCTTCGTAGATACCTTCATGATCCTTCTCACATGATTCAGCATGAAACCGTTCATCTTGAGTACGATCTTTCATTCACCGAGCAGCCGGTAGTTATTTTGGATCGGCAGGTGAAGAAACTTCGGTCAAAGGTCTTGCCATCTGTGAAGGTTCTTTTGCGTAGCCCTACTAGTGAGGAGATCACTTGGGAGGCCGAGAGTGAGATGCGGAAGAAATTCCCTCATCTTTTTGAAGGTACGCTTAGTATGAAATTTTTAATTCGGAGACCGAATTTCTATAAGGGGGGAGATTGTAACGTTTTAGAAATCGTTATGCGAATTTTTTCCCCATTTTGGGGTTAAATTGTCGGTATTTTCCGTTTTAACCCGACTGTGATCAAACAACCATATAGACTTGCCAGCACCTAGTTTAGCTAAAATAAAGCTAGTGCGCAAGCTTTGGGGGTATATGGGAAGTTTTGGTTTAGATAAAATTTTTCCTAATTTTAATATTATTTTAATACGGTATTCACATTTTGGGAAATTTCTCTTAAGTGATCTTTTCAACAATTAAGTTTGAGTAAACCCAAAACCCTTCACATAGTATCTAGATATTTGTTTGGAAATTAGGATTAAAATTTAAAGAAAAAGAAAAGAATGAATGAGGTGCATGCATGTGCATGTGAATGCATTTATTTGCATTTATTGATGAGAAATAGCTAGGAAATTCCACACAAACCCTCCCCTTCCTCCCTTGGCCGAGATCCTTCCTCCCCCATCTGCTCTTAATCATTTCCCTTCCATTTTTGCATCAATCCAAGCTCATAAATCTCCAAAATTCCAAAATATATCACAAAAATACCCCAAGTCTTATTTTTGCCTTCTTGATCACTTGGAGCTAGAAAAGCTTGGATCTTATGAGCAAGCTTGATAGGTATAATCCTTACGCTGATAAATAGAAGTTTTTATGTTGTGTAGCTCGTTGGTTGTAACGTAGTAACACTTAAAGTATCGATTAGTGCAATATCGTGTTTTTTAGTGTCTTTTAGAGCCTCTGTGATCTGGAAATTTTACTGAGTGACCAAACAAAATTGTAGTGATGTATTAGTGACCCTGGAGCACCACCTGAGACACGAGCACCACCCCACCGGCTTCGGCCGGTGACCCCTTTGACGAAATTCGACGACGTCAGCTGTAGAGGAGAGATGGGTGTTGGGTTTTTTGTGGGTAGTTGTCTGCTGTGGTTTAGGGATGTTTGGTACTGTTTATTTTTTTTGTAATTGCAGTATTAAACATCTGGAATCGTTTAACTATAATCTAGTGTTTTGAGTCCGCGTGTTACGTTTTGCGACACGAATCGTGATCTGGTGCAGCTGTTGCACTTAGATTGGTTTTGTGGTATCGTTACGCACATTAACCACTAGATGGACACTCGTGAGTTAGTTTAGTATTGGTGTGTCATTTAAAACGTAGTTTTACGTTATATTGGTAGATTTCTGAGATGTTTGCACTATTTGTGTGGTTGTGAAATTATAGCGTCGCAAGCGGGAATTTCGGACGCTGCGAACAAGGGGAAGCAGGTGGTCGGATTTTCATAGCTCGAGACCATCGATGAGTAGATTTAACATCTACGGGGAAATCTCCCGTATGGCGTTATGCGTCAGGTCGGATATGATATGATAGCTGCATGTTATTGCATATTAGTTAATTTCATATGAATGTCATTGCATAGCATTATCTGTTGCACCTTGACTTGTACCTTTATATATAACACATTACTGACGGTTCATGTTGCACGAGCACTATTTGTATGCTACACCCACATTGTCAGTAATTGCCTTGACACGCACAAACCACTTACATACGTGATATGGTAGTAGATAGGGATAGTCGAGGTAGTAACTCTTATTCCATTGTCCATATGAAATACTGTGGACACATACATACGTGATATTGCATTGGGCAGGGATAGTTGAGGTAGTAAACCTTAATCCATTTCACGTGTACCCGACTATAGCTACTTGTAGATCATGCTTACATATTGACATGTACACCCACGTATTTGATTACAGCTACTTGTACATCATGCATACATATTGACATGTACATCCACATACTCGATTACAGTTACATGTACACCATGCACACATGCTGACATGTACACCGCATATTTTTGCTATAGTTGTATACACCCTAAGTGGTATTGTTTTGATATGTAATATTGAGTCGTTGATCATTGCGCTTATGAAATGTATCATACATACTTGCTTACATGTAGATACTTAAATCTTGCTACACTTACATGTACACTTTATATGATACCGCACTTGTTTTTCGGAGGATTTTGGGAACCGCAAAATATATTTTAAAGCTGGATTATTTAAAAGAGCAGTTTTCCCTTTATATGCTCATATTGATGTTTTATGTTGCATATATCAGTTTTATATGGATTTTACACATTGAGATATGGATTTCATATGATTTATGGATTTGAGAACCGTGGAGATATTTTCAAGAAACTATGTATTGTTTGAAAACCCGGTTTCTCTTGATATGATATTTGATGCGTCCACCATGAGATTTCTCGGTTCTGAGATTTGTGATATATACCCGATGCGAGGAGTAAGTGTGCCGTGTGCGGGCACATGCTGGAGCCCGGTACGGTTCCTCTCGGCAAGATGTTCGTGGTACAGACGATGAGCCTGGAAGGTGGGTAAGTACCTACCGGTGATTGTAGTTGGACTCGGCGGTTATCGTGGGGATACCGACCGTAGTGATGTATGACATATCGTCAGGGCCAGTCATGGTAACAGCGCCTGAGTTATGAGGATTTACGTGTCGATGCTAGACACGGGTTTCATGATGTTCCGAGTGTCGGTGTTTGACACTCAGGTTTTTCCATGATTTCTACGTATCGTCGGTGGACATACGGGGTTGATATCCTCATATATATATATACACACACACACACACACACATACAGGGATATGTTTTCATGATGTTTGGGTGTCGATGTTTGACATTCAGGTTCCATGAGACTTACAGGATGTGAGGGCCGATCTGAGGATGCGGTGCCTGAGGATTTGGGATTTGATGTGTCAGTGAGGGACACTGGTGTTTTTACATGCTGATGATTTTGCATGAGATTTTATATTATATCATCCCACACTCAGGATTATGTGGTCTATACATTGCTTCATATAGTTGTAGTACCCTGATGATGTACATTTACATGATCGTTGCATATTCACTTGTCATACTTATGCTATTGGATTACATGTGATAGATAAATCGCGGTTCGTGCATACTTGCGATTACAGTATGATTTTATTTACTATTCATGAGTTGGCAACTCACCTCCGTTGTGCCACAGTGTTTTGCAGGACTTACCCTCAGAGTAGTCACGGCAGGGCGTCTTATCATCTCTACTTTTGCGGATACCGCTACGTTTGGCTGTGAGGCCTTTGCTTTTAGGTGGGTTTGCGGTTATCTGTCTGTACATTGTATATCTTCTTGTTGGATCTTGTATTCTCCATCTACCACTTCTTGTATATGACTTAGAGATGAGTTGTGAGGTTTCTGTGTTGTATTATTTGGTGACTTTGGATGTCGTACTCGTGGGAGCCGGTTATGTTGAAAAGTTTTACCTCTTTATGCACTTTTCTTTTATATTCTTCGCTTCAGCGTCGTATTTATATCTTGTGGTGGTTGTCTCCGCCGTTGGGCGTGATTTGCTCCCGTTTAGGATGCTTTATATATTATATATGTTGTACCCATTTTCGGGGCTAGTTTTTATAAAGGAGGTGCTGCCAAAATTTTTGAAAAAGAAAACTAGAGTTAGAGATTTTACTTGTGATTTTCTAAACGTTTAAAAATATGTTTTTTTCTCCGTTGATCCAGTTTTGGGTGGTTTAGATTTCTGGGTTTCGGCTTACTTAAGCTGTGTACGCGTGTAGACGTTACGTAGTTTAAGTGCCGGTTACGGGCCAAATTTTGGGTCGTGACATGAAAACCGACATAAAATATCACAAACTGCACTTTTAAAACACGCGACGAAGCTGGACAGATTCTGCCATGTACTGCGCAGCGATACTAAAACGTTATTATCTCCTAAGACAGTAATCGGAATTAGTCGAAACTGGAACCCATGTCTGCGTAACATTTAAGATTACATTTTGTTCCCCTCCGAATGACGGCGCGACGCAGGGACGTCTTGCCTGAGATTCGGGGCAGATGCTAATTAGTGCTATCTGTCCACCTCTCCGAAGATGCTAAGTTGATTTATGACACCATGTATCGAAGGTTTAAACGGATGCGTCTGATGTAGCAGACTTCGTCAGATTCCCCCTCGCTTGAGGGGTTTTTGATTGTGGGAACGCTCTTCCCTGCAGGCGCAAACCCCTGCAGTTAATTACGCTACCGCATCGCGGTAACAACTTTTTCCTTCTCCAGATGGTCACTTCGTGTCGTGGGTGATTGTTTTGTTTGTGGTTGCCCGTGGATTGTATACGAAGACTAAGTTGTGTTGTCGCCCGTAGGGCGTGGACTAGTCCAAATCCGTATCTTTCATAGATTTGGGTTTGGGGGTTTGGGTTTAAGGATACGTTAGCCTCATTTGAGACTAAGATCAACTTAAACATTTGTTAAGGATACATTAGTCTCATTTTAGACTAAGATCGACTTAACGGGATCATTTAGATCCGACAAGAGAGCAATAGGGGGGCTCTATTGTTTAGTTTAGTGACATTGCGGTCGATAGGTAGTTTAAGGACATTGCGGTCCAATGCTAGTTTTAAGACGTTGCGGTCAAGGTTAAGGACATCATAGTCCATGGACTTAAGGACTCCACAGTCCAGCGTTAGTTTTAAGACATCACGGTCAAGGTTAAGGACCTCATAGTCCGTTGTTAGTTCTAAGACATCCCGGTCAAGGTTAAGGAGCTCATAGTCCATGAGTTTAAGGACCCCACAGTGCGTGAAATGTGTGTGGTTATCGGGACCCGTCACCTCTTTGAAGACGTTGAGGAATTACAACGCCAAGTATCAAAGGAGTGAAGAGATATACCCTCGAACCAAGATAGATTAAGTGACCTGTAGTCCAGTTTGGAACTCAGACCAATTATATTGTGAGCCCATTGGCCCAGTTAAGTTTGAATTGAGGACTTATGGCCTGCTTGGGCTAATTCCAATCATGTTTAGAATATTGGTCCTCTGTTGGTTCATTGAAGGAGAGGCTTTGCCTCTAGAAACTTAGCTAATTGGGCTAAAGTTAGTGTTAAACACTAAAGACCAACAGTGTTGAACACTGGGAATAAGGTTAGTATGTTAGTGTTAAACACCAAAAGATGATCAGTGTTAAACACTAGCTACAGGGCTTTCAAATTAGTGTTAAACACTAAAGCAAATCAGTGTTAAACACTGGAAACAGAGATTTCAAATTAGTGTTAAACACTAAAGCAAATCAGTGTTAAAAACTGGAAATAGAGTTTTCAAATTAGTGTTAAACACTAAGGAAACCAGTGTTAAACAATGGGAGCAAAGTCTTCAAATTAGTGTTAAACACTAAGGAGAGAGGGGTCACGTGTGGACACGTGAGAGCGCCCTGATTCCCCTTATTTTATTCTGCCAAAAGTATTGAATACTTTCTATAATCGCTCGTGGAGTATCACGTGCTGTCAAGTGATAGGAATGTGGGTTTTTAACTGTTGATGCTTTTGCCAAGGGGTCACGTGGTAGCACGAGAGGGCGCCCATAGCTTTTGTTTCTTTTGCTTTTTCTTTGTGTGCTTCCGGGGCCATGTGGGGCACGTGAGGCATTGCCTCAAAGTTCTTTTCTGTGGATCTTTGCAGGGGTCACGTGGTAACACGTGACACTGGTTCTTTGCATGTTCTAAAGATCTGTTCATCTTTTAAGAATTAAATTCTTCATAAGGTCAAACCCTAGCAATAAACTTTAGAGGAATTAAATTCCTTCTTTCTTTTTAAGAATTATATTTTATATAGGGTTAAATCCTAATGTCTTTTCTGTAGGAATTAAATTCCCCATATATGTAAAGAATTAAATTCTGGCATAGGGTGAAACCCTAATTTCTTTTTTTAAGGGAATTAAATTCCTGTAAATTTGAGAGAATTAAGTTCTCAATTAGGGTTAAACCCTAGTTCTGTCCATTCTGAAGGAATTAAATTCCTAGGGTTAAACCCTAAATTTATCTTAAAGGAATTAAATTCCTATCATTCTGTGAGAATTAAATTCTCAAAGCTCAATTCCTCCTCTATATTTTAGATCTGCATGGCAGGATCTCAACCCAATGAGAATTAAATTCTCAATTCATGGGGAGATGTGCACTTTGCAGATCCTCAACCAGAGAAAGAACTAAGTTCTTTTCTTTATATAAGAGTTAAACTCTTGTGAGAATTAAATTCTCCTTTGAAGCCTCTCTTCTCTTTTCTTACCTAGGGTTTTTCTTTTGCAGAGAATCAAATTCTTCCTTCTGAATTTTCAAGATTCCAAGGCTCTATCTC
Organism: Agapanthus africanus; assembly: GCA_030015575.1. NCBI lineage: Eukaryota > Viridiplantae > Streptophyta > Magnoliopsida > Asparagales > Amaryllidaceae > Agapanthus > Agapanthus africanus. Next base: position 712,194,581 of record JASDDO010000024.1, on the reverse strand, counting down.
TCTCTCTCTCTGTATGTGTGTAACTCTCTCCTTTGGCTCCTATTTATAGGAGAAGGAAAAGAATCAATCTGTTTTAGTGAATCTTTCATTGAAAGATTTGATTTGTTTATTGTTAATCTGGGCCTTTAGATTATTAGGTGAATTTTATTCACCAAAGGATTTTAAATCCAAAGATATCTCTTTGTTATTTCGGTGAGATTTTAGGGGGAAATCTTTCCATGTCCAAGATTTTTCCATAAATTGGTGATATTTAATCACCTTCAGATTCTTGATCCAACGGTTTCAGATAATTCTTCTCCTTTTTGGATAGATTTGAATGATCTCTCCTCAGAATTTAATTCTGTTAACGAATAAAGCTTTTAAAGCCGGTCACGTGTGGCCACGTGACCCCTGGTCACGTGTAGGCACGTGACCCCTGGTCACGTGACCCCTGGTCACGTGACCCCTGGAATAGGCTTCTCTTCTTCTGCGCTCTGTTCTCTGGCCGCTGCTTAACCATCACGTGCCAACACATGACCACTGGTCACGTGTGAGCACGTGATGCCTCCACTGAAGCCTTTTCCTGATTTTTAATCAGGGAACAAATGCCCCCACAGCGTTGTTCTCACGTGTCTGCTCGTGAGTGCAGCGCTGTCACTTTTGTGACCGTTGGATCTGCCTTGGGAGTAGGGGAGATGAAACGTTTTCCATCACATCCTATAAATATAGGGGTCTCTTCAGAAGTGCCTCCACTCTTTCCATCTTCCTCCTTTGGCTATCTTTTCTTTTGAGAATTTAATTCTCGTTCTTCAAAGCTTAGTTCTCTGTCTTGCAAATTTTCCAGAGTTTAACTCTGCTGAAGAAAGACCCTCTCTTCAGGTAATGATCTTTGAACGATCGAGGAACTTTCACAGAAACCTTCACTGGATTTTAAATCCATACCAAGGGCTTTCCCTTTAATCAAGAACTCATTTTCCTTTAAGTTCTTTAGCAAGAACAGAAAACCATTTAACCTTCAAACAGTAGAATCTCTTAGGGTTTCTCTAAGCTTTAGGGATCGGTGGTGGTATTTGTCTTTCCCATGGAGTTTAATTCCATCATAAAAAGCTCCGGCTGTGGGGAAAGAATTTCTGGGAATTTAATTCCCTTTTTTTTCAAAAAGGAATTTAATTCCTATGAAGAACTTAGTTCTTCCCCGGGGACTTCTTGGGTTTTCTTGCCCTGAGTTGTCTCTCTCACATCCGAGAAGAAGAGGTTTGTAATGAATTTTCATGATCATTATTTCAGGTATTATGGATGCCCATTTGTATGATCTTGATGAAATCATTTCTTACGGAAACATTCGTGCACTGGGCTGCAGTCAGAACCAGGAGTTCACCAATGCTCAGTGTGCTGAGATCATGAGCCGCTTTGACGAGTATAATGGTCGGCTACTCCCTCGTCGCTCTTCTCTTTTGAAACTCATCGTGCTGGCGATCTGGGAGGCGCTCCCTCTCTTTTGCACCGGCGTACCGCTCGGGGCATTGGATGCCGCCGAGGATAAAGTGCATTCAGTGTATCTGATGAGCCTAATCTCGAAGAGAAGGCGAGACAACCTCATTGGTCTCTTACACTAGGCTTTTCAGCAGTCGGACATACTTGCTGCTTATCAGAGGGTGGAGGACATCCGTGAGGATCCCGATGCTTGTGATCGCGAGAGAAAATATACTAGGATGGTTCGAAATGCCTGGAAGATCTTGGACAAAGTCACGTTTGAGTTTCTCAATCCATGTCCCGCGTCTGAGGTCCTGCCGTTGTAATCGTTTCTTTTTATTTTGTATGAACTTTTAAAGTATGAGTGATAAGTTTTGTCGTGCCCTTCTATGTTTGCATGCCCCTTTTTTTGATTTTGTCATTTTTGCTATTGTTGCTGCTGATGTGTTTAGCGTGTAAGGCACTATTTCACTTTTTAGTACACATCAAGTGTGGTACTCACGTGCTCCATACGTGGGGCCCTTTTGATGGGCTGTTTAATTTTTCATGCCATATTTTTTTGTGCACAGCATTAGATGCAGAAAAGGAGCCTTGGAAATAGTTCCATCTCCTTGATTTCCAACGCCTTCCCTTTTTTGGGCCATGGAAATAGTTCCACCATGCAATATTCTCCGTGCGCAGCATTTAATGCTCCTCTTTATAACCTGAGGCCATAGCCTTCTTTTTCTCTTCACAAAGAAATCTATTCTCAATTTAGTGTGGTTTATATTGGGGAAACAACTGAGTGCCATGGACTGCAACCGCCCCCATGCTCGTCGACAGCTGTGGGAAGTGCCTATCGAGGAGATGATTCCTCGATTTGCTGCGCGATTGGTGGATCCCCTTCTTACCGATGACGAATGTGATTCAGCGACATATGAACTCTCGATCCATAGGGGGTCCCCTCTTCCAATAGGATCCCTTTGGCTCTGGATGATTCTTGCTGCCGTGCTTGCTTACACCCCTCCTCACCCAGCGGAGATGACCCTGGCGATGCTTGACGTAGCTGAAGACAAGCTCGAGTGTTTTCACGAAGTGTGTCTGATCACTCGGCTCTGAAAGATTGCTCGGTTCACCTGTTGGGCCAAATAAGATCCCGGCGGGCTATTATGTCTGCTTTTGTAGACGAACATGGCGCCAATCGGTGGGGAGCCACTCCTCGTGAAAATCATCGCTTCGATGTGCTGGAGAAGGCGGCGAGGGAGTTAGAAAATTTTGAATACTGCTTTGTTCACCCTTGTGCCACTGATCCTTTGTTTGGCGATCTTTTCCCGGTAGTGTAGTATGCTTAAATCGATGTACTCTTTTTGTGATTGGCTGTTGTATGCTATTCTGTTGAATTTTCATGTTTGTCGGGTACTCGTATGTGCATCTTGCTTGCGTAAATGAGCTTCATATTTCTCCATGGAAATTTTCTTTAATTGCGAGCACTATCGTTATGTTGCATGCACATCAGAACTTTGGGTATCATTTCCTTTCGAATATTCATATAGTTGTAAATGCATGCTCGGTAGGATACACATCAGAGATTTTCGTTGTTGCCTCCCATATCAGGTAATTAGTGCGTGTTCTAGATCGAGTATTGCCGTCGAATGGAGGCTTGTTTATACAGTGCTCGAGTGTACCCGTCTTTCCTCGGAGGTTATGGCTGCGAAAGCGGGTTTGCGAGGTTTGATTGAGCGGTGCGCGGCGAACATGGTGTCGTGCGAGAGGAGGCTCAGCCGCAAGTTCTCAGAGAGGGAACTGGCTTCTAAGGCGCTGAACGAGCCTCAAGCCAATCTTACCGCCAAGGCCAACAAAGCGTATAAACTCTGGAGAGTGCTTCAAGAAGCCATCAAGGAGGTAGTGGCCATTGACAAGGACGCCGAGTTTACTCGCGAAAGAGTCGAGGCCCACAAAGCTACCGAGAAAGAGCTCGAAGGCCGGCTTGCCTCGTATCAGGCTCAGGCGGAAGCCCGTCTTCTGGCGATATTGAACCATGAAGGCGAGGCCCAGCGGAAAAGGGATGAGCTGACCAAGCTGCTAAATCGCCCGCCGTCATGAAGACTTGTATCTCTTTCTTTCTTTTTGTACATACTCCTGAATGAGAGTATTTTCTTTTGTTCTTCCATGAATTGCACTTTGTATTCATTTAGGTTTATGAATAAAGACATATTTTTCTTCTCAATGGTGTGTCTCCTTTTTATTGAATGTGTTCTGCGGACAATTTATCTTGGTCTCTCTGCAGGGCAGCGATGGCTTAGGCTTCACGGTTAAGATCTGCCTCCTAAGACTTTTAAGCTTTACGAGCCGTGATGGTCTCATAAAGAGTTTTTCTCCTTACAGGTCGAGAGGATCCCGTAGGTGTAAGTTCCTCTTAAGAATCGTGAGGATTCTTAAGCGGGTTTTCCCTTGAGAGTCGTAAGGATCTCACAAGAGAGTTTTCTTCCTTACAAGTCATGAGGACCCGCAAGTGCTTGGTACGGTCGCCCTTATCCGTATTTCACAGGGTCAGGGGTTGGTTTGGGATGGTTTCCAGGGTATCGTAGTTTAAAGACATTGCGGTCAAGGTTAAGGACCTCATAGTCCGTGGGTTTAAGGACTCCACGGTCCAATGTTAGTTTTAAGACATCACGGTCAAGGTTAAGGACCTCATAGTCCATGAGTTTAAGGACCCTACAGTCCATTGTTAGTTTTAGGACATCGCGGTCAATGTTAAGGACATCATAGTCCGTGGATTTAAGGACTCCACAGTCCAATATATGGTTACCGGGACCCGTCACCTCTTTGAAGACGTTGAGGAATTACAACGACGAATATCAAAGGAGTGAAGAGATGTACCCTTGAACCAAGGTAAATTCAGTCTAGAATCATGGTGGTTGATCGTTAGTTTTAAGACATTACGGTCGAGGTTAAGGACATCATAGACCGTGGATTTTAAGGACTCCACAGTCCGATGTTTGCTCTGGATGCTTCACACGGGTTCACTGCCGTGTTCGGGGAGGACCAGGCTCCGCTCTGGACGTTTTCCGTGAGGTCAAAGAGTGACGTTATCCGCGTTCTACGTGACCAGGAATTTTGCACTAGATGCTTCACACGGGTTCACTGGCGTGTTCAGCGAGGACTAGGCTCCGCTCTGGATGCTTCACACGGGTTCACTGCCGTGCTCTGCGAGGACCAGGATCCACTCTGGATGTTTTCCACGGGGTCAAAGAGTGACGTCATCCGCGTTCCACATGACCAGGAATTTTGCTCTGGATGCTTCCCACGGGTTCACTGCCGTGTTCTACGAGGACCAGGCTCCACACTGGACGTTTTCCACGGGGTCAGAGAGTGACGTTATCCGAGTTCCACGTGACCAGGAATTTTGCTCTGGATGCTTCCCACGGGTTCACTGCCGTGTTCTGCGAGGACCAGGCTCCGCTCTGGACATTTTCCACGGGGTCAAAGAGTGACGTTATCCGCGTTCCACGTGACCAGGAATTTTGCTCTGGATGCTTCCCACAGGTTCACTGCCGTATTCTGCGAGGACCAGGCTCTGCTCTGGACGTTTTCCACGGGGTCAAAGAGTGACGTTATCCGCGTTCCACGTGACAAGGAATTTTGCTCTTGATGCTTCCCACGGGTTCACTGCCGTGTTCTGCGAGGACCAGGCTCCGCTCTGGACGTTTTCCACGGGGTCAAAGATTGACGTTATCCGCGTTCCACGTGACCAGGAATTTTGCACTAGATGCTTCACACGGGTTCACTGCCGTGCTTGGCGAGGACTAGGCTCCGCTCTGGATGCTTCACACAGGTTCACTGCCGTGCTCTGCGAGGACCAGGATCCGCTCAGGACATTTTCCACGGGGTCAAAGAGTGACGTTATCCGCGTTCCACATGACCAGGAATTTTGCTCTGGATGCTTCCCACGGGTTCACTGCCGTGTTCTTCGCGGACCAGGCTCCGCTCTGGACGTTTTCCATGGGGTCAGAGAGTGACGTTATCCGCGTTCCATGTGACCAGGAATTTTGCTCTGGATGCTTCCCACGGGTTCACTGCCGTGTTCTGCGAGGACCAGGCTCCGCTCTTGACGTTTTCCACGGGGTCAAAGAGTGACGTTATCCGCGTTCCACGTGACCAGGAATTTTGCTCTGGATGCTTCCCACGGGTTCACTGCAGTGTTCTGCGAGGACCAGGCTCCGCTCTGGACGTTTTCCACGGGGTCAAAGAGCGACGTTATCCGCGTTCGATGTGACCAAGAATTTTGTTGATTGCATCCGTATTTCACGGAGTTGGGATTCGACTCTCGGTCATCTGTACACCGTCGAGTCATGGAACTGGGAATTGCCGCTGTTCCGCTTTGCTTGATATTGTGTCTGCTGCAATGAGACGAACGTCGAGATAGTCTCTAGGCTATCTGTGACTCATCAAGATTTGGCATCTTCTTCTGATGAAACCTGGGAGAGGAGTGCGATTCCTTCTTTGTTTGTGCCCCTGGATTGCATACAGAGATTGATGTAATATCACCTGTAGGGCATAAATTTTATTTTTTGTTTTATTTCTTTTTCCGCGATGCTCTATCATTGCAGCTTTTACATCGCGAAGGTCGCGATTGCCCCATCATTTCGGCTATTTTTCATGGTGCCCAATCATTTAGGTTATTTATTTTATTTTTACTAGCTGCTTTTTATTGCGAGTTGCCCAATCATTTCGGCTATTTTTCATGCATACATTTTTACTTGCTGCTTTTTATTGCAAGTTGCCCCATCATTTCGGCTATTTCATATGCATTTTTAGCTCGCTAATTTTTTATTGCGAGTGTAGAACTTAGAATCTGGTGCCAATCTCAGCATCAGCATCGCTACAACTGGAATATGGCCAGGAGCGAATCATCATTTGCCATGAAAGGACTCGGAATTTGATACCGTTTTAGGAATCAGCATCGCTACAACTGGGATATTGCCAGGAGTGAATCATCATTTTCCTCTGTCGATGTCGAACAAAGGTGGCTTAGTAAACAAGGTTAGCATTCTGTCGACTAAGGCTTTTGACTTCGTGAGCCGTAAGGGTCTCACAAAGGTATTTCTCCCTACAAGTCGTGAGGACCTCGTAGTTGTGTTTCATCCTTAGGAATCGTGAGCATTCCTAAGTGTCTATTCCCCTGTAAGTCGTAAGGATCTTACAAAAGGATTTTCTCCTTATAAGTCGAGAGGACTCATAAGGGTCGTTCACCATATGGACATATCCCTAGTCACGGGTGGGACTTTGCTGGGGAAATGTTTATTCGCGCCCGTGGATTGTATACAAGGGTCAGTATGAGCCGCTTGTAGGGCAATATCGAAGTTTGTAGGGGTTGCTTAAGAACAGGTTCAGGACTCTGTAACTTAAGACTTTCAAGTCTTATGAGCCGTGAGGGTCCCATAAGAGAGTTCTCCTTACGAGTCGTGAGGATCTCGCAAGTGTAATTTCTCCTTAGGAATCGTGAGGATTCCTAAGTGTGTTGCTCCCTTGTGAGTCGTAAGGATCTCACGCGGGTGGTTCCTCCTTACGAGGTCGAGAGGACCCTGTAAGTGTCTTTTAACGAGGTTGCGCCCTTTCGGGTTTTCACAAACACTCGCCGGTAGCCCTGCTGTTTTTACTCACGGAGCCCTTTCGGGTTTTCATCCGTGCCCATTTTGCTTACAGACATACCATTTTTATTTTTATTTCTTTATTCTTTTTTTTTGTATTGGTTTTCGGATGCCGCGATCAATCGTAGTTTGTCGACATCTTGGTCAACAGCTAGTTTTAGGACGTAGTGGTCCGTCATTAGTTTAAGGACGTTTCGGTCCGTTGTTAGTTTAAGGACGTTTCGGTCCGTCGTTAGTTTAAGTACGTTTCGGTCCGTCGTTAGTTTAAGGACGTTTTGGTCCGTTGTTAAAGCAGGCCGGTTACTACTTATAGAGTTCGGGCTTAGGAAGATAGCGAGCGGACATGGTCGTCGTCATCTATCATTGACCTAGGCCTTAACCCGTCAAGCGTAGTATTTCTTCAGGAAGCGACCGTTTATTGGCCTGACAGGTCTTTCACCATGCATATCCATGAGGAGATACGCTCCACCCTGGTAGACCTTGTCTATTATGTACGGGCCTTCATAGTTCGGCTCGAATTTTCCCCGCTTTGAGCGATTGGGGATCATAGGTCTTTTGACCACTAGCACGAGTTCGCCTTGGCGGAATGTCCTCGGCCTGGTCAATCTTTCATATGAGCGCATCATCTTTGCTTTGTAAGCCTCCAGATTTTGTTGCGCTATGAGCCGGGTTTCATCAAGGGCATCAAGCTCCTCAAGCCGAAGGTGAACATTTTCCTCGCCCGTCAGCTCGTAGTGGACTGCCACTCGTAGAGAGGGTAACTCTATCTCGAGGGGGAGTACGACTTTGGTACCAAATACTAACGCGTATGGCGTTGTGTTCGTGGCCGTCTTAAACGTAGTTCGATACGCCCAAAGCGCTTCTTGAAGTCTCTCGTGCCAGTCCTTTTTGTTTCGGGACGCCGTCTTCTTCACGATCTTTGTCAAGGTTTTGTTGAAAGCCTCGGCTAGACCGTTAGCTCGAGGATTATAAACTGAGGAATATCTCCAGTCTATGTTGTGTTGTTGTGCGAAGCGACTGATCTTGTGGCTTCTGTAGGCTGGACCGTTATCGGAGATGATCCGTCGCAGAGTTCCAAACCGATAAATGACGTGTGTCTTGAAGAAGTGGAGGATATTCTTCGTCTTCACTTCCCTCAGCGGTACTGCTTCTGCCCATTTGGATAAGTAGTCAGTTGTCGCTAAAATGAATCGATGTCCCCTGGACGATGTTGGTTCGATAGGGCCGATTATATTAGTCCCCCACATTTCGAACGGCCAGCTGGCCACCGTTGGATGTAGAGGATTTGGGTGCTGATAGATAAAGTCTCCATGAATCTGGCACGAGTGGCACTGCTTCGCATATTCGAGGCAGTCCTGAATCATCGTGGGCCAATAGTAGCCCATTCGTTTAATCTTCAACTTCATCTTCGGGCCTGCTTGGTGAGAACCGCAGAGTCCGTCGTGAACTTCCTGAACGACTCTTTTCGCTTCGTCAGGTCCCAGGCATCTCAACCACAGAGAATCAAACGACCTCTTGTACAGAGTGTCATTGACGAAGGCAAAAGATAGGGCTTGCTTCATGAGCTGGTGTCTTGAGGACGCATTTTCAGGCGTTTGACGGGATTTGAAGTAGTCTATGAAGACTTCTCTCCAATCTTCAACCTTCTCTTGTTCCTTTATTTGCATAGCCGTCTGCTCAGTCATTCCCCTTTCTTCGTATGATTCCGAAGACATTTCTGATGGGGAAAGCACCCGACGGCTTTGTACAACGATCCTCATATCATCGAGGTTCTCGTCAGCCAGTTCTTTAGCGAGCTTAGCCAATGCATCCGCTTTGCTATTTTCTGCGCGCGGTATGCTTTCCAGCATGTATGAGGGGATTTGAGTCAGTAATTGTTGTACTCTCTCGCCATATTTGACCAGTTCGGGTTTGCACATTTGGTAATCGCCATTTACTTGACTGACGACCAGTTAAGAATCTCCGTATATGAGGAGGTTTTCAATTCCCATGTCGATGGCGATCTCGAGGCCTGCTATCAAAGCTTCGTATTCAGCCTCATTATTCATCCTCGGCTCTGTCAAGGAGAAGGTGAAGCGCATTATCCCTCCTTGTGGGGTTACGAAGATAAGGCCTACCCCTGATTTGATTATAGGGGTGCTTTGTTTGCGCTTTTTCACGGAAGACGCTCCATCAAAATAGAGTTCCGACCGGGTACCACTTCCGTTGATCGTGTCAAACGCATGTTCGTCTGGCAGTTCGCAATTCAAAGGGGAATCGGCCGGTATCGGATGTTCAGCGAAGAAGTCGGCGATGGCCTGGCCTTTGACTGCTTTAAGAGGTTGATAAGTTATCGAGAACTCCATCAAGAGCAAGGCCCATTTAGCGAGCCGACCTGTCAATATGGCCTTTGACATCAAATACTTAAGGGGGTCCACCTTCGAAATGAGACGGACTTCATGCGCCAACGCATAGTGTCTGAGCTTTGTTATCGCAAAGATCAACGCCAGGCAGTGCTTTTCGATGGGGGAATAATTTCTTTCTGCCCCCAGTAGGACTCGACTTAAATAGTAGAGCGCTCTCTCCTTCCCTTGGTCGTTCTCTTGTGCCCATAATGCGCCTAAGGAACCTTCGAGGGCTGTGGTATAAAGAATAAGAGGTCTTCCCTTGACTGGAGCAGCTAACACCGGCGGGTTCTACAGGTACTGCTTGATCACGTCCAGTGCGCCTTGATATTTGTGATCCCAGACGAACGGGGTTCCCTTTTTCATCAAGTGACTGTAGGGGCGGCACTTTCCAGAGAGATTGGCTATAAATCGCCGGATATACGCGAGCTTCCCTTGGAGAGACCGCAATTGCTTGAGAGTCCTTGGCGGAGGCATTTCCATGATCGCCTTGATCTTCGACGGATCTATCTCGATACCTCGGTGCCGGACAATGAATCCTAGGAATTTTCCCGAGAAAACTCCGAATGCGCATTTGAGAGGGTTCATCTTCAAGTTGTATTGTCGGAGGCGTTGAATTACGATCTTCGGATGCTCCAAATGCTCCTCCTATGATTTTCTCTTAACCACGAGGTCGTCGATATAACATTCGACGATTTCATGTATGAGGTCATTGAAGATCCTCGTCATGGCCCTCTGATAGGTGGCACCGGCGTTCTTTAGACCGAAGGGCGTCACCTTGTAGCAGAATATACCCAAAGGGGCCCGGAAAGCGGTGTGCTTCTGGTCTTCGGGATGCATCTTTATCTGATTGTATCCTGATGATCCGTCCTTTAAGGAGAAAACCTCGTGAGTGGACGTATTATCTATCATCAGCTCGGTGACCGGTACTGGGAAGTCGTTATTCGGGCAGGCTTTATTGAGATCCCGAAAGTCTACGCAGATGCGCACCGTCCCATTCTTCTTCATCACTGAGACGATGTTGGCGATCCAATCAGGATACTGAACTTCTTGGATGAAGCCAGAGTCGATTAGCTTCTTGACCTCGGCGTTGATACTCATCTCAAGCTCAAGACGCATTCTTCTCGGTGTTTGTTTGATTGGCTTGACGTTCGGGGATATTGCCAGTTTGTGGACAGCAATCTCTGGGTCTAGTCCTGGCATTTCGAAATAGTTCCACACGAAGCAATCCTTTAGTGTAGCTACCCTTTCCTCAGACAGCAACACACTGATGAATGTCGGTCACGGGTCACTTGTCGTCCCCAAATCAATTTTCTTGAGGTTATCTGCAGTGGTATGTATTCCATCTTCCAGCTCTTTTGGCGCCGGTGGAAATTCTGAGATTACCTCGTCATCATTGTTCTCGAAGCACCAGGGGAGTTCATCCACATTCTCGGGCTCTTCTTTTGATAGCGTTATCATATGACAAGTACGAGCTCGCTTCCAAGACCGATGTTGATCTGGTTCTACTCTCGTGGATTTGGGTTCGTGCTTCTGCGGCAGTGTTACCCTCCAACTGTTGGACAGAGCGAACTTGCCTTGCTGATATTGGTCTTCGACCCAGTTCTTGAAGGTGAAGCAATCTTCGAGAGGGTGTCCTATTGCTCGGTGATAAGGGCAATAGTCTGGATGAGAGACCTCGTTAGCTTGCTCAGGGTGCTTGGACTCCGAGAGCGTAAGCATTTGATGTCTTATGGCGAGATCAAGTATCTTCCGTGTCTTGTCTTGAGGAAAAGAGTATGCTCGACACATCTTCTTCATAAGGGACAAATCCGGACCGCTCGATTCCCGATAGTGTGACTTCTTTGTAAGTCCATGCTACCCTTCCCCGGTACTTACGGGGTTGCGGAATTAGTGTAAAACGATTTTTCAAGAGGGTGGTAACATGGACTCATAATACGGATCTTTGTTAAACAATCTACCTAACAACCTAACTAGGAGTTGTTTACCTACTCGGTTAGGGGGTTATACCTTTCTTGAACTCCTTCGTCTTCAACTCTTGTGGTGTACGGACCGGCCTCCCCTCGTCCTCTTCTCACGCCGAAGATGGATCCACCCGAAAGCTTCTACCTTTGGCTTCTTCTTCAAACTTTGAAGAAACTAGAACACTTGGCTTGCTAGGCCTTGTGAACTAGGAAGAGTAGAGGATTGTTTTGGTGTTTTTATCACTAAGGCAATGAATCTCAACACATGAGAATGTGTAAGTGCACGGCGGCGCCCCGGCCGTCAATCCGAGGCCAAAATGCGGAAACGATAATTTTCTTCAACTTTTTGAACCAGCACCACCGCGCACTATAAACCTGGATCGGGCCATTAATCTAGTCTTAGCTAACTAAAGAACGGGTAGAGAGATATACCGAGCGATCCGTGTCCTCCGGTCTTCTCGTCGTCGTCCCGATCTCCCGCGGAATGTCCGGTCTCCACCTCCTCGCCGGAAGGGCACCACGTCGCCTGCTTCTTTTACGGGCACCCACCTCTGGACCGAGGCAACTCGGGCACGAAGTTGGCGAGTCGACGTGCCCAAGATTTGCTGTAGAATAAGTGAAGATCTATATGTCTCATTTGGGGTTGTAGGGAGTTGCCTTTTGGTGGAGGAAATAGATCAAAACCTTTTGTGGATGAACTTGGGAATTTTGAAGCATGAAAAGAGCAAAAAATCCCCACTCCAATTTTTGGACAGCCCACCAAAGAGCTTGGCCGGCCAAGTCAAGGAGAATGGGGAGAGAATGAAAGTGGGAGTGAGTAAGCCACACAATAATGCAAGAGGGAATCATTTTTTATCATGAAAAGAAATGATCACAAATCAAAACCAATACTCCACCAACCTCATCATAACCCATCACCATCACAAAAGTCATGCCATCATGAACTCAAGAAATTCAAGGGTGGAAGAATCATCATGATACAACAATATGCAAAGACAACCCTCCAAAATGCTTATTTGCACAAATGCAAATAAGCCTTCCTCCACCAATCTTCAGCCAATGAAAGATACAAAGAAATATGGCCGAAACGGAAAACAAACCGGCAACTCCAAAAAACTGATCCCGTAATAAATTACAGGAAAACCCCGCTATTGTATATACATACCCGCATTTGTATTCCGACCGAATACAAATGCACTGAGACAAAGTCTACACTGTACAATAATAGGATCCGGCTTAAACCAAAGCCCGCTAGTATTAACCATCCGATCATGATCCGTGCAATACCGCACGTATCTGATCGAACCCTGCCATATCTCCATACGGCCTCTACAGCGTTTCGCCCGAAACTTGAGTAACTGTATGTGGGGGACTCTAAAGACTCGTCAATACTATGGCTGTGGATTTAACCACTAGCACGTCAGAGGTATTAGCCATACGTGACGGGCTACCAGCTATTGACCAAAAGGGACATCGATGAGCGAACCCATCCTGACACCCTACCGAGCCTGTCAGTGACAATTTCCGTACAGTCCAGTCCGTTCGTCTATGAGCATCGAATGGCGGGCCTAGAGGGTTAGTAAAAGTCAGACCCCTAAAAGCGGTACAAGTCGTGTCGGAGTGTAGCCCAGAACACCCTGAGATACTACTGGAATACCTACCAGTAAATCTTCTGCCTCGGCCGAGGGCTTTGTGTAATGGCTCTCCTAGACACAGCGCGACCTCACCCCCAATACCGGGAGAGACGAACCCCTGAAGATCCGCTCACTGCCTCTATATGGCTCGGGACTGTACCCAATTAAAACCTGTTTGCACGTCTCCTTTGAGCGTAGTAGGGTAGTAATCAAAGTATAGTGGGAACTCACACGAGACAAATGACGATCCTCAGGTCGATGAACTAACCTGTACACATGTCACCACGGAACTGCCATCTGACATTAGGTATAAGACCAACTAGCATGTTCCCGGCGAGTCCTGTCCGGTGTACTCATAACCCAATGAGCACCTGTATACATCTTAGGTGAACCAACTGACACCAGTGGCTTATGAGACCGGCCACCGCCCCTTGTCGGGGTCTCGACTGTATACACTAGTCTACTCTGGAGTATCGATGCCCTGTCTCGAAACTCCCACGACTAGGGACCTTTTAAGGATGTGCTTATAGACTACCAGCTCCCACGTATATGATCGCCCTCATAATGCTGGCAGTCAAGCAAGAATCCTAGGGGCTCTATCAACGTGTAATAGCGACCTGTCAGGTCACTTAAAGCAGTACACGATGATAAAGATAAACCAAATAGCATACTATCATCTTGAGTAAGACTGTCCTACCGGAATAGGTCCTCCCTCAATCATTGCAATCACGTGCCTGTGATCCAATAATTGACTCTGAGGGCACTATCTCCAACAATCTCCCACTTGCACTCAAGGCTAATTATTGCGATGTCGTATACTCACAGCCCGTGTGATACCGAACACCCAACTCCTCTACTAGTCAGTCTCACAAAACTCGTTTGAGAAACTATTGCGTTCGAGGAATAGCCTCAGTGAGTGGATCCGCTCTAATGTTTCTTTCTATGTCTCTCTTTATCTCAAGTTCGAGGAGAAACCTATCTCCCGAAATGAGTAATAGCTGTCTTAAAGTATGTCTGGATATCTGATGGGACCCAGCTCATAAATGAACTCCAAATCCAAACTTCTTAGACTGTATCGTCAACTGAACTTAATCAGTATCCTGCGCCATCCTTCCCTCAGTATCCATCTGGACCACCTGTCCAAAATACTGCCCCTCGTCAGAAGGAAAACTATAACTCTGACAACCTCTCTGTCATCCAGGTCACCTTGGAAGCCTGGAATGATAATTATCCCCCGAATGAGGCTGTCGTTATCATATCCCTAGAACATCCACTTATGTTCTAAAACTTCTTCCGATTGTTTCTCCAGGATTGGATTAATGTCAACCAGAATATTGCATTATTATATTCCCAATTCTTATTCGTTTAATAAATAAACAGGTGCTTTTGATGCATGTTTGCTACATGTTACAGGTTACAGGTTCGTGGATCTAAAACAGTGAAGACGATGCAAAAGTGGACTTTAACCAACAAATAGAAGACTCTTGATGAAGCCTACATCAAAGATAAAATTCACAAAATACAAGGCAATGCAAGGTCCAAGATTACAAGGCAAATGGTTAAAAAATCCTTAGCAAATTGTTCACTGGAGATCTGGAACCAACTTGGTGGCCTAATTGAGAAAAGAATTAAAGAATAACAGAGCCCAGAAAGCCCAAAGGAAGCACAGGAAAAATGAGGAGATGAACCCTCCAATGGGCCGCGGAACCGCGGCCCAAGCCTGCCATTACCGCGGTTCCGCGGCCATCTTGTGCCCGTACTTCGAGAATTTTTTTCCAAAGTATAAGGCGACGCTGAATAGGTCTTTTCTTAGGGGTATTTTTGTAATTGTAAACATGCGGATCAAAATGTAACCTAGGGTTTCTATTTCCTATAAATAGAACTTTAAATCTTTGTAAACTTTATGCCTCCTTTTAATAATAAATTTCAGATCTCTTTTTGGAGAGCATCGGTGTTTCCTTTCCATTCAGAAATTCAGATCTGACAACCCTGCATGGATGATTGGAGGGATGCATCTGTAAGTAGATTTAATTTCTCGCCCTAGTGTAGATTTTAATTCTTTGCCCTAGGTAGATTTAATTTCAAGCCCTAGGAACTTGCTTAGGGTTTAGCTTTGGGGAAGGATTTTGAGAAATGAGATCTCTCATCCTTTTCTTACCCACCAAATATTTACAATTGGGCTCCATGCATACACGCACATACCGCGCCGTACGGCATCCTACCCCTCGAGGTACCGATGATACCGTAGTGTAAAAGCCCGGTTGCGCGCGTTTTCCATGGAGGTTAGGGTAAGGATCTCTAAAGTAAGGACAAGAACCTAGAGGTAGGAACACCTTCCCGAATGGATCTAATCCCCTTTATTGATAATTACCATAACTCCTCACAGATCTTCATTCGGGTATAGAAAGCGTTGAGATTTAATTGCATTTCCAAACCATCCCTAAACCTAACCCTAGCAAGAATAGATCTAGATAATTGCCCTAGGTTAATTAGGTTTTTAGATTTAATAACAACTCCGAACACCCTTCGGAATTAACTCGTAAGAACGAATCGGGGATTCACAACATCCCTGTGGACCGACCCGTACTCACCAGCTAGCTTCATGCGACGCCGTTCTTGATTGCGGTTTAGAAATAGTTTTTGACACACGAATCAAATGGCGCCGTTGCCGGGGATGGCCTAGAACTTTCCTTTTTGCGATTTCGGGTTAATCAAAATTAAAAAAATCATAAAAATTTGAAAAAATCAAAAAAATATAAAAATATATATCATTTGTTATTTTTGGAAGGGATACTTTGTTGTTTGAATTTTTGCAGGATATACAAAATCGAATCTGGAAAATTCCAGAAAGTGAAACAGAAAACGAGATATCGGAACAGAAGGGATTTTAAAAAACAGAAGAGCATAAAAATTTTGGAGACACAAATCCCCCATCCCGCCTCGATTCCGTGGCCAAAACCTGTCTTAGGCCGCGGAAACGCGGCCGTCTTGTCGAGTTGCTGCACAGAAAAAATTTTGGGGATCTGCGCCGCTTAGACCGCCGCGGTAGACCCCCTTTGACCGCGGAAACACGCTCTGTTGGTGTCTTCAGTTGATGGAATTTGCACTGTAAGCTCCTTGTTATTTTTCCTCTGTAAATTTTGAGATATTTTCTGTGAATTACCTGCAGAATTTTGCGTGCTGGAAAAAAAAATCTTTCCCTTCCAAATAACGATCTTGTGCAAGATTTTTAGGCCCCGCTTGAAATGAAATTAGATTGCAAGTAATATTTTGTTGTTGCATATCTTGTGTTGAAAATCTTTTTGCAACAAAATTTTTCCTAATAAAGAGAAAAAGAAAAAAAAAAAAGAATAAGGAAAATTTTGTAGAAACTTGGAAAGTTTTTTGGCCGCAAATATATCCTTGCACCATAAACTTTCTTTCTTTCCCCTTACTTACAACATGGGTACCCCACATAATAAATCATTAGCCGAACTTTGGTATCCCGAACCTAATTTTGCGTCGTACGTCAATTTGTTCGATCAATTTAAAGACGATCCTTCCTTGCCTAAAAAATCTTTGAAAGATCAAATAGAGGCGTCTAGGAGAAACAGTTTGACTTTTCAACCCACTTTGTGTCAACCAAGTCAACCTTCACCATTTACATATGTTGATACCACTTTTACAAGTCCTTCTGTCACTCCTAAGCCGATGTCCATTGCTGAGCATATTGCTCAATCTCGCAGCCGATCTTTCACCCCTCTCCACTCATCTAGTTCTAGGGATCCACACGACTTTTCACCTTTTTATCCAGATGTTGACCCTACCCATGTCCTACCACCCACTTCCTACCAGTCTTACCCGACCTTCCCACCTTCACTAGACTCTACTTCTACACAGCCTGTTGGGAGTTTTGCATATCCACACCATTTTGAATCTTTTACCGAAACCCCCTCACCACCTAAGTCTAGTTTGGAAGAGTCGTTGGAGGCTTATATTGCAGCAACAAATAAAATAACTAGGACTGTGGAAGCGTCCATGGCCGCCCTTATGCAACCTACCGAACCGGTAGCTAGTTTCCCGCTAGCTCAAAAAAATTTAATGTATAAGGAGGCGGTTGGACAGAGTGAAAATGAGAGAGGATTTTCAAATCAAACCTACCCATACCCAATTGAAGCCCACAACTCCTGTTTTCCATCGACTGCCCTAAATAGTTCACCTGTTGAAAATAAAAACGAGTTATGTGATTTTGTAGTGTTTGATTTGCTAAATTGTGAGGAACCCCTTTCGAGTGAAACCGCACCTAATCCTTTCGATCTTTACACCTCCCATCTAGAACCTAAATCGATAGATATCCATGCTTTTGATGAGGTGTCTAAGAAAATTGATTTTCACTTAATTGAGGATATAGACGCTGGGAATATTTCGGATGACGAACCTGTCGATTTAATTGAGATTTTATGTTCAAATCATCATCCCAAGTTATTAAATGTTTCTCCGAATCTCATATGCGTCTTGACTTTGATGATACTGGCATGGATGAGTTGAATTCTGAGGAGAATTATAAGGATAATATTGAGGAGAGTTTTGAGGATAATATTGAGGTTGAACCATTTTTGTTTAATGTGTCGGATTTTTCAATTCAACCTCCTGAACCTTTGACTGTTATATCACCCTCCCTCCTTCCTATTGTCCCGGCCGTACAAGTGACCGTTACGCTTTCATCTCCTATATCAAGTTCGGCGTACCCATGTTTTCTTGGGAATCTTGAGGGATTTGACCCCATTTCCCGACGGGTTGATAGGTTAGCGCAATCGCTTTTAACACATCGGTCATCACAAATTGCGCTAATTTATTCACTCAATTTACACCCTCAAGATCGTACTCCATTTCTTTCTTCTTTCCGCCATTCTTCTCCTCCGCCTAGACCATCTTCCATTCTTCATTCCACACGGTCTCGTGTGCTTTTCATATCTTTTCTTTCCACCCCATTCTTGGACCAACTATACCATTACCACGATAAGATTTTTGAATGGTTGGTGCTAACCTTTGGCTTGCGTAAGGCCAAGCTTAAGTTTGGGGGGGGAACCTTGTTGTATATATGCATATATTTTTTGTTTTCTTTTTCTATAAAAAATATTAAAAAATTTAAAAACAGTATAAAAAAAATTGTAAATAAATAAACAGGGGAGTGCCGACATTTTGACCCTCTTGGTTTAGTATGATAGTGAGGACACTGTCAAGTTCAAGTTTGGGGGTATGCTCGGTAAGTCTTCTTCCTTCACATTCATTTGTATATATTTTTGCATTTGCATACTTATTTGAAAACCCATAAAAAATTGAAAAATTTCAAAAATTATAAAAATTATTGTATTCAATTTTGGCTAATTGACTAGAATTTGACAAATAGGTTAACTAGCTAGGAAAAACTAGATCGTAGACTTAGTAAATTAAAAACCCTAAAAATAACATTCCTTAAAGTTTAACGGTAGAAAGTATATGCCTTTGTAGTTTATTTAGAAATAGCCAAATTTTGGGTTCACTTCTTGGGCTAAGTCCCACGAAGGAAAAATATTGAAGCTTTTATTAGAGTATAAGTTTGAAAAATAGTTCCTAGCTTAAGTCTAGATTCTGAAAACGTATACCCTACAATTTGCACAATCACGCACCTTGAAACTTGGAATAGTAGAAGAGACCTTGAAATGCTCTTGTCTAAAGTCCTTAGTACGAAGAAAATAAAAGAAAAAAGAGTGAATAAAGAATAAAGAAAAAAATGAACACAGGTTTTTGTGATTACTTAAGGCTGTAAAAATAGAAAAATATTTAGCGAGGGTGCTTCTTCACCTAGTGCCTTAGACCAACAGGTTTGGGAGTCACTGCTAAAGCCTTGGGTGTTGCAAGACTAGGAATTACGCTTAAATGTGCAAACACATTTTGTAATCGGTCGTTGGTACCTCAAGAAGTATTAACGGTAGCATGAAGGATGTGTAAGCAAAATTCAATTAAAAATTCACTAATTAAAACGTGCTTTGGACAATAGACGAGAGTACGATTGCTTGATTTGAATTTCCAAGTGTAGGGGTGATATTTACACACACGTGGGGATATGTGATTAGAGTTTAGATGAGAGAAAGGAATGAAGAATAAAACTTGTATCTTTAGTAGGGTTGATAGAAATTCCTGAGTGGAGATGTAACCCTAGAAGGAAAACTTAGGAGATGCCGAAAGCTAAATAAGTCTATAGAACATATATAATCTTAAGTTAGATGATGAGGAAGTGTGAAGAATATGGGTGGATAATTTATGAGTAGAAGATAATAAAATTCCTTGTTATAAAACCTAATTGGAGAACAAAAGTCGAAAAGCCGAATTGATAGGATTTTGTGGGTAATATCCGCTGAAAACCCTCAGGAGACAACACTCCTCCTACTAGGGACACCTAGAGGTTTAACGGCTTGTTGCCCGAGCTCAGTGCAATCGCGTTTCCCTGCGAAAGTGCGGTTAGAATTTTAGTGAATAAAAATAAGTTTGCTCGAGGACGAGCAAAAGATAAGTTGGGGGTATTTGTTCACACCAGAATATTGCATTATTATATTCCCCATTCTTATTCGTTTAATAAATAAACAGGTGCTTTTGATGCATGTTTGCTACATTTTACAGGTTACAGGTTCGTGGATCTAAAACAGTGAAGACGATGCAAAAGTGGACTTTAACCAACAAACAAAAGACTCTTGATGAAGCCTACATCAAAGATAAAATTCACAAAATACAAGGCAATGCAAGGTCCAAGATTACAAGGCAAATGGTTAAAAAATCCTTAGCAAATTGTTCACTGGAGATCTGGAACCAACTTGGTAGCCCAATTGAGAAAAGAATTAAAGAATAACAGAGCCCAGAAAGCCCAAAGGAAGCACAGGAAAATTGAGGAAATGAACCCTCCAATGGGCCGCGGAACCGCGGCCCAAGCCCTCCATTGCCGCGGTTCCGCGGCCATCTTGTGCCCGTACTTCGAGAATTTTTTTCCAAAGTATGAGGCGACGCTGAATAGGTCTTTTCTTAGGGGTATTTTTGTAATTGTAAACATGCGGATCAAAATGTAACCTAGGGTTTCTATTTCCTATAAATAGAACTCTAAATCTTTGTAAACTCTATGCCTCCTTTTAATAATAAATCTCAGATCTCTTTTTGGAGAGCATCGGTGTTTCCTTTCCATTCAGAAATTCAGATCTGACAACCCTGCATGGATGATTGGAGGGATGCATCAGTAAGTACATTTAATTTCTCGCCCTAGTGTAGATTTTAATTCTTTGCCCTAGGTAGATTTAATTTCATGCCCTAGGAACTTGTTTAGGGTTTAGCTTTAGGGAAGGATTTTGAGAAATGGGATCTCTCATCCTTTTCTTACCCACCAAATATTTATAATAGGACTCCATGCATACACGCACATACCGTGTCCTACGGCATCCTACCCCTCGAGGTACCGATGACACCGTAGTGTAAAAGCCCGGTTGCGCGCATTTTCCATGGAGGTTAGGGTAAGGATCTCTAAAAGAAGGACAAGAACCTAGAGGAAGGAACACCTTCCCTAATGGATCTAATCCCCTTTATTGATAATTACCATAACTCCTCACAGATCTTCATTCGGGTATAGAAAGCGTTGAGATTTAATTGCATTTCCAAACCATCCCTAAACTTAACCCTAGCAAGAATAGATCTAGATAATTTCCCTATGTTAATTAGGTTTTTAGATTTAATAACAACTCCGAACACCCTTCGGAATTAACTCGTAAGAACGAATCGGAGATTCACAACATCCCTGTGGACCGACCCGTACTCACCGGCTAGCTTCATGCGAAGCCGTTCTTGATTGCGGTTTAGAAATAATTTTTAACACACGAATCACAACAGCAATGGCAAGTCTGGGTAAACAAGAACCTCCCTGTCACCGTCCTAGAGGCTACCGGAGTACCCCTCGGGTGTCTGAGGTTACCCACCATATCTCCGGAGTGGCCAATGGAATGTCAAACCAGATTGAATCTTTAGGTTCTTATCAAATTTTCAGTAATCGTTTGCGGTTCTGGAATCACTTCCAGTTCTACCATACTCCCACTACTGTTTTCTGAAAAAATCCATTTTTATTAAAACTGTGGCAAGTCAAGAACAATATCACTATTGATCTTCCAGATGGTAGAAAGTCAACCCTCGTCATAGCCTGGGTCAACCCACAAACAGCCATTACAGAAATGTGCCTTGAGTTATCCAAAGTCTGGTTTTAAGCATAAGCCGAACAACTCCCCGTACCTTAACATCGTTAAGATACGAACTGTTCTATATCCAATATAGGACCAGAGGCACTGATTTAATTGAACCAGATTCAAATCATGCAGCCGTCTCCAGTGCATGTCAACTAAATGGAAGGAGGCCGATCAGCGTTACTCAACTTAGGAATGCTTCCAATTATGAGTAACCAGAAAGAGAAGCAAGTTCTCTTAATCATTACTATCAACTGAATACCAGACACAAGTATCTACATCTTCGATCACCTTGAAGAATCCCGATACTTGCAACATCTGGTTCTCTACTTTATTCATATACCTATAACTTCTCAAAACACAGACCCTGTGTTTCTACAAAACACCTGTCTAAGAACTAGAGAAGTCACAAGTAAACAGAATATAGTACGAGGACCAACCCCTCTGTCCTAATGGACACTGGACAATATACAATACTCTGTATAAGTCCCCTGAGTCTAATAACTCATTCACTGTGTGTCGTAGGTTGAAAACTGTACTTATGGTAAAGAAGAATTACACCGTTGTTCAATGCTCCTTACCTAACCATCCACTAATATAGGTAAATGTCATAGACATAATTTCAAAAAGGTATATCTCACTCTATAAAAATAGACGTACAGATATATCAATTTGAAATTGGTGCATAACAACGAATATTCAAAACCAAATATTTGCCGTCCGGCAAACAACCCAGGTGAGTTCCTCAAATATCACCAATTACAACGAATCCTGATATAATGAGGATAATCACCTAATTCCCAATAACTTACCCCCACTCATCTTCTGTAAAACCATACAGATGTGAGAATCAAAACTGGAAAATACATACCCTGGAGCAAGTGTCTAATTGGGAAATCAGTTTTCTTTTAACAGTACACAGTGAAACTAAAACATTGAAATGTTTCGATGGGGTATCCTGGTATTCCTAGTAATGCCTCTTCCATTATCCAGATTCACGACTATAACCATGTAATTCTTTGCCACCTCTCCAAATCCCTTTATATGTCTTTAGTCATTACCTTCTGCACACCCCTTTAGGCCAAATGGTTTTCTTCCTTCCCTACCGTTCGGCACCAGCCTATGGTTTGGAAGTAGACTATCCAATAAGCATAATGGGTGTACTGTCCTAATCCTAGGAGCACTCGCAACGCGACAGAAGGTGAAGATAAAAGACACCTGAATAAACCTTATTCCTATTTCTCCTGAACCAGAATCCATCCCCGACTTGGAACAAGTTCCTTTCGAGTTCGTATATAACCATACGATGGAGTATCCAATAAACTGTGGATCTTCGTAGTGATATGGAGTGTCCTAGAGAAATACAAAGGTGAAGTGGGAGTGGTAATGAAATACCTGGTTTGGTCGTGAATATCAGTCGCAATTTACTTTGCCCTCTTACTAATCCCTTGATATGTCTTTACTTAATACCTTCTGTACACCATCGTTAGGCTAATTGGTTTTCTTCATTCCC
This sequence comes from Agapanthus africanus, assembly GCA_030015575.1. Taxonomy (NCBI): domain Eukaryota; kingdom Viridiplantae; phylum Streptophyta; class Magnoliopsida; order Asparagales; family Amaryllidaceae; genus Agapanthus; species Agapanthus africanus. The sequence goes on along the minus strand of JASDDO010000024.1, from coordinate 712,171,773 downwards.
TACCGGTCGGCACCAGCCTAAGTTTTGGAAGAAGACTATCCAATTTGCGTAATAGGTGTACTATCTCCTAAACCAAGGAGTACTCGCAACCTGAAAGAAGGTAAAAGGAAAAGACAACTGAATAGTCCTATTCGTTTTCTCCAGAACCGAAAACCATCCTCGAATAAATTCCTTCGAGTTCGTATATAACCATACGATGGTTTTGTCCAATGGAAGTGGACGTTCGTAGTAGTACGGGGTGTCCAGGAGAAAAAGGGTAAAAGTAGGAGTGGCAATGTGGTTTGCAACTCTGACAATCCAAAAGCCAGTGTTTAAGAAGGTTCGGTTAATTTGGTCACTGAGTCATAGTCTAGGGTCGGGTCAATGGTCGCTGCCAAGAGAGAGAGAAAAGAAACACTCAGCGTGCACTCTAACCTAGATCAGAATGGTTACCAATTTATCTAATCTGGAAACCTCCCACTGTACCGTCAAATTCTCCTCCAAACCTAAAAGAAGAATTAGTCCGGATCGCCCGAGGAGTAAACCAACTCATCAGTGGGAATCGGGATCCAACTATCATCGCATGATAACGTGACGGACTTCGCTCACGTTATCACACTCCAAAAGGTAAGCGCATATCTGGCAAGTTTCAGTTTCTTTAGAAACTCCCGATGTGATTTTTGCCCCATGCTCTTATGACCTTGACTTTGGCCAACAAATCATAAGTCACATGTCAAGTTCTACCCGTCATTCTCCAGGTTAATTTGAACCCACTCGTGCATACCCTTGACTTTGGCCAACAAGGTAGTACGACTGTCCCAAACCAACGCATCTATCTATGTTGCATATGAATACCCAACAGCTACCAAACACTGTGCCTTGACTTTGGCCAACAAACACAGCTTGAATACTATTGACTACCCATATGAAACGACGGAGGGCTATGAATGGTTTCTGGCGAAAAACCTTTAACGTAATGAACTTGATATCGTTGAAGGAACTGTGTAGCTTTTATGAAAATATAGTGACGAAAACCTTTGCTAAAGAGGTCACTCCCGGTGAAGGGATCTCGGCTCTTTCCCCGTAGAATGAGGTGAAGGATATACCAACTGAATACCATGATGCAAAGCAAAAGTAATCGGCTATAGTGAAGTTATTGCCCTGACGCAAACTTTTGTCCAAGGGGTCACTCCCGGTGAAGGGATCTCTGCCCTTGCCTCGTCGACTAAGGAGCAGGATATTCCAACTGAATACCACTGTGCAAAACAAAAGTGAACGTCCTTGCAATAACAGCTTTTTTTTGAAAAGTGTTCCAACAACATCAAATAGGTTTGTTTAGTTTGCATTGATCCGAATCAATGCAGTCCCATCAATAGATCACACCAATAAAGAACGAAAATAATGATGTACGTATATGTCATCCGCATTCGCCACTGGGTCCCGTCATTACCCGTTAGGTTAGTTAACTAACGACAGAGCGGGGACTGGACTAGCGTGGATGCAAAACATATACAACATCTACTAGTATATATATCAATATATAATATTTCGCTCAAGGCGTGATAAAACGCAACATCACAGAAATGTACAGCATCACAGAACAATACAGATATCTGGGATCCCCGGGTTTCACAAAGCCTCTACTGAAACCCGACGTTTCCCTGGTCGTGTGGATAGCCTGTGCAATGAAATCCTAGACCCCTACGGGTGTGGCAAGTTACCCGCCAAAACCTGAAGCGAGGTAGCCCCCTTCAGCAACGTGAATGGACCACCCAGCACTTCACGGAATCCGGTAACTTGGGCATCCCTCCTGGGTCAACCTGTACCCCCTACAAATGCATTGAATAGCCCGCCAACTCTAGAGTGAGGCCCCCTCCGTCTCAACGCCATGAGATGCGGGCCCGTTGCCCTCTAGAACCCGGCTATCCGTGCACCCCACCTTGGGGTAATCCTAGTACAGAAAGTAAAATATACATACAACGGGTACATCGACCTCAACCTGGTCGTGCCCCAAAAGAATAATATACAGACAGGCAGTGATGACAGTCCACATGTCGGACGCTCGTCCTGCAATATCAAATGTACATAATTCAACAAAAACTGTACTAGCATTGCATCCAGGCTATCCCCCACGACCAATCCGCAACATCACAGCACAATCACAGAACATCAACGTGAATGTCGCGTTCGCAAATCCGTCTAAACGGGCTATAGCAATTAAACAGGATTTACCGATCAAGTAACATTCACGGTCGTAGATATAATGTAAATACTGTGAACTAACATGTTTAAAATTTTCGATCGATCAAATTTACCCAAGTGGGTCCCAAGCACTACTGTAGCACTCACAAAAATTCTGGGCCCAAAAAGAATGTTCCAAAACCCCTATTTTCAACACAGAGACACTCTGTAGAAATTTGACACACTGAACAGTAAGGACTGAGGCGGAACCGCGGCCGAAGCATGGGTTTGGCCGTGGTTCCGCGGTCGTATAGTGTGTTCACGTGATCAAATTTCTACAGAAGCCTTAGAATTCCCTGCACATCATTCTGCAACTACCTGAAAAAAATTTGGAGCCAAAAAAAATTCGACAGAAACTGATGCACATGAAAACGCGGTTTTTGGAATTTTGTTTGATCGGAAATGTAAACACATTAGACAAATCTAGACTAGGTTAATGGCGAGGCTCTGATACCACTGTAAGTGCACGACGGCGCCCCGGCCGTCAATCCGAGGCCAAAATGCGAAACGATAATTTTCTTTAACTTTTTGAACCGGCACCACCGCGCACTATAAACCCGGATCGGGCCATTAATCTAGTCCTAGCTAACTAAAGAATGGGTAGAGAGATATACCGAGCGATCCGTGTCCTCCGGTCTTCTCGTCGTCGTCCCGATCTCCCGCGGAATGTCCGGTCTCCACCTCATTGCCGGAAGGGCACCACGTCGCCTGCTTCTTTTACGGGCTCTCACCTCTGGACCGAGGCAACTCGGGCACAAAGTTGGCGAGTTGACGTGCCCAAGATTTGCTATAGAATAAGTGAAGATCTATATGTCTCATTTGGGGTTGTAGGGAGTTGCCTTTTGGTGGAGGAAATAGATCAAAACCTTTTGTGGATGAACTTGGGAATTTTGTAGCATGAAAAGAGAAAAAATCCCCACTCCAATTTTTGGACAGCCCACCAAAGAGCTTGGCCAGCCAAGGCAAGGAGAATGGGGAGAGAATGAAAGTGGGAATGAGTAAGCCACACAATAATGCAAGAGGGGATCATTTTTTATCATGAAAAGAAATGATCACAAATCAAAACCAATACTCCACCAACCTCATCATAACCCATCACCATCACAAAAGTCATGCCATCATGAACTCAAGAAAGTCAAGGGTGGAAGAATCATCATGATACAACAATATGCAAAGACAACCCTCCAAAATGCTTATTTGCATAAATGCAAATAAGCCCTCCTCCACCAATCTTCAGCCAATGAAAGATACAAAGAAATATGGCCGAAACAGAAAACAAACCGGCAACTCCAAAAAACTGATCCCGTAATAAATTACAGGAAAACCCCGCTACTGTATATACATACCCGCATTTGTATTCCGACCGAATACAAATGCACTGAGACAAATTCTACACTGTACAATACTAGGATCCGGCTTAAGCCAAAGCCTGCTAGTATTAACCGTCCGATCAAGATCCGTGCAATACCGTACGTATCTGATCGAACCCTGCCATATCTCCATACGGCCTCTACAGCGTTTCGCCCGAAACTTGAGTAACTGTATGTGGGGGACTCTAAAGACTCGTCAATACTATGGCTGTGGATTTAACTACTAGCACGTCAGAGGTATTAGCCATACGTGACGGGCTACCAGCTATTGACCAAAAGGGACGTCGATGAGCGAACCCATCCTGACACCCTACTGAACCTGTCAGTGACAATATCCGTACAGTCCGGTCCGTTCGTCTATGAGCACCGCATAGCGGGCCTAGGGGGTTGGTAAAAGTCAGGCCCCCAAAAGCGGCAAGTCGTGTCGGAGTGTAGCCCAGAACACCCTGAGATACTACTGGAATACCTAAAAGTAAAACTCCTGCCTCGGCCGAGGGCTTTGTGTAATAGCTCTCCTAGACACAGTGCGACCTCACCCCCAATACCGGGAGAGACGAACCCCTGAAAATCCGCTCACTGCCTACATATGGCTCGGGACTGTACCCAACTAAAACCTGTTTGCACGTCTCCTTTGAGCGTGGTAGGGTAGTAATCAAAGTACAGTAGGAACTCACACGAGACAAATGACGATCCTCAGGTCGATGAACTAACCTTTACACATGTCACCAGGGTACTGCCATCTGACGTCAGGTATAAGACCAACTAGCATGTTCCCGGCGAGTCCTGTCAGGTGTACTCATAATCCAATGAGCACCTGTATACATCTTAGGTGAACCAACTGACACCAGTGGCTTGTGAGATCGGCCACTGCCCCTCGTCGGGGTCTCAACTGTACACTAGTCTACTCTGGAGTATCGATGCCCTGTCTCTAAACTCCCACGACTAGGGACCTTTTACGGATGTGCTTATAGACTACCAGCTCCCACGTATATGATCGCCCTCATACTGCTGGCAGTCAAGCAAGAATCCTAGGGGCTCTATCAACGTGTAATAGAGACCTGTCAGGTCACCTAAAGCAGTACACGATGATAAAGATAAACCAGATAGCATACTATCATCTTGAGTAAGACTGTCCTACCGGAATAGGTCCTCCCTCAATCATTGCAATCACGTGCCTGTGATCCAATAATTGACTCTGAGGGCACTATCTCCAACAGAATGGTTTGCCTTGAGCTAGAGAGAGAGCAAGAGGAAGAAGGAGAGAGCTTGAGAATGAAAGAGCTCAAGAGAGAGAAAGTAAATGAAAGAATGAGCCACTCTTTTCTCATCCAACCTCTCATAATCCAAAAGCATCATGCGCCATAATGATAATCAAGTATTATGTGATGGTTATCATCTCACAAAAGGCAAGATCATTTCATGCATTAAATGCAATGTGTGAACAAATAAGCAAGCCAAAAGTTTTTGCATGAAATGATAGCCATAGTAATGATGGTGGTCAACAAGTCCAACCTAGTCAACCGGTCAACAAAGTCAACAAGTCAACAAGGTCAACCTTTCAACCCAACCATGGCACAATAATACTTAATTATCATTAACCATATTTCTAATTCTCATTAGGGTTAAGAAAAGGTCAACAGTCAATAACCCTAATAAGAATCTTCTGCCTCTGTCTCTGTCAACTGTGCATACACACTCGCATCCGCGTTCCGAGGAACACGATTGCAAACGAGATAAAATCAATCCCAAAACGTATACTAGGATCTGGCTTAAACAAAAGCCCACTAGTAATAACAGTCCGGTCACTAAACGTGCACAAGTGCGCGGATGTGACGGAACCCTGTCGCAAAACCATGCGACATATCGCAAAACCATGCGACCTCTACTCTTTTGCCTAAAGGCGAATAGCTCTCCGTATGGGACTCTAAAGACTCGACACTACGCTAGCAGTGGGTTTAACCACAGACCGCAAGCGGCACTAGCTGTGCGTAAAGGCCCCCAGGTAGATGCCAATAAGAAGACGGACGAGGTGAAACCCATCTGAACTCCTACTGAGCCTGAATGTGACAATCTCCGTACAGTCCAGTCTGTTCGTCTGATACATCGCATGGCGGGCCTAGGGGCAGTAAACGTCAGTCCTCTGATAGCGGTACAAGTCGTGTCGGAGTGTAGCCCAGAACACCCTGAGATAACACTGGAAACCTACCAGTATATCTCGCTTGCCCTGGCCAGGGACTACTTGTGTAATGGCTCTCCTAGACGCAGCACGATGTCAACCCCCAATACCGGGAGAGACGAATCCTGTCTAACCGTCACTGCCTCCAAGTGCTTCGGGACTGCACCCAACTACTACCTGTTTGCACGACTCCTTTGAGCCGTGGTAGGGTAGTAATCAAAGTACAGTGGAAACACACTCGAGGCGAAGTGACAGTGTCAAGTCAGCGGACTAAGCTGTACTCATGTCACCTGGGAACTGATAACTGACGATAGGTATAGTACCAACCAATCAGTTGCCGACGAGTCCTGTCCAGTGTACTCGTAACCTAACGAGCACCCGAACACTATCTCAAGTACGACGTACTGACGGCTGTGGGACGGACCGTCTCCCCTGCTGGGATGAGAAGCGCATACGCTAGTCTACTCCGGAGTATCGATGCCCTGTCTCGATAGTCCTACGACTAGGGACCTGTATAAGGATGTGCTTGTGGATTACCCAGCCCCCACGAGTGTGACTGCCATCACAACGCTGGTAATCAAGCAAAGATCCTAAGGGCTCTACTAATATGTATAAGCAATATGCAAAAAGAAACACATGCACATATTGAAGTAGAAACAAACCAAGTAGCATACTACCATTTTGAGCAAGATTGTCAATACAAGGTGAATATCCCAAGCTTCCATTAAGTAATATACAAACTAGTATGATAGAGTAATGGCCTCTAGGGCATATACACTAACAATCTCCCACTTGCACTAAGGCCATGTACTGGCATATCGAAGACCTATTATCTAGATCAGCCGCTCGAACTGAGTCTGGGGTAAGGCCTTCGTGAGTGGATCAACAGTGATATCTTCTGAATTTACTCTCTTCACCTCGATCTCCCGGCGATCTATGATCTCCCTGATCAGGTAGTACCGCCTCAAAATATGCCTGGACTTCTGATGGGACCTGGGTTCCTTCGCTAAACCTATAGCACCGTTGTTGTCACAATACAGCGGTATTGGATCAACACTGGTAGGAACCACCTGAAGCTCCGTGAGGAACTTCTTCATCCAGACAGCTTCCTTTGCGGCATCGCAAGCAGCTATGTACTCCGCTTCCATAGTTGAGTCAGCAACGGTCTCCTGCTTGGAACTCTTCCTGCAAACCGCCCCTCCATTGAAGGTAAAGACATAACCCGACATGGACTTGTTAGTTGTATGTATGCCCTAGAGGCCAGTATTATACAGATGATGTATATTATATTGGATGCTTGGACATATATAGAGATGACTTTCTTGCTCGATATGATAGTATGCTGTCTGGTTACTCTTTATCTTAACATGTACACTAGTCTCTTTATACTGTCTTACAGTTACATGTTGGTAAAGCTCTTAGGATATGTACTTGACTACCTGGACTGTGATGCAGATCATACTAGTGGGGACATGGTAGTCCATAAGTACATCCTTCAAGGTCCCTAGTCGTGGGTGTATCGAGACGGGACATCGATATACCAGAGTAGACTAGTGTATACGCTTCTCGACCCATGAGATGGGCGATGGATGATCCCACATCCATTGGTGTTTGACATCAGAGATGGTATACGGGTGCTCAGTAGAGACTGGGTACACTGGACGGACTCACCGAGAACTCCCAGATGGTATTATACCTCACGTCAGATGGCAGTTCTCAGGTGACACTTGTACAGGTTAGTCTGTAGACCCGAGATCGTCATAGAGTCTTGTGTGATTCCCACTGTGCTTTGATCTCCACCTTACCACGTCCATGAGGGCGTGCAAAATGGTGGTCTTTGGGTACAGTCCCGAGTCACATGGAGGCAATGAGCGATAAGAGGGGTTTCGTCTCTCCCGGTATTGGGGGTTGATGTTGCGCTGTGCTCGATTGGCCGTAACAGGGAAGTCCCTGGCCAGGGCTGATCAGAGATTTGCTGGTAAGTGTTACCAGTAGTTTCTCGACCCGTTATGAGCCTCACATCGGCATGACTTATCGGTTATTGGGGTCTGACGTTTACCACCCCTAGACTTGATATGCGACGTATCAGACGAACAGACCGGACTGTACGGTAAGTGTCACTGGTCGGATTCGCAGGAGTGTGAGCGGGCTAGCTCGTCGATCTTCTGATCGCTCAATACCTGGATGGCCGTTACGTTTAGCAGACCGCTTGCGGCTTGTGGGTGCTTGATATGATCATCATCTGCTACCGGCGTATTGACGAGTCTTTAGAGTCCTACACAGAGGTTTCCTGGTTCAAGCGAAACGAAATAGGAGCGTATATGAGATATGTGCAGGACCGAGAATAATGCGTGTATGTGATACCGCATTTCATTCTCGCGATATATGTTTCGATTGGTTATATTCGATATGACCTAGTTATCGAATCATTGATTCGATAAATCGATACATTAGATTCTAGTCGGTTATGTGCGACATGACCGGATCATTGAATCAAATGTTGATTTAATGATTTAATGCATAATTATATATTTGATATATTGCATTGCATTAACTAGTATTGGTTCACTTTAAACGGATTTTTCTCACTTGATGCACATTGTATATGTGATATGCTTTAGTGCACATTTTTGTATCATGTTTGATGATACTTGATCATTTAGTTAAGTGTATAGAATTAATCCATGGTTAATTTGATAATTAGGGTTTTGCATATTCATTTATTTATTTATTTGTTTATTTATTTATTTGGAAAAGATAAAGATGAGAATGGTGGCTTTCTTTGTCATTAGTTGAAGCTTCATGAAGCTTTGACTTTTGCAACCATCCTTATCTTCATGCTTAACCCTAACCCATCCAAGTGACCATGGTTTATTCTCTACACTTAACCTAAGTTAGAACATGATAAGTATTTGATTTTATTATTCTTTTTGAGAATACTTATCATATTCTATTTGCTTCTTCCTTCTTCTTCAAGAGAGAAAACAAGATGCCATCAATGGCAACTTGAGCAAAAGTGAGTGAAATCCAATTCTAAAGTGAACCCACCTCCTATTTCTTCACCCTCTACCTCTTGCCAAGTTGTTTTGGGTGTTTTCTTCACAAGTTTCACAACTTTGTGAAGTCGGAGCTTGAACTTGTGATGCCTCGACGTAGATCGTCTTTGATACGAAGCCGACGACCTATTCCGCTCGTTTTCCCGATGAAACCGACGAATGAGTCTAGGATTCGAAAAGGACAGCGAGAGGATGACTACGTGGAGCTAACGATGTGGATATCCGGATCTACAAAGGTTGTAGCATCTAACTTTTTGTTAAGCAGTTAACTAGTTTACCGTTTCGCTTAGAAATCTAGCCGACGATCCGTTAACTAGGGTTTCTCGGCACCATTTTTTTTGTAAAATGGCATGGTTGATGCCTTCTGAGACCTCTACTGTGTGCCTAGGAACCCTACAGTGGTATCAGAGCCTAGCTAGAGCCTTAGGCGAAGTCTAGGCGCGGTTTGAAGTCCGAATGAACCGAAACCCTAAATCACAAAATGCTCTCTGTACATTTTCTAAAATCTGGGATTTTTCCAAATTAAAAATATGCAGAAAAATCAGCAGGTGAATATAAGAATTACTGTGAAATTCGACAGTGTAAATCCATCAAATCGCCGCGGTTCCGCGGCATGAGCATGGCTCATGCGGCGGTTCCGCGGCTGTACGGATCAATTAAATAAAGATTTCTGCACAGTAATTCTTATCTTCCAGTGCTGGTTTTCCTGGGAATTTTTAATATTTATTCAAGAGTTGAATTTTCTGGGGTTGTTTTGGGGATTCGGTATTTCGATCGGATTATCAAATTTCGTCCTTTGTGTATTTCCGGATAATTTTCAGAATATGTTAAAAAGTTCGACCGGATATAAATACCCAATTTTTCCCCTGTCGGGAAATTTCCAAGTGTTGGATTTTTCCGTAGTTTAACGACGTTCTAAGTAGTGCAAGTAACGCGATGGACCCTCTAGAAAACAACAAACCTTAACTCGATTATGTGACCGTCTTGAACTGCCCTTTGAACCTTCGGATTTGGGGCAGTACGGCGTGCCACATGTGAGGCGTTGGCTGGACCCTTCTACGGCTGGACCGTCGGTACTGAGGCATGAACTGAATGTAGTTAGACTTATTTCATGTGTTGAGCTGTATCGGGAAAACTTGGGTATTCGACTGTTCGATCGGAAAGTTTAATATTTTCTGTTTATCTGGAATGTGATACAATAATTGGAATTCACAAACAGTTATGAGATAACTGAATGAATGTTATAAATCTAGCAATTTAGTCCCATATGATATTGAAAAGAGTTTTCGATGATGAGACTAAAATGCGGGATTTATATCTGTTAGGCATGCGATGTCTAAAGAGGTTGCGGATTCCAATTGTTGTAGTTTTACACTTTCTTTTCTGTGACCGTAAGTGTAGTATGTTCATATCGCCGGTTTCGTTGCTATACGTCAACGACAATTGGGGTATGCATACTTACTTACGTTGATGACATGTGATGTTATGTGTTGCTGGATATGTTATATTGGATCGTCGTGTTCGAATAGCCGGGGGGTTTTTATGTGAGATGAGTGTTTTTCATTTTCATTCATGTAAAAACTTGTATGTAATATTCTTTTATTTGGGGCACTTCCAGGTAGCGGAAGTTGTCACCTTTTGTATATTATTTACTTTTCCGCATTAGGATAGACCCAGGAGGGGAGCACAAGTAACCGGGTTCTGGGGTCCAGTGGGAGACCAACTCGAGGAGTCGAGTCCGGGTCTCCTAACCCTAGAATTGGCAGGTTTGCTTGCCGCTCTCGTAGGGGTCTAGGGGTGTGGGATTGGCTATTCATCACGACCGTGGAATCCGTGTTTTATACTGGCTCGTATTGAAAACACGGACGTCCTAGTATATCCAATATTTCATATGTTTATTCTGCTGCGATATCTGTGTTGTGACTCTGTGATGGATATACTATATAGTATATATAATATATTATATAGACGTTACTTATGTTTTACACCCGCGCTAGCCCTGCCCTGCTCTGTCGTTAGTTACCTAATCTAACGGTGCACGAGGGGACATCGAGGCGAATGCGGATGGCATAAGTGTACGTCATATCTATCTGTGATGTTTAGGTATTTAAATGATGGGACTTCATTAATGTGATTAATGAAAGAAAAGAAACCTAAGATGTTGTAGAATCAGATTTTAAACAAAACAGGTAGCTACAGTTCTTGCTTTGCATAGCGGTATATATGATATACCCTGCACCTTATTCGATGAGGAAAGGACCAAGATCCCTTAACCGGGAGTGACTCCTTTAGCAATAACTGGCAGATGCTACAGACTCGGTTTGCTTTTGACTGCTTTTGGGTTTTTTGCTTTGCACAGTGGTATATATGATATACCCCGCACCTCATTCGACGAGGAAAGGACCGAGATCCCTTCGCCGGGAGTGACTCCTTTAGCAAAACTAGAAAAGCTTCAAAATCATTCCATTTTAAAACTTTATTTGATTCTACAACGATATCAAGTTCATTACGCAATAGGTTTTCAGAAAAACCTGACGTAGCCCTCCGTCATTTCAGATAAGTACTAGTTAGTATTCGTGCTACGTTTGTTGACTATGTTAAGGCGTAGTGTGTGGTAGCTAATTAGTGCTTATCTGTATAAGCATATGATGCGATTGGATTAGGGTAGTCGTGCGACTTTGTTGACTATGTTAAGGGTCGTGCGGGTGGGTTTAATTCAATCGGGAAATGACGGGTTGAACTTGACTAGCACTTATGATTTGTTGACTATGTTAAGGTCATATAGCTGCTAGGGGAAAAATATTATCGGGAATTTCAAGTGTTGAAATTTGCAATGAGATTGCATACCTTCTATGAGATAGTTGGATCCCGATACCCACTGCGAGTAAGAGTTACTCCTGGGAGAGTTTTACACATTGCAATTAGCCGATCAAGTAGGTGTCTAGAAAGGTGTCAACGGGGTTACGCCTCTGGGAAAATGAGGTTTACATTAATTAGGTTCGTGCGAAAGTACGGGGGACCTCCCTCAAAGTACCGACACTGGCCTGGCTGAAAGATTGGCGAACTTGTAGTGTGTAATTAATCCCGGCTAGTCTTTCCTTTTAGGGTTTGGAGGAAGATTTGATAAAAAGCAGTGGGAGCCATCCTGATTAGATAAGATAATAACCAATCTGATCTTGCACGAGCATACGCTAAAGTGTTTTCTTCTCTCTCTCTCCAGGTAGCGACCATTTCATGCCCTAATGAAGATAATAATATGGATGTATTGACCGAACCCGCATGTTATACTGTGCTGGGGAACGTTGGTTCCGTTCTTACCTATAAGAGTTATAGGACTGAACAGGAAATAGGGGAATACCAGGATTCCCATGCCACCCGAATGAAGAAAGTACATGTTGATGCATTTTCTTCGGGTATGTTCGTTACTGAGAACTGTTTCTCCATTTGCTCTACGTCCTGGGTATTGGATACCGGGTCGGGATCCTATATATGTAATCAGTTACATGGGCTAAGGAAAGGTAGAGAACTTGGAGAAGGTGATAAAGACATTAGAGTTGGAAATGGTGCAATTGTTGCAGCTAAGACTGTCGGGGAATATCACCTTGTATTACCAACTGGTAATACATTGGTTCTGAACGAATGCTATTACATGCCGAACCTGATATGCAACATTATATCGGTTTCTTTATTAACTAAACATGGATATAATTTTGTATTACAGGATAATGTTATGAACATTTTCCGTAACCAAAAGTTGGTTGGATCAGGCACGTTATGCAATGGCATTTATGTTCTAAATCAATCAACAGTTCTGAGCATAACAAACACAAACAAGACGAAGAGTTCTGAACTCAATGAATCCTTCTTGTGGCATTGTAGACTGGGTCACATCAATGTGACACGACTGGCTAAGTTGCATAAGGATGGATATTTGAAACCTTTCGAATTTTCTTCTTATGACACTTGCCAGTCATGTCTCAAAGGCAAGATGACCAAAACTCCGTTTACGGGACACGGAGAAAGAGTTACCGAACTCTTGGGACTTATACATAGTGATGTATGCGGTCCCATGTCTACACATGCCAGGGATGGTTCTTCATACTTCATTACATTCACTGACGATCTCTCTAGGTTCGGGTATGTGTTCCTGATGAAACACAAATCAGAAGCTTTTGAGAAATTTAGGGAATATAAACAAGAAGTTGAGAACCAAACCGGAAAAAGTATTAAAATCCTACGATCTGATCGAGGAGGGGAATACTTGAGCAATGAATTCCTGGACTTCCTAAAAGAGAATGGGATTCTCTCTCAGCTGACTCCTCCATATACACCACAGCACAACGGTGTATCTGAACGGAGGAACCGCACCCTATTAGATATGGTGCGCTCTATGATGAGCACAGCTGAGTTACCTATTTCCTTCTGGGGATATGCACTGGAGACGGCTGCATACCTATTGAATCGAGTTCCATCTAAATCTGTACCTACCACACCATATGAGATATGGAGTGGGAAGAGACCATATTTTAAACGAGTTAAGATATGGGGTTGTCCGGCCTATGTCAAAAGGCAAAATCCAGACAAACTCGAGGCACGGTCAGTTCTCTGCAAGTTTGTGGGATATCCTAAGAATTCCCAAGGATATTTTTTCTACCATGCTGAAGAACAAAAAGTGTTTGTTTCTCAATATGCCACCTTTTTAGAAAAGGAATTCCTTGAAAAAGAAATTAGTGGCAAAGTGGTAGAGCTGGAAGAAATTCCAGATACACAAACTATAACTGAAGATTTAGTGGAACCAGAAGATTCGATAGTACCCAACGAACCCCAGCCTCTCCGCCGATCTAGTAGGGTTTCTCGTCCACCTGAGAGATACTACGGTTTTCTCATTGATGGTGGAAGCGAGGATTGCATCATGGATGATGATGACCCAACTAGCTTCGAGCAGGCCATCACGGGTAGGGACTCAGTGAAATGGCTGGATGCTATGCGGTCCGAGATGGAATCCATGTACACCAACAAAGTATGGACTTTGGAAGTTGCTCCTGAAGGGGTAAAACCCATTGGGAGCAAATGGATCTTCAAGAAGAAATTTGGTGTAGATGGGAAAGTGGAGACTTTCAAAGCTAGACTTGTAGCAAAGGGTTTTCATCAAAGACCAGGTGTGGACTATGACGAAACCTTTTCTCCAGTGGCTATGCTTAAATCCATCCGAATCATGCTTGCCATTGCTGCCTTTCATGACTACGAAATCTGGCAAATGGATGTTAAGACCGCCTTTCTAAATGGTGATTTAGAAGAGTGCGTGTACATGACTCAGCCAGAGGGCTTCGTAGACAGTGGGAGCAGCGGGAAGGTGTGCAAGCTGCTTAAATCCATTTATTGATTAAAGCAAGCATCGCGGAGTTGGAACATCTGCTTTGATGTCGTTAACAAAGAGTTTGATTTCGTCAAAAATCCAGATGAACCTTGTATCTACAAGAAGGTGGCAGAGAGTAAGGTTGTCTTCCTCGTATTGTACGTGGACGACATACTCTTGATAGGAAATGATATTCCTATGCTGCAATCGGCCAAGCTCTTCTTATCACAAAGATTCTTAATGAAAGATCTTGGTGATGCCTCCTGCATATTGGGAATTAGGATCTATAGAGATAGATCCAAACGGATTTTGGGATTGTCCCAATCCAGGTACATTGACACCATACTAAAGAGGTTTAGTATGGAAGAATCCAAGCGTGGGAACTTGCCCACGAACTCTGGAGTCACTCTCTCCAAAGAGATGTCTCCCAAGACTGATTTGGAGAGAGCTCGCATGCAAAGGATACCCTATGCTTCGGCAGTAGGCTCTATCATGTATGCGATGCTATGTACCAGACCCGATGTAGCATACTCACTAAGTGTAGTGAGCAGGTATCAAGCTGATCCTGGAGAGAGTCACTGGACAGCTGTGAAGAGCATTCTCAAGTACTTGCGAAGGACTAGAGATATGTTCTTGGTGTATGGTAACGGAGAGCTCCAAGTGGAGTCCTTTACCGATTCGAGCTTCCAGAGTGATAAGGACGACTCTAAGTCGCAGTCGGGCTTTGTCTTTACCCTTTACGGAGGGGCGGTTAGCTGGAAGAGTTCCAAGCAGGAAACCCTGGCAGACTCGACGATGGAGGCTGAATACATCGCTGCCAACGATGCTGCTAAAGAAGCTGTTTGGATCAAGAAGTTCATTACTGAACTTGGTGTGGTTCCATCCATTGAGCATCCAATACCTTTGTATTGCGATAACAATGGAGCGGTGGCTTTGGCCAAGGAACCCAGGTCCCATCAGCGATCCAGGCATATTCTGAGGCGGTATCACCTGATCTGGGAGATAGTTGATCACCGGGAGATCGAGGTCAGGAGGGTTGACACGAAGAACAACACCGCGGATCCACTCACGAAGGCCATTCCCCAGATACAGTTTGAGAGACTCTTCGGGATGCTCGGTATGCGATACTACAGCAGCTGGCCCTAGTGCAAGTGGGAGATTGTTAGCTGTATGTATACCCTAGAGGCCAGTATTGTATAAATGATGTATATTATATTGGATGCTTGGACATATATAGAGATGACTTTCTTGCTCGATATGATAGTATGCTATCTGGTTACACTTTATCTTAACATGTACACTAGTCTCTTTATACTGTCTTATAGTTACATGTTGGTAAAGCCCTTAGGATATGTACTTGACTACCTGGACTGTGATGCAGATCATACTAGTGGGGACATGGTAGTCCATAAGTACATCCTTCAAGGTCCCTAGTCGTGGGTGTATCGAGACGGGGCATCGATATACCAGAGTAGACTAGCGTATACGCTTCTCAACCCATGAGATGGGCGATGGATGATCCCACATCCATTGGTGTTTGACATCAGAGATGGTATACGGGTGCTCAGTGGAGACTGGGTACACTGGACGGACTCGCCGAGAACTCCCAGATGGTATTATACCTCACGTCAGATGGCAGTTCTCAGGTGACACTTGTACAGGTTAGTCTGTAGACCCGAGATCGTCATAGAGTCTTGTGTGATTCCCACTGTGCTTTGATCTCCACCTTACCACGTCCATGAGGGCGTGAAAAACGGTGGTCTTTGGGTACAGTCCCGAGTCACATGGAGGCAATGAGCGATAGGAGGGGTTTCGTCTCTCCCGGTATTGGGGGTTGATGTTGCGCTGTGCTCGATTGGCCGTAACAGGGAAGTACTTGGTCAGGGCTGATCAGAGATTTGCTGGTAAGTGTTACCAGTAGTTTCTCGACCCGTTATGAGCCTCACATCGGCACGACTTATCGGTTATTGGGGTCTGACGTTTACCACCCCTAGACTTGATATGCGACGTATCAGACGAACAGACCGGACTGTACGGTAAGTGTTACCGGTCGGATTCGCAGGAGTGTGAGCGGGCTAGCTCGTCGATCTTCTGATCGCTCAATACCCGGATGGCCGTTACGTTTAGCAGACCGCTTGCGGCTTGTGGGTGCTTGATATGATCATCATCTGCTGCCGGCGTATTGACGAGTCTTTAGAGTCCTACACAGAGGTTTCCTGGTTCAAGCGAAACGAAATAGGAGCGTATATGAGATATATGCAGGACCGAGAATAATGCGTGTATATGATACCGTATTTCATTCTCGCGATATATGTTTCGATTGGTTATATTCGATATGACCTAGTTATCAAATCATTGATTCGATAAATCGATACATTGGATTCTAGTCGGTTATGTGCGACATGACCGGATCATTGAATCAAATGTTGATTTAATGATTTAATGCATAATTATATATTTGATATATTGCATTGCATTAACTAGTATTGGTTCACTTTAAACGGATTTTTCTCACTTGATGCACATTGTATATGTGATATGCTTTAGTGCAAATTTTTGTATCATGTTTGATGATACTTGATCATTTAGTTAAGTGTATAGAATTAATCCATGGTTAATTTGATAATTAAGGTTTTGCATATTCATTTATTTATTTATTTGTTTATTTATTTATTTGGAAAAGATAAAGATGAGAATGGTGGCTTTCTTTGTCATTAGTTGAAGCTTCATGAAGCTTTGACTTTTGCAACCATCATTATCTTCATGCTTAACCCTAACCCATCCAAGTGACCATGGTTTATTCTCTACACTTAACCTAAGTTAGAACATGATAAGTATTTGATTTTATTATTCTTTTTGAGAATACTTATCATATTCTATTTGCTTCTTCCTTCTTCTTCAAGAGAGAAAACAAGATGCCATCAATGGCAACTTGAGCAAAAGTGAGTGAAATCCAATTCTAAAGTGAACCCACCTCCTATTTCTTCACCCTCTACCTCTTGCCAAGTTGTTTTGGGTGTTTTCTTCACAAGTTTCACAACTTTGTGAAGTCGGAGCTTGAACTTGTGATGCCTCGACGTAGATCGTCTTTGACACGAAGCCGACGACCTATTCCGCTCGTTTTCCCGATGAAGCCGACGAATGAGTCTAGGATTCGAAAAGGACAGCGAGAGGATGACTACGTGGAGCTAAGGAAGTGGATATCCGGATCTACAAAGGTTGTAGCATCTAACTTTTAGTTAAGTAGTTAACTAGTTTACCGTTTCTCCTAGAAATCTAGCCGACGATCCGTTAATTAGGGTTTCTCGGCACCATTTTTTTGTAAAATGGCATGGTTGATGCCTTGTGAGACCTCTACTGTGTGCCTAGGAACCCTACAGGACTTGGAGTCATCCTTGTCACTCTGGAAGCTGGAGTCAGCAAAGGCCTCGATCTGGAGGTCTTTTCCGCCATACACCAAGAACATCTCCTTAGTCCTTCTTAGGTACTTGAGAATGTTCTTTACCACTATCCAGTGCTTCTCCCCTGGGTCTGACTGATACCGGCTTACAACGCTCAATGCGTATGCTATATCTGGTCTGGTACACAACATCGCATACATAATAGAGCCTACCGCAGATGCGTAGGGTATTGATGGCATGCGAGCCCTTTTCAAATCAGTCTTGGGAGACATCTCCTTGGAGAGGGTGATCCCGTGACAAGCTGGTAAATTACCGCGCTTGGAATCTTCCATACTGAATCTTTTCAGTATGGTGTCGATGTACCTTGACTGTGAAAGTCCCAACTGTTGGAGATAGTGCCCTCAGAGTCAATTATTGGATCACAGGCACGTGATTGCAATGATTGAGGGAGGACCTATCCCGGTAGGACAGTCTTACTCGAGATGATAGTATGCTATCTGGTTTATCTTCATCATCGTGTACTGCTTTAGGTGACCTGACATGTCGCTATTACACGTTGATAGAGCCCCTAGGATTCTTGCTTGACGACCAGCAGTATGATGGCGATCATATACGTGGGAGCTGGGGTCTATAAGCACATCCTTAAAAGGTCCCTAGTCGTGGGAGTTTCGAGACTGGGCATCGATACTCCATTAGTAGACTAGTGTATACAGTCGAGACCCCGACGAGGGGCGGTGGCCGGTCTCACAAGCCACTGGTGTCAGTTGGTTCACCTAAGATGTATACAGGTGCTCATTGGGTTATGAGTACACCGGACAGGACTCGCCGGGA
Source organism: Agapanthus africanus (assembly GCA_030015575.1). Taxonomy (NCBI): domain Eukaryota; kingdom Viridiplantae; phylum Streptophyta; class Magnoliopsida; order Asparagales; family Amaryllidaceae; genus Agapanthus; species Agapanthus africanus. Next base: position 712,153,363 of record JASDDO010000024.1, on the reverse strand, counting down.
ACCTGCCAGTTGGTCTTATACCAGACGTCAGATAGCAGTTCCCTGGTGACATGTGTACAGGTTAGTTCATCGACCTGAGGATCGTCATTTGTCTCGTGTGAGTTCCCACTGTACTTTGATTACTACCCTACCACGGCTCAAAGGAGTCGTGCAAACAGGTTTTAGTTGGGTACAGTCCCGAGCCACATGGAGGCAGTGAGCGGATCTTCAGGGGTTCGTCTCTCCCGGTATTGGGGGTGAGGTCGCGCTGTGTCTAGGAGAGCCATTACGCAAAGCCCTCGGCCGAGGCAGGAGATTTACTGGTAGGTATTCCAGTAGTATCTCAGGGCGTTCTGGGCTACACTCCGACACGACTTGTACCGCTTTTGGGGGTCTGACTTTTACCAACCCCCTAGGCCCGCCATGCGATACTCATAGACGAACGGACCGGACTGTACGGATATTGTCACTGACAGGCTCAGTTGGGTGTCGGGGTGAGCTTCCTCATCGACGTCCCTTTTGGTCAATAGCTGGTGGCCCGTCACGTATTGGCTTATACCTCTGACGTGCCAGTGGTTAAATCCACAGCCATAGTATTGACGAGTCTTTAGAGTCCACCACACTTTCAGTTACTCAGCTTTCGGGCGAAACGCTGTAGAGGCCGTATGGAGATATGGCAGGGTCCGATCAGATACGTGCGGTATTGCACGGATCAGGATCGGACAGTTTTGTACTAATGGCCGTATAGTTATATGGCAGGGTTCGATCAGATACGTGCGGTATTGCACGGATCAGGATCGAACGGATTTTACTAGCCGGCTTTGGTTTAAGCCGGTACTAGTTTAGTACAGTGTAGATTTTGTCTCATTGCATTTGTATCCGGTCGGAATACAGATGCGGGTGTGTATGCACAGTGTCGGGGTTTTCCTGTAATTTATTACGGGACCAGTTTTCTGGAGTTGCCAGTTTGCATTCCGTTCCGGCCGGTTTTCCTTTGTTCTTTCCCGGCCGGACTTTTCCGATGGAGGGGGTAATTTGCAGTTTTGCAAATTACACTTTGTGGGGGGGTTTCTTGCATAAAGTTAGATTATGATAGATTTCATTTCTTTCATCCATCACTTGATTTATATGAGAAGTGAAAGGTTATGGAGTGCATAGTGTTTTAAGCATGGTTGATGTTTTCTTTGACCTTGGATGTGGTCACCTCTTGAATGCTCCTACACTCACCTCCCTTTGCCTTATGTTTTCATTCCTCCACCATTCTCATTCTCACTAGATGATAAGTCTTTCATGGTTATAAGAAAAGAGAGAAGAAGAAAAAGAAAGATAAAAAGAAAAAAAATGAGAGAGTTCATCTTGATTATGTGAGGAATTCTTCATCTCCTTCTTCTTCTTGTTTTAGAAAAATGAAAGCACCATTTTTCTTAACCCCAATCCTTCATCATGGCAACTACAAACCCCAAATGAGACTAGCATCATCTACACTACATTCTACAGCACTTCTTGGGCATGTCGAGTTGCCGGCTTCATGCTCGAGTTGCCTCGGTATTGAGGCGGGAGCCCGTAAAAGACGAAGGCGATGTGGTGCCCTTTCCGGCGAGGAGGCGACGATGTGGAGCAAAGACTTTCCGCGGGAGATCGGGATGATGAAGAGAAGACCGGAGGACTCGGATCACTCGGTATACTTCTCACCCCATCTCTAGTTAGCTAGCGTAGGTTAATGGTAAACGATCCGGGTTTTCTTTGTCCGCGGTAGCGCCGGTTTCCGAGTAAGGAAAAATTTTGATTCCGCAATTTGGCCTCGAGTAAGACGGCCGGGGCGCTCCCGTGGCGCAACATGGTATCAGAGCCACGCCATTAACCTTACCTAGCTTTTGTGTAATGTGTTTTACGTTTCCGATCGAACAAAATCCCGAAAACACGTATTTCATGTACATCAGTTTTCTGTCGATTTTTTCCGGGCTCGAAAAATTTTTCAGGTTGTTTCAGAATGATGTATAGGACATTATAAGAGATCTGCAAAAATTTGGAATCGTGAACAGTAAGAATAGCCGCGGAAGCGCGGCCAAAGCCATGCTTTGGCCGCTCTTCCGCCGCGGGTTAGACTGTTCAGTCACCCAAATTTTTGTAGTATGTTTCTGTGTTGAAAATGTGGTTTCTGGAATGTTAAGTTTGGGCCCAGAATTTCTGTGACTGCTACAGTTTTGATTGGGGGCCCACTTGTTAATTTTTGGTCAATCGGAAAATTTTAAACACATTATTTCACAGTATTTACATTATATCTGCGACCGTGAATGTCACTCGATCGGTAAATCCGGTCTAACTGCTATAGCCCGGTTAGACGGATTTGCGAACGTGACTTTCACGTTGATGTTCTATGTTTATGCTGTGATGTTGCGGATCGGTCGTGGGGGATAGCCTGGATGCAATGCTAGTACAGTTTTGTTGTATTATGTACATTTGATATTGCGGGGCGAGCGTCCGACATGTGGACTGCCGTCACTGCCTGTTTGTATTATTCTTTTGGGGCACGACCTGGTTGCGGTCGATGTACCCGGTGTATGTATATTTTACTTTCTGTACTAGGGTTACCCCGCGGTGGGGTGCACGGATAGCCGGGTTCTGGAGGGCAACGGGCCCGCATCTCAGGGCATTGAGACGGAGGGGGCTTCAGTCCAGGATTGGCGGGCTATTCGCCGCACTCGTAGGGGGTATAGGTTGACCCAGGAGGGGTGCCCAAGTTACCGGATTCCGTGAAGTGCTGGGTGGTCCATTCACGGTACTGAAGGGGGCTGCCTCGCTTCAGGTTTTGGCGGGTGACTTGCCGCGCCCGTAGGGGTCTAGGATTTCATTGCACAGGCTATCCACACGACCAGGGGAACGTCGGGTTTCAGCAGCGGCTCTGTGAAACCCGGGGCTTCCAGATATCTGTATTGTTCTGTGATGCTGTACATTTCTGTGATGTTGCCTTTTATTCACGCCTTGAGCGAAATACTATATATTGGTATATATATTAGTAGATGTTGTATATGTTTTACATCCGCGCTAGTCCAGTCCCCGCTCTGCCGTTAGTTAGCTAACCTAACGGGTGATGACGGGACCCAGTGGCGAATGCGGATGGCATATACGTACGTCAGTATATTTTCGTTCTTTGTGGTGTGATCATTTGATGGGACTGCATTGATTCGGATCAATGCAAGTTAAACAAACCCATTCTGATGTTGTTGGAACACTTTTTCAAAAAGCTGTTATTGCAAGGACGTTCACTTTTGTTTTGCATCGTGGTATTCATTTGGAATATCCTGCTCCTCAGTCGACGAGGCAAGGGCCGAGATCCCTTCACCGGGAGTGACCCCTTGGACAGAAGTTTGCGTCAGGGCATTAACTTCACTATAGCCGATTACTTTTGCTTTGCATCGTGGTATTCAGTTGGAATATCCTGCACCTCATTCTACGGGGAAAGAGCCGAGATCCCTTCACCGGGAGTGACCTCTTTAGTAAAGGTTTTCGTCACTATATTTTCTAAAAGGCTATGCAGTTCCTTCAACGATATCAAGTTCATTACGTTAAAGGTTTTTCGCCAAAAACCAGTCGTAGCCCTCCGTCATTTCTTACAAGTATTACTTAGTATTCGTGCTGCGTTTGTTGACTGTGTCAAGGCGTAGTGTGCGGTAGCTAAGTAGTGTTTGTTTGCAGCATATTAATGGGATTGGTTAGGACAGTCATGCGGCCTTGTTGACTGTGTCAAGGGCTCGTACGGGTGGGTTTAACGCAATCCAGGATAATGACGGGCTGAACTTGACTAGGACCTTTTGATTTGTTGACTGTGTCAAGGTCACTTGGGTCCTAGGGGTAAAAATCACATCGGGAGTTTCAAAAGAACTGAAACTTGCCAGGCATGCGCATACCTTCTGGAGTGTGGTGACGTGAGTGGATTCCGTCACGTTATCATGCGGTGATAGTTGGATCCCGATTCCCACTGATGAGTTAGTTTACTCCTCGGGTGATCCCGACTAATTCTTCTTTCAGGTTTGGAGGAGAATTTGAGGTACAGTGGGAGGTTTCCAGATTAGACAAAGTGATAACCATTCTGATCTAGGATAGAGTGCACGCTGAGTGTTTCTTTTCTCTCTCTCTGGCAGCGACCATTGACCCGACCCTGGACTATGACTCAGTGACCAAGTTGACCGAACCTTCTTAACACTGGCTTTTGGATTGTCAGAGTTGCAGACCTCGTTGCCACTCCTACTTTTACCCTTTTCTCCAGGACACCCCGTATTACTACGAACGTCCACTTCCATTGGACAAAACCATCGTATGGTTAGATACGAACTCGAAGGACTTCGAGGATGGTTTCTGGTTCTGGAGAAAACGGATAGGATTATTCAGTTGTCTTTTCTTTTCACCTTCTCTCAGGTTGCGAGTACTCCTTGGTTTAGGAGTAGTACACCTATTACGCAAATTGGATAGTCTTCTTCCAAACCATAGGCTGGTGCCGACCGGTAGGGAATGAAGAAAACCAGTTAGCCTAAAACGGTGTACAGAAGGTATTAAGTTCAGACAAAGCAAGGGATTAGTAAGAGGGCAAAGTAAATTGCGACTGATATTCACGACCAAACCAAGTATTTCTTCGCCAATCCTAAATCACCTTTGAATTTCTCCAGGACACTCCGTATCACTACGAAGATCCACAGTTTATTGGATATTCCATCGTATGGTTATATACGAACTCGAAAGGAACTTGTTCCAGTTCGGGGATGGATTCTGGTTCAGGAGAAATAGGAATAAAGTACATTCAGGTGTCTTTTATCTTCACCTTCTCTCGCATTGCGAGTGCTCCTAGGATTAGGACAGTACACCCTTTATGCTTATTGGATAGTCTTCTTCCAAACCATAGGCTGGTGCCGAACGGTGGGGAAGGAAGAAAACCAATTGGCCTAAAGGGGTGTGCAGACGGTAATGACTAAAGACATATAAAGGGATTTGGACAGATGGCAAAGAGATATACGGTGACAGTTGTGAATCTGGATAATGGAAGAGGCATTACTAGGAATACCAGGATACCCCGACGAAACATTTCAATGTTTCAGTTTCACTGTGTACTGTTAATAGAAAACTGATTTCCCGATTAGACACTTGCTCCAGGGTATGTATTTACCAGGTTGGATTCTCACATCTGTATGGTTTTACAGATGATGAGTGGGAGTAAGTTATTGGGAATTGGGTGATCATCCTCATTATATCGGGATTCGTTGTAATCGGTGATATTTGAGGAAGTCACCTGGGTTGTTTGCCGGTCGGCAAATATTTGGTTTTGAATATCCGCTGTTGTGCACCAATTTCAAATCGATATATCTGTACGTCTATTTTCATAGAGTGAGATATACCTTTTGATATTATGTCGATGACATTTACCTATATCAGTGGATGGTTAGGTAAGGAGCATTAAACAGCGGTGTAATTCTTCTTAACCATAAGTACAGTTTTCAACCTGCGACGCACAGTGAAAGAGTTGTTAGACTCAGCGGACTTATACATAGTATTGTATGTTGTCCAGTGTCCATTAGGACAGAGGGGTTGGTCCTCATACTATATTCTGTTTACTTTTAACTTCTCAAGTTCTTAGACATGTGTTTCGTAGAAACACATGGTCTAAGTTTTGAGGAGTTATAGGTATTTGAATAAAGTAGAGTACCAGGTGTAGCAAGTATCGGGATTCTTCAAAGAGATCGAAGATGTAGATACTTGTGTATGGTATTCAGTTGATAGTAATGAGAACTTGCTTCTCTTTCAGGTTACTCATAATTGGAAGCATTCCTAAGTTGAGTAACGCTGATCGGCCTCTCTCCATTTAGTTGACATGCACTGGAGACAGCTGCATGATTTGAATCTGGTTCAATTAAATCAGTGCCTCTGGTTCTATATTGGATATAGAACAGTTCATATCTTAACATTGTTAAGGTACGGGGAGTTGTCCGGCTTATGCTTAAAACCAGACTCCGGATAACTCAAGGCACGTTTCTGTAATGGCTGTTTGTGGGTTGACCCAGGCTATGACGAGGGTTGACTTTCTACCATCTGGCAGATCAATAGAAATATTGTTCTAGACTCGCCACAGTTTTATTAAAAATGGATTTTTTCAAAAACAGAAGTGGGAGTATGGTAGAACTGGAAGTGATTCCAGAACCGCAAACGATTACTGAAGATTTGATAAGGAACCTAAAGATTCAATCTGATTTGACATTCCATTGGCCACTCCGCAGATAAGGTGGGTAACTTCAGCCACCCGAGAGGTACTCCGATAGCCTCAAGGACGGTGACAGGGAAGTTCTTGTTTACCCACACTTGCCATTGTTGTTGTTCCAGGCTGCGAGACCCGGCAGGAGGATGAGTATAGCGTCGTTCTAAACTAGCTTTAGAAGTGCACGTCTATATGACTCTGGCAGAGGGTTGTCGTAGTCAGTGGGAGCAGCGGAAGCATTGGTGGACTTTTGTGCTTATGTCTATTTATAGACTAAAGCAGATATAGCGGAGTAAGATCATCTGTTTCTGATGTGACAGTCATGGGTTTGACGTCATCAGAATAGGGGATGGATCTGTTGAGAAGGTAGTAGGAAGTGATGTTCCTATACTACGATCGGTTATACTTTGGTCGTCACACAGTGTTTTCTCCACAAGGGACTTGGACATTATATCAGACATACTGGTTACTAGATCTATGGTTTTAGATCTAGGTTTGGGTGGTTTCCCAATCAGGGTACTTTGACAGTATTCTAAGAGTATTTAGAATGGACGACTCCTGGCATGGTAGTGTACCTGCAGGTAATGGAGTCACCCTCTCTAAAGGTGTCTTACAGACTAAAGGGGAGAGGGATACGCATGATTGACAGATCACTTGCTTAGGCAATTGAGTCAATCATGAGATGTCAAGTACCACACCAGATGTTGTTCTTGCACTAGATGCAATAAGTTGATATTGATCCAATCCTGGAGGAACAGTCGGAAGCAGTTTTAGAACATAAGTGAATGTTCTAGGGATATGATAACGGCTGCCTCCTTTAGGAGACGGTTATCACTCCAGGCTTCCAAGGTGACATGGACGACAAGGAGGTTGTCAGAGTTATAGTTTTCCTTTTGAAGAGGGGCAGTATTTTGGACAGGTGGTCCAAGGCAATACTGAGGGTGGCATGGTGCAGGATACTGATTAAGTTCAGTTGACGATATAGTCTAAGAAGTTTGGATTTGGAGTTCATTTATGAGCTAGGTCCCATCAGACATCCAGACATTCTAAGACAGGTATTGCTCATTTCGGGAGATGGCTTTCTCCGCGAACTTGAGATATAGAGAGATATAGAAAGAAACATCACAGCGGATCCACTCACTGAGGCTATTCCTCGAACGCAATAGTTTCGCAAACGAGCTTTGTGAGACTGACTAGTAGAGGAGTTGGGTGTTCGGTATCACACGGGCTGTGAGTATGCGACATCGCAATAATTAGCCTTGAGTGCAAGTGGGAGATTGTTGGAGATAGTGCCCTCAGAGTCAATTATTGGATCACAGGCACGTGATTGCAATGATTGAGGGAGGACCTATCCCGGTAGGACAGTCTTACTCGAGATGATAGTATGCTATCTGGTTTATCTTCATCATCGTGTACTGCTTTAGGTGACCTGACATGTCGCTATTACACGTTGATAGAGCCCCTAGGATTCTTGCTTGACGACCAGCAGTATGATGGCGATCATATACGTGGGAGCTGGGGTCTATAAGCACATCCTTAAAAGGTCCCTAGTCGTGGGAGTTTCGAGACTGGGCATCGATACTCCATTAGTAGACTAGTGTATACAGTCGAGACCCCGACGAGGGGCGGTGGCCGGTCTCACAAGCCACTGGTGTCAGTTGGTTCACCTAAGATGTATACAGGTGCTCATTGGGTTATGAGTACACCGGACAGGACTCGCCGGGAACCTGCCAGTTGGTCTTATACCAGACGTCAGATAGCAGTTCCCTGGTGACATGTGTACAGGTTAGTTCATCGACCTGAGGATCGTCATTTGTCTCGTGTGAGTTCCCACTGTACTTTGATTACTACCCTACCACGGCTCAAAGGAGTCGTGCAAACAGGTTTTAGTTGGGTACAGTCCCGAGCCACATGGAGGCAGTGAGCGGATCTTCAGGGGTTCGTCTCTCCCGGTATTGGGGGTGAGGTCGCGCTGTGTCTAGGAGAGCCATTACGCAAAGCCCTCGGCCGAGGCAGGAGATTTACTGGTAGGTATTCCAGTAGTATCTCAGGGCGTTCTGGGCTACACTCCGACACGACTTGTACCGCTTTTGGGGGTCTGACTTTTACCAACCCCCTAGGCCCGCCATGCGATACTCATAGACGAACGGACCGGACTGTACGGATATTGTCACTGACAGGCTCAGTTGGGTGTCGGGGTGAGCTTCCTCATCGACGTCCCTTTTGGTCAATAGCTGGTGGCCCGTCACGTATTGGCTTATACCTCTGACGTGCCAGTGGTTAAATCCACAGCCATAGTATTGACGAGTCTTTAGAGTCCACCACACTTTCAGTTACTCAGCTTTCGGGCGAAACGCTGTAGAGGCCGTATGGAGATATGGCAGGGTCCGATCAGATACGTGCGGTATTGCACGGATCAGGATCGGACAGTTTTGTACTAATGGCCGTATAGTTATATGGCAGGGTTCGATCAGATACGTGCGGTATTGCACGGATCAGGATCGAACGGATTTTACTAGCCGGCTTTGGTTTAAGCCGGTACTAGTTTAGTACAGTGTAGATTTTGTCTCATTGCATTTGTATCCGGTCGGAATACAGATGCGGGTGTGTATGCACAGTGTCGGGGTTTTCCTGTAATTTATTACGGGACCAGTTTTCTGGAGTTGCCAGTTTGCATTCCGTTCCGGCCGGTTTTCCTTTGTTCTTTCCCGGCCGGACTTTTCCGATGGAGGGGGTAATTTGCAGTTTTGCAAATTACACTTTGTGGGGGGGTTTCTTGCATAAAGTTAGATTATGATAGATTTCATTTCTTTCATCCATCACTTGATTTATATGAGAAGTGAAAGGTTATGGAGTGCATAGTGTTTTAAGCATGGTTGATGTTTTCTTTGACCTTGGATGTGGTCACCTCTTGAATGCTCCTACACTCACCTCCCTTTGCCTTATGTTTTCATTCCTCCACCATTCTCATTCTCACTAGATGATAAGTCTTTCATGGTTATAAGAAAAGAGAGAAGAAGAAAAAGAAAGATAAAAAGAAAAAAAATGAGAGAGTTCATCTTGATTATGTGAGGAATTCTTCATCTCCTTCTTCTTCTTGTTTTAGAAAAATGAAAGCACCATTTTTCTTAACCCCAATCCTTCATCATGGCAACTACAAACCCCAAATGAGACTAGCATCATCTACACTACATTCTACAGCACTTCTTGGACATGTCGAGTTGCCGGCTTCATGCTCGAGTTGCCTCGGTATTGAGGCGGGAGCCCGTAAAAGACGAAGGCGATGTGGTGCCCTTTCCGGCGAGGAGGCGACGATGTGGAGCAAAGACTTTCCGCGGGAGATCGGGATGATGAAGAGAAGACCGGAGGACTCGGATCACTCGGTATACTTCTCACCCCATCTCTAGTTAGCTAGCGTAGGTTAATGGTAAACGATCCGGGTTTTCTTTGTCCGCGGTAGCGCCGGTTTCCGAGTAAGGAAAAATTTTGATTCCGCAATTTGGCCTCGAGTAAGACGGCCGGGGCGCTCCCGTGGCGCAACACCAACATCCTCTTAGATCTATCACGATAAATCTGGATCCCCAGAATGTAGTTGGCATCGCCCAGGTCCTTCATGGAGAACCTCTGTGACAAGAATCCTTTGACTAACTGTAGCATGGGAATATCATTTCCTATTAGGAGAATGTCATCGACGTACAAGACGAGGAATACCACATTTCTCCCTACAATCTTACTGTAAATGCATGGTTCATCTGGGTTTTTGATAAAGTCGAATTCTTTGACAGTATCATCGAAGCAGATGTTCCAACTCCGCGATGCCTGCTTCAGTCCATAGATGGACTTGAGCAACTTGCACACTTTACCGTTGCTCCCACTCTGATTGAATCCCTCTGGCTGATCCATATAAACGCACTCTTCCAAATTTCCATTTAGGAAAGCCGTCTTTATGTCCATCTGCCAGATCTCATAATCGTGGAAGGCAGCAATGGCAAGAAGGATCCGAATGGATTTAAGCATGGCTACCGGAGAAAAGGTCTCGTCATAGTCCAAACCAGGTCTTTGATGGAAACCCTTTGCAACAAGCCTAGCTTTATAGGTTTCAACTTGCCCATCTACACCAATCTTCTTTCTGAAGATCCATTTGCAACCTACGGGTTTTACCCCTTCTGGAGCAAAGTCCAAAGTCCAAACTTTGTTGGTGTACATGGACTCCATCTCGGTCCGCATTGCATCCAGCCATTTTACAGAAGCACCACTCTGAATGGCTTGCTGGAAACTAGTAGGCTCGTCATAATCAATGACGCAATCCTCTCTATCCCCGTCTATGAGAAAACCGTAGTATCTCTCGGGCGGATGAGACCGCCTACTACTTCTGCGGAGCGGCGCAGGAATGTCCGATTCCCCTGAAACTTCCGGTTCTTCCAAGCTTTCAGTAATAGCTTGTGGTTCTGGAATTTCTTCCAGTTCTATTGCGATCCAACTTATCTGATTTTCTAAAAATTCAGTTTCCAAGAAGTGGGCATGCGGAGAAACAAAAAATTTTTGTTCTTCTGCGGAATAGAAAAGATACCCTCTGGAGTTCTTTGGGTATCCTACAAACTTACACAGTACTGAGCGTGCCTCGAGCTTGTCCGCATGCTGCTTTTTTACAAAAGATGGACATCCCCATGTCTTAAGATACTTAAGACAGGGTTTCTTCCCACTCCACATCTGATATAGGGTGGTAGGCACAGTCTTGGTTGGAGCCTTGTTCAAGAGATATGCAGCTGTTTCTAGTGCATAACCCCAGAAAGATTACGGTAATTCAGCCTTACTCATCATGAAACGAACCATATTCAATAGGGTTCGATCCCGTCTTTCAGATACACCGTTGTGTTGTGGTGTCTATGGAGGAGTACGCTGAGAGAGAATTCCATTCTCCTTTAAGTAGTCCAGAAACTCGGCACTCAAGTATTCACCACCTCAATCAGATCTCAGTGTCTTTATACTTTTGCCTGTTTGTTTTTCAACTTCATTCTTGTATTCCCGAAATTTCTCAAAGGCCTCGGATTTGTGCTTCATTAAGAAGACATGTCCATACCTAGAGAAATCATCTGTGAAAGTAATGAAGTATGAATAACCACTTCGCGTATGTGTAGACATTGGACTATACACATCACTGTGTATGAGTCCCAAGAGCTCGCTCGCTCTTACTCCGTGTCCAGTGAACGGAGTCTTTGTCATCTTTCCCATGAGACAAGATTCACAAGTGGCATAAGACTGATACTCGAACGGATTCAAGTATCCCTCTTTATGTAACTTAGTTAATCGTGTCTCATTAATGTGACCCAGTCTACAATGCCATAAGAAAGCCTGATTTGTTTCCGGAGACTTTCTTTTAAGTGTGTTCTGGACACTGAAAATCTGAGCTTTATTCAATACGTATATCCCGTTATTTAATGTACCTGACCCAATCAGAACTTGATTTAGGTGGATGTGTACTACATCGCTTACAAAAGTAAATTCATATCCTTCCTTAGAAAGTAAGGGTACAGATATGATATTACAAGTCGCACCTGGTACATACAAACAGTTACGCAAAATCAATATCTGCCCAGTTGTCAGTCCAAGATGATATTCCCCTACGGATTCAGCATCCATGCTCATTCTGTTAGCAACCCTGAGAGTCATATCACCTTTCCTGATAACCCTACGATTTCTCAGAGCCTGTAATGAATTACAGATGTGAGATCCTGATCCGGTATCCAATACCAAGGAAGTGGGGTTAACTGACATACAGTTCTCTATTACAAACACATCCGAAGCCGAAGCCACAACATACTTCGAATTCTGGCTACTGGCTTTGCAAGCCCTGTAATCCTTCTGCCAATGTTCATTCCCGTTACAATAGGAACGTCCCTCTTTAACTACATCCAGTCCCGAAACTTTTACCCTTCCTTTTCCTTCTTCTTCCCTGGTTTCTTTCAGGGAATTAATAAGCAGATGGCAGGGACTGTAGAATCAAGTCAGTATTCGACCTGTTCTCCAACGTGGTCTTCAGGTCCGTGAGCTCAAAATAGCTGGTCTCTGTAAGGACGTTGCCCCCTACAGATGACCCGACAGCCAACCTCGCTTGAAGCAATTCGTTCAAGATCTCATATCTTGCGATACGAGATTGCTCGCCATATAAATCTTTGTTATGGAGGAAGATAGAAACTAAGTCCATCTTCTCGTGCTGCCTCTGGTTTGCACCATCAACTGAGGCTAACACGAGGCACTTGGCTTTCGCACAGTCTTTTTCCGATGTCTTACGGATATCACTATCCGTGACAGGGGAAACTAGTCCTGAGATGGCAGGGGTTTGATTAGTTAAGAGGTGTCTCAGCTTGTCATGGGTAATGGACATCTGGACAGACCTTTGCCAATAATAACAGTCAGGTTCAGTCATTTTATTATCTAGATGTAACCTATGTGTGGCCACTGGGTCGCCGCAATTAAGAGAGAGAGAAGAAAAGACTCAGCATGATGCTCTTGCAAGTTTAGATTGGTTTTTAATTTATCTAAACAGGATGGCTCCCACTGTCTCTCGAATCCCTCCTCAAACCAAAAAGGAAGAATTAGTCAGGATCAATCTCACTGTACAATACTTGCTTAACCGTTCAGCCAGGCTAGTGTCGGTACTTCGAGGGAGGTTTTCCAACGCTTTCGCGAAGTTCCTTAATTAAATAACCTCTTTTCCCTGGGGGCGTAGGTCCTATTAAATTTTCCGTAATCGTTCGCGGTTCTGGAATCACTTCCAGTTCTACCATACTCCCACTACTGTTTTCTGAAAAAATCCATTTTAGTAAAACTGTGGCGAGTCAAGAACAATATCACTATTGATCTTCCAAATGGTAGAATATCAACCCTCGTCAAAGCCAGGGTCAACCCACAAACAGCCATTACAGAAACGTGCCGTGAGTTATCAAGAGTCCGGTTTTAAGCATAAGCTGGACAACTCCCCGTAACTTAACATCGTTAAGGTATGAACCATTCTATATCCAATATAGAAACCTTGGCACTTTATTTAATTGGAACCAGATTCAAATCATGCAGCTTTCTCCAGTGCATATCAACTTAATGGAAAGAGGCTAATCAGCATTACTCAACCTAGGAATCCATCCAATTATGAGTAACCTGAAAGAGAAACAATTTTCTCAAAACCATTACTATCCTCTGAATACCAATCACAAGAATCTACATCTTCGATCTCTTTGAAGAATCCCGATACTTGTGACACATGGTTCTCTACTTTATTCTTATACCCACAACTTCTCAAAACATAGACTTTGTATTTCTATGAAACACTTGTCTAAAAACTAGAGAAGTCATAAGTAAGCAGAACATAGTACGAAGACCTACCCCTTTGTCATGATGGACACTTGGACAACATACAATACTCTTTATAATTCCGCTGAGTTGAATAACTCAAAACCTGTGCGTCGTAGGTGGAAAACTGTACCCTGGCGATTTTCTCAAATATCACCAATTACAACGAATTCTGATATAATGAGGATAATCACCTAATTCCCAATAACTTACTCCCACTAATCATCTGTAAAACCATACAGATATGAGAATGAAACCTGGTAAATACATACCCTTGGAGTAAGTATCTAATCAGGAAAACAGTTTTCTTTTAACAATGCACTGAAACATGAAAATGTTTCGTAGGGGTATCCTGGTATTCATAGCAATGCCTCTTCCATAATCCAATTCATGACTTTAACCGTATATTTCATTGCCATCTCTCCAAATCCCTTTATTTGTCTTTAGTCATTACCTTCTATACACCATCGTTAGGCTAAATGGTTTTCTTCCTTCCCTACCGTTCGGCACCAGCCTATGGTTTGGAAGAAGACTATCCAGTAAGCATAATAGGTGTACCCTCCTAAACCAAGGAGTACTCGCATCTTGAGAGAAGGTGATGATAAAAGACAACTGAATAATACCTTATTCTTTTAAAGGTGAAATAGGAGTGGCGACGATGTACGCGGTTTGGTCGTGAATGATATCAGTCGCAATTTACTTTGCTCTCTTTCTAATCCCTTTATTTTGTTTTTACATATTACCTTCTGCACACCCTACTTAGGCTAATTGGTTTTCTTCATTCCCTACCTTTCGGCACCTGCCTATGGTTTGGAATAAGACTATCCAATAAGCGTAATAGGTGTTGTCCATACCAGAATATTGTATTTTATACCGCCCATTCTTACGCTCGTTTGTTTATCGGTAGGTACTCTTGAGCCGTGTTTGCTAGTTAATTGCAGGATACTGGTTCTCAGCTCTAAACAGTGAAATTCATGGAAAAATACGACAAATTCCGGATTACTGCCAACCACAGATAAAACACGGGTCTCCGCTCTCTATCCGTATGTTGCCGCACACCAGTTTAAGGGACAAAATGGCAAATCGATGTCATTTTCATGCACAAAGCTCAATGTCAACACAAGATCCAACATATCTACGCGGAGCTTGAGGAAATCATGGCAAAAGATCCACATCACATCACCTTTTGATCTACTGAAATTCTAGAAGAATTATGAAGAGATTCTGAGAAACAACATATACCACACTGAAGAGTACAGAGAAATAGGGAAAACCACAAAAAAAGAGGCACCAATTCCTCTTTATGGCCGCGGTTCCGCGGCATAAGGGCGCTTAGGCCGCGGAACCGCGGCCGTATAGACTATTCAATTAATGATTTTTGGGGGGCTGTTTGGTAATATCATGTAGTGTCAGAATGTTGCCCTATGTTCTCTGTTTCCTGCCTATAAATAGCCCAGAACTTGCCAAGCCAATGGGTTCTTTCATACTCTCTTTTTGTTAGTTTTTAGTTTACTTCTTCTTCTTCTTCTTCATCTTTCCTCCATTAAATTGTTGTGAGAGATTTTGAGTGGATGTTAAATGAAGATGAGGGTTATTTTGTATCATTCTTTTTTCTTAGCTTCCCCCTTGAGCTCTCTACCTTAACTTGATCTTGCAACCTCTTAAGTGAGCTTGCAAGTTTAAGCTTTGGTCATTGATCTCAAGGGGTTGTATCATTTTGTTCTCTCTTTTGTGCTTCATTCTCCATGAGTTCTTTGCCTTTTCTTGATCTTGCAACCTCTTAAGTGAGCTTGCAAGTTTAAGATTTGGTTATTGAACCCATGTCTTGTATTTGGTTCTATGGTTCTTGTTGTTATTTTCTTGCTTATTTCTTTCTTGCTTTTTATTACCTTGCTTTACTTTCATGCATTTAAATTCCATGCACTTTTAATTACTTGTTTGTAAT
The DNA here is from genome assembly GCA_030015575.1 of Agapanthus africanus. Lineage (NCBI taxonomy): Eukaryota > Viridiplantae > Streptophyta > Magnoliopsida > Asparagales > Amaryllidaceae > Agapanthus > Agapanthus africanus. The sequence continues at coordinate 712,137,851 of JASDDO010000024.1, read as the reverse complement.
CTTTTCTTTTCTTTGTTTATCTTTTCTTTTGCTCTTTTTTTGGTTCGTTTTGTGAATGGTTGTAATATGTGTTGTTAAGAATGAATACGATATTGTAAGTTAATTTTTATTTGCTCATTTCCTTTTCCCGTTATTTTCCTTTAAACTCCGCCCAAACATTACGCAAGCGCTCCGTCAGGCACCCAACCCTACCAAGGTAACGGTGATTCCTAAACGTGACCGGTTGCGTTCGGTTTGGCCGGAGGCAAAATCAAGAGACAAAAACGGAAGGACAAGGGTAAATAAGCCAGATTCCACGAATACCGTGCTTAAATCCCCTAATCCATGTTGTTGCCGATTGCTCTAGTTTCAATTGGTCAAGACTCGGCTAAAAGGTTTTGAGTGCGGATTTCCTTAGCTTACACTTTCGTAACTTTTTCTTAACAACTTTATACTTGCATATAAAACACATAGGTTAGAACTGAACAAACATATACAAATTCTTCATTGACTCGTCTAAGACAAGAACGGACATACAACCATCTCCCTGTGGATCGACCCGTGCTCAACCGGCTAGCTGCATAGCGAAACCGTCCTGATCGCGGTTATAACTTTAGAACTTTGAACATCCGACACGCCAAAAGCGTGCGACCAGGTGTACTCTCCTAAACCAAGGAGCCCTTGCAACCTGAGAGAAGGTAATAATGAAAGACAACTGAATAAACCAATTCTATTTCTCCTGAACCTTGATCCATCCTCGAAGAAGTCCCTTCGAGTTCGTGTATAACCATACGATGGATCTATCCAACGGAAATGGATGTCCGTAGTAATACGGGGTGTTCTGAGAAATACAAAAGGTAAAAGAAGGAGTGGCAATGACTTATGCAACTCAGACAATCCAAAAGCCAGTATTTTAAGAAGGTTCGGTCAACTTGGTCACTGAGTCATAGTCTAGGGTCGGTCAAAGGTCGCTGCGAAAGAGAGAGAGAAAAGAAACACTCTGCGTGCACTCTAACCTAGATCAGAATGGTTATCACTTTATCTAATCCGGAAACCTCCCACTGTACTGTCAAATTCTCCTCCAAACCTAAAAGAAGAATCAATCGGGATCACCCGAAAGAGTAAACCAACTCATCAGTGGGAATCGGGATCCAACTCTCATCGCATGATAACGTGACGGAATCCACTCACGTTATCACACTCCAGAAGGTATGCGCATACTTGGCAAGTTTCAGTTTCTTTAGAAACTCCCGATATGATTTTTGCCCCATGCTCTTATAACCTTGGCTTTGGTCAAAATGTCAAAATTCACATGCCAAGTTCTACCCGTCACTATCTTGTCAATTTGAACCCACCCGCACATGCCCCTTACTTTGGCCAATCGGCAGAACTACTGTCCCAAACCAACTCATCTATCTATGCAACAAATGAATACCCAGCAGCTACCAAACACTATGCCTTAACTTTGGCTAAAATGCTTAGCTTGAATACTACTGAATACCCAAAAGAAATGACGGAGGGCTACGGCTGGTTTTTGGTGAAAAACCTTTAACGTGGTGAACTTGATATCGCTGAAGGAACCTGATAGCTTTTTAAAATATAGTGGCGAAAACTTTTGCTAAAGAGGTCACTCCCGGTGAAGGGATCTCGGCTCTTTCCTCGTGGAATGAGGTGCAGGATATTCCACTGAATACCGTGATGCAAAGCAACTTGTAATCGACTATAGTGAAGCTATTACCCTGACGCAAACTTCTGCCCAAGGGGTCAGTCCCGGTGAAGGGATATCGGCCCTTGCCTCGTCGAATGAGGTGCAGGATATTCCAACCGAATACCGTTATACAAAAGAAAAGGAAACGTCTTTGCAATAACACTTTTTAAATTTGTTCCAACAACTGCAAACAGGTTTGCTTTCCTTTGCATTGATCAGAATCAACGCAGTCCCATCAATCAATCACACCAGAAAAGAACGAAAATAAATTATACGTATATGCCATCCGCATTCGTCACTGGGTCCCGTCATCGCCCGTTAGGTTACTTAACTAACGACAGAGCGGGGACTGGACTAGCGCGGGTGTAAAACATATACAACATCTACCAGTATATAAACCAATATTCAATAATCGCTCCAGGCGTGATAATATGCAACATTACAGAAAAGTAATAAGCATCACAGAACAATACAGATAATCTGGGATCCCCGGGTTTCACAGAGCCGCTGCTGAAACCCGACGTTCCCCTGGTCGTGTGGATAGCCTGTGCAATGAAACCTAGACAGCTACGGGTGCGGCAAGTTACCCGCCAAAACCTGAAGCGGGGCAGCCCCCTACAGCAAAGTGAATGGACCACCCTACACTTCACGGAATCCGGTAGCTTGAGCACCCCTCCTTGGGTCAACCTGTACCCCCTACGAGTGCGGCGAATAGTCTGCCAATACTATAGTGAGACCCCTCTGCCTCTCAAAGCCATGAGATGCGAACCCGTTTCCCTCCAGAAGCCGGCTATCCGTGCACTCCGTCGCGGGGTAGAACCTAGTACAGAAATGAAAAATATGTACAACGGGTACATCGACCTCGACCCGGTCGTGCCCCAAAAGAATATTATACAACAGGCAGTGACGGCAGTCCACATGTTGGACGCTCGCCCCGCAATATCAAATGTACAAATAAATCCAAACTGCACTACCATTGCATACTGCTATCCACCATGACAAATCCGCAACATCACAGCATAACACAGAACATCAACGCAAATGTCACGTTCGCAAACCCGTCTAAAAGAACTATAGCAATCAGACGCAGTTTACCGATCAAATGACATTCCCGGTCGGAGATATAATGTAAGCACTGTAAACTAACATGTTTAAATTTCGATCGACTAAATATCACGAAGTGGGCCCCACGAACATCTGTTGAACAGTAACAAAATCTGGGCCCAAAAGATATATACCAAAAACCTCAAATTCCAGACAAGAACCCACTGTGCAAATTTGGAGCCATGATCTCACAGATTGGCCGCGGATGCGCGGTCAAACCATAGGTTTGACCGCGATTCCGCGGCGGTCTTGTCGAATCACGTGCCCAAATTTGTACGGTGTGCTTATAAAACCCTGCACAGATTTCTGTGATATGTAAAATAATTTTAGGACCCCTTTAAAAATCAACAGAAACTGTGAACTTGAAATTTTGCAGTTTTTGATATTCGGTCCGATCGATGTTTTAAACGCGTTAGCACAAATTAGTAAAGCAAAATGGTGAGGCTCTGATACCACTGTAAGTCTACGGTAGCGCCCCGGCCGTCTACAGACGCCAAATACGGAACAAAACTTTTTAACTGGTGCTATCGTATACTTTAACCCGGATCTGCCATTATTGCTAAACTAACAAACTGTAAAGAGAGTAGAAAGGTTATACCGAACGATCCGAGTCCTTCGTTCTTTAACCATCATCCCACGCTCCGTTGCGGCTGCACCGATCTCGTCGATCTCCGATCTCCTCGTCGAGGTGGTACCACGTCAACGATTCTTTAAACGGGCTCCCACCTCTGACTCGAGGCAACTCGGTCGTCAAGTTTGCTAAAAGAAACGACCAAGATTGATGTAGAGAATGAGTAGAATACTTTGTCTCGCTTCGTCCAAATCCATGGACGAACGGTTAATGAAGTTGCCAATTAAGTCGGGTGATGGAAAGAAATGAGCAATGAAATTTCCATACACCCCAAAACTATCATAATCTTTTCACAACCATCAAGTGAGAGTGAGTGAGAGAGGGGGAAAGGGGCCGGTCTTATATAAGTGAGGAGGGAGGTGAGTGTAGGAAAAAGAGAGTAACCATAAGGAAATATCTAGTGTGAACACAAGAAATAACTAGTGTGAACACAAACTATGAACACAATAAATGCACCATAAATGAACAAGTGAGTCACAAGCCATGTCACCACCTTCTAGATGCTTCTAGAATCTTCCACACTCATCCAAGAAAAGATAAATCCGTCTTTAACCGAATGTTAAAAGACGGCTGATAGAAAACTGGAAACTGGCAACTTCGAAAAGCGATCCTGAAACGAATTTCAGGATAACCCCGTAACTGTATAAATATACCCGTATTTGTATTACGACCGAATACAAATACAACTGAGACAAAGATATTATATCTACTCAATATAATACTCGGATCCGGCTTAAACCAAAGCCCACCAGTATTATCTGCCCGAAATCTGACACGTGCGTAAACGCACGTGCATTTTCCGAACCCTGCTATAAAACCATACGGCCTCTACAACGTTTCGTCCGAACTTGGGAAACTGTCTGTGGGGGAATCTAATGACTCGTCAGTACCCTGGCAGTGGGTTTAATCACAAACCGTCAGCGGCACTAGCTATGCGTAACGGCTGCCCATGGACTGACCTCAAGGGAGGCCGATGAGCGAACTCATCCGGAAACCCTACTAAGCCTAACAGTGACTATGTATATATTGTCCGGTCCGTTCGTCTATGAGTATCGTATATCTGCCTAGGGGGCTAGTAACGTCAAACCCCCAATAGCAGTATAAGTCGTGTCGGAGTGTAGCCCAATAACACCCTGAGATACTACTGGAGTACCTACCAGTAAATCTCATGCCACGGCCGTGGGCTTTGTGTAATGGCTCTCCTAGACACAGCACGGCCTCACCCCCAATACCGGGAGAGACGAATCCCCTGCCGATCCGCTCACGTGCCTCCATGTAGCTCGGGACTGTACCCAAAATCTACCTGTTTGCACGACTCCTTTGAGCCGTGGTAGGGTAGAAATCAAAGCACAGTGGGAACTCACACGAGACAAATGACGACCTCAGGTCGATGAACAAATCTGTACACATGTCACCAAGGAACTGCTATCTGACGATAGGTATAATACCAACTAGCAGGTTCCCGGCGAGTTCTGTCCGGTGTACTCATAACCCAATGAGCACCTGTATACATCTTAGGTGATCCAACTGACACCAGTGGCTTATGAGACCGGCCACCGCCCTTCGTCGGGGTCTCGACTGTATACACTAGTCGACTCCGGAGTATCGATGCCCTGTCTCGAAACTCCCACGACTAGGGACCACAATTAAAGATATGCATATAAACCACCCAACTCTCACGTATATGATCGCCATCATATTGTTGGTAGTAAAGCAAGATCCTAAGGGCTCTATCAAAGTGTAACATGTAATCAGTCACCTGAACATGTATACGACTGATAAAGGCAAACCAGATAGCATACTATCATTTCGAGTAAGACTGTCCTACCGGTATAGGTCCTCCGCAATCATTGCAATCACGTACCTGCGATCCAATAATTGACTCTGAGGGCACTATCTCCAACAATCTCCCACTTGCACTTAAGGCTAATTATTGCGATGTCGACTACTCACAGCCCGTGACATACCGAACATCCAACTCCTCTACTAATCAGTTTCACAAAGCCCGTTTGTAAAACTATTGTGTTCGAGAAATAGCCTCAGTGAGTGGATCCGCCTAGATGTTTCTTTCTATGTCTCTCTTAATCTCAAGTTCGCGGAGAAAGCCATCTCCCGAATTGAGTAATACATGTCTTAGAATATGTCTGGATATCAGATGGGACCTAGTTCATAAATGAACTCCAAATCCAAACTTCTTAGACTGTTTCGATCACTAAACCTAATCAGTATCCGGCACCATGCCACCCACAGTATCCTCTTGGACCACCTGTCCATAATACTGTCCCTTGTCAGAGGGAAAAACTATAACTCTGACAATCTCTCTGTCATCCATGTCACCTTTGAAGCCTGGAATGATAACCGTCTCCCTAAGGAGGCTGCCGTCATCAAATCCGTAGAACATGCACTTATGTTCTAAAACTGCTTCCTTATATTTCTCTAGGATTGGATTAATACAAACTTATTGCATCTGTGCAAAAAGAACATCTAGTGTGGTACTTGACATATCATGATTGACTCAGTTGCCTAAGCAAGTGATCTGCCAATCAAGCCCATCCCACTCCCCTTTAGTCTGTAAGACGCCTTTAGAGAAGGTGACTCCATCACCTGCTGGTACACCACCATGCCAGGAGTCATCTATTCTAAAAACCATTAGAATACTGTCAAAGTACCCACATTGGAAAACTACCCAAATCCAGATCTAAAACCATAGATCTAGAAACCAGAATGTCAAATATTATATCCATATCCTGTCTGGAGAAACAACTGTGTGACGACCACAGTACAACCGATCGTAGTATAGGAATTTTACTTCCTACTCTATGTATGTCATCCAGACACCATGACATCACACCCTACTACCTTCTTAACAGATCCATCCCCTATTCTGATGAAGTCAAACCCATGACTGTCACATCAAAAATAGATGATCTATCTCCGCTATAACTGCTCTAGTCTATAAATAGACATAAGCTACTTGCCCACTATTCTTCCGCTGCTCCCACTGACCACAACAACCCTCCTACCGGGTCTCATAGTCTGGAACAACAGTAGTGTCAAGTCTGGGTAGATAAGAACCTCCCTGTCACCGTCCTTGAGGCTACCGGAGTACCTCTCGGGTGTCTGAGGTTATCCACCATATCTGCGGAGTGGCTATTGGAATGTCAAACCTGATTGAATATATAGGTCCTATTAAATTTTCTGTAATCGTTCGCGGTTCTGGAATCACTTCCAGTTCTACCATACTCCCACTACTGTTTTCTGAAAAAATCCATTTTACTAAAACTGTGGCGAGTCAAGAACAATATCACTATTGATCTTCCAAATGGTAGAATATCAACCCTCGTCATAGCCAGGGTCAACCCACAAACAGCCATTATAGAAACGTGCCCTGAGTTATCAAGAGTCTAGTTTTAAGCATAAGCTGGACAACTCCCCATACCTTAACATCGTTAAGGTATGAACCATTCTATATCCAATATAGAAACCTTGGCACTTTATTTAATTGGAACCAGATTCAAATCATGCAGCTTTCTCCAGTGCATATCAACTTATTGGAAAGAGGCTAATCAGCATTACTCAACCTAGGAATCCATCCAATTATGAGTAACCTGAAAGAGAAACAATTTTCTCAAAACCATTACTATCATCTGAATACCAATCACAAGAATCTACATCTTCGATCTCTTTGAAGAATCCTGATACTTGTGACACCTGGTTCTCTACTTTATTCTTATACCCACAACTTCTCAAAACATAGACTTTGTATTTCTATGAAACACTTGTCTAAAAACTAGAGAAGTCACAAGTAAGCAGAACATAGTACGAGGACCTACCCCTTTGTCCTGATGGACACTTGGACAACATACAATACTCTGTATAAGTCCGCTGAGTTGAATAACTCAAAACCTGTGCATCGTAGGTGGAAAACTGTACCCTGGCGATTTTCTCAAATATCACCAATTACAACGAATTCTGATATAATGAGGATAATCACCTAATTCCCAATAACTTACTCCCACTCATCATCTGTAAAACCATACAGATATGAGAATGAAACCTGGTAAATACATACCCTTGGAGTAAGTATCTAATCGGGAAAACAGTTTTCTTTTAACAATGCACTGAAACATGAAAATATTTCGTAGGGGTATCCTGGTATTCATAGCAATGCCTCTTCCATAATCCAATTCATGACTTTAACCGTATATTTCATTGCCATCTCTCCAAATCACTTTATTTGTCTTTAGTCATTACCTTCTGTACACCATCGTTAGGCTAAATGGTTTTCTTCCTTCCCAACCGTTCGGCACCAGCCTATGGTTTGGAAGAAGACTATCCAGTAAGCATAATAGGTGTACCCTCCTAAACCAAGGAGTACTCGCATCTTGAGAGAAGGTGATGATAAAAGACAACTGAATAATACCTTATTCTTTTAAAGGTGAAATAGGAGTGGCGACGATGTACGCGGTTTGGTCGTGAATGATATCAGTCGCAATTTACTTTGCCCTCTTTCTAATCCCTTTATTTTGTCTTTACATATTACCTTCTGCACACCCTACTTAGGCCAATTGGTTTTCTTCATTCCCGACCTTTCGGCACCTGCCTATGGTTTGGAATAAGACTATCAAATAAGCGTAATAAGTGTAGTCTATTGGAGATAGTGCCCTCAGAGTCAATTATTGGATCACAGGCTCGTGATTGCAATGATTGAGGGGAGGACCTGTCCCAGTAGGACAGTCTTACTCAAGATGATAGTATGCTATCTGGTTTATCTTTATCATCGTGTACTGCTTTAGGTGACCTTACGAGTCGCTATTACACGTTGATAGAGCCCCTAGGATCCTTGCTTGACTACCAGCAGTATGAGGACGATCATATACGTGAGAGCTGGAGTCTATAAGCACATCCTTAAAAGGTCCCTAGTCGTGGGAGTTTCGAGACAAGGCATCGATTCTCCAGAGTAGACTAGTGTATACAGTCGAGACCCCGACGAGGGGCGGTGGCCGGTCTCACAAGCCACTGGTGTCAGTTGGTTCACCTAAGATGTATACAGGTGCTCATTGGGTTATGAGTACACCGGACAGGACTCGCCGGGAACCTGCTAGTTGGGATTATACCAGACGTCAGATAGCAGTTCCCTGGTGACATGTGTACAGGTTAGTTCATCGACCTGAGATCGTTATTTGTCTCGTGTGAGTTCCCACTGTGCTTTGATTACTACCCTACCACGGCTCAAAGGTGTCGTGCAAACAGGTTTTAGTTGGGTACAGTCCCGAGCCACATGGAGGCAGTGAGCGGATCTGCAGGGGTTCGTCTCTCCCGGTATTGGGGGTGAGGTCGCGCTGTGTCTAGGAGAGCCAGAACATGAAAAGTCCTTGGCCAAGGCAGGAGATTTGCTGGTAGGTATTCCAGTAGTATCTCAGGGTGTTCTGGGCTACACTCCGACACGACTTGTACCGCTATTGGGGGTCTGACTTTTACCAACCCCCTAGGCCCGCCATGCGATGCTCATAGACGAACGGACCGGACTGTACGGATATTGTCACTGACAGGCTCAGTAGGGTGTCAGGATGAGTTCGCTCATCGATGTCCCTTTTAGTCAGTATCTGGTAGCCCGTTACGTATTGGCTTATACCTCTGACGTGCTAGTGGTTAAATCCACAGCCATAGTATTGACGAGTCTTTAGAGTCCACCACACTCAGTTACTCAGGTTTCGGGCAAAACGCTGTAGAGGCCGTATGGAGATATGGCAGGGTTCGATCAGATACGTGCGGTATTGCACGGATCGTGATCGGACGGATTTTACTAGCCGGCTTTGGCTTAAGCCGGATCCTAGTATTAGATAGTGTAGATTTTGTCTCTTTGCATTTGTGTTCAGTGGGAATACAAATGCGGGAATGTATTTGCAGTAGCGGGGTTTTCCTGTAATTTATTACGGGATCAGTTTTCTGAAGTTGCCAGTTTGCATTCCGTTCCGGCCGATTTTTCTTTCTTCCTTCTCTGCCGGACTTTTCGTTGGAGGGGGTTAATTGCAAGTTTGCAATTAACTTAGTTGTGAGGGGCTTTCTTGCATTTGTGGCTTTATGATGAGACTAGCATCATCATGAGATTCTATTCTAGTCTTTCTCATTGCTTTTCATGATGGTTTTGTGAAGGGATTTGGATTAGATTTTGGTGTGACCATTTCTATATTGTTGATATATTCTTTCATGCATTTTCTTTTTATGAGATCCATCATTCTTTCATGGAGGGGGGGCCGGCCATACTTTGAGGGAGAAGAGAGAGCTACATTTTTGTATGAGGGAAATTTCTATCTTCATCTCATTTTTCCATGGTTGAAAAAGACTAGCTTCATATATCTCATTGCTCTTGATCATTCTCTTCCTCAATTCCTCCACACACCATGGCAACTTCACATACCCTAAGAGACATGGCTACTACACTATTCTACAGCATCCCTTGGACGCGTCGGCTAGCCAACTTCGCGCCCGAGTTGCCTCGGTCCAGAGGTGGGAGCCCGTAAAAGATTCCGGCTACGTGGTGCCCTTTCCGACGAGGAGGAGATGAACGGAGTTTCCGCGGGAGATCGGAGTGGAGACGAAGACCGAAGGACACGGATCACTTGGTATAACTCTCTACCCGTATTTTACTTTGCTAGTTGCTAGGTTAATGGCCCGATCTGGGTGAAAAGTGCGCGGTGGTGCCGGTTTACTAGTTTGCAAAGTTTTTGTTTCCGCGTTTCCGGCGTCGGATTGACGGCCGGGGCGCCCCCGCGGGCTTACATACTCTCCTAAACCAGGAGCCCTTGCAACCTGAGAGAAGGTGATAATGAAAGACAACTGAATAACCAATTCTATTTCTCCTGAACCTTGATCCATCCTCGAAGAAGTCCCTTCGAGTTCGTATATAACCATACGATGGATCTATCCAATGGAAGTGGATGTCCGTAGTAATACGGGGTGTTCTGAGAAATACAAAGGGTAAAAGAAGGAGTGGCAATGACTTATGCAACTCAGACAATCCAAAAGCCATTATTTTAAGAAGGTTCGGTCAACTTGGTCACTGAGTCATAGTCTAGGGTCGGTCAAAGGTCGCTGCGAAAGAGAGAGAGAAAAGAAACACTCTGCATGCACTCTAACCTAGATCAGAATGGTTATCACTTTATCTAATCCGGAAACCTCCCACTGTACTGTCAAATTCTCCTCCAAACCTAAAAGAAGAATCAATCGGGATCACCCGAAAGAGTAAACCAACTCATCAGTGGGAATCGGGATCCAACTCTCATCGCATGATAACGTGACGGAATCCACTCACGTTATCACACTCCAGAAGGTATGCGCATACTTGGCAAGTTTCAGTTTCTTTAGAAACTCCCGATATGATTTTTGTCCCATGCTCTTATAACCATGGCTTTGGTCAAAATGTCAAAAGTCACATGCCAAGTTCTACCCGTCACTATCTAGTCAATTTGAACCCACCCGCACATGCCCCTGACTTTGGCCAATCGGCAGAACGACTATCCCAAACCAACTCATCTATCTATGCAACAAATGAATACCCAGCAGCTACCAAACACTATGCCTTAACTTTGGCTAAAATGCATAGCTTGAATACTACTGAATACCCAAAAGAAATGACGGAGGGCTACGGCTGGTTTTTGGTGAAAAACCTTTAACGTAGTGAACTTGATATCGCTGAAGGAACCTGATAGCTTTTTAAAATATAGTGGCGAAAACCTTTGCTAAAGAGGTCACTCACGGTGAAAGGATCTCGGCTCTTTCCTCGTGGAATGAGGTGCAGGATATTCCACTGAATACCGCGATGCAAAGCAACTTGTAATCGACTATAGTGAAGCTATTACCCTGACGCAAACTTCTGCCCAAGGGGTCAGTCCCGGTGAAGGGATATCGGCCCTTGCCTCGTCGAATGAGGTGCAGGATATTCCAACCGAATACCGTTATGCAAAACAAAAGGAAACGCCTTTGCAATAACACTTTTTAAATTTGTTCCAACAACTGCAAACAGGTTTGCTTTCCTTTGTATTGATCAGAATCAACGCAGCCCCATCAATCAATCACACCAGAAAAGAACGAAAATAAAATGTACGTATATGCCATCCGCATTCGTCACTGGGTCCCGTCATCGCCCATTAGGTTACTTAACTAACGACAGAGCGAGGACTGGACTAGCACGGGTGTAAAACATATACAACATCTACCAGTATATAAACCAATATACAATAATCGCTCCAGGCGTGATAATATGCAACATTACAGAAAAGTAACAGAACAATACAGATAATCTGGGATCCCCGGGTTTCACAGAGCCGCTGCTGAAACCCGACGTTCCTCTGGTCGTGTGGATAGCCTGTGCAATGAAACCTAGACCCCTACGGGTGCGGCAAGTTACCCGCCAAAACCTGAAGCGAGGCAGCCCCTACAGCAAAGTGAATGGACCACCCTGCACTTCACGGAATCCGGTAGCTTGAGCACCCCTCATTGGGTCAACCTGCACCCCCTACGAGTGCGGCGAATAGTCTGCCAATACTTGAGTGAGGCCCCTCTGCCTCTCAAAGCCATGAGATGCGGACCCGTTGCCCTCCAGAAGCCGGCTATCCGTGCACTCCGTCGCGGGGTAGAACCTAGTACAGAAATGAAAAATATATACAACGGGTAAATCGACCTCGACCCGGTTGTGACCCAAAAGAATATTATACAACAGGCAGTGACAGCAGTCCACATGTTGGACGCTCGCCCCGCAATATCAAATGTACAAATAAATCCAAATTGCACTACCATTACACACTGCTATCCACCACGAAAAATCCGCAACATCACAGCACAACACAGAATATCAACGCGAATGTCACGTTCGCAAACCCGTCTAAAAGAACTATAGCAATCGGACGCGGTTTACCGATCAAATGACATTCCCGGTCGGAGATATAATGTAAGCACTGTAAACTAACATGTTTAAATTTCGATCGACTAAATATCACGAAGTGGGCCCTACGAATATCTGTTGAACAGTAACAAAATCTGGGCCCAAAAGATATATACCAAAAACCTCAAATTCCAGACAAGAACCCACTGTGCAAATTTGGAGCCATGATCTCACAGACTGGCAGCGGATGCGCGGTCAAACCATAGGTTTGACCGCGATTCCGCGGCGGTCTTGTCGAATCACGTGCCCAAATTTGTACGGTGTGCTTATAAAACCCTGCACAGATTTCTGTGATATGTAAAATAATTTTAGGACCCCTTTAAAAATCAACAGAATCTGTGAACTTGAAATTTTGCAGTTTTTGATATTCGGTCCGATCGATGTTTTAAACGCGTTAGCACAAATTAGTAAAGCAAAATGGTGAGGCTCTGATACCACTGTAAGTCTACGGTAGCGCCCCGGCCGTCTACAGACGCCAAATGCGGAACAAAACTTTTTAACTGGTGCTATCGTATACTTTAACCCGGATCTGCCATTATTGCTAAACTAACAAACTGTAAAGAGAGTAGAAAGGTTATACCGAACGATCTGAGTCCTTCGTTCTTTAACCATCATCCCACGCTCCGTTGCGGCTGCTCCGATCTCGTCGATCTCCGATCTCCTCGTCGATGTGGCACCACGTCAACGATTCTTTAAACGGGCTCCCGCCTCTTACTCGAGGCAACTCGGTTGTCAAGTTTGCTAAAAGAGACGACCAAGATTGATGTAGAGAATGAGTAGAATACTTTGTCTGGCTTCGTCCAAAGCCATGGACGAACGGTTAATGAAGTTGCCAATTAAGTCGGGTGATGGAATGAATGAGTGTTCAGTTGATAAAACTGCACATTTGTTATTACATTTTTCCTACCATTTTCATATTAAAAAAGGACTTTAATATAATATATTATACATATGAGGGTTTATGTGTAAAAACATTATTTTCCATGTGTTAATATATTTTAATTATCATTTGGTAGGAAAATGTATGCAAATAAATTCATTGACCAAATCCTAGTAGAACAAAGTCTACTAAATATTATTTGAGTTGTTGTGCAAAAGATTTCCATGTGTGCAGAATTTTTCAAAGACTAGAATCAAGCAAATCAAGTTGTTGAAGAAGATTTGCCTAATTAAGAAGCAAAACTTGGAGACCAAGTCTGGAAGCAACCACGAAAAGATTTCCAAATTCTAAAGGTATCAAGGATCGCCAAATGTCACATAGAGACAGCTCCTGAAAATTGATCAACGGCGGAGATGAGAAGGCCGTGGATCCACGGCATTAACCCCTTTATGCCGCGGATCCGCCGCGGTTAAGAAGATTTGGGAGTTGAGGATTTTTAGGGAAAATCTTTTCTGCTTATATCATATTTTAGAAGCTTGTATTCTGGCTTTAGCACTATAAAAAGGCACCGAGAGCCTCTTGGAAAAGTCATCAAGCCAAAAAGATCACGATGCCCCAGACGCTCACGCATCCAGGCTGATCATCGACTGTTCGACTACCTCCTTAGGAAAGATCGAGAAGCAACTAGTTTGTAATCATTTTCTACGGATTAAAGTGTAGTTTGTTCAAGTCGATTAATAAAGGTAGTTATTTTTATTTAATTGTTTTTGCATTTTACATTATGTTTTCCCTCTCTGTCTTTTCATCTTCTTCTCCCAACATGCGCGAGTAATTCTCCGCTTGTTAGGGTTCGTAGGATTAAGGTAGGCTAATGGACGATGAAAACAACTAAACCTTTTTTAAGTCCTATAAAGTTTAGGAACTTTATCAAAAGAATCATTAACATCCTAATCGGGCGCGCTAGCAATTATTTGCTAGTTCCGACCGCGATTAGAGATTGGATTAATGATTGCTTTGGTAAAGGCTAGATATGAACGGAGTTCCATGTCGAGATAAGGGTTAAGAGTGGGATTCATTTTCCCTCCAGAAACCCTAATCTACACGCATCGCCGTCGTTCTAGTTCTAAATCTATTAATGGATAAACATGGTAACTTTTAATTAATCGTCCATAACTACTAAATCCTAACGAATCCTACAAGCCCTCTTATTAATATTAACTACATCTTTAAAATAATCTAGATCTATATTTTACATTCTTGTTTAACGTAGATCTAGAAACCATTCTATAAAATTCTTTATCCCTCCTCTCTTTCTCAACACATCTAAAGTAAAAGTAAAAGGTTTCACGTTTCCCAGAGGACGACCCGTACTCATCTCGGTCTAGCTACGTGCGACACCGGTATTGATTGCGGTTAAACTACAAACACACTTTTTTCGAACCAATCAAATGGCGCCGTTGCCGTGGATACGTGCGTAATTTTTTATTTTTACTATTTGTGTTGATTTCTTAGACGAGTCATATCATTATTAACACAAAACTGCAAATTGCATATTTAACGATTTATACGTGAATTTTTGAGAGGAAATATGGAGTCACGGACTTGAGGAAACAGTAGATCTAGGGTTTTACATTTCTCTGGTATCTTTCTTAACTCCTTCTCTCTCCTCTCAAATCCAATAAAATCTATTTTCTGCAGGATTCTTTGCAAAATTGCGCCGCTAAAAAAAAATCTTTTTGCAAAAGTTTTGTGATTGGTTTTGTTTTGCATATTTAATACGGACTTTAAGGGGCAAAGACCAAATCAAGATTAGGTGGAAATTTCATCACCCTTCCTAAGCCCCACAAATCACAAACCGAGCATATAGATCAACCCTTCATTAATTTAAAAAATATCTAGACCAGACTCTAAGGACTGTCGCGCTCAATAAGGACAGAGGAAGGTCGTGGGTAATCTATCGTTTATCTGCATTACTTTTGTAGTGCCTAGGAAAGTGTGTCAAAGGCTAGTGGTTATTAATTAGGCCTACGACGTGGTTCCTTCCCACTTACCTGGCACTTACCTGGCTACAAGGGTAGTACGGAGGCGGTAGAGGATTTATCCTGCGGCTTGTCCTTTGGAAGTCTAGGAGCGGTCTAGAGACTGGACCTAGGTGACCTTAGTTCTAGGGTTGCTTGTGCATCTTAGGGTGATTTGTCTTGAGTCCCACTTTTTCAAAAACAAACCAATTTTTAAACCACACACACGCTGCCACTTGCACTAAACCCGCTTAGTGCATGCTCGGCTGGACACGGGATCCTAGTGCCCGTCTTGTCCGCGTTCCTGCTATCGACGCCAAAGTCGGTACTTCTTCATCTTCTTTTCCCCCACCACACACCAAATCAACCGTGATGGACGGCACTTCATCTAATTATAACACCATGCTGCCATCACCCACAGGTGAGAAAAATCCACCGCGCATCTCTCTCCAAGAGAGATGCTATCCTATTCGTGGTCCCCTTCCTACTTGTCTATCTCTTCCACCACCTAACGGGGATAATTTCGAAATTAAACCCCACTACATCAACCTGCTGCCCAAATTTCACGGGCTTGAGTTGGAAGACGCGTACGTTTTTATCACCAAATTCGAAAACGTATGCGCAATGATGGGTACTTCACAGTTGACTTTAGATGCTATGCGCTTACGTCTTCTCCCATTCACACTATGCGACTTGGCAGAAAAATGGCTTTACAATACTGCCGCACACTCTATCACTTATTGGGACGAATTCGTCATAGCATTTCTTAAGAAGTTTTACCCAAATCATAAGACTGCCCACATTAGGAGCGAGATCAACCAGTTCACCCAGCTTCCCAATGAACCATTTTGGAAGTGCTTTGAACGTTTCAAGGATCTGCTTGTCCAATGCCCCCATCACGGAATACAAAGATGGGATTTATGTCGGATTATATATGAATGCATTAATCCAGCGACAAAGCAGATGATTGAAACAATGTGTCAATGCAATTTCATGTCTAAAGATGACGGTGAAGCATGGAAATATCTGGAAGACCTTGCTGAACACACGTTGCAGTGGGAAAGCGTAAGACCACCTTCAACTAAGGGAGATATTCACCAGCTCGACGTTTCTATCGCAGTAAAAGCTGAAATGGCAGCGATACAGAAGAAACTCGATGCTATTGAGAACAAATTTTCATCATTCTCCCTAAATCAGGTCACGCTTCCTAAGACCGTTTGTGGCTGTTGTTCGGATCCTTCACACTTAACGGAAGAATGCCCTATGAATGCATCGTTTCAGGCTAATACTGCTTTTCAGCAGCGACCTAGAAACGACCCTTATTCTTCCACATATAATCAAGGATGGAGGAATCATCCTAACTTTGCTTGGAATCAAAACCAACAAAGTAATTTTCAAAGACCTCCTCCACAGCAACCACAACCACAGAATCAGCCCCCCTTTCAGTCACAGAATTTCCAAAATCCGGCCAACATTTCTACACCACAAGTGGCCGGTACTGACAACTCACTTGCACAAACCTTGGATATGTTCATGAGACAATCAATGCAAAATTCGGCTGAGATGAGGTCTTCTATTGATACCTTAACGAATAACTCCGCCTCCCATGGTGAGAGTATTAAATCAATAGAAAACCAAATCGCACAGTTAAACGCCGCAATGAGTGTGAGAGAGAAAGGGAAACTCCCATCTCAACCCATACCTAATCCTGGCCACTCACAAAGTTATAATGTGAGTGCTGTTACCACGTTGAGATCGGGAAAAGTGCTGACTAGCCGAGTGGGTAAGCAGTGTGATGATAGTGACACCAATGATACCCCTGCTTCTTCTTCTTCCCCTCCCACCTTCACCCGAGCCTATTCTCCGTTTTCCCCAAGGCTCGAACCCTTCGCCCATTTCGCAAAATCTATCTAAGTCGATTCCCACTCCAGTTTTAGGATCGAATCCGTCCCCACAATCCTCTCCAATGTTGGACCAAACCTTTATTGATAAAGCACCTTACCCAAACAGGTTAAGGGGCAACAGACCAAGTCCACAAATGGAGAAGATTGTGGAAATTTTTAAGCAAGTTAACATAAACATTCCTCTCCTAGATGCTATTCAACAAGTTCCGTCATATGCGAAAATCTTAAAGGACTTGTGCACTAGGAAGAGAAAAGTTCAAGTACCTAAAAAGTTTTCCTTGCGAGTAATGTGAGCACAGCTTTTACACAACAACTTCCCAAGAAACGAAAGGACCCCGGAAGTCCTACAATTTCAATTTGTATTGGTGGTAAAAATATTAATCGTGCTCTACTCGATCTAGGTGCTAGTGTTAACTTGCTTCCGTATTCGGTTTATGAGCAATTAGGGATCGGAGAGTTAAAACCAGCGCATTGCACTCTTCAAATGGCCAATCGATCTATCACCCAACCAAGGGGTGAGCTAGAGGATGTGTTAATCAAAGTCGGGGAATTCATATTCCCTGTGGACTTTATCGTTATAGATACACAACCTGTAGCAAACCCACGCAATCAAATTCCGGTGATACTCGGTCGATCCTTTTTGGCCACTTCCAACGCTGTAATCAATTGTAGAAACAGCTCTATGACCCTATCCTTTGGAAAGAAGTCAATTGAGCTTAACATTTACAAGTTGGAAAGTGAACCCTCCGAACCCTATGCTCATGTGTGTTCTGTCGAATTAATGGATGTCGACAGCAGCGAATATGATCAACCTCATAATTCTGACTCTTTTCATATGTTGTTGCTTGACACGGACTCTTCTACCGAGTTGTCTGGGTCAACAACTAACGCTGATGAGGAACTTTTTATAGAGTCGGACGATCACCCCATTTTTTCTGATGACATTATTCTTCGGGGTATCGATGAAAGCTTTGAGGAAATTTTCGCTGATGAACTCGCATTTTTACAAGACACGGGTGTTGAGATGAATCAACTCCAAGATAAAGAAATTGGACCTCCACCCCCTCTTTTGGACAATCATGATAATGCGAGTAATCCATCATTACTATCACTGTGTCGTCTCTCCAAATTGAGTCGCAATCCTTTTCCATTAGACCTCTTATCACCTCCCCACTTCTTCTTATCGAAAGGTGACATATTCTTCCACCAACCTTGGTACTTCATTGATAAAATTTTTGAATGGTTGGTGTTGACCTTCGGTCTTTGCAAAGCTTGGCATTGACTAATAACCTTGACCCCCTCGTGTGATTTTAAAAGATTAAAATTGTTTAACTCAAGTTTGGGGGGATGGTATATTTTGGCTCTTGAAAGAAAATGATTTTTACAAAATTGTGAGCCTAAAATAAGTTTGGGGGAGGATTTTCACTTTCATATATTCTTGCCCCCATTAATAATTTCCTCCTAAGTCTACAGGTTTTTTGAGCTTAACGGATGACATCAGTGAGGACACTGCCGTAAACAGGTTTGGGGGAGGTTTGTGCTTATTTACACATCAATTTGCATCATATTTTGCATAAGCACAACATTTTCAAAAAAAATTTAAAAAAAAAAAATTCTTGTATAACAAAAGAGTAGAAAGTGAAAAATTACATTCAAAAGATAGGAATAATTTAAGAAGACCAAGAAAATTAGAAGTTTTCTCAAACGAACAGGTAATAAGTAGTTATGAGCCATTGTCCCAAGGGTTAGTAAAATGAAGGAAGTCACTAATCTGAGGATAAAAATAAGTCTGAAAAATAGTTTCTATTCTGAAAGCCAAACATTTGAATGTTGATACCCTACAATATGCACTTACACACGTCTTGAAACTCGGGATAGTAGAGGTTACCTTGAAATGCTCTTGTCTAAAAGCCAAAGTATGAAGGAAATGAAAAATAAAAAATGAAGAAAATATAAAAATGGTGAAAAGAAAAAATGAACACTGGTTTTGTTATCACTAAGGCAGTAATAAAAAAATATAGCGAGGGTGCCTCTTCACCTAGTGCCCTAAGGCCAACTGGTCTTGGAGTCACTGCTAAGCCTTAGGTGGTGCAAGACGAGGAAAATATTATCACCGAATCAGCAAGCACACGAGTAATCGGTTTGTTAGTACCTCAAGAAGTATTAACGGTCGCATGAAAATGTGTGAGCAAATCTTAATATTCATCAAAATAAAAAGTACTAAGGTAGATGGACAAGAGTATGATAGCTTGAATTGAATTCTCCGAGTGTAGGGATATTCTTTACACACACGTGGGGTTATATGATCAATGTTTGGATGAAAGGTAGGAATGAAGAATAAAGACGATGTTTTATTGAGGGATGATGTGATTTCTAACATTTTTTCATGACTATTAAGATAGGGCTCATGACAACTGAAAAGCTAGTATAGTTGGAAACTCTTCTTTTCAAGGCCTTTCTTTTATGGTTCTTATCTTTATATGTAAATTTCACCATCTCTCTTTTGTTATTGGATTTTGTGGGTGTAATCCACTGAAAACCCTCAGGAGACAGCACTCCTCCTACTAAGGACAGCTAGAGGTTTAACGACTTGTTGCACGTGCTCAGTGCAATCGTGTCTGTCTACGAAAGTGTGCTTAGTTTTCTCCTTTCTATTTCTCCTCTTAAATAAACTAGTTTGCTCGGGACGATCAAAGATAAGTTTGGGGGTATTTGTTCAGTTGATAAAACTGCACATTTGTTATTACATTTTTCCTACCATTTTCATATTAAAAAAGGACTTTAATATAATATATTATACATATGAGGGTTTATGTGTAAAAACATTATTTTCCATGTGTTAATATATTTTAATTATCATTTGGTAGGAAAATGTATGCAAATAAATTCATTGACCAAATCCTAGTAGAACAAACTCTACTAAATATTATTTGAGTTGTTGTGCAAAAGATTTCCAAGTGTGCAGAATTTTTCATAGACTAGAATCAAGCAAATCAAGTTGTTGAAGAAGATTTGCCTAATTAAGAAGCAAAACTTGGAGATCAAGTCTGGAAGCAACCACGAAAAGATTTCCAATTTCTAAAGGTACCAAGGATCGCCAAATGTCACATAGAGACAGCTCCTGAAAATTGATCAACGGCGGAGATGAGAAGGCCGCGGATCCGCGGCATTAACCCTTTTATGCCGCGGATCCACCGCGGTTAAGAAGATTTGGGAGTTGAGGATTTTTAGGGAAAATCTTTTCTGCTTAAATCATATTTTAGAAGCTTGTATTCTGGCTTTAGCACTATAAAAAGGCACCGAGAGCCTCTTGGAAAAGTCATCAAGCCAAAGAGATCACGAAGCCCCAGACGCTCACGCATCCAGGCTGATCATCGATTGTTCGATTACCTCCTTAGGAAAGATCGAGAAGCAACTAGTTTGTAATCATTTTCTACGGATTAAAGTGTAGTTTGTTCAAGTCGATTAATAAAGGTAGTTATTTTTATTTAATTGTTTTCGCATTTTACATTATGTTTTCCCTCTCTGTCTTTTCATCTTCTTCTCCCAACATGCGCGAGTAATTCTCCGATTGTTACGGTTCGTAAGATTAGGGTAGGCTAATGGACGATGAAAACAACTAAACCTTTTTTAAGTCCTATAAAGTTTAGGAACTTTATCAAAAGAATCATTAACATCCTAATCGGGCGCGCTAGCAATTCTTTGCTAGTTCCGACCGCGATTAGAGATTGGATTAATGATTGCTTTGGTAAAGGCTAGATATGAACGGAGTTCCGTGTCGAGATAAGGGTTAAGAGTGGGATTCCTTTTCCCTCCAGAAACCCTAATCTACACGCATCGCCGTCGTTCTAGTTCTAAATCTATTAATGGATAAACATGGTAACTTTTAATTAATCGTCCATAACTACTAAATCCTAACGAACCCTATAAGCCCTCTTATTAATATTAACTACATCTTTAAAATAATCTAGATCTATATTTTACATTTTTGTTTAACGTAGATCTAGAAACCATTCGATAAAATTCTTTATCCCTCCTCTCTTTCTCAACACATCTAAAGTAAAAGTAAAAGGTTCCACGTTTCCCAGAGGACGACCCGTACTCATCTCGGTCTAGCTACGTGCGACACCGGTATTGATTGCGGTTAAACTACAAACACACTTTTTTCGAACCAATCAAATTTTGCGACCTTTTACTTTTACTTTAGATGTGTTGAGAAAGAGAGGAGGGATAAAAAATTTTATAGAATGGTTTCTAGATCTACGTTAAACAAGAATGTAAAATATAGATCTAGATTATTTTAAAGATGTAGTTAATATTAATAAGAGGGCTTGTAGGGTTCGTTAGGATTTAGTAGTTATGGACAATTAATTAAAAGTTACCATGTTTTTCCATTAATAGATTTAGAACTAGAACGACGGCGATGCGTGTAGATTAGGGTTTCTGGAGGGAAAAGGAATCCCACTCTTAACCCTTATCTCGACACGGAACTCCGTTCATATCTAGCCTTTACCAAAGCAATCATTAATCCAATCTCTAATCGCGGTCGGAACTAGTAAAGAATTGCTAGCGCGCCCGATTAGGATGTTAATGATTCTTTTGATAAAGTTCCTAAACTTTATAGGACTTAAAAAAGGTTTAGTTGTTTTCATCGTCCATTAGCCTACCCTAATCCTATGAACCCTAACAAGCGGAGAATTACTCGCGCATGTTGGGAGAAGAAGATGAAAAGACAGAGAGGGAAAACATAATGTAAAATGCAAAAAAAATTAAATAAAAATAACTACCTTTATTAATCGACTTGAACAAACCACACTTTAATCCGTAGAAATGATTACAAACTAGTTGCTTCTCGATCTTTCCTAAGGAGGTAGTCGAACAGTCGATGATCAGCCTGGATGCGTGAGCGTCTGGGGCTTCGTGATCTCTTTGGCTTGATGACTTTTCCAAGAGGCTCTCGGTGCCTTTTTATAGTGCTAAAGCCAGAATACAAGCTTCTAAAATATGATTTAAGCAGAAAAGATTTTCCGTAAAAATCCTCAACTCCCAAATCTTCTTAACCGCGGCGGATCCGCGGCATAAAGGGGTTAATGCCGCGGATCCGCGGCCTTCTCATCTCCGCCGTTGATCAATTTTCTGGAGCTGTCTCTATGTGACATTTGGTGATCCTTGGTACCTTTAGAATTTGGAAATATTTTCATGGTTGCTTCCAGACTTGGTCTCCAAGTTTTGCTTCTTAATTAGGCAAATCTTCTTCAACAACTTGATTTGCTTGATTCTAGTCTTTGAAAAATTCTGCACACTTAGAAATCTTTTGCACAACAACTAAAATAATATTTAGTAGACTTTGTTCTACTAGGATTTGGTCAATGAATTTATTTGCATACATTTTCCTACCAAATGATAATTAAAATATATTAACACATAGAAATAATGTTTTTACACATAAACCCTCATATGTATAATATATTATATTAAAGTCCTTTTTTAATATGAAAATGGTAGGAAAAATGTAATAACAAATGTGCAGTTTTATCAACTGAACAATGAGCAATGAAATTTCCATACACCCCAAAACTATCATAATCTTTTCACAACCATCAAGTGAGAGTGAGTGAGAGAGGGGGAAAGGGGCCGGCCTTATATAAGTGAGGAGGGAGGTGAGTGTAGGAACAAGAGAGTAACCATAAGGAAATATCTAGTGTGAACACAAGAAATATCTAGTGTGAACACAAAGTATGAACACAATAAATGCACCATAAATGAACAAGTGAGTCACAAGCCATGTCACCACCTTCTAGATGCTTCTAGAATCTTCAACACTCATCCAAGAAAAGATAAATCCGTCTTTAACCGAATGTTAAAAGACGGCTGATAGAAAACTGGAAACTGGCAACTTCGAAAAGCGATCCCGAAACGAATTTCAGGATAACCCCGTAACTGTAGAAATATACCCGTATTTGTATTACGACCGAATACAAATGCAACTGAGACAAAGATATTATATCTACTCAATATAATACTCGGATCAGACTTAAACCAAAGCCCACTAGTATTATCTGCCCGAAATCTGACACGTTCGTAAACGCACGTGCATTTTCCGAACCCTGCCATAAAACCATACGGACTCTACAACGTTTCGCCCGAACTTGGGAAACTGTCTGTGGGAGACTCTAATGACTCGTCAGTACCCTGGCAGTGGGTTTAACCACAAACCGTCAGCGGCACTAGCTATGCGTAACGGCTGCCCATGGACTGACCTCAAGGGAGGCCGATGAGCGAACTCATCCGGAAACCCTACTGAGCCTAACAGTGACTATGTATATACAGTCCGGTCCATTCGTCTACGAGTATCGCATATCTGCCTAGGGGGCTAATAACATCAGACCCCCAATAGCAGTATAAGTCGTGTCGGAGTGTAGCCCAATAACACCTTGAGATACTACTGGAGTACCTACCAGTAAATCTCCTGCCACGGACGTGGGCTTTGTGTAATGGCTCTCCTAGACACAACATGACCTCACCCCCAATACCGGGAGAGACGAATCCCCTGCCGATCCGCTCACGTGCCTCCATGTGGCTCGGGACTGTACCCAAAAACTACCTGTTTGCACGACTCCTTTGAGCCGTGGTAGGGTAGAAATCAAAGCACAGTGGGAACTCACACGAGACAAATGACGACCTCAGGTCGATAAACTAACCTGTACACATGTCACCAGGGAACTGCTATCTGACGATAGGTATAATACCAACTAGCAGGTTCCCGGCGAATCCTGTCCGGTGTACTCATAACCCAATGAGCACCTGTATACATCTTAGGTGATCCAACCGACACCAGTGGCTTGTGAGACCGGCCACCGCCCTTCATCGGGGTCTCGACTGTATACACTAGTCTGCTCCGGAGTATCGATGCCCTGTCTCGAAACTCTCACGACTAGGGACCACAATTAAGGATATGCATATAAACCACCCAACTCTCACGTATATGATCGCCATCATATTGTTGGTAGTAAAGCAAGATCCTAAGGGCTCTATCAAAGTGTAACATGTAATCAGTCACCTGAACATGTACACGACTGATAAAGGCAAACCAAATAGCATACTATCATTTCGAGTAAGACTGTCCTACCGGTATAGGTCCTCCGCAATCATTACAATCACGTACTTGCGATCCAATAATTGACTCTGAGGGCACTATCTCCAACAATCTCCCACTTGCACTTAAGGCTAATTATTGCGATGTCGACTACTCACAGCCCGTGAGAAACCGAACATCCAACTCCTCTACTAATCAGTTTCACAAAGCCCATTTGTAAAACTATTGTGTTCGAGAAAAAGCCTCAGTGAGTGGATCTGCCTGGATGTTTCTTTCTATGTCTCTCTTAATCTCAAGTTCGCGGAGAAAGCCATCTCCCGAATTGAGTAATACCTGTCTTAGAATATGTCTGGATATCAGATGGTACCTAGTTCATAAATGAACTCCAAATCCAAACTTCTTATACTGTATCGATCACTGAACCTAATCAGTATCCGGCACCATACCACCCACAGTATCCTCTTGGACCACCTGTCCATAATACTGTCCCTTGTAGAGGGAAAAACAATAACTCTGACAATCTCTCTGTCATCCATGTCACCTTTGAAGCCTGGAATGATAATCGTCTCCCTAAGGAGGCTGCCGTCATCAAATCCGTAGAACATGCACTTATGTTCTAAAACTGCTTCCTTATGTTTCTCCAGGATTGGATTAATACAAACTTATTGCATCTAGTGCAAAAACAATATCTGGTGTGGTACTTGACATCTCATGATTGACTCAGTTGCCTAAGCAAGTGATCTGCCAATCATGCCCATCCCACTCCCCTTTAGTCTGTAAGACTCCTTTAGAGAGGGTGACTCCATCACCTGCAGGTACACCACCATGCCAGGAGTCATCTATTCTAAAAACCATTAGAATATTGTCAAAGTACCCACATTGGGAAACTACCCGAATCCAGATCTAAAACCATAGATCTAGAAACCAGAATGTCAAATATTATATCCATATCCTGTCTGGAGAAACAACTGTATGACGACCACAGTACAACCGATCGTAGTATAGGAATTTTACTTCCTACTCTGTGTATGTCATCCAGACACCATGACATCACACCCTACTACCTTCTTAACAGATTCATCCCCTTTTCTGATGAAGTCAAACCCATGACTGTCACATCAAAAATAGATGATCTATCTCCGCTATAACTGCTCTAGTCTATAAATAGACATAAGCTACTTGCCCACTATTCTTCCGCTGCTCACACTGACCACAACAACCCTCATACCGGGTCTCAAAGCCTGGAACAACAGTAGTGTCAAGTCTGGGTAGATAAGAACCTCCCTGTCACCGTCCTTGAGGCTACCAGAGTACCTCTCGGGTGTCTGAGGTTACCCACCATATCTGCAGAGTGGCTATTGGAATGTCAAACCTGATTGAATATATATGTCCTATTAAATTTTCCGTAATCGTTCGCGGTTCTGGAATCACTTCCAGTTCTACCATACTCCCACTACTGTTTTCTAAAAAAAGCCATTTTACTAAAACTGTGGCGAGTCAAGAACAATATCACTATTGATCTTCCAAATGGTAGAATATCAACCCTCGTCATAGCCAGGTTCAACCCACAAACAGCCATTATAGAAACGTGCCCTGAGTTATTAAGAGTCTGGTTTTAAGCATTGTAAGGTTCCTAGGCAACCTATAGAGGTCTCACAAGGCATCAACCATGCCATTTTACAAAAATATGGTGCCGAGAAACCCTAGTTAACGGATCGTTGCTAGAAATCTAGGCGAAAAGATAAACTAGTTAACACTTAACTACTAGGATACGGAAATTACAACCTTTGTAGATCCGGATATCCACCTCCACGGCTCCACAACGAAGTCTTCTCGCTGTACATCATGAATCCTAGACTCATTCGTCGGCTTCATCGGGAAAACGGGCGAGCTAGGTCGTCGGCTTCGTGTCAAAGACGATCTACGTCGAGGTGGCACTAGTTCAAGCTCCGACTTCACAAATTAGTGAAACTTGTGAAGAAAACACCCAAAACAACTTGGCAAGAGGTAGAGGATGAACAAAAAGGAGATGGGTTCACTTTAGAATTGGATTTCTCACTTTGGATCTCAAGATGCCATTAAAGTAGCAAGCTTTTCTATTGAAGATCAAGAAGAAGAAGATGATAGAATTATGATAAGTTGTTTTTAAAAGAAAAAGAAAATCTATACTTATCATAACTCTAACTTAAGTTAAGTGTAGAGAATAAACCATGGTTAGTAGAGTGGGTTAGGGTTAAGCAAGATGACAAGAATGTTTGCTAAAGTCAAGGGTTCATGAAGCTTCATATAAGAAACAAAAATTGCCACCATTCTCTTTTAAACTTATCCAAATAAATGAATAAACAAATAAATGAATAAATAAATATGCAAAACCCTAATTATCATAATAACCATGGTTTAATTCTATTCACTTAACCATATGATCAAGTATCATCAAACATGATACAAAAAAGTGCACAAAAGTATATCACATATACAATGTGCAATCCAAGTGAGAAAATCCATTTAAAGTGAACCAATACTAGTTAATGCAAAGTGATATATCAAATATATAATTATACATTAAATCATTAAATCAACACTTGATTTAACGATCCGGTTATATCGCATACAACCGACTAGTATGTAATGTATCGATTTATCGAATCAATGATTCGATAACTAGGTCATATCGAATATAACCAATCGAAACATTTATCGCGAGAATGAAATACGGTATCACATACACGCATTATTCTCGGTCCCGCACATATCTCATATACGCTCCTATTTCGTTTCGCTTGAACCAGGAAACCTCTGTGTAGGACTCTAAAGACTCGTCAATACGCCGGTAGCAGATGATGATCATATCAAGCATCCACAAGCCGCAAGCGGTCTGCTAAACGTAACGGCCATCCGGGTATTGAACGATCAGAAGATCGACGAGCTAGCCCGCTCACACTCCTGCGAATCCGACCAGTAACACTTACCATACAGTCCGGTCTCTTCGTCTGATATGTCGCATATCAAGTCTAGGGGTGGTAAACGTCAGACCCCAATAACCGATAAGTCGTGCCGATGTGAGGCTCATAACGAGTCGAGAAACTACTGGTAACACTTACCAGCATATCTCTGATCAGCCCTGGCCAGGGACTTCCCTGTTATGGCCAATCGAGCACTGCGCAACATCAACCCCCAATACCGGGAGAGACGAAACCCCTCCTATCGCTCATTGCCTCCATATGACTCGGGGCTGTACCCAAAGACCACCGTTTTGCACGCCCTCATGGACATGGTAAGGTGGAGATCAAAGCACAGTGGGAATCACACAAGACTCTATGACGATCTCGGGTCTACAGACTAACCTGTACAAGTGTCACCTGAAAACTGCCATCTGACGTGAGGTATAATACCATCTGGGAGTTCTCGGCGAGTCCGTCCAGTGTACTCAGTCTCCACTGAGCACCCGTATACCATCTCTGATGTCAAACACCAATGGATATGGGATCATCCATCGCCCATCACATGGGTCGAGAAGCGTAAATGCTAGTCTACACTGGTATATCGATGCCCCGTCTCGATACACCCACGACTAGGGACCTTGAAGGATGTACTTATGGACTACCATGTCCCCACTAGTATGATCTGCATCATAGTCCAGGTAGTCAAGTACAAATCCTAAGGGCTTTACCAACATGTAACTATAAGACAGTATAAAGAGACTAGTGTACATGTTAAGATAAAGAGTAACCAGATAGCATACTATCATATCGAGCAAGAAAGTCATCTCTATATATGTCCAAGCATCCAATATAATATACATCATCTGTACAATACTGGCCTCTAGGGCATACATACAACTAACAATCTCCCACTTGAACTAGGGCCAGCTGCTGTAGTATCGCATACCGAGCATCCCGAAGAGTCTCTCAAACTGTATCTGGGGAATGGCCTTCGTGAGTGGATCCGCGGTGTTGTTCTTCGTGTCAACCCTCCTGACCTCGATCTCCCGGCAATCAACTATCTCCCGGATCAGGTGATACCGCCTCAGAACATGCCTGGATCGCTGATGGGACCTAGGTTCCTTGGCCAAAGCCACCGCTCCATTGTTATCGCAATACAAAGGTATTGGATGCTCAATGGATGGAACCACTCTAAGTTCAGTAATGAACTTCTTGATCCAGATAGCCTCTTTGGCAGCATCGTTGGCAGCGATGTATTCAGCCTCCATCGTCAAGTCTGCCACGGTTTCCTGCTTGGAACTCTTCCAGCTAACCGCCCCTCCGTAAAGGGTAAAGACAAAGCCCGACTGCGACTTAGAGTCGTCCTTATCACTCTGGAAGCTCGAATCGTTAAAGGACTCCACTTGGAGCTCTCCGTTACCATACACCAAGAACATATCTCTAGTCCTTCGCAAGTACTTGAGAATGCTCTTCACAGCTGTCCAGTGACTCTCTCCAGGATCAGGTTGATACCTGCTCACTACACTTAGTGAGTATGCTACATCGGGTCTGGTACATAGCATCGCATACATGATAGATCCTACTGCCGAAGCATAGGGTATCCCTTGCATGCGAGCTCTCTCCAAATCAGTCTTGGGAGACTTCTCTTTGGAGAGAGTGACTCCAGAGATCGTGGGCAAGTTCCCACGCTTGGACTCTTCCATACTAAACCTCTTTAGTATGGTGTCAATGTACCTGGATTGGGACAATCCCAAAATCCTTTTGGATCTATCTCTATAGATCCTAATTCCCAATATGCAGGAGGCATCACCAAGATCTTTCATTGAGAATCTTTGTGATAAGAAGAGCTTGACCGCTTGCAGCATAGGAATATCATTTCCTATCAAGAGTATGTCGTCCACGTACAATACGAGGAAGACAACCTTACTCTCTGCCACCTTCTTGTAGATACAAGGTTCATCTGGATTTTTGACGAAATCAAACTCTTTGATAACGACATCAAAGCAGATGTTCCAACTCCGCGATGCTTGCTTTAATCCATAAATGGATTTAAGCAGCTTGCACACCTTCCCGCTGCTCCCACTGTCTACGAAGCCCTCTGGCTGAGTCATGTACACTCACTCTTCTAAATCACCATTTAGAAAGGCGGTCTTAACATCCATTTGCCAGATTTCGTAGTCATGAAAGGCAGCAATGGCAAGCATGATCCGGATGGATTTAAGCATAGCCACTGGAGAAAAGGTTTCGTCATAGTCCACACCTGGTCTTTGACGAAAACCCTTTGCTACAAGTCTAGCTTTGAAAGTCTCCACTTTCCCATCTACACCAAGTTTCTTCTTGAAGATCCACTTGCTCCCAATGGGTTTTACCCCTTCAGGAGCAACTTCCAAAGTCCATACTTTGTTGGTGTACATGGATTCCAACTCGGACCGCATAGCATCCAGCCATTTCACTGAGTCCCTACTCGTGATGGTCTGCTCGAAGCTAGTTGGGTCATCATCCTCCATGATGCAATCCTCGCTCCCTCCATCCATGAGAAAACCGTAGTATCTCTCAGGTTGGCGAGGAACCCTACTAGATCGGTGGAGTGGCTGGGGTTCATCGGGAACTACGGAATCCTCTGGTTCAACCAAATCTTCTGTTGTAGTCTGTGTCGCTGGAACCTCTTCCAGTTCTACCTCAATGCCACTTATCTGTTTCATAAGAAAACTTTTTTCTAAGAAAGTGGCATGTCGAGAAACAAACACCTTTTGTTCCTCGGGGTGGTAGAAGATATACCCTTGTGAATTTTTGGGATATCCTACAAACTTACATAGGACAGATCTTGCCTCGAGTTTGTCCGGATTTTGTCTTTTGACATAGGCTGGACAACCCCATATCTTAATATAATTAAGATGTGGTCTCTTCCTTTTCCATATCTCATATGGAGTGGTAGGCACTGATTTGGTAGGAACTCTATTCAATAGGTCCATGGCTGTCTCAAGCGTATATCCCCAGAAGGAAATAGGTAACTCAGCTGTACTCATCATTGAGCGCACCATATCTAATAGGGTGAGGTTTCTCCGTTCAGATACACCGTTGTGCTGTGGTGTATAAGGAGGAGTAAGCTGAGAGAGAATCCCATTCTCTTTTAGGAATTCCAGGAATTCATTGCTTAAGTATTCTCCTCCTCGATCAGATCGTAGGATTTTAATACTTTTTCCGGTTTGGTTCTCGACTTCTTGTTTATATTCTCTAAATTTCTCAAAAGCTTCTGATTTGTGTTTCATCAGGAACACATATCCGAATCTAGAGAGATCGTCAGTGAATGTAATGAAGTACGAAGAACCATCCCTGGCATGTGTAGACATGGGACCGCATACATCACTATGTATCAGTCCCAAGAGTTCAGTAACTCTTTCTCCGTGTCCCGTAAACGGAGCTTTGGTCATCTTTCCTTTGAGACATGACTGGCAAGTGTTATAGGATGAAAATTCAAACGGATTTAAATATCCATCCTTATGCAACTTAGCCAGTCGTGTCGCATTGATGTGACCCAGTCTACAATGCCACAAGAAGGATTCGTTCAGTTCAGAACTCTTCCTCTTGTGTGTGTTTGTTATGCTCAGAACTGTTGATTGGTTTAGAACATAAATGCCATTGCACAACGTGCCTGATCCAACCAACTTTTGGTTACGGAAAATGTTCATAACATTATCCTGTAATACAAAATTATATCCCTCTTTACTCAGTAAAGAAACCGATATAATGTTGCATATCAGGTTCGGCATGTAATAGCATTCGTTCAGAACCAATGTATTACCAGTTGGTAATGTAAGGTGATATTCCCCGACAGTCTTAGCTGCAACAATTGCACCATTTCCGACTCTAATGTCTTTATCACCTTCTCCAAGTTCTCTACCTTTCCTAAGCCCATGTAACTGATTACATATATGGGATCCTGACCCGGTATCTAATACCCAGGACGTAGAGCAAATGGAGAAACAGTTCTCAGTAACGAACACACCCGAAGAAAATGCATCAACATGTACTTTCTTCATTCGGGTGGCCTGGGAATCCTGGTATTCCCCTATTTCCTGTTCAGTCCTATAACTCTTATAGGTAAGAACGGAACCAACGTTCCCCAGCACAGTATAACATGCGGGTTCGGTCAATACATCCATATTATTATCTTGATTAAGGCATGAAATGGTCGCTACCTGGAGAGAGAGAGAAGAAAACACTTTAGCGTAAGCTCGTGCAAGATCAGGTTGGTTATTTATCTTATCTAATCAGGATGGCTCCCACTGCTTTTTATCAAATCTTCCTTCAAACCCTAAAAGGAAAGACTAGCCGGGATTAATTACACACTACAAGTTCGCCAATCTTTCAGCCAGGCCAGTTTCGGTACTTTGAGGGAGGTCCCCCGTGCTTTCGCACGAACCTAATTAATGTAAACCTCGTTTTCCCAGAGGCGTAACCTCGTTAACACCTTTCTAGACACCTACTTGATCGGCTAATTGTAGTGTGTAAAACTCTCCCAGGAGTAACTCTTACTCGCAGTGGGTATCGGGATCCAACTATCTCATAGAAGGTATGCAATCTCATTGCAAATTTCAACACTTGAAATTCCCGATAATGTTTTGCCCCTAGCGTGCTATGACCTTGACGCATGCCAAACAACCCATAGTCCGCTAGTCAAGTTCAACCCGTCATTTCCTGATTGAATTAAACCCACCCGCACGACCCTTGACGCATGCCAAACAACGTCGTGCGAATACCCTAATCCAATCTGCATCATATGCATAAGCAAATAAATTCTAGTTAGCTACCGTACACTACGCCTTGACGCATGCCAAACAACCGCAGCACGAATACTAAATAGTACTTATCTGAAATGACGGAGGGCTACGACAGGTTTTTCTGAAAACCTATTGCGTAATGAACTTGATATCGTTGTAGAATCAAATGGAGTTTTGAAATGGAGTGATTTTGAGGCTTTTCTAGTTTTGCTAAAAGAGTCACTCCCGGTGAAGGGATCTCGGTCCTTTCCTCGTTGAATGAGGTGCGGGATATATCATATATATCGCTGTGCAAAACAAAAACCCAAAAGCGTCAAAAGCAAACCGAGTGTGTAGCATCTGCCAGTTATTGCTAAAGGAGTCACTCCCGGTGAAGGGATCTCGGTCCTTTCCTCGTCGAATGAGGTGCGGGATATATCATATATATCGCTATGCAAAGCAAGAACTGTAGCTACCTGTTTTATTTTAAAATTCGATTCCACAACATCTTAGGTTTCTTATCTTTCATTAATCACATTAATGAAGTCCCATCATTTAAATACCTAAACATCACAGATAGATATGACGTACACTTATGCCATCCGCATTCGCCTCGATGTCCCCTCGTGCACCGTTAGGTTAGGTAACTAACGACAGAGCAGGGCAGGGCTAGCGCGGGTGTAAAACATAAGTAACGTCTATATAATATATCATATATACTATATATAGTATCTATCACAGAACATCACATGATCACATCACAGATATCGCAGCAGAAGAAACATATGAAATATTGGATATACTAGGACGTCCGTGTTTCCAATACGAGCCAGTATAAAACACGGATTCCACGGTCGTGATGAATAGCCAATCCCACACCCCTAGACCCCTACGAGAGCGGTAAGCAACCCTGCCAATTCTAGGGTTAGGAGACCCGGACTCGACTCCTCGAGTTGGTCTCCCACTGGACCCCAGAACCCGGTTACTTGTGCTCCCCTCCTTGGGTCTATCCTAATGCGGAAAAGTAAATAATATACAAAGGGTGACAGCTTCCGCTACCTGAAAGTTCCCCAAATAAAAGAATATTACATACAAGTTTTTACATGAATGAAAATGAAAAACACTCATCCCACATAAAAAAAAACCCGGCTATTCAAACACGACAATCCAATATAGCATATCCAGCAACACATAACATCACATGTCATCAACGTAAGTAAATATGCGCCTCCCACTTGTCGTTGACATATAGCAACGAAACCGGCGATTCACATATTACACTTACGGTCACAGAAAAGAAAGTGTAAAACTACAACAGTTGGAATCCGCAACCTCTTTAGACATCACATGCCTAACAGTTACAAACCCCGCATTTTAGTCTCATTATCGAAAACTCTTTTCAATATCGTATGGGACTAAACTGCTAGATTTATAACATTCATCCAGTTATCTCATAACAGTTTGTGAATTCCAATTATTGTATCACATTCCAGATAAACAGAAAATGTTAAATTTTCCGATCGAACAGTCGAATACCCAAGTTTTCCCGATACAGCTCAACACATGAAATAAGTCTAACAACATTCAGTTCGTGCCTCAATACCGACGGTCCAGCCGTAGAAGGGTCAAGCCAACGCCTCACATGTGGCACGCCGTACTGCCCCAAACCCGAAGGTTCAAAGGGCAGTTCAAGACGGTCACATAATCGAGTTAAGGTTTGTTGTCTTCTAGAGGGTCCATCGCGTTACTTGCACTACTTAGAATGTCGTTAAACTACGGAAAAATCCAACACTTGGAAATTTCCCGACAGGGGAAAAATTGGGTATTTATATCCGGTCGAACTTTTTAACATATTCAAAAAATTATCCGGAAAAACACAAAAGACGAAACTTGATAATCCGATCGAAATACCGAATCCCCAAAACAACCCCAGAAAATTCAACTCTTGAATAAATATCAAAAATTCCCAGGAAAACCATCACTGGAAGATAAGAATTACTGTGCAGAAATATTTATTTAATTGATCCGTACGGCCGCGGAAACGCCGCATGAGCCATGCTCATGCCGCGGATCCGCGGCTATTTGATGGATTTACACTGTCGAATTTCACAGTAATTCTTATATTCACCTGCTGATTTTTCTGCATATTTTTAATTTGGAAAAATCCCAGATTTTAGAAAATGTACAGAGAGCAATTTTTGGGGTTCGGTTTCAGGTTCGATCGGAGTTCAAATTCCGTCTAGACTTCGCCTAAGGCTCTAACCTGGCTCTGATACCAGTGTAAGGTTCATAGGCACCCTATAGAGGTCTCACAAGGCATCAACCATGCCATTTTATAAAAATATGGTGCCGAGAAACCCTAGTTAACGGATCGTTGCTAGAAATCTAGGCGAAAAGATAAACTAGTTAACACTTAACTACTAGGATACGGAAATTACAACCTTTGTAGATCCGGATATCCACCTCCACGGCTCCGCAACGAAGTCTTCTCGCTGTACATCATGAATCCTAGACTCATTCGTCGGCTTCATCGGGAAAACGGGCGAGTTAGGTCGTCGGCTTCGTGTCAAAGACGATCTACGTCGAGGTGGCACTAGTTCAAGCTCCGACTTCACAAATTAGTGAAACTTGTGAAGAAAACACCCAAAACAACTTGGCAAGAGGTAGAGGGTGAAGAAATAGGAGATGGGTTCACTTTAGAATTGGATTTCTCACTTTGGATCTCAAGATGCCATTAAAGTAGCAAGCTTTTCTATTGAAGATCAAGAAGAAGAAGATGATAGAATTATGATAAGTTGTTTTTAAAAGAAAAAGAAAATCTATACTTATCATAACTCTAACTAAAGTTAAGTGTAGAGAATAAACCATGGTTAGTAGAGTGGGTTAGGGTTAAGCAAGATGACAAGAATGGTTGCTAAAGTCAAGGGTTCATGAAGCTTCATATAAGAAACAAAAATTGCCACCATTCTCTTTTAAACTTATCCAAATAAATGAATAAACAAATAAATGAATAAATAAATATGCAAAACCCTAATTATCATAATAACCATGGTTTAATTCTATTCACTTAACCATATGATCAAGTATCATCAAACATGATACAAAAAAGTGCACAAAAGTATATCACATATACAATGTGCAATCCAAGTGAGAAAATCCATTTAAAGTGAACCAATACTAGTTAATGCAAAGTAATATATCAAATATATAATTATACATTAAATCATTAAATCAACACTTGATTTAACGATCCGGTTATATCGCATACAACCGACTAGTATGTAATGTATCGATTTATCGAATCAATGATTCGATAACTAGGTCATATCAAATATAACCAATCGAAACATTTATCGCGAGAATGAAATACAGTATCACATACACGCATTATTCTCGGTCCCGCACATATCTCATATACGCTCCTATTTCGTTTCGCTTGAACCAGGAAACCTCTGTGTAGGACTCTAAAGACTCGTCAATACGCCGGTAGCAGATGATGATCATATCAAGCATCCACAAGCCGCAAGCGGTCTGCTAAACGTAACGGCCATCCGGGTATTAAACGATCAGAAGATCGACGAGCTAGCCCGCTCACACTCCTGCGAATCCGACCAGTAACACTTACCATACAGTCCGGTCTCTTCGTCTGATATGTCGCATATCAAGTCTAGGGGTGGTAAACGTCAGACCCCAATAACCGATAAGTCGTGCCGATGTGAGGCTCATAACGGGTCGAGAAACTACTGGTAACACTTACCAGCTTATCTCTGATCAGCCCTGGCCAGGGACTTCCCTGTTATGGCCAATCGAGCACTGCGCAACATCAACCCCCAATACCGGGAGAGACGAAACCCCTCCTATCGCTCATTGCCTCCATGTGACTTGGGACTGTACCCAAAGACCACCGTTTTGCATGCCCTCATGGACGTGGTAAGGTGGAGATCAAAGCACAGTGGGAATCACACAAGACTCTATGACGATCTCGGGTCTACAGACTAACCTGTACAAGTGTCACCTGAGAACTGCCATCTGACGTGAGGTATAATACCATCTGGGAGTTCTCGGCGAGTCCGTCCAGTGTACTCAGTCTCCACTGAGCACCCGTATACCATCTCTGATGTCAAACACCAATGGATATGGGATCATCCATCGCCCATCACATGGGTCGAGAAGCGTATACGCTAGTCTACACTGGTATATCGATGCCCCGTCTCGATACACCCACGACTAGGGACCTTGAAGGATGTACTTATGGACTACCATGTCCCCACTAGTATGATCTGCATCATAGTTCAGGTAGTCAAGTACAAATCCTAAGGGCTTTACCAACATGTAACTACAAGACAGTATAAAGAGACTAGTGTACATGTTAAGATAAAGAGTAACCAGATAGCATACTATCATATCAAGCAAGA
The DNA here is from genome assembly GCA_030015575.1 of Agapanthus africanus. NCBI lineage: Eukaryota > Viridiplantae > Streptophyta > Magnoliopsida > Asparagales > Amaryllidaceae > Agapanthus > Agapanthus africanus. The sequence continues at coordinate 712,101,470 of JASDDO010000024.1, read as the reverse complement.
AAGTCATCTCTATATATGTCCAAGCATCCAATATAATATACATCATCTGTACAATACTGGCCTCTAGGGCATACATACAACTAACAAGCATAAGCTGGACAACTCCCCATACCTTAACATCGTTAAGGTATGAACCATTCTATATCCAATATAGAAACCTTGGCACTTTATTTAATTGGAACCAGATTCAAATCATGCAGCTTTCTCCAGTGCATATCAACTTAATGGAAAGAGGCTAATCAGCATTACTCAACTTAGGAATCCATCCAATTATGAGTTACCTGAAAGCGAAACAATTTTCTCAAAACCATTACTATCATCTGAATACCAATCACAAGAATCTACATCTTCGATCTCTTTGAAGAATCCCGATACTTGTGACACCTGGTTCTCTACTTTATTCTTATACCCACAACTTCTCAAAACATAGACTTTGTATTTCTATGAAACACTTGTCTAAAAACTAGAGAAGTCATAAGTAAGCAGAACATAGTACGAGGACCTACCCCTTTGTCCTGATGGACACTTGGACAACATACAATACTCTGTATAAGTCCGCTGAGTTGAATAACTCAAAACCTGTGCATCGTAGGTGGAAAACTGTACCCTGGCGATTTTCTCAAATATCACCAATTACAACGAATTCCGTTATAATGAGGATAATCACCTAATTCCCAATAACTTACTCCCACTCATCATCTGTAAAACCATACAGATATGAGAATGAAACAAGGTAAATACATACCCTTGGAGTAAGTATCTAATCGGGAAAACAGTTTTCTTTTAATAATGCACTGAAACATGAAAATGTTTCGTAGGGGTATCCTGGTATTTATAGCAATGCCTCTTCCATAATCCAATTCATGATTTTAACCGTATATTTCATTGCCATCTCTCCAAATCCCTTTATTTATCTTTAGTCATTACCTTCTGTACACCATCGTTAGGCTAAATGGTTTTCTTCCTTCCCAACCGTTCGGCACCAGCCTATGGTTTGGAAGAAGACTATCCAGTAAGCATAATAGGTGTACCATCCTAAACCAAGGAGTACTCGCATCTTGAGAGAAGGTGATGATAAAAGACAACTGAATAATACCTTATTCTTTTAAAGGTGAAATAGGAGTGGCGACGATGTACGCGGTTTGGTCGTTAATGATATCAGTCGCAATTTACTTTGTCGTCTTTCTTATCCCTTTATTTTGTCTTTACATATTACCTTCTGCACACCCTACTTAGGCTAATTGGTTTTCTTCATTCCCTACCTTTCGGCACCTGCCTATGGTTTAGAATAAGACTATCCAATAAACGTAACAGGTGTACTCTCCTAAACCAAGGAGCCCTTGCAACCTGAGAGAAGGTGATAATGAAAGACAACTGAATAAACCAATTCTATTTCTCCTGAACCTTGATCCATCCTCGAAGAAGTCCCTTCGAGTTCGTATATAACCATATGATGGATCTATCCAATGAAAGTGGATGTCCGTAGTAATACGGGGTGTTCTGAGAAATACAAAGGGAAAAAGAAGGAGTGGCAATGACTTATGCAACTCAGACAATCCAAAAGCCAGTATTTTAAGAAGGTTCGGTCAACTTGGTCACTGAGTCATAGTCTAGGGTCGGTCAAAGGTCGCTGCGAAAGAGAGAGAAAAGAAACACTCTGCATGCACTCTAACCTAGATCAGAATGGTTATCACTTTATCTAATCCGGAAACCTCCCACTGTACTGTCAAATTCTCCTCCAAATCTAAAAGAAGAATCAATCGGGATCACCCGAAAGAGTAAACCAACTCATCAGTGGGAATCGGGATCCAACTCTCATCGCATGATAACGTGACGGAATCCACTCACGTTATCATACTCCAGAAAGTATGCGCATACTTGGCAAGTTTCAGTTTCTTTAGAAACTCCCGATATGATTTTTGCCCCATGCTCTTATAACCTTGGCTTTCGTCAAAATGTTATAAGTCACATGCCAAGTTCTACCCGTCACTATCTTGTCAATTTAAACCCACCCGCACATGCCCCTGACTTTGGCCAATTGGCAGAAAAAATGTCCCAAACCAACTCATCTATCTATTGGAGATAGTGCCCTCAAAGTCAATTATTGGATCGCAGGTACGTGATTGCAATGATTGAGGTAGTTCCTATACCGATATGGCAGTCTTACTCGAGATGATAGTATGCTATCTGGTTTGTCTTTATCATCGTATACATGCTTTAGTTCACTATTGCATGATGATAGAGCCCATAGGATTCTTGCTTGACTACCAGCAGTATGATGGCGATCATATACGTAAGAGCTGGGGTCTGTAAGCACATCCTTAAAGTGTCCCTAGTCGTGGGAGTTTCGAGACAGGGCATCGATACTCCAGAGTAGACTAGTGTATACAGTAGAGACCCCGACGAAGGACGATGGCCGGTCTCACAAGCCATTGGTGTTAGTTGGTTCACCTAAGATATATACAGGTGCTCATTAGGTTATGAGTACACCGGACAGGACTCGCCAGGAATCTGCTGGTTGGTATTATACATATCGTCAGATAGCAATTCCCTGGTGACATGTGTACAGGTTAGTTCATCGACTTGAGATCGTCATTTGTCTCGTGTGAGTTCCCACTGTGCTTAGATTACTACCCTACCACGCTTAAAGGAGTTGTGCAAACGGGTTTTAGTTGGGTACAGTCCCGAGCCACATTGGAGGCAAGTGAGCGGATCGTCTGGGATTCGTCTCTCCCAGTATTGGGGGTTGATGTCGCGTAGTGCACGGGTGGCCATCACTAGGAATCCTCGGCCGAGGTAGTGGAGAATTACTGATTTGGATCAGTAGTTTCTCAGGTGGTGATGGGCTTCATACCGACACGATTTATCGCGTTATTAGGGGTCTGACTTTATCCACCCCCTAGACGCGATATGCGATACTCTTTAGACGAATGGACCGGACTGTTTATACATTGTCACTGTCAGGCTCAGTAGGGTTTATGGATGAGTTCACTCGTCAGCTTCCCTTCCAATCAATACATAGGCAAAACGTTACGTGCAGCTTGTACCTCTGACGTGCTAGGGGTTATACCCAGTGTCAGTGTGTTGATGAGTCATTAGAGTCCCCCACAGACACTTTACCAAGTTCGGACGAAACGTTGTAGAGGCCGTATGGTTATATGGAAAGGTTCGGAAAAAGCACGTGCATTTTCGCACGTGTCGTTTTTCGCGCAGATAATACTGGTAGGCTTTGGTTTAAGCCGGAACCCAGTATTGTACTGTGTAGATATAATATCTTGGTCTCAGTTGCATTTATATTCGGTCGTAATATAAATGCGGGTATGTTTATACTAATACGGGGTTATCCTGAAATTCGTTTCAGGATCGCTTTTGGAAGTTGCCAGTTTCCAGTTTTCTATCAGCCGTATTTTGACATTCGGTTAAATGCGGATTTATCTTTTCTTGATGAGGTGAGTCAGTATTCTAGAAGGTTCTAGAGAGGGTGACAAGGCTCGTGAGTCATTAGTGCATTAATGGAGCAATTAATGCTTGATGACTAAGGGTTTAGGTTCAATGTATGCTTTGAATGTGTTCACACTAGGTGTTACGGTGACTCATTCTCTTCATGAATGTTCTTTGGCTTATGATCACCTCCCCCTCTCCTACACTCACCTCCCTCTTCTCCTATAAGTGGCCGGCCTCCCCCCTCTCTTGGATCATGGTTGATGTTTGAAAAGATTAAGGATTTTGGTTCATGGAAATTGATATACTCCATTTCTCATTTTGTATCAATCCAAAAGGCAACTTCATTAACCGTTCGTCCATAGCCTTGGACGTAACGAGACAAAGTGTTCTACTCATTCTCTACTTCATCTTGGTCATCTCTTTTAGCAAACTTGACGATCGAGTTGCCTCGGTTCAGAGGCGGGAGCCCGTTTAAAGATCCGTCGACGTAGTGCCACCTGGACGAGAAGACCGGAGTTCAAGGAGATCGGAGCAGCCGCAACAAGCGTGGGATGATGGTTGAAGACCGAAGGACTCGGATCATTCGGTATAACGTTTCTACCCATTTGTATTTTGTTAGTTTAGCTTTAATGGCAGATCCGGGTTACGGTACACGATAGCGCTAGTTGTAAAAAGTTTTTGTTCCGCATTTGGCGTCTGTTAGACGGCCGGGGCGCTACCGTGGACTTACAGTGGTATCAGAGCCTCACCATTAAGCTATACTAACTTGTTCTAACGCGTTTAAAAGATCGATCGAACGGAATTTCCGAAACTATAATTTTCTGCACTAAAGTTTCTGTTCATTTTTAAAAGGGTCTAAAAATCCTTTTAAGCATCACAGAAAAACAAGCAGGCTTTTTGAAGAAAACTCTAGAAATTTGATTCCCTGATTCTTCCGTACGGCCGCGGAACTGCCGCCAAAGCCATGCTTTGCCCGCGGATCCGCGGCCATATTGGAGCTTCAGGGGGTCAAATTTCTTCTGGTGTTTCTTTGTTGGAAATTGTGGCTTCTGGAATGTTTATTTTGGGCCCAGATTTTATTACTGTACAGCAGATGTACGTGGGGCCCACTTCGGGAAATTTAGTCGATCGAAATTTTAAACTTGTTAGTTTACAGTATTTACATTATATCTCCGACCGGGAATGTCAATTGATCGGTAAACCGTGTCTGATTGCTATAGTTGTTTTAGACGGGTTTGCGAACGTGACATTCGCGTTGATGTTCTGTGTTGTGCTGTGATGTTGCGGATATGTCGTGGTGGATAGTAGGGTGCAATGATAGTGTAGTTTGGATTTATTTGTACATTTAATATTGCGGGGCGAGCGTCCAACATGTGGATTGTCGTTACTGCCTGTTTGTATAATATTCTTTTGGGGCACGACCGGGTCGAGGTCGATGTACCCGTTGTACATATTTTTCATTTTTGTACTAGGTTTATCCCGCGAAGGAGTGCACGGATAGCTGGGTTCTGGAGGGCAACGGGTCCGTATCTCATGGCTTTGAGAGGCAGAGGGACCTCACTCTAGAATTGGCAGACTATTCGCCGCACTCGTAGGGGGTACAGGTTGACCCAATAAGGGGTGCTCAATTTACCGGATTCCGTGAAGTGCCGGGTGTTCCATTCACTATGCTGTGGAGACTACCTCGCTTCAGGTTTTGGCGGGTAACTTGCTGCACCCATAGGGGTCTAGGTTTCATTGCACAGGCTATCCACACGACCAGGGGAATGTCAGGTTTCAGCAGCGGCTCTGTGAAACCCAGGGATCCCAGATTATCTGTATTGTTCTGTGATGCTTATTACTTTTCTGTAATGTTGCATATTATCACGCCTGGAGCGATTATTGTATATTGGTATATATAATATTAGATGTTGTATATGTTTTACACCCGCGCTAGTCCAGCCCCCGCTCTGTCGTTAGTTAAGTAACCTAACGGGTGATGACGGGACCCAGTGGCGAATGTGGATGGCATATACGTACATTTTATTTTCGTTCTTTTCTGGTGTAATTGATTGATGGGACTGTATTGATTCTGATCAATGCAATGGATAAAACAAACCTATATTTGATGTTGATGGAACAAATTTTAAAAAGTGTTATTACAAAGATGTTTCCTTTTGTTTTGCATAGTGATATTCAGTTGGAATATCCTGCACCTCATTCGACGAGGCAAGGGCCGAGATCCCTTCACCGGGAGTGACCCCTTGGGCAGAAGTTTACGTCAGGGTAATAACTTTAATATAGTCGATTACAAGTTGCTTTGCATCGCGGTATTCAGTTGGAATATCCTGCACCTCATTCCACGAGGAAAAAGCCGAGATCCCTTCACCGGGAGTGACCTCTTTAGCAAAACGTTTTCGCCACTATATTTTTATAAAAAGCTATCAGATTCCTTCAACGAGATCAAGTTCATTACGTTAAAGGTTTTTTGCCAAAAACCAGTCGTAGCCCTCCGTTGTATCTTATGGATGGTCAGTAGTATTCAAGCTATGTTTGTTGACTTTCGCCAAGGCATAGTGCTTGGTAGCTGCTGGGGTATTCATTTGTGGCATAGATAGATGAGTTGGTTTGGGACAGTCGTATTACCTTGTTGGCTTTCGTCAAGGGTATGTACGGGTGGGTTCAAATTAACCTGGACAATGACGGGCAGAACTTGATATGTGACTTATGATTTGTTGGCTTTCGTCAAGGTCATAAGAGCATGGGGCAAAAATCATATCGGGAGTTTCAAACATACAGGAAACTTGCCAGGCATGCGCATACCTTCTGGAGTGTGATAACTTGAGTAGCTTCCATCAAGTTATCATGCGATGATAGTTGGATCCCGATTCTCACTGATGAGTTAGTTTACTCTTCGGGTGATCCCGACTAATTCTTCTTTCAGGTTTGGAGGAGAATTTGATGTTACAGTGGGAGGTTTTCTGATTAGATAAATTGATAACCATTCTGATCTAGGTAAGAATGCACGCAGAGTGTTTCTTTTCTCTCTCTCTTTTTGGCAGCAACATTTGACCGACCCTAGACTATGACTCAGTGACCAAGTTGACCGAACCTTCTTAAAATACTGACTTTTGGATTGTCTGAGTTGCATAAGTCATTGCCGCTCCTTCTTTTACCCTTTGAATTTCTCAGAACACCCCGTATTACTACAGATATCCACTTCCATTGGATAGATCCATCGTATGGTTATATACGAACTCGAAGATACTACTTCAAGGATGGATCCAGGTTCAGGAGAAATAGAATTAGTTTATTCAGTTGTCTTTTATTATCACCTTCTCTCATGTTGCGAGGGCTCCTTAGTTTAAGAGAGTACACCTATTACGCTTATTGGATAGTCTTATTCCAAACCATAGGCTGGTACCGAAAGGTAGGGAATGAAGAAAACCAATTAGCCTAAGTAGGGTGTGCAGAAGGTAATATGTAAAGACAAGAATAAAGGGATTAGAAAGAGGGCAAAGTAAATTGCGACTGTTATCATTCACGACTAAACCGTGTACTTCATCGCCACTCCTATTTCACCTTTGCTTTTTCCCCAGTTCGGGAGAAATAGAATAAGGTATTATTCAGTTGTCTTTTATCATCACATTCTCTCAAGTTGCGAGTACTCCTAGGATTAGGAGAGTACACCTATTATGCTTACTGGATAGTCTTCTTCCAAACCATAGGGTGGTGCCGAACGGTAGGGAAGGAAGAAAACCATTTAGCCTAACGATGGTGTAAAGAAGGTAACGACTAAAGACAAATAAAGGGATTTGGAGAGATGGCAAAGAAATATACGGTTACAGTCATGAATAGGATTATGGAAGAGGCATTACTAGGAATACCAGGATACCCTTACGAAACATTTTCATGTTTCAGTTACACTGTGCATTTTTAAAAGAAAACTGATTTCCCGATTAGATACTTACTCCAGGGTATGTATTTAGCAGGTTTCATTCTCATATCTGTATAGTTTTACAGATGATGAGTGGGAGGAAGTTATTGGGAATTAGGTGATCATCCTCATTATATCGGAATTCGTTGTAATTGGTGATATTTGAGGAAATCACCTGGGTACAATTTTCAACCTACGATGCACAAGTTTTTGAGTTATTCAACTCAGTGGACTTATAAAGAGTATTGTATGTTGTCCATTGTCCGTCAGGACAAAAGGGTAGGTCCTCATATTATGTTCTGTTTACTTGTGACTTCTCTAGTTTTTAGACAAGTGTTTCGTAGAAATACAATGTCTGAGTTATGAGAAGTTGTGAGTATAAGAATAAAGTAGAGAACCAGGTATCACAAGTATAGGGATTCTTCAAAGAGATTGAAGATGTAGATTCTTGTAATTGGTATTCAGTTGATAGTAATGGTTTTGAGAAACTTGTTTCTCTTTCAGGTTACTCGTAATCGGATGGATTCCTAAGTTGAGTAATGTTGATTAGCCTTTCTCTATTAAGTTGATATGCACTGGAGACAGCTGCATGATTTGAATCTGGTTCCAATTAAATTAGTGCCTCATTTCTATATTGTATATAGAATGGTTCATATCTTAACGATGTTAAGATACGGGGAATTATCCAGCTTATGCTTAAAACCAGACACTGGATAACTCAAGGCACGTTTCTGCAATGGCTATTTGTGGGTTGACCCTGGCTTTGACGAGGGTTGACATTTCTACCATCTGGGAGATCAATAGTGATATTGTTCTAGACTCGCCACAGTTTTATTAAAATGGATTTTTTCAGAAAACAGTAGTGGGAGTATGGTAGAACTGGAAGTGATTCCAGAACCGAAACGATTACGGAAAATTTAATAGGACCTATATATTCAATCAGGTTTGACATTCCAATAGCCACTCCGTAGATATAGTGGGTAACCTCAGACACCCGAGAGGTACTCCGGTAGCCTCAAGGATGGTGATAGGGAGGTTCTTGTTTACCCAGACTTGACACTACTGTTGTTCCAGACTATGAGACCCGGCAAGAGGATAAGTATAACGTCGTTCTAAACTAGCTTTAGAAGTGTACGTAGATATTATTCTGCCAAAGGGTTGTTGTAGTCAGTAGGAGCAGCGGAAGCGTAGTGGGCAAGTAGCTTATGTCTATTTATAGGCTTGAGCAAATATAGAGGAGATAAGATCATCTAATTTTGATGAGACAGTCATGGCTTTGACTTCATCAGAATAAGGGATGGATCTGTTAAGAAGGTAGTAGGGTGTGATGTCCTGGTATTTGGATGACATACACAGAGTAGGAAGCAAAATTCCTATACTACGATCAGTTGTACTGTGGTCGTCACACAGTTGTTTCTCCACAAAGGATATGGATATAATATCAGACATTCTGGTTACTAGATCTATGGTTTTAGATCTAGATTTGGGTAGTTTCCCAATATGGGTACTTTGACAGCATTCTAAAAGGTATTTAGAATAGTTGACTACTGGCATGGTGGTGTACCTGCAGGTAATGGAGTCACCCTATCTAAAGGTGTCTTAGAGACTAAAGGAGAGAGGGATGTGCATGATTGGCAGATCACTTGCTTAGGCAATTGAGTCAATCATGAGATGTCAAGTACCACACCAGATGTAGTTTTTGCACTTGATGCGATAAGTTTATATTAATCCAATCCTGAAGAAATGTAAGGAAGCAGTTTTAGAACATAAGGTGCATGTTCTATGGATTTGATGACGGCAGCCTCCTTCGGGAGACGGTTATCATTCCAGGCTTCCAAGGTGACATGGATGACAGAGTGATTGTTAGAGTTATAGTTTTCCCTCTGACAAGGGACAGTATTATGGACAGGTGGTCCAAGAGGATACTGTGGGAGGCATGGTGCTGGATACTGATTAGGTTCAGTTATCGATACAGTCTAAGAAGTTTGGATTTGGAGTTCAATTTGAACTAGGTCCCATCAGATATCCAGACATATTCTAAGACAGGTATTACTCGATTCGGGAGATGGCTTTCTCCGCGAACTTGAGATTTAGAGAGACATAGAAAGAAACATCAGGGCGGATCCACTCACAGAGGCTATTTATCGAACACAAGAGTTTTACAAACTAGCTTTGTGAAACTGATTAGTAGAGGAGTTGGATGTTCGGTATCACACGGGCTGTGAGTATGCGACATCGTAATAATTAGCCTTGAGTGCAAGTGGAAGATTGTTGGAGATAGTGCCCTCAAAGTCAATTATTGGATCGCAGGTACGTGATTGCAATGATTGAGGTAGGACCTATACCGATATGACAGTCTTACTCGAGATGATAGTATGCTATCTGGTTTGTCTTTATCATCGTATACATGCTTTAGTTCACTATTGCATGATGATAGAGCCCATAGGATTCTTTCTTGACTACCAGCAGTATGATGGCGATCATATACGTGAGAGCTGGGGTCTGTAAGCACATCCTTAAAGTGTCCCTAGTCATGGGAGTTTCGAGACAGGGCATAGATACTCCAGAGTAGACTAGTGTATACAGTCGAGACCCCGACGAGGGGTGATGGCCAGTCTCACAAGCCATTGGTGTTAGTTGGTTCACCTAAGATGTATACATGTGCTCATTAGGTTATGAGTACACCGGACAGGACTCGCCGGGAATCTGCTAGTTGGTATTATACATATCGTCAGATAGCAATTCCCTGTTGACATGTTTACAGGTTAGTTCATCGACCTAAGATCGTCATTTGTCTCATGTGAGTTCCCACTGTGCTTAGATTACTACCCTACCATGCTCAAAGGAGTTGTGCAAACAGGTTTTAGTTGGGTACAGTCCCTAGCCACATTGGAGGCAAGTGAGCGGATCGTCGGGGATTCGTCTCTCCCGATATTAGGGGTTGATGTCGCGCAGTGTACGGGTGGTCATCACTAGGAATCCTCGGCCGAGGTAGTGGAGAATTAATGATTTGGATCAGTAGTTTCTCAGGTGGTGATGGGCTTCATACCGACACGATTTATCGCGTTATTAGGGGTCTGACTTTATCCACCCCCCTAGACTCGATATGCGATACTCTTTAGACGAATGGACCGGACTGTTTATATATTGTCACTGTCAGGCTCAGTAGTGTTTATGGATGAGTTCGCTTGTCAGCTTCCCTTCCAATCAATACATAGGCAAAACGTTACGTGCAGCTTGTACCTCTGACGTGCTAGGGGTTATACCCAGTGTCAGTGTGTTGATGAGTCATTAGAGTCCCCCACAGACACTTTCCCAAGTTCGGGCGAAACGTTGTAGAGGCCGTATGGTGATATGGTAAGGTTCGGAAAAAGCACGTGCATTTTCGCACGTGTCGTTTTTCGGGCAGATAATACTGGTAGGCTTTGGTTTAAGCCGGAACCCAGTATTATACTGTGTAGATATAATATCTTTGTCTCAGTTGCATTTATATTCGGTCGTAATATAAATGCGAGTATGTTTATACTAATACGGGGTTATCCTGAAATTCGTTTCAGGATCGCTTTTGGAAGTTGCCAGTTTCCAGTTTTCTATCAGCCGTATTTTGAAATTCGGTTAAATGCGGATTTATCTTTTCTTGATGAGGTGAGTCGGTGTTCTAGAAGGTTCTGGAGAGGGTGACAAGGCTGGTGAGTCATTAGTGCATTAATGGAGCAATTAATGCTTGATGACTAAGGGTTTAGGTTATACCGAACGACGTGGTGCCACCTGGACGTGGTGCCACCTGGATGAGAAGACCAAAGTTCAAGGAGATCGGAGCAGCCGCAACAAGCGTGGGATGATGGTTGAAGACCGAAGGACTCGGATCATTTGGTATAACGTTTCTACCCATTTGTATTTTGTTAGTTTATCTTTAATGGCAGATCCGGGTTACGGTACACGATAGCGCCAGTTGTAAAAAGTTTTTGTTCCGCATTTGGCGTCTGTTAGACGGCCGGGGCGCTAACGTGGACTTACACTATCTTTGCAACAAATGAATACCCAGCAGCTACCAAACACTATGCTTTAACATTGGCTAAAATGCATAGCTTGAATACTACTGAATACCCAAAAGAAATGACGGAGGGCTACGGCTGGTTTTTGGCGAAAAACCTTTAACGTAGTGTACTTGATATCGCTTAAGGAACCTGATAGCTTTTTAAAATATAGTGGCGAAAACCTTTGCTAAAGAGGTCACTCCCAGTGAAGGGATCTCGGCTCTTTCCTCGTAGAATGAGGTGCGGGATATTCCACTGAATACCGCGATGCAAAGCAACTTGTAATCGACTATAGTGAAGCTATTACCCTGACGCAAACTTCTGTCCAAGGGGTCAGTCCCGGTGAAGGGATATCGGCCCTTGCCTCGTCGAATGAGGTGCAGGATATTCCAACCGAATACCGCTATGCAAAACAAAAGGAAACGACTTTGCAATAACACTTTTTAAATTTGTTCCAACAACTGCAAGCAGGTTTGCTTTCCTTTGCATTGATCAGAATCAACGCAGTCCCATCAATCAATCACACCAGAAAAGAACGAAAATAAAATGTACGTATATGCCATCCGCATTCGTCACTGGGTCCCGTCATCGCCCATTAGGTTACTTAACTAACGACAGAGCGAGGACTGGACTAGCACGGGTGTAAAACATATACAACATCTACCAGTATATAAACCAATACACAATAATCGCTCCAGGCGTGATAATATGCAACATTACAGAAAAGTAATAAGCATCACAGAACAATACAGATAATCTGGGATCCCCGGGTTTCACAGAGCCGCTGCTGAAACCCGACGTTCCCCTGGTCGTGTGGATAGCCTGTGCAATGAAACCTAGACCCCTACGGGTGCGGCAAGTTACCCGCCAAAACCTGAAGCGAGGCAGCCCCCTACAGCAAAGTGAATGGACCACCCTGCACTTCACGGAATCCGGTAGCTTGAGCACCCCTCATTGGGTCAACCTTTACCCCCTACGAGTGCGGCGAATAGTCTGCCAATACTAGAGTGAGGCCCCTCTGCCTCTCAAAGCCATGAGATGCGGACCCGTTGCCCTCCAGAAGCCGGCTATCCGTGCACTCCGTCGCGGGGTAGAACCTAGTACAGAAATTAAAAATATGTACAACGGATAAATCGACCTCGACCCGTTTGTGACCCAAAAGAATATTATACAACAGGCCATGACGGCAGTCCACATGTTGGACGCTCGCCCCGCAATATCAAATGTACAAATAAATCCAAACTGCACTACCATTGCACACTGCTATCCACCACGATAAATCCGCAACATCACAGCACAACACAGAACATCAACATGAATGTCACGTTCGCAAACCCGTCTAAAAGAACTATAGCAATCAGACGCGGTTTACCGATCAAATGACATTCCCGGTCGGAGATATAATGTAAGCACTGTAAACTAACATGTTTAAATTTCGATCGACTAAATATCACGAAGTGGGCCCCACGAACATTTGTTGAACAGTAACAAAATCTGGGCCCAAAATATATATACCAAAAACCTCAAATTCCAGACAAGAACCCACTGTACAAATTTGGAGCCATGATCTCACAGACTGGCCACAGATGCGCGGTCAAACCATAGGTTTGACCGCGATTCCGCGGCGGTCTTGTCGAATCACGTTCCCAAATTTGTACGGTGTGCTTATAAAACCCTGCACAGATTTCTGTGATATGTAAAATAATTTTAGGACCCCTTTAAAAATCAACAGAAACTGTGAACTTGAAATTTTGCAGTTTTTGATACTCTGTCCGATCGATGTTTTAAACGCGTTAGCATAAGTTAGTAAAGCAAAATGGTGAGGCTCTGATACCACTGTAAGTCTACGGTAGTGCCCCGGCCGTCTACAGACGCCAAATGCGGAACAAAACTTTTTAACTGGCGCTATCGTATACTTTAACCCGGATCTGCCATTATTGCTAAACTAACAAACTGTAAAGAGAGTAGAAAGGTTATACCGAACGATCCGAGTTCTTCATTCTTTAACCATCATCCCACGCTCCGTTGCGGCTGCTCCGATCTCGTCGATCTCCGATCTCCTCGTCGAGGTGGCACCACGTCAACGATTCTTTAAACGGGCTCCCGCCTCTGACTCGAGGCAACTCGGTCGTCAAGTTTGCTAAAAGAGACGACCAAGATTGATGTAGAGAATGAGTAGAATACTTTGTCTCTCTTCGTCCAAAGCCATGGACAACGGTTAATGAAGTTGCTAATTAAGTCGGGTGATGGAATGAAATGAGCAATGAAATTTCCATACACCCCAAAACTATCATAATCTTTTCACAACCATCAAGTGAGAGTGAGTGAGAGAGGGGGAAAGGGGCCGGCCTTATATAAGTGAGGAGGGAGGTGAGTGTAGGAACAAGAGAGTAACCATAAGGAAATATCTAGTGTGAACACAAGAAATATCTAGTGTGAACACAAAGTATGAACACAATAAATGCACCATAAATGAACAAGTGAGTCACAAGCCATGTCACCACCTTCTAGATGCTTCTAGAATCTTCCACACTCATCCAAGAAAAGATAAATCCGTCTTTAACCGAATGTTAAAAGACGGCTGATAGAAAACTGGAAACTGGCAACTTCGAAAAGCGATCCCGAAACGAATTTCAGGATAACCCCGTAACTGTATAAATATACCCGTATTTATATTACGACCGAATACAAATCCAACTGAGACAAAGATATTATATCTACTCAATATAATACTCGGATCCGGCTTAAACCAAAGCCCACCAAAATTATCTGCCCGAAATCTGACACGTGCGTAAACGCACGTGCATTTTCCGAACCCTGCCATAAAACCATACGGCCTCTACAACGTTTCGGCCGAACTTTGGAAACTGTCTGTGGGAGACTCTAATGACTCGTCAGTACCCTGGCAGTGGGTTTAACCACAAACCGTCAGCGGCACTAGCTATGCGTAACGGCTGCCCATGGACTGACCTCAAGGGAGGCCGATGAGCGAACTCATCTGGAAACCCTACTGAGCCTAACAGTGACTATGTATATACAGTCCGGTCCGTTCGTCTACGAGTATCGCATATCTGCCTAGGGGGCTAGTAAGGTCAGACCCCCAATAGCAGTATAAGTCGTGTCGGAGTGTAGCCCAATAACACCCTGAGATACTACTGGAGTACCTACCAGTAAATCTCCTGCCACGGCCGTGGGCTTTGTGTAATGGCTCTCCTAGACACAACATGACCTCACCCCCAATACCGGGACAGACGAATCCCCTGCCGATCCGCTCACGTGCCTCCATGTGGCTCGGGACTGTACCCAAAAACTACCTGTTTGTACGACTCCTTTGAGCCGTGGTAGGGTAGAAATCAAAGCACAGTGGGAACTCACACGAGACAAATGACGACCTCAGGTCGATAAACTAACCTGTACACATGTCACCAGGGAACTGCTATCTGACGATAGGTATAATACCAACTAGCAGGTTCCCGGCGAGTCCTGTCCGGTGTACTCATAACCCAATGAGCACCTGTATACATCTTAGGTGATCCAACCGACACCAGTGGCTTGTGAGACCGGCCACCGCCCTTCATCGGGGTCTCGACTGTATACACTAGTCTGCTCCGGAGTATCGATGCCCTGTCTCGAAACTCTCACGACTAGGGACCACAATTAAGGATATGCATATAAACCACCCAACTCTCACGTATATGATCGCCATCATATTGTTGGTAGTAAAGCAAGATCCTAAGGGCTCTATCAAAGTGTAACATGTAATCAGTCACCTGAACATGTACACGACTGATAAAGGCAAACCAGATAGCATACTATCATTTCGAGTAAGACTGTCCTACCGGTATAGGTCCTCCGCAATCATTACAATCACGTACCTGCGATCCAATAATTGACTCTGAGGGCACTATCTCCAACACATACCATCAACATTACAGATCACAGATTTGTATAACCCCCACTTGTCAACATATAGCGATTAGCAGACGTTCAATACAAATATCACATCACAGATATAAACCCGTTAGCCTTAGACTTTAGAAGTTCGATAAAAATACGGATTTTCAAGCCCCAAAAACAAATTTTTCTTTCTGGAAAACCTGGGCAGAAAAAACATATTGTAAAAATCCCAAAATACCCCAAGAAATACACTGCAAGAAATTTGAGCCACTACCGACTCAACTCGGCCGCGGATCCGCGGCAGAAGCGTGCTCCCGCCGCGGTTCCGCGGCGCTTTGAACGGTTCTCTGGACCAAATTTCTTGAGTGTCTTTTAAAAAGCCTGAGTCGATTTTTGGAGTATGATTTATCAATTTTTGAACAGAATACAGAATCGACAGAAACTTGATTTTCCGGGTGTTTTTCGTGACTTTTTCTCCGATCGAACTTCTACTTACATTGCTAACATGTTAGATAGTGTTTAACTAGGCTCTGATACCACTGTAAGTCCATGCTACCCTTCCCCGGTACTTACGGGGTTGCAGAATTGGTGTAAAACGATTTTTCAAGAGGGTGGTAACATGGACTCATAATATGGATCTTTGTTAAACAATCTACCCAACAACCTAACTAGGAGTTGTTTACCTACTCGGTTAAGGGGTTATACCTTTCTTGAACTCCTTCGTCTTCAACTCTTGTGGTGTACGGACCGGCCTCCCCTCGTCGTCTTCTCACGCCGAAGATGGATCCACCCGAAAGCTTCTGCCTTTGGCTTCTTCTTCGAACTTTGAAGAAACTAGAACACTTGGCTTGCTAGGCCTTGTGAACTAGGATGAGTAGAGGATTTTTTTGGTGTTTTTATCTCTAAGGCAATGAATCTCAACACATGAGAATGGTTTGCCTTGAGCTAGAGAGAGAGCAAGAGGAAGAAGGAGAGAGTTTGAGAATGAGAGAGCTCAAAAGAGAGAAAGCAAATGAAAGAATGAGCCACTCTTTTCTCATCCAACCTCTCATAATCCAAAAGCATCATGAGCCATAATGACAATCAAGTATTATGTGATGGTTATCATCTCATAAAAGGCAAGATCATTTCATGCATTAAATGCAATGTGTGAACAAATAAGCAAGCCAAAAGTCTTTGCATGAAATGATAGCCATAGTAATGATGGTGGTCAACAAGTCCAACCTAGTCAACCGGTCAACAAAGTCAACAAGTCAACAAGGTCAACCTTTCAACCTAACCATGGCACAATAATACTTAATTATCATTAACCATATTTCTAATTCTCATTAGGGTTAAGCAAAGGTCAACAGTCAATAACCCTAATGAGAATCTTCTGCCTCTGTCTCTGTCAACTGTGCATACACACCCGCATCCGCGTTTCGAGGAACACGAATGCAAACGAGATAAAATCAATCCCAAAACTTATACTAGGATCTGGCTTAAACCAAAGCCCACTAGTAATAACTGTCCGGTCACTAAACGTGCACAAGTGCACGGATGTGACGGAACCCTGTCGCAAAACCATGCGACCTGTCGCAAAACCATGCGACCTCTACTCTTTTGCCTAAAGACGAATAGCTCTCTGTGTGGGACTCTAAAGACTCGACACTACGCTGGCAGTGGGTTTAACCACAGACCGCAAGCGGCACTAGCTGTGCGTAACGGCCCCCAGGTAGATGCCGATAAGAAGACGGACGAGGTGAAACCCATCTGAACTCCTACTGAGCCTGAATGTGACAATCTCCATACAGTCCGGTCTGTTCGTCTGATACATCGCATGGTGGGCCTAGGGGGCGGTAAACGTCAGTCCCCTCATAGCGGTACAAGTCGTGTCGAAGTGTAGCCCAAAACACCCTGAGATAACACTGGAAACCTACCAGTATATCTCGCTTGCCCTGGCCAGGGACTACTTGTGTAATCGCTCTCCTAGACACAGCGCGATGCCAACCCCCAATACCGGGAGAGACGAATCCTGTCTAACCGTCACTGCCTCCAAGTGCTTCGGGACTGCACCCAACTACTACCTGTTTGCACGACTCCTTTGAGCCATGGTAGGGTAGTAATCAAAGTACAGTGGGAACACACTCGAGGCGAAGTGACAGTGTCAAGTCAGTGGACTAAGCTGTACTCATGTCACCTGGGAACTGATAACTGACGATAGGTATAGTACCAACCAATCAGTTCCCAACGAGTCCTGTCCAGTGTACTCGTAACCTAACGAGCACCCGCATACTATCTCAAGTACGACGTACTGACGGCTGTGGGACAGACCGTCTCCCCTGCTGGGATGAGAAGCGCATACGCTAGTCTACTCCGAAGTATCGATGCCCTGTCTCGATAGTCCTACGACTAGGGACCTGTATATGGATGTGCCTGTGGATTACCCAGCCCCCACGAGTGTGACTGCCATCACAACGCTGGTAATCAAGCAAAGATCCTAAGGGCTCTACTAATATGTATGAGCAATATGCTAAAAGAAACACATGCACATATTGAAGTAGAAACAAACCAAGTAGCATACTACCATTTTGAGCAAGATTGTCAATACAAGGTGAATATCCCAAGCTTCCATTAAGTAATATACAAACTAGTATGATACAGTAATGGCCTCTAGGGCATATACACTAACATTCTTGGTCCCGCTTTGTCACTGTCGAACGCCTTTTCCGCTCTTTGACTTGTTTTGGCCTCTGTGTCGAGCCTTTTTTACAACAGGTTGACAGGGAGGGGCATTTTCATCTTTCACAGCCTGTTGAAGAAGGCGCTGCGTCCTGGCTTTCTCGTAGATGGCCATTTCGCGATTATGGCCGTCTCGAACTTTTTGACCAGCTTCCCTTATAAGCTTTTCCATTTGTTCTTCGAACGACGGACTGGGCATTTTTACGGCGGGAGCCTTTTCTGGTTCAGGGTTAGCATTCTCCCATTGAGCATCCTCTTCTTCATCAAAGTCATGTACGACGTAGCAGTCGCGGAGTAGCTCCCGTTTCTTGGACCGAACATATCCAAGCCCGATCGTTTCCATTCTTCCGCTGGGCAACTTGCGCTGAGTTCCGGGAACGTTACATATCTTGTCATAGAACTTAGCTTTTCGAGCGGTCTGTTTGCAGGGTATCCCTTGGCGCTTCAATAGCCTTTTCAAGCCTTCTGTATAATATCTAGGCAGACGGATGGGCTGGAGCCTGTCAAGTATAAAATCCGCGCCGTGCCAAATTTCTTTCTCCATTTTGGTTTCCCTGGAGCGGTAGAATAGGATCGCCTTTTCGCCTTCTCGCCTGGGAGGGACATAAAACGTCTGCAGCTCTTCCACACTGTAGGTATCAAGCGCGTCTAGTTCTTTATGATGTTTGGGCGGAACCATGGCAATTTGCAAACTTTGCTGTTCATCAGCGAATGTTTGTATTGAAGGCCGAGCGGAGAATATAGCATGGACCTCATCTTCCGAGTCGCTGCCAAAGATCAACATAGGAGCGGACGATCCTGGCTTATTGTGCTGGGGTGGACCTGAATAAACTATCGCTTCCTCTTCTTCAGTATCACTCCCGAAGACTGGAATGGTGGTGATAGCTTTGTTCTCCGGTTTGTGACATCTCTCCGTGTCCTCGAAATCTGGCAAAAAGTATTTTGCATCTTCGTACTTGCGGACTTCGTTCACGGAGAATGGATTCAGCTCTCCTGTTACGGTATACTCGAGACCATCCTTAAAGTATTTCATACACTGATGTTGTGTAGAAGGGATGATGTTGTACTCATGTAACCAAGGCCGGCCGAGCAAAGCGTTATAGCATATCTTGGCGTCAATGACATGAAATTTAATGTCTGTGACAAGCAGCCCGAACCGTAACGTCAATATCATAGACCCGAGAGTCCGCGATGACTGGGAGTCAAAACCAGAGATGGTGATTTTATCACGAGCGAGATGCTGGACGCATATGCAGATTTCCTTCAACACTCGCACGTTGAGGAGATTAACGGAAGACCCATTGTCGACCAGGATTTTGCCTATCTTTATATTGTGGCAGTACCCTGAGACATAGAGGGATGGTTATGCTCGCACGTCCAAAAGAGGAGGTCTTCATCGCCGAATGTGATATCGGCTGTATGTACTTCCTCCAGCCGTCCTTCATCTTTTCTTCGGCGAGAAAAGATTGGAATTGTCCTGGCTCTTGTAGCGCCTTGATCAATGAATCTCTTGCTTCTTTGGATATTAAAAGGGCATCGAGAATACTGAGCTGAGAGGGTAGCTTCCTCAGGTCCGCTAGGACGTTGTAGTCCACCTTGCTCTTCTTGGGCGGGTCCTTGGCAGTCAGCTCTTTCATGACTTGGTCATCTAAGGTGATATCCTCAGCGACCTTTTCCTTTCCATTATCTTTTCTAGTTGAGGGTCCGAGATTCTTTTCGGGTATCGTGCGATTACGCAGCTGAATGTTTTCGCAGGCCTCTGGTTCTTCCTTTTTCCCTAAGATGGATTCTTTAAAGAGATGGCCCAGAGCCATTTCCTCATCAGAGTCGCTCCCAAAAGTGAGAACTTGTGATCCTCCGGCGTTGACCATGTAACAGCTACCGGTAGCTCTTTTGTGACCTTCGGTCGTACATCTCTTCTCCCGACGAGTTCTGCGTTTCATTCGCTTAAAATGTTGCCGGTGAGCAACATATCCCTGCCACCATATCTCAAAAGCGTCACACTCCTCAATGGGGTGTGAAATCTTCCGATGATATGAGCAATAATTAGGGTGCCTCTCCGCCCCATTGAGCGTGTTTTCTTCCGAGGGTGGTAGCTTCATTCCCATTGACATGGCTTTGGCAAACCTTTTCCTCGTCTTGAATATGTTTTTATTCGCATCGGATGTCTTTTGATCCGGCGGGAGTGTTTCGACTCTTTCGTTTAGTCGCCTGCGTTTGGCTTCTTCTAATGCGGCCATCTCACGCTCCCGGTCGGCTTTACTTTTCAAATGAATCTCGTCTAGAAAGGCGTCGATCATTTCGTCTGTTGGCCGCACAAGTTCTGGTTCAGGCTGTGCCCCCAGTTTCTCAGTGCTAGGAGTCTTTTCATCATCCGTAAACGAGTGGGAGATCACATGACAACTCACCACATATCCCTCGGATTCATCCGACAAGCTTTCTCCATTATCTTCCTCCTGAAAGACGTGGTTGAGGAACTCTCGGAATGTGATGGGAGTCCGCGCCTTTTGATTGTACTCCTCCAGCACGTCAATCTGTTTCTGCAAGTCCGTGCACTTGTCGCCAAGCTTCCCGGGCTTTTTGGATCTCTTCTTCTTCTTCTTTGAAGATTTCGACGGCTGAGTGTGAGTACTTTGGCCATCACCACCGATCTTCGGGATTGGGCGTGGCTTCAGCATCCCTTCAATGATCTGGGGTTCCAGCGGGTTCTTCCACCTGATTGTCGGGCATGTCTGGAGCTCATTCAGCATTCTTTTGGTTTTTGCTGAAAGCACGATTTCCCATAGAGCTTCTTCAATGAAAGAGCAAGTTGCCCCCGGTGCGTCCGTCTTCTTAGGAGTGTGCGGTTGTGGCGGGTTCACCTTCCACTTCTCGGACAGCGCAAACTTGCCCTGTAGGTATTGATCTTCAATCCATCCTTTGAAGACGAAGAAATTCTCAATCGGATGGCTTACCGTTTGATGGTAAGGGCAATAATTGGGGTTATTCACCTTACTGGGTTGCGGCGGTCGCCTTGGGTTTGGCAAGTTGATAAGCATGTTGCGTACCGCCAGCTCGAATAGCCTCTTTGTCTTATCCCGCGGGAATGAGTAGGGGCGCTTCATTTTCTCATTATAATACCGCCGTCTTTCTTCCAGTTGGTCCGCCAGCTTTGGGGCACTGGGTTGCTGCTGAGTATTCGCAACGAAGGTTGCCTTCCTTTTACCCTTGTCATTCCGAGGTTCCGGCTTCGGGGGAGGCGGTCAGTGACCCATCTGGTCCATCTGGGCTAACTTGTCGATCAAAGCCTGGAACGTGGTTGGCTTAAAGAACATCATGAACTGTGAGATAGTTGCATGAGGATCTAGGGTACCCATGAACATGCCCACCGCAGGCGCTTCCTCAATGCATTGTTCGCATTTCGACCACAAGTTTCGCCAGCGTATAGCGTACTGGACCCACGTCTCGCCTGGTTTCACCCTGGCATTGATCAATGTCATTATCGGGGTGCGTCCGCTGGCACTTGCAAATCTTTGTGTAAACAATAGCTCCATCTCCGCAAAGGTCTTAATAGAGTCATTCGGGAGCTCAGAGTACCACTCGAACGCCATTTCTGACAAGCTGCCGACAAACTGGCGAAGCAACAATTTATCATCACCGCCGGTATTGCCACACAGAGCCCTGAACTGGGCAACATGTTGATGGGGATTGCCAGTCCCCTTATACACATGGAATTTCAGTATTGTATAGCCCGGCGGGTACTTGATCTGATCATACCAGCTCGGATATGGTCGCCCTGTTCTGACAACTTGACCAGCTGCCCCAGTCGCCTGGTGAACCCGTATCTGCTGAGCTATATATTCGTCCAAGTCAGCTCGGGAGATTGTCTCCTCCTTGGCTGTTGAAAGAGCCGGAGGTGGATTTGATGTCTCCCCTCTATCGTCCTCAACAATGATCGGAGGGTCTTCAACAGGAGGATCTTGTTGGATCATCATACCCACCATATCCTGAAACAGGAGGGCCATTCGTTGTATATTGGCTGCTTGTTCCGCAGCCTCTTTATCCTTCTTTTCCAGTATCCTACGAAGGAATTCAGCGTCAGTTTCCTGCTCCTGGCGTTGATCTGAGGATGCTTCGGGGCTTTCTTTTGGCCCAGTGAGTGCGGCCATCGCAGTCATCATTTCTTGGAACTTCTGTTGCTGCTCTTGAGCTTTAGTCACCGATCGCGTAAGCGGTCTATGACCTGTGGATGTACGGCTATCTTCCTTCCCGGATGCCATATAAACGGTATGCACCACCATTCCCCCAGACTTAGGGCGTTTAGGCTTACTGTCTTTGACGTTTGCTGCAGGCGTGGGGACCTTCTCCGGCCTCTCTCTTTTGAGTAGTCGACGTGGAGGGAGCCGTTGCAGCAGGCACCCAAGTGGTCGTCGTCCTTTGTGATTTGACAGGACAGTTCTTTTCTTCCTGAACCTTCACCCTCTTCTGCCGGCCAGAGTGATCTTGAATGATTACCGAGTCCTGAACCCATTGCCAAACCTTGTAAATTTTGGAGGACAGCCGTTGAGGAGGCTGCTCCGGCTTCGCTTCTGTAACACTCTTCGCAGGTGGAAGAGATCTTTTCAACGTGGCAGTCGGAGAGTTCTTACATACCCTCCTTAGCGGTTCAAAGCTGTTCCCAGTTGGAACAGCAGCATTACTTCCACCATTGGAGCCGGTGGAGTTAGTCCTGAGGGGGAATTGCCCCCGACCTTCCTTACTCGGCGCCAGTGGCGACGTCGATCGTGTCGAGCCATTGGAGCTGGTCCGGTGATGGGGATGGTTTCGTTTTGCCCCCTGTCTGTATGAGACGCTGCTGTTAGTTATGTATATGCCCTAGAGGACATTATTGTACATATGATGTATATTATAATGGATGCTTGGATATATAGAGAGAGGACTTTCTTGCTCGTCATGATAGTATGCTATTTAGTTTCACTTTATCTTAACATGTTGACTTATATTGGTTTACTGTTTTTCTCTCACATGTTGATAAAGCCCTTAGGATCTGTACTCGACTACTAGGACTATGATGAGATCATACTAGTGGGGCCATGGTAGTCGATGAGTACATCCTATAACTGTTCCTAGTCGAGGGTATATCGAGACAGGGCATCGATACACCAGAGGTAGACTAGCATATACGCATCTTGACCCATATGATGGGCGATGGATGATCCTATATCCATTGGTGTTAGACATCAGAGATGGTGTACGGGTGCTTAGTGGAGACTGTAAGTCTACGGTAGTGCCCCGGCCATCTTTCAGACGCCAAAATGCGGAACAAAAACTTTTATAACTGGCGCTATCGTATACTATAATCCGGATCTGCCATTAACGCTAAACTAAAAATCTACAAAGAGGGAAGAAAGGTTATACCGAACGATCCGAGTCCTTCATTCTTTAACCATCATCCCACGCTCCGTTGCGGCTGCTCCGATCTCGTCGATCTCTGATCTCCTCGTCCAGGTGGCACCACGTCATTGGATCTTTAAACGGGCTCCCGCCTCTGACTCGAGACAACTCGGTCATCAAGTTTGCTAGAAGAGATGACCAAGATTGATGTAGAGAATGAGTAGAAGACTTTGTCTCGCTTCGTCCAAAGCCATGGACGAACGGTTAATGAAGTTGCCATTGGAATCGGGTGATGGAATGAAATGAGCTTCCATACACCGAAAACTATCATAATCTTTTAACCAACAACCATTTCTTTTTCTACCAAGTGAGTGAGAGAATGGGGAGGGGGCCGGCCATATAAGAGGAGGGGGAGGTGAGTGTAGGAGAGGGGGGTGACAATAAGAAAAATATCAAGTGTGAACACAATTAATGAAAATGATGAATCACTAACCAAGTCATCATGCATTAATGGAATCATTAAATGCAACCATGACTCACTAAACACCTCACCACTTCTAGAACCTTCTAGAAGCTTCCACACTCATCTCAAGAAAAGATAAATCCGCATTTAACCAAATGTTTAATACGGCTGATAGAAAACTGGAAACTGGCAACTTCCAAAAGTGATCCCGAAACAAATTTCAGGATAACCCCGTAACTGTATAAATATACCCGCATTTGTATTACGACCGAATACAAATGCAACTGAGACAAAGATATTATATCTACTCTGTATAATACATGGATCCGGCTTAAACCAAAGCCCACCAGTATTATCTGCCCGAAATATGATACGTGCGTAAACGCACGTGCATTTTCCGAACCCTGCCATAAAACCATACGGCCTCTACAATGTTTCGCCCAAACTTGGGAAACTATCTGTGGGGGACTCTAATGACTCGTCAGTACCCTGGCAGTGGGTTTAACCACAAGCCGTCAGCGGCACTAGCTATGCGTAACGGCTGCCCATGGACTGACCTCAAGGGAGGCCGATGAGCGAACTCATCTGGAAACCCTACTGAGCCTAACAGTGACAATGTATATACAGTCCGGTCCGTTCGTCTATGAGTATCGCATATCCGACCTAGGGGGCTAGTAACGTCAGACCCCCAATAGCTGTATAAGTCGTGTCGGAGACAAGCCCTGAACACCCTAAGATACTACTGGAGTACCTACCAGTAAATCTCACCTGCCTTGGCTAAGGACTTGGTGTAATGTCTTTCCTAGACACAGCGCGACCTCCACCCCCAACACCGGGAGAGACGAATCCCCTGCCGATCCGCTCACGTGCCTCCATGTGGCTCGGGACTGTACCCAAAAACTACCTGTTTGCACGACTCCTTTGAGCCATGGTAGGGTAGAAATCAAAGCACAGTGGGAACTCACATGAGACAAATGACGACCTCAGGTCGATGAACTAACCTGTACACATGTCACCAGGGAACTGCTATCTGACGATATGTACAATACCAACTACCAGGTTCCCGGCGAGTCCTGTCTGGTGTACTCATAACCCAATGAGCACCTGTATACATCTTAGGTGATCCAACTGACACCAGTGGCTTGTGAGACCGGCCACCGCCCCTCGTCGGGGTCCCGACTGTATACACTAGTCTACTCCGGAGTATCGATGCCCTGTCTCGAAACTCCCACGACTAGGGACCACTATTAAGGATATGCTTATAGACCACCCAACTCTCACTTATATGATCGCCCTCATACTGCTGGTAGTCAAGCAAGATCCTAAGGGCTCTATCAAAGTGTAATCGTGATCAGTCACCTGAACCTATACACGACTGATAAAGGCAAACCAGATAGTATACTATCATCTCGAGTATGACTGTCCTACCGGCATAGGTCCTCCTCAATCATTGCAATCACGTACCTGTGATCCAATAATTGACTTTGAGGGCACTATATCCAACAATCTCCCACTTGCACTTAAGGCTAATTATTGCGATGTTGCGTACTCACAGCCCATGTGAAACCAACACCCAACTCCTCTACTAATCAGTTTCACAAAGCCCGTTTGTAAAACTATTGTGTTCGAGAAATAGCCTCAGTAAGTGGATCCGCCCTGATGTTTCTTTCTATGTCTCTCTTAATCTCAAGTTCGCGGAGAAAACCATCTCCCTAATTGAGTAATACCTGTCTTAGAATATGTCTGGATATCTGATGGGACCTAGTTCATAAATGAACTCCAAATCCAAACTTCTTAAACTGTATCGATAACTGAACCTAATCAGTATCCTGCACCATGCCTCCCACGGTATCCTCTTGGACCACCTGTCCATAATACTGTCCTTCTTCGTCAGAGGGAAAACTATAACTCTGACAATCACTCTGTCATCCATGTCACCTTTGAAGCCTGGAATGATAACCGTCTCCCGAAGGAGGCTGTCGCAATCAAATCCGTAGAACATTCACTTATGTTCTAAAATTGCTTCCTTATGTTTCTCCAGGATTGGATTAATACAAACTTATCGCATCTAGTGCAAAAACAACATCTGGTGTGGTACTTGACATCTCATGATTGACTCAGTTGCCTAAGCAAGTGATCTGCCAATCATGCACATCCCTCTCCCCTTTAGTCTGTAAGACACCTTTAGAGAGGGTGACTCCATCACGTGCAGGTACACCACCATGCTAGGAGTCAACTATTCTAAAAACCATTAGAATACTATCAAAGTACCCATATTGGGAAACTACTCAAATCCAGATCTAAAACCATAGATCTAGAAACCAGAATGTCAAATATTATATCCATATCCTGTCTGGAGAAACAACTGTGTGACGACCACAGTACAACCGATCGTAGTATAGGAATTTTACTTCCAACTCTGTGTATGTCATCCAAATACCAGGACATCACACCCTACTAGCTTCTTAACAGATCCATCCCCTATTCTGATGAAGTCAAACCTATGACTGTCACATCAAAATTAGATGATCAATCTCCGCTATAACTGCCCTAGTCTATAAATAGACATAAGCTACTTGCCCACTATGCTTCCGCTGCTCCCACTGACCACAACAACCCTCCTACCGGGTCTCATAGCCTGGAACAACAGTAGTATCAAATCTGGGTAGATAAGAACCTCCCTGTCACCGTCCTTGAGGATACCGAAGTACCTCTCGGGTGTCTGAGGTTACCCACCAAATCTGCGGAGTGGCTAATGGAATGTCAAACCTGATTGAATATGTAGGTCCTATTAAATTTTCCGTAATCGTTTGCGGTTCTGGAATCACTTCCAGTTCTACCATACTCCCACTACTGTTTTCTGAAAAAATCCATTTTACTAAAACTGTGGCGAGTCAAGAACAATATCACTATTGATCTTCCAGATGGTAGAAAATCAACCATCATCATAGCCTGGGCCAACCCATAAACTGCCATTACAGAAACGTGCCCTGACTTATCCAGAGTCTGATTTTAAGCATAAGCCGGACAACTCCACGTACCTTAACATCGTTAAGATATGAACCATTCTATATCCAATATAGAAACTTTGGCACTTATTTAATTGGAACTAGATTCTAATCATGCAGCTGTCTCCAGTGCATATCAACTTTAATGGTGAGAGGCTAATCAGCATTACTCAACTTAGGAATACATCCAATTATGAGTAACCCGAAAGAGAAACAAGTTTCTCAAAACTTTTACTATCATCTGAATACCAATCACAAGTATCTATATCTTCGATCTCTTTGAAGAATCCCGATACTCGCGATATCTGGTTCTCTACTTTATTCTTATACCCATAACTTCTCAAAACTTAGACCTTGTATTTCTACGAAACACTTGTCTAAAAACTAGAGAAGTCATAAGCAAACAGAACATAGTACGAGGACCTACCCCTTTGTCCTGATGGACACTGGACAACATACAATACTCTGTATAAGTCCGCTGAGTTGAATAACTCAAAACCTGTGCGTCGTAGGTTGAAAACTGTACCCAGGCGATTTCCTCAAATATCACCAATTACAACGAATTCCGATATAATGAGGATGATCACCTACTTCCCAATAACTTCCTCCCACTCATCATCAGTAAAACCATACAGGTATGAGAATGAAACCTGGTGAATACACACCCTGGAGTAAGTATCTAATCGGGAAAACAGTATTCCATTAACAATGCACTGAAAAATGAAGATGTTTCATAGGGGTATCCTAGTATTTATAGTAATGCCTCTTCCATAATCCAATTCATGACTCTAACCGTATATTTCTTTGCCATCTCTCCAAATCCCTTTATTTGTCTTTAGTCGTTACCTTCTGTACACAATTGTTAGGCCAAATGGTTTCTTCCTTCCCTACCGTTCGGCACCAGCCTATGGTTTAGAATAAGACTATCCAGTAAGCATAATAGGTGTACCCTCCTAAACCAAGGAGTACTCGCAACTGAGAGAAGGTGATGATAAAAGAAAACTGAATAATACCTTATTCTTTTAAAGGTAAAATAGGAGTGGCGATGAAGTACGCGGTTTGGTCGTGAATGATAACAGTCGCAACTTACTTTGCCCTCTTTCTAATCCCTTTATTTTGTCTTTACATATTACCTTATGTACACCCTACTTAGTCTAATTGGTTTTCTTCATTCCCTACCTTTCGGCACCTGCCTATGGTTTGGAAGAAGACTATCCAATAAGCGTAATAGGTATACTCTCCTAAACCAAGAAGCCCTCGCAACCTGAGAGAAGGTGATAATAAAAGACAACTGAATAAACCAATTCTATTTCTCCTGAACCTTGATCCATCCTCGAAAGAGTCCCTTCGAGTTCGTATATAACCATACGATGGATCTATCCAATGGAAGTGGATGTCCGTAGTAATACAGGTGTTCTGAGAAATGCAAAGGGTAAAAGAAGGAGTGGAAATGACTTATGCGACATAGACAATCCAAAAGCCAGTATTTTAAGAAGGTTCGGTCAACTTGGTCACTGGGTCATAGCCTAGGGTCGGTCAAAGGTCGCTGCCAAAGAGAGAGAGAAAAGAAACACTCTGCGTGCACTCTAACCTAGATCAGAATGGTTATCACTTTATCTAATCCGGAAACCTCCCACTGTTCTGTCAAATTCTCCTCCAAACCTAAAAGAAGAATCAATCGGGATCACCCGAAGAGTAAACCAACTCATCAGTGGGAATCGGGATCCAACTCTCATCGCATGATAACGTGACGGAATCCACTCGCGTTATCACACTCCAGAAGGTATGCGCATGCCTGGCAAGTTTCAGTTTCTTTAGAAACTCCCGATATGATTTTTACCCCATGCTCTTATGATCGTGACTAAGGGCCAACCCATCATAAGTCACATGTCAAGTTCTTCCCATCATTATCTTGTTAATTTGAACCCACCCGTACTCGCCCTTGAATAAGGGCCAACAAGGCTGTACGACTGTCCCAAACCAACGCATCTATCTATGCAACATGTGAACACCCCAGCAGCTACCAATCACTATGTCCGGACTAAGGGCCAGACCAACATAGCTTGAATACTACTAACCATTCATATGAAATGACGGAGGGCTACGGCTGGTTTTTGGCGAAAAACCTTTAACGTAATGAACTTGATCTCGTTGAAGGAACCTGATAGCTTTTTATAAAATATAGTGACGAAAACCTTTGCTAAAGAGGTCACTCCCGGTGAAGGGATCTCGGCTCTTTCCTCGTGGAATGAGGTGCAGGATATTCCACTGAATACCGCGATGCAAAGCAACTTGTAATCGACTATAGTGAAGTTATTACCCTGACGCAAACTTCTGCCCAAGGGGTCAGTCCCGGTGAAGGGATATCGGCCCTTGCCCCGTCGAATGAGGTGCAGGATATTCCAACCGAATACCACTATGCAAAACAAAAGGAAACATCTTTGTAATAACACCTTTTAAATTGTTCCAACAACATCCAAACAGGTTTGTTTTACTTTGCATTGATCAGAATCAACGCAGTCCCATCAATTAATCACACCAGAAAAGAATGAAAATAAAATGTACATATATGCCATCCGCATTCGTCACTGGGTCCCGTCATCACCCGTTAGGTTACTTAACTAACGACAGAGCGGGGACTGAACTAGCGCGGGTGTAAGACATAAACAACATCTAATAGTATATAAACCAATATACAATAATCGCTCCAGGCGTGATAATATGCAACATTACAGAAAAGTAATAAGCATCACAGAACAATACAGATAATCTGGGATCCCCGAGTTTCACAGAGCCGCTCCTGAAACCCGACGTTCCCCTGTCGTGTGGATAGCCTGTGCAATGAAACCTAAACCCCTATGGGTGTGGCAAGTTACCCGCCAAAACCTGAAGCGAGGCAGCCCCCTACAGCATAGTGAATGGACTACCCAGCACTTCATGGAATCCGGTAATCTTGGGCACCCCTCCTTGGGTCAACCTGTACCCCCTACGAGTGCGGCGAATAGTCTGCCAATTCTAGAGTGAGGCCCCTCTACCTCTCAAAGCCATGAGATGCGGACCCGTTGCGCCCCAGAACTCGGCTATCCGTGCACTCCGTCGCGGGCTAAAACCTAGTACAGAAATGAAAAATATGTACAACGGGTACATCGACCTCAACCTGGTCGTGTCCCAAAAGAATATTATACAACAGGCAGTGACGGCAGTCCACATGTTGGACGCTCGCCCCGCAATATCAAATGTACAAATAAATCCAAACTGCACTACCATTGCACACTGCTATCCACCACGACAAATCCGCAACATCACAGCACAACACAGAACATCAACGCGAATATCACGTTCGCAAACCCGTCTAAAAGAACTATAGCAATCAGACGCGGTTTACCGATCAAATGGCATTCACGATCGGAGATATAATGTAAGCACTGTAAACTAACACATTTAAATTTCGATCGACTAAATTTCCCGAAATGGGCCCCACGCAAATCTGTTGTACAGTAAAAAACACTGGGCCCAAAAGAACAGTTCCAGAAAACACAATTTACCAAGTGGAAGCTACTGTAGAAAATTGACAAGTTGATCACACTTTCCAGCGGCGGATCCGCGGCCAAACCCTAGCTTGGGCCGCGGATCCGCGGCGGAATAGTGACATCACATTGTTGAATTTCACCAGTTTTCTTACAAAACCCTGCTTGATTTTCTGGTATGGTCAAAATGATTTTTAGACCAGTTTGAAAATTAACAGAAACTTTAGACTTGAAAAATTGTAGATTTTGAAAATCCGTTCGATCAATCTTTTAAACGCATTAGCACAAGTTAGTAAAGCTTAATGGCATGGCTCTGATACCATGTAAGTCTACGGTAGCGCCCCGGCCGTCTTTCAGACGCCAAAATGCGGAACAAAACTTTTATAACTGGCACTATCGCATACTATAACCTGGATCTGCCATTAACGCTAAACTAACAATCTTCAAAGAGGGAAGATAGGTTATACCGAACGATCCGAGTCCTTCTTTCTTTAACCATCATCCCACGCTCCGTTACGGCTGCTCCGATCTCCTCGTCCAGGTGGCACCACGTCTTCGGATCTTTAAACGGGCTCCCGCCTCTGACTCGAGGCAACTCGGTCATCAAGTTTGCTAGAAGAGATGACCAAGATTGATGTAGAGAATGAGTAAAAGACTTTGTCTCGCTTCGTCCAAAGCCATGGACGAACGGTTAATGAAGTTGCCATTGGAATCGGGTGATGAAATGAAATGAGCTTCCATACACCGAAAACTATCATAATCTTTTAACCAACAACCATTTCTTTTTCTACCAAGTGAGTGAGAGAGTGGGGAGGGGGCCGGCCATATAAGAGGAGGGGGGAGGTGAGTGTAGGAGAGGGGGAGGTGACAATAAGAAAAATATCAAGTGTGAACACAATTAATGAAAATGATGAATCGTTAACCAAGTCATCATGCATTAATGGAATCATTAAATGCAACCATGACTAACTAAACACCTCACCACTTCTAGAACCTTCTAGAAGCTTCCAAACTCATCTTAAGAAAAGATAAATCCGCATTTAACCAAATATTTAATACGGCTGATAGAAAACTGGAAACTGGCAACTTCCAAAAGTGATCCCGAAACGAATTTCAGGATAACCCCGTAACTGTATAAATATACCCGCATTTGTATTACGACCGAATACAAATGCAACTGAGACAAAGATATTATATCTACTCTGTATAATACATGGATCCAGCTTAAACCAAAGCCCACCAGTATTATCTGCCCGAAATATGACACGTGCGTAAACGCACGTGCATTTTCCGAACCCTACCATAAAACCATACGGCTTCTACAACGTTTCGCCCGAACTTGGGAAACTATCTGTGGGGGACTCTAATGACTCGTCAGTACCCTGGCAGTGGGTTTAACCACAAGCCGTCAGCGGCACTAGCTATGCGTAACGGCTGCCTATGGACTGACCTCAAGGGAGGCCGATGAGCGAACTCATCCGGAAACCCTACTGAGCCTAACAGTGACAATGTATATACAGTCCGGTCCATTCGTCTATGAGTATCGCATATCCGGCCTAGGGGGCTAGTAACGTCAGACCCCCAATAGCTGTATAAGTCGTGTCGGAGACAAGCCCTGAACACCCTAAGATACTACTGGAGTACCTACCAGTAAATCTCACCTGCCTTGGCCAAGGACTTGGTGTAATGGCTTTCCTAGACACAGCGCGACCTCCACCCCTAATACCGGGAGAGACGAATCCCCTGCCGATCCGCTCACGTGCCTCCATGTGGCTCGAGACTGTACCCAAAAACTACCTGTTTGCACGACTCCTTTGAGCCGTGGTAGGGTAGAAATCAAAGCACAGTAGAAACTCACACGAGACAAATGACGACCTCAGGTCGATGAACTAACCTGTACACATGTCACCAGGGAACTGCTATCTGACGATATGTATAATACCAACTACCAGGTTCCCGGCGAGTCCTGTCCGGTGTACTGATAACCCAATGAGCACCTGTATACATCTTAGGTGATCTAACTAACACCAGTGGCTTATGAGACCGGCCACCGCCCCTCGTCGGGGTCTCGACTGTATACACTAGTCTACTCCGGAGTATCGATGCCCTGTTCGAAACTCCCATGACTAGGGACCACTATTAAGGATATGCTTATAGACCACCCAACTCTCACTCATATGATCGCCCTCATACTGTTGGTAGTCAAGCAAGATCCTAAGAGCACTATCAAACTGTAATCGTGATCAGTCACCTGAACCTATACACGACTGATAAAGGCAAACCAGATAGCATACTATCATTTCGAGTAAGACTGTCCTACCGGCATAGGTCCTCCTCAATCATTGCAATCACGTACCTGCGATCCAATAATTGACTTTAAGGGCACTATATCCAGCAGAGACTGGGTACACTGGACGGACTCACCGAGAACTCCCAGATGGTGATATACCACACGTCAGATGGCAGTTCTCCGGTGACACTGGTACAGGGTCGTTTGTAGACCCGAGATCATCATAGAGTCTTGTATGATTCCCACTGTGTTTTGATTTCCACCTTACCACGTCCAAGAGGGCGTGCAAAACGGTGGCTTTTGGGTACAGTCCCGAATCACATGGAGGCAATGAGCAATAGGAGGGGATTCGTCTCTCCCGGTATAGGGAGTTGATGTTGTGCTGTGTTCGATTGGCTATAACTGGAAGTCCCTGGCCAGGGCGGATATAGAGATTTACTGATAAGTGTTACCAGTAGTTTCTCGACCCGTTATGAGCCTCACATCGACACGACTTATCGGTTACTGGGGTCTGACGTATACCACCCCTAGACTTGATATGTGATATATCAGAGGAAGAGACCGGACTGTACGGGAGTGTTACTGATCGGATTCACAGGAGAACGTACAGGTTAGCTTGTTGACCTTCTGATCTCTTAATACCTGGATAGCTGTTACGTTTAGCTGACCGCTTGCAGCTTGTGGGTGTTTGATATGATCATCGCCTGCTACCGGCGTATTGACTATTCTTTAGAGTCCTACACAGTGGTTTCTTGGCTCAGGCAAAATGGAGTAGAGACACATATGTGATATGTGCAGGACCGAGGATAATACGATATGAGATACCGTATTATATTCTCGCGATATTTAGATATGAACCGGATCATTGGATCAAGTGTTGATTCGATGAATCGGTACATGATATATTAGTCGGTTATATTCGATATAGCCGGATTGTCGGATCAAGTGTTGATTCGATGATTTAATGTATAATAATATATATGATATATTGTATTACATTATCTAATATTGGCTCGCTTTATTATTTCATTTTCTCACCAGATAATACATTGATATATATGCGATATATATTAATTGTATTATTTTCTTTTGTTACAAATATATAATATATATGTGATATATATTATAGTAACATGATATGATTAATAATGAAACATGTTTAGTGATGATAAAAGAGATTAGGGTTTGATTAGGGTTAATTTCTTCTTGCACCTTCTAGAAGTTCTTCTTTTGTCGTGAAGAAGATATTATGATAGATATTTTCTTATGACTCATTTCTTAACCCAAACAAACCCTAGCCTTAGTTAACTCTCTACAAGGGTTATCCTTGTCATCATTAACCATGGTTGCATTATTATTCATATACTCATTTCATTATTCATGAATAAAGGATTATCTCATTATTCATCATCTTCTTCTCTCTTAAGCTTTGAGAAAGCTCACTTGATTTTCCTTTTGTGATATTTTCATGTGAGAATTTGATATAAAAAGATAGCATAAATACTACTCCATCATCCTCATCTAATCTAGCCCATTAGATTAAGGTGTTCACCTCATTAGAGTGAGAGAGCTTGGGTTATAGCAATTTCGACGTAGATCATCGGAGAAGCGGAACACTACAAGCTAGCATGGATCGTTCGAGTCGTGGAGCCTCTCTTGAGTCCGGGAGATCGTGGATCGCGGCGAAGGGACTTCTACTCGGAGCTTATGAAGCGAAGGAGCGGACTACAAAGGTTGGAATCCCTCACACTTAGTAGTAAAGATGTTTACTTGCATGTTAAACCCTAATAATCTAGCAAAGATCCCGGCTTTGGGTTGTTCGGCATATCTAAAATTTTATTCGGGCATGTTTGATACCTTATGAACCTTCACAAGAGTGTCTAAGAACCCTACAGTGGTATCAGAGCCTAGCTAGAGCATTAGGCAACGTGTATACGAAGTTAAAACTCCGATCGAACACCGAAACGCAATTTTAGACCCCTCTCTGGATTTTTTTTCAAAACTGTGATTTTTTAGAATTAAAAATACTTTAAAATACCAGCAGGAAAATATAAGCATCACTGTGAAACATGTGTCAATGATCTGTACATTCAGCCGCGGAACCGCGGCAATACCTTGCTCCTGCCACGGATCCGCGGCCGTTCAGTCAAATCGTTGACTCGTTTCCCATGGTTATATCCGTAGGTGATTTTGTAATTTTCTGGGTACTTTTAATCTGAATCAAATGTTGAGTGTTATGAGGTTAATTTTGTAATCGTTGATTCGCTCGGAAAATTTAAATTCGTTTTTATTTCCGGATATTTAGAAACTGTTAAAATGTTCGAACGGATATCATTAACTCACTTTTTCCCGGCACGAAAAACTTTCAAGTGTTGAATTTTTATCAGGTTTAAATCTTTCGGAAAAACGTACAAGTAACGCGATGGACCCTCTAGAAGAACACAAACCTTAACTCGATTATGTGACCGTCTTGAACTTCCTCTAAACCTTAGGGTTTAGGGCAGTACGACGTGCCACATGTGAGGCGTTGGCTTGACTCTTCTACGGCTGGATCATCGGTACTGTGACAGTTTCTGGGATTATTTGACCTCCGCTCAAGTGTTGAGCTATTTAGGAAATTTTAGATATTTGATTATCTGTTCGGAAAGTTTAATATTGTCTATTTATCTGGAATGTGATACAATATGTGGAATTCATAGAGTTAGGCATGAAATGCGAAGTATGTGATATTTCGGATTTACGATGTCTAAAGTGATTGTGGATTCCAAATATTGTAGTTTTACAATTTCTTTTCTGTGACCGTAAGTGCAGTATGTAGTTCTATTGCCGGTTTTTGTTGCTATACGACAACGACGATCGGTGTATGCATACTTACTTACGTTGATGATATGTGATATTATGTGTTGCTGTGATATGTTATATTGGATCGTCGTGTTCTGAATAGCCGGGGGTTTCATGTGAGATGAGGGTTTTTTATTTTCATTCATGTAAAATTCATTTGTATATAATATTCTTTTATTAGGGCACTTCCGGGATGAGGTTGTGTTAGTTGTATGTATGCCCTAGAGGCCAGTATTGTACAGATGATGTATATTATATTGGATGCTTAGACATATATAGAGATGAGTTTCTTGCTCGATATGATAGTATGCTATCTGGTTACTCTTTATCTTAACATGTACACTTGTCTCTTTAAACTGTCATATAGTTACATGTTGGTAAAGCCCTTAGGATGTGTACTTGACTATCTGGACTATGATGCAGATCATACTAGTGGGGACATGGTAGTCCATAAGTACATCCTTCAAGGTCCCTAGTCGAGGGTGTATCGAGACGGGGCATCGATATACCAGAGTAGACTAGCGTATACGCCTCTCGACCCATGAGATGGGCGATGGATGATCCCATATCCATTGGTGTTTGACATCAGAGATGGTATACGGGTGCTCAGTGGAGACTGGGTACACTGGACGGACTCGCCGAGAATTCCCAGATGGTATTATACCTCACGTTAGATGGCAGTTCTCAGGTGACACTTGTGCAGGTTAGTCTGTAGACCCGAGATCGGCATAGAGTCTTGTGTGATTCCCACTGTGCTTTGATCTCCACCTTACCACGTCCATGAGGGCGTGCAAAACAGTGGTCTTTGGGTACAGTCCCGAGTCACATGGAGGCAATGAGCGATAGGAGGGGTTTCGTCTCTCCCGGTATTGGGGGTTGATGTTGCGCTGTGCTCGATTGGCCGTAACAGGGAAGTCCCTGGCCAGGGCTGATCAGAGATTTGCTGGTAAGTGTTACCAGTAGTTTCTCGACCCGTTATGAGCCTCACATCGGCACGACTTATCGGTTATTGGGGTCTGACGTTTACCACCCCTAGACTTGATATGCGACATATCAGACGAACAGACCGGACTGTACGGTAAGTGTTACTGGTTGGATTCACAGGAGTGTGAGCGGGCTAGCTCGTCGATCTTCTGATCGCTCAATACCCGGATGGCCGTTACGTTTATCAGACCGCTTGCGGCTTGTGGGTGCTTGATATAATCATCATCTGCTACCGGCGTATTGACGAGTCTTTAGAGTCCTACACAGAGATTTCCTGGCTCAAGCGAAACGAAATAGGAGCGCATATGAGATATGTGCAGGACCGAGAATAATGCGAGTATGTGATACCGTATTCCATTCTCGCGATGGATGTATCGATTGGTTGTATTCGATATAACCTAGATATCGAATCAAGGATTGATTCGATAAACCGATACATTGGATACTAGTCGGTTATATGCGATATGACCGGATCGTTAAATCAAGTGTTGATTTAATGATTTAATGTATAATTATATATTTGATATATTACTTTGCATTAACTAGTATTGGTTCACTTTAAATGGATTTTCTCACTTGATGTGCAAATTGTATATGTGATATACTTTTGTGCACATGTTTATATCATGTTAGATGATGCTTGCTCATTTGGTTAAGTGTATAGAATTAAACCTAGGTTAAGAAAGTGATTAGGGTTTTTATTTATCCATTCTTTTATTTATTCATTTTTGGAAAAAGAATGGGATAAGAATACAAAATGGTTGCTTTCATTCTTGAACATTGTTGAAGCTTCATAAAGCTTTGACTTTGTGACCATTTTGTCTTCACACTAAACCCTAACCATTCTTCTAACCTTAGTCAATTCTCTACACTTAACTATGGTTCACATTATGATAAGTTTAGTTTTTCTTTTCATTTTAAAATAACTTATCATATACTTTCTTCTTCTTGATCATCTTCTTCTTCAAGAAAAGCTTAAGCCCATCAATGGCAACTTGAGCAAAAGTGAGTGAAATCCAATTCTAAAGTGAACCCACCTCCTATTTCTTCACCCTCTACCTCTTGCCAAGTTGTTTTGGATGTTTTCTTCACAAGTTTCACAACTTGGTGAAGTTGGAGCTTGAACTTGTGCAACCTCGATGTAGATCATCTTCGGCACGAAGCCGACGACCTATTCCGCTCATTTCTCCGATGAAGCAGATGCGAGAGTCCGAGATTCGAGATGGACAGCGAGGGGATGACTACGTGGAGCTAAGGAAGTGGAGAACCGGATCTACAAAGGTTGTAGTCTCTCTCCTTTAGTTAAAGTGTTAACCAGTTTCGTATTTCGCCTAAACATCTAGTCTACGATCCGTATTAGGGTTTCTCGGCACCCATAAAATTTTAAATTGGCATGGTTGATACCTTATAAGACCTCTATTGTGTGCCTAGGAACCCTACAGTGGTATCAGAGCCTAGCTAGAGCCTTAGGCGAAGTCTAGACGACGTTTGAAACCCGAACGAACCCGAAACCCTAAAACCCAAGTGCTCTCTGGACTTTTTCTAAAATCTGGGATTTTTCAATATTAAAAATGCTTAAAAAATTCAGCAGAGAATTCTAAGAATTACGGTGCAATTTTTATTCAATGAACAGTGTAATGCGCGGCGGAACCGCGGACTAAGCCAGCTTAGGCGGCGGTTCCGCGGCTAATGAATGACGTCAGCCATCCTCCTCTGCACAGTAATTCATAGTTTCTGCATCTGAGTTTTATGGGTATTTTTAATAATTATTCAGGAGTTGAATTTTCTGGGGTGTTTTAGAGCTTCGGTGTTTCGACCGGATTATCAAACTTTGTCTTTGTGTTTTTCCGGATAATTTTTGAATTTGTTAAAAAGTTCGACCGGATATAAATACCCAACTTTTCCCCTGTCGGGAAATTTCCAAGTGTTGGATTTTTCCGTAGTTTAACGACGTTCTAAGTAGTGCAAGTAACCCGATGGACCCTCTAGAAGACAACAAACCTTAACTCGATTATGTGACCGTCTTGAACTGCCCTTTAAACCTTCGGGTTTGGGGCAGTACGGCGTGCCACATGTGAGGCGTTGGCTTGACCCTTCTACGGCTGGACCGTTGGTACTGAGGCACGAACTGAATGTTGTTAGACTTATTTCATGTGTTGAGCTGTATCGGGAAAACTTGGGTATTCGACTGTTCGATCGGAAAGTTTAACATTTTCTGTTTGTCTGGAATGTGATACAATAATTGGAATTCACAAACAGTTATGAGATAACTGAATGAATGTTATAAATCTAGCAGTTTATTCCCACATGATATTGAAAAGAGTTTTCGATAATGAGACTAAAATGCGGGATTTATATCGGTTAGGCATGTGATGTCTAAGTATTTCATTTGATTAGGCATGCGATGTCTAAAGAGGTTGCGGATTCCAACTGTAGTAGTTTTACACTTTCTTTTCTGTGACCGTAAGTGTAGTATGTTCATATCGCCGGTTTCGTTGCTATACGTCAACGACAATTGGGGTATGCATACTTACTTACGTTGATGACATGTGATATTATGTATTGCTGGATATGTTATATTGGATCGTCGTGTTCGAATAGCCGGGGGTTTTTATGTGAGATGAGTGTTTTTCATTTTCATTCATGTAAAAACTTGTATGTAATATTCTTTTTATTTGGGGCAATTCCAGGTAGCGGAAGTTGTCACCTTTTGTATATTATTTACTTTTCCGCATTAGGATAGACCCAAGGAGGGGAGCACAAGTAACCGGGTTCTGGGGTTTAGTGGGAGACCAACTCGAGGAGTCGAGTCCGGGTCTCCTAACCCTAGAATTGGCAGGGTTGCTTGCCGCTCTCGTAGGGGTCTAGGGGTGTGGGATTGGCTATTCATCACGATCGTGGAATCCGTGTTTTATACTGGCTCGTATTGAAAACACGGACGTCCTAGTATATCCAATGTTTCATATGTTTCTTCTGCTGCGATATCTGTGATGTGATCATGTGATGTTCTGTGATGGATACAGTATATAGTATATATGATATATTATATAGACGTTACTTATGTTTTACACCCGTACTAGCCCTGCCCCGCTCTGCCGTTAGTTACCTAACCTAACGGTGCACGAGGGGACATCGAGGCGAATGCGGATGGCATAAGTGTACGTCGTATTTATCTGTGATGTTTAGGTACTTAAATGATGAGACTTCATTAATGTGATTAATGAAAGAAAAGAAACCTAAGATGTTGTGGAATCAAATTTTAAATAAAACAGGTAGCTACAGTTCTTGCTTTGCACAGCGATATATATGATATATCCCGCACCTTATTCGATGAGGAAAGGACCGAGATCCCTTCACCGGGAGTGACTCCTTTAGCAATAACTGGCAGATGCTACACACTCGGTTTGACTTTTGATTGCTTCTATAGTTTCTGCTTTGCACAGTGATATATATGATATATCCCGCACCTCATTCGGCGAGGAAAGGGCCGACGATCCCTTCACCGGGAGTGACCCCTTTAGCAAAACTAGAAAAGCCTCAAAATCACTCCATTTTAAAACTTCATTTGATTCTACAACGATATCAAGTTCATTACGCAATAGGTTTTCACAAAAACCTGTCGTAGCCCTCCGTCATTTCAGATAAGTTACATATAGTATTCGTGCTACATTTGTTGGCTTTCGTCAAGGTGTAGTGTGCGGTAGCTATATGCTGTTTATCTGCTGCATATGATGCGACTGGATTAGGGTAGTCGTACGGCTTTGTTGGCTTTCGTCAAGGGTCGTGCGGGTGGGTTTAATTAAGTCAAGAAATGTATGGGTTGAACTTGACTAGCGGGCTGTGGTTTGTTGGCTTTCGTCAAGGTCATAGTACGCTAGGGGCAAAAGCATTATCAAGAATTTCAAGTGTTGAAATTTGCAATGAGATTGCATACCTTCTATGAGATAGTTAGATCCCGATACCCACTGCGAGTAAGAGTTACTCCTGGGAGAGTTTTACACATTGCAATTAGCTGATCAAGTAGGTGTCTAGAAAGGTGTCAACGGGGTTACGCCTCTGGGAAAACGAGGTTTACATTAATTAGGTTCGTGCGAAAGCACGGGGGACCTCCCTCAAAGTACCGACACTGGCCTGGCTGAAAGATTGGCGAACTTGTAGTGTGTAATTAATCCCGGCTAGTCTTTCCTTTTATGGTTTGAAGGAAGATTTGATAAAAACCAGTGGGAGCCATCCTGATTAGATAAGATAATAACCAATCTGATCTAGCACGAGCATACGCTAAAGTGTTTTCTTCTCTCTCTCTCCAGGTAGCGACCATTTCGTGCCCTAATGAAGATAATAATATGGATGTATTGACCGAACCCGCATGTTATACTGTGCTGGGGAACGTTGGTTCCGTTCTTTCTTATAAGAGTTATAGGAATGAACAGGATATAGGGGAATACCAGGATTCCCATGCCACCCGAATGAAGAAAGTACATGTTGATGCATTTTCTTCGGGTGTGTTCGTTACAGAGAACTGTTTCTCCATTTGCTCTACGTCCTGGGTATTAGATACCGGGTCAGGATCCCATATATGTAATCAGTTACATGGGCTTAAGAAAGGTAGAGAACTTGGAGAAGGTGAAAAAGACATTAGAGTTGGAAATGGTGCAATTGTTGCAGCTAAGACTGTCGGGGAATATCACCTTGTATTACCAACTGGTAATACATTGATTCTGAACGAATGCTATTACATGCCGAACCTGATATGCAACATTATATCGGTTTCTTTATTAAGTAAAGAGGGATATAATTTTGTATTACAGGATAATGTTATGAACATTTTCCGTAACCAAAAGTTGGTTGGATCAGGCACGTTGTGCAATGGCATTTATGTTCTAAATCAATCAACAGTTCTAAGCATAACAAACACACACAAGAGGAAAAGTTCAGAACTGAACGAATCCTTCTTGTGGCATTGTAGACTGGGTCACATCAATGCGACACGACTGGCTAAGTTGCATAAGGATGGATATTTGAAACCTTTAGAATTTTCATCTTATGACACTTGCCAGTCATGTCTCAAAGGCAAGATGACCAAAACTCCGTTTACGGGACACGGAGAAAGAGTTACCGAACTCTTGGGACTGATACATAGTGATGTATGCGGTCCCATGTCTACACATGCCAGGGATGGTTCTGCATACTTCATTACATTCACTGACGATCTCTCAAGATACGGACATGTGTACTTGATAAGACACAAGTCTGAAGCTTTTGAGAAATTTAGAGAATATAAACAAGAAGTCGAGAACCAAACCGGAAAAAGTATTAAAATCCTTCGGTCTGATCGAGGAGGTGAATACTTGAGCAAAGAATTCTTGGACTTCCTAAAAGAGAATGGGATTCTCTCTCAGCTGACTCCTCCATATACACCACAGCACAACGGTGTATCAGAACGGAGGAACCGCACTCTATTAGATATGGTGCGCTCTATGATGAGCACAGCTGAGGTACCTATTTCCTTCTGGGGGTATGCGCTTGAGACAGCCATACATCTATTGAATATGGTCCCAACCAAATCTGTGCCTACCTCTCCATATGAGATATGGAAAGGAAAGAGACCAAGTCTTAACTATGTTAAGATATGGGGTTGTCCAGCCTATGTCAAACGACAAAATCCGGACAAACTCGAGGCACGGTCTGTTCTATGCAAATTTATAGGGTATCCCAAGAATTCTCAAGGGTATATCTTCTACCATCCTGAGGAACAAAGAGTGTTTGTTTCTCGGCATGCCACCTTTTTAGAAAAGGAATTTCTTGAAAAAGAGATTAGTGGTCATGAGGTAGAACTGGAAGAGGTTCCAGCTACAAATGCTACAACAGAAGATCTGGTGGAACCAGAGGATTCCGTAGTTCCCGATGAACCCCAGCCTCTTCGCCGATCTAGTAGGGTTTCTCGCCAACCTGAGAGATACTACGGTTTTCTCATGGATGGTGGGAGCGAGGATTGCATCATGGAGGATGATGACCCAACTAGCTTCGAGCAGGCCATCACGAGTGGGGACTCAGTGAAATGGCTGGATGCTATGCGGTCCGAGATGGAATCCATGTACACCAACAAAGTATGGACTTTGGAAGTTGCTCCTGAAGGGGTAAAACCCATTGGGAGCAAGTGGATCTTCAAGAAGAAAATTGGTGTAGATGGGAAAGTGGAGACTTTCAAAGCTAGACTTGTTGCAAAAGGTTTTCGTCAAAGACCAGGTGTGGACTATGACGAAACCTTTTCTCCAGTGGCTATGCTTAAATCCATCCGGATCATGCTTGCCATCGCTGCATATCATGATTACGAAATCTGGCAAATGGATGTTAAGACCGCCTTTCTAAATGGTGATTTAGAAGAGTGCGTGTACATGACTCAGCCAGAGGGCTTCGTAGACAGTGGGAGCAGCGGAAAAGTGTGCAAGCTGCTTAAATCCATTTATGGATTAAAGCAAGCACCGCGGAGTTGGAACATCTGCTTTAACGTCGTTATCAAAGAGTTTGATTTCGTAAAAAATCCAGATGAACCTTGTATCTACAAGAAGGTGGCAGAGAGTAAGGTTGTCTTCCTCGTATTGTACGTGGACGACATACTCTTGATAGAAAATGATATTCCTATGCTGCAATCGGTCAAGCTCTTCTTATCACAAAGATTCTCAATGAAAGATCTAGGTGATGCCTCCTGCATATTGGAAATCAGGATCTATAGAGATAGATCCAAACGGATACTGGGATTGTCCCAATCCAGGTACATTGACACCATACTAAAGAGGTTTAGTATGGAAGAATCCAAGCGTGGGAACTTGTCCACGATCTCTGGAGTCACTCTCTCCAAAGAGATGTCTCCCAAGACTGATTTGGAGAGAGCTCGGATGCAAGGGATACCCTATGCTTCGGCTGTAGGCTCTATCATGTACGCGATGCTATGTACCAGGCCCGATGTTGCATACTCACTAAGTGTAGTGAGCAGGTATCAAGCTGATCCTGGAGAGAGTCACTGGACAGCTGTGAAGAGCATTCTCAAGTAC
This sequence comes from Agapanthus africanus, assembly GCA_030015575.1. Taxonomy (NCBI): domain Eukaryota; kingdom Viridiplantae; phylum Streptophyta; class Magnoliopsida; order Asparagales; family Amaryllidaceae; genus Agapanthus; species Agapanthus africanus. The sequence continues at coordinate 712,057,917 of JASDDO010000024.1, read as the reverse complement.
TTGCGAAGGACTAAAGAGATGCTCTTGGTGTATGGTAACGGAGAACTCCAAGTGGAGTCCTTTACCGATTCCAGCTTCCAGAGTGATAAGGACGACTCTAAGTCGCAGTCGGGATTTGTCTTTACCCTTTACGGAGGGGCGGTTAGCTGGAAGAGTTCCAAGCAGGAAACCGTGGCAGACTCAACGATGGAGGCTGAATACATCGCTGCCAACGATGCTGCTAAAGAGGCTGTCTGGATCAAGAAGATCATTGCTGAACTTGGAGTGGTTCCGTCCATTGAGCATCCAATACCTTTGTATTGCAATAACAATGGAGCGGTGGCTTTGGCCAAGGAACCCAGGTCCCATCAGCGATCCAGGCATATTCTGAGGCAGTATCACCTGATCCGGGAGATAGTTGATCGCCGGGAGATCGAGGATAGGAGGGTTGACACGAAGAACAACACGGCGGATCCACTCACGAAGGCCATTCCCCAGATACAGTTTGAGAGACTCTTCGGGATGCTCGGTATGCGATACTACAGCAGCTGGCCCTAGTGCAAGTGGTGTAGGGTTCCTAGGCACTCTCAAGAGGTCTCACAAGGTATCAACCATGCCAATTTCAAAAATTCTAGGTGCCGAGTAACCCGACTACGGATCGTTTGCTAGAAATCTAGGCGAAAAACAAACTAGTTAACACTTAACTATAAGATACGGAAATACAACCTTTGTAGATCCAGTCCTCCACCTCCACGGCTCCGTGATGAAGTCATCTCCGCTGTCCAAATCAAAATCCGGGCTCTAGCGTCGGCTTCATCGGAGAAAGAGCGGGCAAGGTCGTTGGCTTCGTGCCGAAGATGATCTACGTCGAAGCATCGCAAGATCAAGCTCTCACTTCACCAAGTCATGAAACTTGTGAAGAAAACACACTCTACTACTTGGCAAGAGGTAGAGGATGAAGAAATAGGAAGTGGGTAGACTTTAGATTTGGATTTCACACTCTTTTTCATCACTTGCCATTGATGGAGGTAAGCTTTCTTCACTTGAAGAAATGAAGAAGAAGAAGGTAAATGTTATGATAAGTCAATTAAAAAAAAGAAAGAAAAGAATAATCAATCCTTATCATAACATGACCATAGTTAAGTGTAGAGAACTAATCATGGTTTAATGCAATGGTTAGGGTTAAGCTAAAAGACAAAATGGTCATATGGTCAAAGCTTCATGAAGCTTCATCAAGCTTCATGAAAGAAAGAAAGAATGATAACCATTTTGTTTTCTTTTGTCATTTCATTTTAATCCAAATAAAAAGATAAATGAATGGACAAATAAATAGAAACCTTAACCATATACTTAACCTAGGTTTAATTCTTTACACTAACCAATGTTGCATGCATCATCAAACATGATACAATCAAGTGCACAAAAATATATCGCATATACAATGCGCACATCCGAGTGAGAAAATCCATCTTAAGTGAACCGATACTAGTTAATGCAAAGTAATATATCAAATATATAATTATGCATTAAATCATTAAATCAACACTTGATTTAATGATCCGGTCATATCGCATATAACCGACTAATATCAACAGCAACAACTTATCGAATCAATACTTGATCCGATAACCCGGCTATATCGCATATAACCGATCAATGTCACATATCGCGAGAATCGAATACAGTATCACATACTGGTATCATTCTCGGTCCCGCACATATCTCATATGCACTCCTATTTCATTTCGCTTGAGCCAGGAAACCTCTGTGTAGGACTCTAAAGACTCGTCAATACGCCGGCAGCAGGTGATGATCATATCAAACACCCACAAGCCGCAAGCGGTCTGCTTAACGTAACGGCCACCCGGGTATTGAGCGATCTGAAGATCGACGAGCAAGCCCGCTCACACTCCAGTGAATCCAACCAGTAACACTACCGTACAGTCCGGTCTGATCGTCTGATATGTCGCATATCTCGCCTAGGGGTGGTAAACGTCAGACCCCAATAGCTCGATAAGTCGTGTCGATATGAGGTCTATAACAATTGGAGAAACTACTGGTAACACTTACCAGTAAATCTCAGCAACCCTGGCCAGGGATTTCCTGTTATAGCCAATCGAACACAGCGCAACATCAACCCCCTATACCGGGAGAGACGAATCCCCTCCTATCGCTCATTGCCTCCATGTGACTCAGGACTGTACCCAAAAACCACCGTTTTGCACGCCCTCTTGGACGTGGTAAGATGGAAATCAAAGCACAGTGGGAACCACACAAGACTCTATGACGATCTCGGGTCAACAGACTACTCTGTACCAGTGTCACCAGAGAACTGCCATCTGACGTGAGGTATAATACCATCTGGGAGTTCTCGGCGAGTCCGTCCAGTGTACCTAGTCTCTACTGAGCACCCGTATATCATCTCTGATGTCAAACACCGATGGATATGGGATCATCCATCGCCCATCTGTATGGGTCGAGAAGGTACACGCTAGTCTACTCTGGTATATCGATGCCCCGTCTCGATACACCCTCGACTAGGGACTTTGAAGGATGTACTTATGGACTACCATGTCCCCACTAGTATGATCCGCATCATAGTCTAGGTAGTCAAGCACACATCCTAAGGGCTTTACCAACATGTAACAGAGAGACAATCAGTATACACGTTAAGGTAAAGTTCAACCAGATAGCATACTATCATGTCGAGCAAGAAAGTCCTCCCTATATATGTCCCAGCATCCACTACAATATACATCCAATGTACAGTAATGGCCTCTAGGGCATACATATAACTAACAATCTCCCACTTGCACTAGGGCCATCTGTAGCAGTGGTTGTAGTATCTCATACTCAATCATCCCATAAAAGTCTCTCTCTGGGAACAGGCCCTTGTGAGTGGATCCGCTGTGTTGTCCTCTGAGTCTACTCTCCTAACCTCGATCCCTTGGAGATCATGCATCTCCAAGATCAGGTGACACTACCTTAGAATATGTCTGGATCACTGATGGGACCTGCGTTCCTTGGCATAAGCCACAACTCCATTGTCACACAATGGTAGGAACAAAATTCATCTTATGAACTTTTATACACCCAGACTTCCTCTTTGGTAGCATCTTAAGTAGCGATGTATCCTGCCTTCATCGTCTAGTATGTCACGGTATCTAGCTTGGAACTCTTCTAACATACCGTCCCTTTACTGAGGGTAAAGACAATGCCTGCGACTGACATTCAGTCGTCTTTATCACCCTGGAACCCTTCCAGTGATTCTCCCCAGGATCGATTGATACCATCTCACTACAACTAGTGAGAATCCTAACATCCAATTAAATCTATCTCATAGATCCAAAACTCAGGATTTAGGAGGTATCATTTTGATCCTATATGGAGAATCATAGTGATAAGCGGAGATTGATCGAGCGTAGCATAGGAAACTCCTTCCCTATCAAGAGTATGTCATCCACGTACTCTACGAGGATCGTCACCATACTCCCTACTACCCTTTTGTTTATACAAGGTTCATCTACCATTTTGATGATGTCAACTTCTTTGACTAATCCATCAAAAACAGATGTTCCAACTCCGTGATGCCTGCTTTATCCTATAAAGCATCTTGCACACGTTTCCGCTGCTCCCACTGTCTACGAGGCCCTCTGGCTGTGTTCTTATAGACATTCTCTTCTAAATCATTATTTAGAAAAGTTGTCATGGCACCCAACCACCAGATATCGTAGTCATGGTATGTAGCCGTGGCAAGTAGGATCTGGATGGACTTAAGCATAGTCCCTGAAAAAGTTTCATCATTATCCGTGCCTGGTTGATGACGAAAACCTTTAACAAGTCTAGCTTTGAAAGTCTCAACTTTTCCATCTACACCAAGTAATCTTCACAAGATATACTTGCTCCTGATGGGGATTTAACCCTTCAGATATAGCAACCAAAGTCCATACTTTGTTGGTGTATAAGGATTCCATCTCAGATCACTAAGCATCCAGCCATTCTCACAGAGTCTTACTCCTGATGGCCAGCTCGAAGCTAGTTGGGTCATCATCTCATGATGCAATCCTCGCTCCCACTGTCATAGAGAAACAGAATTATCTCTTAGGTGGGTGAGGAACCCTACTAGATCGGCGGAGAGGCTGAGGTTCGTTGGAATCTACTGAATCCTTTGGCTCTATCAAATCATCTGCTGCAGTTTGTATAGCTGGAACATTTCCAGTTCTACATAACAGACCTTGCCTCGAGCTTGTCCGGATTTTGCCTTTTAGACATAGGCCGGACAACCCCAAATCTTAACTGGCTTAAGACATGGGCTCTTCCCATACCATATCACATATGAAGCGGTAGGCAACTGATTTGATTGGAACCCTATTCAATAGGTATGCAGCTTCTTAAGTGCACAACTCCCTAAAAGGAAATAGGTAACTCAGTAATACTCATCATAGAGCACACCATATCATATAGGGTGTGATTGCTCCGCCCCGATATACCATCGTGCTATGGTGTATCCGGAGGAGTAATGCTGAGAGAGAATCTCATTCTCCTTTAGAAAAGTCCAGGATTTCCGTGCTCAAGTATTCTCCTCCTCGATCACATCAAAGGACATAATACTTATACCCTTATTGGTTCTCTACTTCTAACTTATATTCCGTGAATATCTCAAAAGGTTCGGACTTGTGTTTCAACAGGAACATATGTCTGAATCTTGAGAGATTATCAGAGAATATAGTGAAGTATAAAGAACCAGTCCTGATATGTGTAGACAGGGGACCTACATACATCAACATGTATCATCCCAAGAGTTCATTAACTCTTTCTCTGTTTCCAGTAAACGGAGCTATGGTCATCTTATCTCTGTGACATGACTGGCAAGTTTCACAATATGTAAATTCAAACTCATTTAAATATGCATCTTTATGTAACTGTAGCCAGTCGGGTCGCATTGATCTGACCTAGTCTACAATACCTTAAGAAGGATCCGTTCATTTCTGAACTCTTCCTCTTATATGTGTTCCATATACTAAGAACTGTAGTTTGATTTAGAACATTAATGCTTTTAGATAACGTGCCTGAACCGATCAACTTTTGATATAGGAAATGTTCAAAACATTATCCAACAATGCAAAATTATATCCTTTCTTTTCTAACAAAGAGAGTGATATGATTTGGTATATCAGGTTCGGTATCTAATAACATTCGTTCAGAATCAATGTATTGGTAATACAGGGTGACAGTGACCAACAGACTTGGCTGCAACTCTTGCCCCGTTTTCTGCCTCATGAAACTTATCACCCGTTCTCAGTTTTTCTACCCTTTTGTAGCCCTATGTAACAGATTACATATCTGGGATCCTGATCTGGTATCACATACCCAGGACGTAAAGAATACTGAGAAACAGTTCTTTGTAATGAACACACCCGAAGATGATGCATTAGCATGCACTCTCTTCGTTTGGGCGGCATGGGAAATCTGGTATTCCCCAATTTCCTGCTCTGTCTTATAACAATTATAAGTTGGAGCGGGACCAACGTTCCCCAGCTCAGTATAACAAGCGGGTTCGGTCAATATTCTGTATTATTATCTTGATTAAGGCGTGATAGGGTCGCTACCTGGAGAGAGAGAGAAGAAAACATTCAGCGTGCGCTCTTGCAAGAATAGATTGGTTATTATTTTATCTAATCAAGATGGCTCCCACTGCTTTTTATCAAATCTTCCTTCAAACCCTAAAAGGAAAGACTAGCCGGGATTAATTACACACTACAAGTTCGCCAATCTTTCAGCCAGGCCAGTGTCGGTACTTTGAGGGAGGTCCCCCGTGCTTTCGCACGAACCTAATTAGTGTAAACCTCGTTTTCCCAGAGGCGTAACCCCGTTGACACCTTTCTAGAAACCTACTTGATCGGCTAATTGTAATGTATAAAACTCTCCCAGGAGTAACACTTACTCGCAGCGGGTATCGGGATCCAACTATCTCATAGAAGGTATGCAATCTCATTGCAAATTTCAACACTTGAAATTCCCGATAATATTTTGCCCCATGCGATCTATAACCTTGACTGAGTCAACAAACCATAGACCGTAAGTAAAGTTCAACCCGTCATTTCTCGATTGAATTAAACCCACCCGCACGACCCTTGACTGAGTCAACAAGGCCGCACGACTACCCTAATCCAATCGCATCATATGCTTTGCAGATAAGCAATAATCAGCTACCGCACACTACGCCTTGACTGAGTCAACAAACGCAGCACGAATACTAACTATTACCTATCTGAAATGACGGAGGGCTACGACAGGTTTTTAAGAAAACCTTTTGCGTAATGAACTTTATATCGTTGTAGAATCAAATGATTTTTAAAATGGAGTGTTTTTGAGGCTTTTCTAGTTTTGCTAAAGGAGTCACTCCCTGTGAAGGGATCGTCGGTCCTTTCCTCGTCGAATGAGGTGCAGGATATATCATATATATCACTGTGCAAAGAAGAAACTATAGAAGCATCAAAAGACAAACCGAGTGTATAGCATCAGCCAGTTATTGCTAAAGGAGTCACTCCCGGTGAAGGGATCTCGGTCCTTTCCTCATCGAATAAGGTGCATGATATATCATATATATCGCTATGCAAAGCAAGAACTGTAGCTACCTGTTTTATTTTGAAATTCGATTCTACAACATCTTAGGTTTCTTTTACTTTCATTAATCACATTAATGAAGTCCCATCATTTAAGTACCTAAACATCACAGATAAATACGACGTACACTTATGCCATCCGCATTCGCCTCGATGTCCCCTCGTGCACCGTTAGGTTAGGTAACTAACGACAGAGCGGGGTAGGGCTAGCGCGGGTGTAAAACATAAGTAACGTCTATATAATATATCATATATACTATATACTGTATCTATCACAGAACATCACATGATCACATCACAGATATCGCAGCAGAAGAATCATATGAAATATTGGATATACTAGGACGTCCATGTTTTCAATACGAGCCAGTATAAAACACGGATTCCACGGTCGTGATGAATAGCCAAACCCACACCCCTAGACCCCTACGAGAGCGGCAAGCAACCCTACCAATTCTAGAGTTAGGAGACCCGGACTCGACTCCTCAAGTTGGTCTCCCACTGGACTCCAGAACCCGGTTACTTGTGCCCTCCTCCTTGGGTCTATCCTAGTGTGGAAAAGTAAATAATATACAAAAGGTGACAACTTCCGCAACCTGGAAGCGCCCCAATAAAAGAATATTACATACAAGTTTTTACATGAATGAAAATGAAAAACACTCATCTCACATAAAAAACCCCGGCTATTCAAACACGACGATCCAATATAACATATCCAGCAACACATAACATCACATGTCATCAACGTAAGTAAATATGTCCATCCCAATTGTCGTTGACATATAGCAACGAAACCGGCGATATCACATATTACACTTACGGTCACAGAAAAGAAAGTGTAAAACTACAACAGTTGGAATCCGCAACCTCCTCAGACATCGCATGCCTGACCAAATGAATTATTTAGACATCGCATGCCTAACAATTATAAACTCCGCATTTTAATCTCTTTATCGAAAACACTTTTCAATACCAAGTCGGGCAATACAACAGGATTCCCGACATTTTGATCGAATGCTCGTCGCAAACTTCAGTGGACGGCCGCACCCCCGATACCATCGACGAAGTGCACCAAGGCGGAACACCGCTACCGCGAGCACCCGGACGGATGCTTTCGGCGATGGGGTTCTCCTACAGTCACTTGGTCGGGCTATGGAGTGAGGCTGTCTATTAAGTTTACCCGGTGAGTATCCGCGTACGCTACGTAATTGCGACGGACTTTTGATCTCATCAAAATTCCGTGGCAACCGATCAAGTGAGACTAAACTGCTATGTTTATAACATTCATTTAGTTATCTCATAACTTTTTGTGAATTCCAATTATTGTATCCCATTCCGGATAAATAGAAAATGTCAAACTTTCCGATCGAACAATCGAACACCCAAGTTTTCCCGATACAGATCAACACATGAAACAAGTCTAAAAACATTCAGTTCGTGCCTCAGTACCAACGGTCCAGCCGTAGAAGGGTCAAGCCAACGCCTCACATGTGGCACGCCGTACTGCCCCAAACCCGAAGGTTCAAAGGGCAGTTCAAGACGGTCACATAATCGAGTTAAGGTTTGTTGTTTTCTAGAGGGTCCATCGCGTTACTTGCACTACTTAGAACGACTTTAAACCACGGAAAAATCCAACACTTGGAAATTTCCCGACAGGGGAAAAATTGGGTATTTATATCCGGTCGAACTTTTTAACATATTCTAAATTTATCCGGAAAGCCACACAGACAAAATTTGATAATCCGATCGAACATTCGAATCCCCAAAACAACTCAGAAAATTCAACTCTTGAAAAAATATAAAAAATTCCCAGGAAAACCAGCACTGAAAATTATGAATTACTGTGCAAAATTCGATGCCATATAAGACAAAATGGCCGCGGAACCGCCGCACGAGCCTAGCTCGTGCCGCGGATCCGCGGCGCATTGAAGGAATTAGGCACACAAATTTTGCAGAAACCCTTAGAATTTCCTGCTGATTTTTTTACTAATTTTTAATTTGGAAAAATCCACGTTTTCAGAAAACGTCCAGAGAGCACATTTGAGTTGGGGTTTCGGGTTCGTTCGGGTTTCAAATTCCGTCTAGACTTCGCCTAAGGCTCTAGCTAGGCTTTGATACCACTGTAGGGTTCCTAGGAACTCTCAAGAGGTCTCACAAGGCATCAACCATGCCAATTTCAAAAATTCTAGGTGCCGAGAAACCCGACTACGGATCGTTTGCTAGAAATCTAGGCGAAAAACAAACTAGTTAACACTTAACTATAAGATACGGAAATACAACCTTTGTAGATCCGGTCCTCCACCTCCACGACTCCGTGATGAAGTCATCTCCGCTGTCCAAATCAAAATCCGGGCTCTAGCATCGGCTTCATCGGAGAAAGAGCGGGCAAGGTCGTCGGCTTCGTGCCGAAGATGATCTACGTCGAAGCATCGCAAGATCAAGCTCTCACTTCACCAAGTCATGAAACTTGTGAAGAAAACACACTCTACTACTTGGCAAGAGGTAGAGGATGAAGAAATAGGAAGTGGGTAGACTTTAGATTTGGATTTCACACTCTTTTTCATCACTTGCCATTGATGGAGGCAAGCTTTCTTCACTTGAAGAAATGAAGAAGAAGGTAAATGTTATGATAAGTTAATTAAAAAAAAAAGAAAAGAATAATCAATCATTATCATAACATGACCATAGTTAAGTATAGAGAACTAATCATGGTTTAATGCAATGGTTAGGGTTAAGCTAAAAGACAAAATGGTCATATGGTCAAAGCTTCATGAAGCTTCATGAAGCTTCATCAAGCTTCATGAAAGAAAGAAAGAATGATAACCATTTTGTTTTCTTTTGTTATTTCATTTTAATCCAAATAAAAAGATAAATGAATGGACAAATAAATAGAAACCTTAACCATATACTTAACCTAGGTTTAATTCTTTACACTAACCAATGTTGCATGCATCATCAAACATGATACAATCAAGTACACAAAAATATATCGCATATACAATGCGCACATCCGAGTAAGAAAATCCATCTTAAGTGAACCGATACTAGTTAATGCAAAGTAATATATCAAATATATAATTATGCATTAAATCATTAAATCAACACTTGATTTAATGATCCGGTCATATCGCATATAACCGACTAATATCAACAGCAACAACTTATCGAATCAACACTTAATCCGATAACCCGGCTATATCGCATATAACCGATCAATGTCACATATCGCGAGAATCGAATACAGTATCACATACTGGTATCATTCTCGGTCCCGCACATATCTCATATGCACTCCTATTTCGTTTCGCTTGAGCCAGGAAACCTATGTGTAGGACTCTAAAGACTCGTCAATACGCCGGCAGCAGGTGATGATCATATCAAACACCCACAAGCCGCAAGCGGTCTGCTAAACATAACGGCCACCCGGGTATTGAGCGATCTGAAGATCGACGAGCAAGCCCGCTCACACTCTAGTGAATCCAACCAGTAACACTACCGTACAGTCCGGTCTGATCGTCTGATATGTCGCATATCTCGCCTAGGGGTGGTAAACGTCAGACCCCAATAGCTCGATAAGTCATGTCGATATGAGGTCTATAACAATTCGAGAAACTACTGGTAACACTTACCAGTAAATCTCAGCAACCCTGGCCAGGGATTTCCTGTTATAGCCAATCGAACACAGCGCAACATCAACCCCCTATACCGGTAGAGACGAATCCCCTCATATCGCTCATTGCCTCCATATGACTCGGGACTGTACCCAAAAACCACCGTTTTGCACGCCCTCTTGGACATGGTAAGATGGAAATCAAAGCACAGTGGGAACCACACAAGACTCTATGACGATCTCGGGTCAACAGACTACTCTGTACCAGTGTCACCAGAGAACTGCCATCTGACGTGAGGTATAATACCATCTGGGAGTTCTCGACGAGTCCGTCCAGTATACCCAGTCTCTACTGAGCACCCGTATCTCATCTCTGATGTCAAACACCGATGGATATGGGATCATCCATCGCCCATCTGTATGGGTCGAGAAGGTACACGCTAGTCTACTCTGGTATATCAATGCCCCGTCTCGATACACCCTCGACTAGGGACTTTGAAGGATGTACTTATGGACTACCATGTCCCCACTAGTATGATCCGCATCATAGTCCAGGTAGTCAAGCACACATCCTAAGGGCTTTACCAACATGTAACAGAGAGACAATCAGTATACACGTTAAGGTAAAGTTCAACCAGATAGCATACTATCATGTCGAGCAAGAAAATCCTCCCTATATATGTCCCAGCATCCACTACAATATACATCCAATGTACAGTAATGGCCTCTAGGGCATACATATAACTAACAAGTGGGAGATTGTTAGTTGTATGTATGCCCTAGAGGCCAGTATTGTACAGATGATGTATATTATATTGGATGCTTGGACATATATAGAGATGACTTTCTTGCTCGATATGATAGTATGCTATCTGGTTACTCTTTATCTTAACATGTACACTTGTCTCTTTAAACTGTCATATAGTTACTTGTTGGTAAATCCCTTAGGATGTGTACTTGACTACCTGGACTATGATGCAGATCATACTAGTGGGGACATGGTAGTCCATAAGTACATCCTTCAAGGTCCCTAGTCGTGGGTGTATCGAGATGGGGCATCGATATACCAGAGTAGACTAGCGTATACGCCTCTCGACCCATGAGATGGGCGATGGATGATCCCATATCCATTGGTGTTTGACATCAGAGATGGTATACGGGTGCTCAGTGGAGACTGGGTACACTGGACGGACTCGCCGAGAACTCCCAGATGGTATTATACCTCACGTCAGATGGCAGTTCTCAGGTGACACTTGTGCAGGTTAGTCTGTAGACCCGAGATCGTCATAGAGTCTTGTGTGATTCCCACTGTGCTTTGATCTCCACCTTACCTTGTCCATGAGGGCGTGCAAAACGGTGGTCTTTGGGTACAGTCCCGAGTCACATGGAGGCAATGAGCGATAGGAGGGGTTTCGTCTCTCCCGGTATTGGGGGTTGATGTTGCGCTTTGCTCGATTGGCCGTAACAGGGAAGTCCCTGGCCAGGGCTGATCAGAGATTTGCTGGTAAGTGTTACCGGTAGTTTCTCGACCCGTTATGATCCTCACATCGGCACGACTTATCGGTTATTGGGGTCTTGTAGGGTTCCTAGGCACCCTAGTGAGGTCTCACAAGGTATCGATCATGCCAAATTAAAATTTTAACGGTGCCGAGAAACCCGACTACGGATCGTCGGCTAGAAGTTTAGGCGAAAACATAAACTAGTTAACACTTAACTAATGGGATATCGGAAATACAACCTTTGTAGATCCGGTGCTCCACCTCCATAGCTCCACAACGAAGTCGTCTCCGCTGTCCAAAAGGAATCCGGGCTCTAGAGTCGGCTTCGTCGGAGAAAAAGCGAGCTAGGTCGTCGATGTCCATGCCGAAGATGATCTACGTCGAGGCATCGCTAAATCAAGCTCCACCTTCACCAAGCCCTAAAAACTTGTGAAGGAAACACACTCTACTACTTGGCAAGAGGTAGAGGATGAAGAAATAGGATGTGGGTAGACTTTAGAATTGGATTTCTCACTCATTTCATCAAGTTGCCATTGATGGTCAAGCTTTTCTTCACTTGAAGGAAGAAGAAGAAGAAGCTAAAAATATTATGATAAGAATAATAAAAATGAGAAAAGAAATTCATTCTTATCATAATTGAACCATAGTTAGGTGTAGAGAATCAATCATGGTTTAGTGGAGTGGTTAGGTTAAGGATGAGATAAGAATGGTGGACAAAGTCAAAGCTTCATGAATATTCCACTACAAACAAAGAAAGCCACCATTCTTCCCATTTCTTTTTCCAAAAAGAAAATAAATTAATTAATTAATAAATAGATATGAAAAAAAAAACCCTAATTATCCACTTAACCATGGTTTAATTCTTTACACTTAACCAAAATGTATGTATCATCAAACATGATACAAGCAAGTGCACAAAATCATATCGCATATGCAATGCGCACATCCGAGTGAGAAAATCCATTTAAAGTGAACCGATACTAGTTAATGCAAAGTAATATATCAAATATATAATTATGCATTAAATCATTAAATCAACACTTGATTCAATGATCCGGTCATGTCGCACATAACCGACTGGTATCATCAGTAACAACTTATCGAATCAACACTTGATCCGATAACTCGGCTATATCGCATATAACCGATCAATGTCACATCGCGAGAATCGAATACACTATCACATACTGGTATTATTCTCGGTCCCGCACATATCTCATATGCGCTCCTATTTCGTTTCGCTTGAGCCAGGAAACCTCTGTGTAGGACTCTAAAGACTCGTCAATACGCCGGCAGCAGGTGATGATCATATCAAACACTCATAAGCCGCAAGCGGTCTGCTAAACGTAACGGCCACCCGGGTATTGAGCGATCTGAAGATCGACGAGCAAGCCCGCTCACACTCCAGTGAATCCAACCAGTAACACAACCGTACAGTCCGGTCTGATCGTCTGATATGTCGCATATCTCGCCTAGGGGTGGTAAACGTCAGACCCCAATAGCTCGATAAGTCGTGTCGATATGAGGTCTATAACAATTCGAGAAACTACTGGTAACACTTACCAGTAAATCTCAGCAACCCTGGCCAGGGATTTCCTGTTATAGCCAATCGAATACAGCGCAACATCAACCCCCTATACCGGGAGAGACGAATCCCCTCCTATCGCTCATTGCCTCCATGTGACTCGGGACTGTACCCAAAAACCACCGTTTTGCACGCCCTCTTGGACGTGGTAAGATGGAAATCAAAGCACAGTGGTAAACCACACAAGACTCTATAACGATCTCGGGTCAACAGACTACTCTGTACCAGTGTCACCAGAGAACTGCCATCTAACGTGAGGTATAATACCATCTGGGAGTTCTCGGCGAGTCCGTCCAGTGTACCCAGTCTCTACTGAGCACCCGTATATCATCTCTGATGTCAAACACCAATGGATATGGGATCATCCATCGCCCATCTGTATGGGTCGAGAAGGTATACGCTAGTCTACTCTGGTATATCGATGCCCCGTCTCGATACACCCACGACTAAGGACTTTGAAGGATGTACTTATGGACTACCATGTCCCCACTAGTATGATCCGCATCATAATCCAGGTAGTCAAGTACAGATCCTAAGGGCTTTACCAACATGTAACAGAGAGACAATCAGCATACACGTTAAGGTAAAGGGTAACCAGATAGCATACTATCATGTCGAGCAAGAAAGCCCTCCCTATATATGTCCCAGCATCCACTACAATATACATCCTATGTACAGTAATGGCCTCTAGGGCATACATATAACTAACAATCTCCCACTTGCACTAGGGCCATCTGTAGCAGTGGTTGCAGTATCTCATCCTCAACCATCCCATAAAAGTCTCTCTCTGGGAACAGGCCTTTGTGAGTGGATCCGCTGTGTTGTCCTCTGAGTCTACTCTCCTAACCTCGATCTCCCTGGAGATCAACCATCTCCATGATCAAGTGATACTGCCTTAGAATATGTCTGGATCACTGATGGGACCGGCGTTCCTTGGCATAAGCCACAACTCCATTGTCACACAATGGGAGGAACATAGTTCATCTCATGAACCTATATACACCCAAACAGTCTCTTTGGTAGCATCTTAAGTAGCGATGTATCCTGCCTTTATCGTCTAGTATGCCACGGTACCTAGCTTGGAACTCTTCCAATATACCGTCCCTTTACTGAGGGTAAAGACAATGCCTGCGACTGACATTCAGTCGTCTTTATCACCCTGGAACCCTTCCAGTGATTCTCCTCAGGATCGATTGATACCATCTCACTACAACTAGTGAGTATCCTAACATCCAATTAGATCTATCTCATAGATCCAAAATCCAGGAGTTAGTAGGTATCATTATGATCCTATATGGAGAATCATTGTGATAAACGGAGATTGACCGAGCGTAGCATTGGAAACTCTTTCCCTATCAAAAGTATGTCATCCACGTACTCTACGAGGATCACCACCATACTCCCTACTACCTTTTTGTTTATACAAGGTTCATCTACCATTTTGATGATGTCAAACTCTTTGACTAATCCATCAAAACAGATGTTCCAACTCCGTGATGCCTGCTTTAATCCTATAAAGCATCTTGCACACGTTTCCGCTGCTCCCACTGTCTACGAAGCCCTCTGGCTGTGTACTTATAGACGCTCTCTTCTAAATCATCATTTAGAAAAGCAGTCAAGACACCTAACCACCAGATATCGCAGTCATGGTATGTAGCCATGACAAGTAGGATCTGGATGGACTTAAGCATAGTTACTTGAAAAGGTTTCATCATTATCCACACCTGGTCAATGATGCAAACTTTTAACAAGTCTAGCTTTGAAAGTCTCAACTTTTCCATGTACACCAAGTAATCTTCTCAAGATATACTTGCTCCTGATGGGGATTTAACCCTTCAGATATAGCAACCAAAGTCCATACTTTGTTGGTGTACATGGATTCCATCTCAGATCACTAAGCATCCAGCCATTCTTGCAGAGTCCCACTCCTGATGGCCAGCTCGAAACTAGTTGGGTCATCATCTTATGATGCAATCCTCGCTCCTACTGTCATAGAGAAACCGAAGTATCTCTCAGGCGGGTGAGGAACCCTACTAGATCGGCGGAGAGGCTGAGGTTCGTTGGTAACTATTGAATCCTTTGGTTGTACCAAATCATCTACTGTAGTTTGTATAGCTGGAACCTTTCCAGTTGTACATAACTGACCTTGCCTCGAGCTTGTCCGGATTATGCTTTTAGACAAAGCCCAGACAACCCCAAATCTTAACCAACTTAAGATATGGGCTCTTCCCTTATCATATCAAATATGAAGTGGTAGGCAACTGATTTGATTTGAACCCTATTCAATAGGTATGCAGCTTCTCAAGTGCATAACTCCCTAAAGGAAATAGGTGACTCAGTAATACTCATCATGGAGCACACCATATCATATAGGGTGTGATTGCTCCGCCCCGATATACCATCGTGCCATGGTGTATACAGAGGAGTAATGCTGAGAGAGAATCTCATTCTCCTTTAGAAAAGTCCAGGAATTCCGTGCTCAAGTATTCTCCTCCTTGATCTCATCAAAGGACATAATACTTATACCCGTATTTTGGTTTTCTACTTCTAACTTATATTCTGTGAATATCTTAAAAGGTTTGGACATGTGTTTCAACAGGAACATAGGTCTGAATCTCGAAAGATTATCAGAGAATGTAATGAAGTAAAAAGAACCAGTCCTGGTATGTGTAGACAGGGGACCTACATACATCAACATGTATCATCCCAAGAGTTCATTGACTCTTTCTCTGTTTCCAGTAAACGGAGCTATGGTCATCTTATCTTTATGACATGACTGGCGAGTTTCACAAGATGTAAATTCAAACTGATTTAAATATGCATCTAAATGTAACTCCAGCTAGTCGGGTCACATTGATCTGACCTAGTCTACAATACCTCAAGAAGAATTCGTTCATTTCTGAACTCTTCCTCTTGTGTGTGTTCCATATACTAAGAACTGTAGTTTGATTTAGAACATCAATGCTTTTAGATAACGTGCCTGAACCGATCAACCTTGGATATAGGAAATGTTCAAAACATTATCCAACAATACAAAATTTTATCATTTCTTTACTAATAAAGAGACTGATATGATTTTGTATATCAGGTTCGGTATCTAATAACATTCGTTCAGAATCAATGTATTTGGAATACAGGGTGACAGTGACCGACAGACTTGGCTGCAACTCTTGCCCCGTTTTCTGCCTCATGAAACTTATCACCCGTTCTCAGTTCTCTACCTATCTGTAGCCCTATGTAACAGATTATATATATGGGATCCTGATCTGGTATCGCATACCCAGGACGTAGAGGATACAGAGAATCAGTTCTTTGTAACGAACACACCCGAAGATGATGCATCAGCATGCACTCTCTTCGTTTGGGCGGCACGGGAAATCTGGTTTTTCCCAATTTCCTGCTCTGTCTTATAACATTTATAAGTTGGAGCGGGAACAACGTTCCCCAGCTCAGTATAACAAGCGGGTTCGGTCAATATTCCGTATTATTATCTTGATTAAGGCGTGATATGGTCGCTAGCTGAAGAGAGAGAGAAGAAAACACTCAGCGTGCGCTCTGTCAAGAATAGATTGGTTTTTATTTTATCTAATCAGGATGGCTCCCACTGCTTTTTATCAAATCTTCCTTCAAACCCTAAAAGGAAAGACTAGCCGGGATTAATTACACACTACAAGTTCGCCAATCTTTCAGCCAGGCCAGTGTCGGTACTTTGAGGGAGGTCCCCCATGCTTTCGCACGAACCTAATTAATGTAAACCTCGTTTTCCCAGAGGCGTAACCCCGTTGACACCTTTCTAGACACCTACTTGATCGGCTAATTGTAATGTATAAAACTCTCCCAGGAGTAACACTTACTCGCAGCGGGTATCGGGATCCAACTATCTCATAGAAGGTATGCAATCTCATTGCAAATTTCAACACTTGAAATTCCCGATAATATTTTTCCCCTGACGTGCTATGACCTTGACGAAAGCCAACAAACCATAGCCCGCTAGTCAAGTTCAACCCGTACATTTCTTGATTGAATTAAACCCACCCGCACGACCCTTGACGAAAGCCAACAAAGCCGCACGACTACCCTAATCCAATCGCATCGTATGCTAGCAGATAAGCAGCATATAGCTACCGCACACTGCACCTTGACGAAAGCCAACAAATGCAACACGAATACTATATACAACTTATCTTAAATGACGGAGGGCTACGACAGGTTTTTCTGAAAACCTATTGCGTAATGAACTTGATATCGTTGTAGAATCAAATGATTTTAAAATGGAGTGCTTTTGAGGCTTTTCTAGTTTTGCTAAAGGAGTCACTCCCGGTGAAGGGATCTCGGTCCTTTCCTCATCGAATAAGGTGCAGGATATATCACATATACTTCTGTGCAAAGCAAAAACTCTTAAAAGCAATCAAAAGACAAACCGAATGTGTAGCATCTGCCAGTTATTGCTAAAGGAGTCACTCCCGGTGAAGGGATCTCGGTCCTTTCCTCATCGAATAAGGTGCAGGATATATCATATATACCGCTGTGCAAAGCAAGAACTGTAGCTACCTGTTTTATTTTGAAATTCAATTCTACAACATCTTAGGTTTCTTTTATTTCATTAATCATATTAATGAAGTCCCATCATTAAAGTACCTAAACATCACAGATAGATATGACGTACACTTATGCCATCCGCATTCGCCTCGATGTCCCCTCGTGCACCGTTAGGTTAGGTGACTAACGACAGAGCAGGGCAGGGCTAGCGCGGGTGTAAAACATAAGTAACGTCTATATAATATATCATATATACTATATACTATATCCATCACAGAAACACATCAGAGATATCGCAGCAGAAGAAACATATGAAATATTGGATATACTAGGACGTCCGTGTTTTCAATACGAGCCAGTATAAAACACGGATTCCACGGTCGTGATGAATAGCCAAACCCACACCCCTAGACCCCTACGAGAGCGGCAAGCAACCCTACCAATTCTGGAGTTAGGAGACCCGGACCCGACTCCTCGAGTTGGTCTCCCACTGTACTCCAGAACCCGGTTACCTGTGCTCTCCTCCTTGGGTCTATCCTAGTGCGGAAAAGTAAATAATATACAAGAGGTGACAACTTCCGCAACCTGGAAGCACCCCAAATAAAAGAATATTACATACAAGTTTTTACAGGAATGAAAATGAAAAACACTCATCTCACATAAAAACCCCCGGCTATTCAAACACGACGATCCAATATAACATATCCAGCAACACATAACATCACATGTCATCAACGTAAGTAAATATGTCCATCCCAATTGTCGTTGACATATAGCAACGAAACCGGCGATATCACATATTACACTTACGGTCACAGAAAAGAAAGTGTAAAACTACAACAGTTGGAATCCGCAACCTCCTCAGACATCGCATGCCTGACCAAATAAATTACTTAGACATCGCATGCCTAACAATTATAAACCCCGCATTTTAGTCTCATTATCGAAAACACTTTTCAATATCAAGTCGGGTAATTCAACAAGATTCCTGACATCCTGATCGAATACTCGTCGCAAACTTCAGTAGACGGCCGCACCCCCGATACCGTCGACGAAGTGCACCAAGGCGGAACACCGCTGCCGCGAGCACCCGAACGGATGCTTTCGGCGACGGGGTTTTCCTACAGTCACTTGGTCGGGGCTATGGAGTGAGGCTGTCTATTAAGTTTACCCGGCGAGTATCCGCGTACGCTACGTGATTGCGACGGACTTTTGATCGCATCAAAATTCCGTGGCAACCGATCAAGTGAGACTAAAGTGCTATGTTTATAACATTCATTCAGTTATCTCATAACTTATTGTGAATTCCAATTATTGTATCCCATTCCGGATAAATAGAAAATGTCAAACTTTCCGATCGAACAATCGAACACCCAAGTTTTCCCGGTACAGATCAACACATGAAACAAGTCTAGCAACATTCAGTTCGTACCTCAGTACCAACGGTCCAGCCGTAGAAGGGTCAAGCCAACGCCTCACATGTGGCACGCCGTACTGCCCCAAACCCGAAGGTTCAAAGAGCAGTTCAAGACGGTCACATAATCGAGTTAAGGTTTGTTGTCTTCTAGAGGGTCCATCGAGTTACTTGCACTACTTAGAACGTCGTTAAACTACGGAAAAATCCAACACTTGGAAATTTCCCGACAGGGGAAAAATTGGGTATTTATATCCAGCCGAACTTTTTAACATATTCTAAAAATTATCCGGAAAGCCACATAGACAAAATCTGATAATCCGATCGAACATTCGAATCCCCAAAACAACCCAGAAAATTCAACTCTTGAATAAATTTTAAAAATTCCCAGAAAACTCAGAAGAATTTATCAGGAATTACTGTGCAGAAATGAGGAGCTGACGTCATCATGGGACCGCGGAACCGCCGCATAAGCTGGGCTTATGCCGCGGTTCCGCCGCAAGTTATACTGTTCACTTCTGAATTTTTGCATCATAATTCTTATTTTTCTATGCTGAATTTTTTAGCAATTTTTAATTCACAAAAATCCAGATATTTCAAAAATGTCCAGAGAGCATTCTCGGGTGTGGGTTTCGGGTTCGTTCGGGTTTCAAATTCCGTCTGGACTTCGCCTTAGGCTCTAGCTAGGCTCTGATACCACTGTAGGGTTCCTAGGCACCCTAGTGAGGTCTCACAAGGCATCGATCATGCCAAATTAAAATTTTAACGGTGCCGAGAAACCCGACTACGGATCGTCGGCTAGAAGTTTAGGCGAAAACATAAACTAGTTAACACTTAACTAATGGGATATCGGAAATACAACCTTTGTAGATCCGGTGCTCCATCTCCATAGCTCCGCAACGAAGTCGTCTCCGCTGTCCAAAAGGAATCCGGGCTCTAGAGTCGGCTTCGTCGGAGAAAAAGCGAGCTAGGTCGTCGATGTCCATGCCGAAGATGATCTACGTCGAAGCATCGCTAAATCAAGCTCCACCTTCACCAAGCCCTAAAAACTTGTGAAGGAAACACACTCTACTACTTGGCAAGAGGTAGAGGATGAAGAAATAGGAAGTGGGTAGACTTTAGAATTGGATTTCTCACTCATTTCATCAAGTTGCCATTGATGGTCAAGCTTTTCTTCACTTGAAGGAAGAAGAAGAAGAAGCTAAAAATATTATGATAAGAATAATAAAAATGAGAAAAGAAATTCATTCTTATCATAATTAAACCATAGTTAGGTGTAGAGAATCAATCATGGTTTAGTGGAGTGGTTAGGTTAAGGATGAGATAAGAATGGTGGACAAATTCAAAGCTTCATGAATATTCCACTACAAACAAAGAAAGCCACCATTCTTCCCATTTCTTTTTCCAAAAAGAAAATAAATAAATAAATGAATAAATAGATATGAAAAACAAAACCCTAATTATCCACTTAACCATGGTTTAATTCTTTACACTTAACCAAAATGTATGTATCGTCAAACATGATACAAGCAAGTGTACAAAATCATATCGCATATGCAATGCGCACATCCGAGTGAGAAAATCCATTTAAAGTGAACCGATACTAGTTAATGCAAAGTAATATATCAAATATATAATTATGCATTAAATCATTAAATCAACACTTGATTCAATGATCCGGTCATGTCGCACATAACCGACTGGTATCATCAGTAACAACTTATCGAATCAACACTTGATCCGATAACTCGGCTATAGCGCATATAACTGATCAATGTCACATCGCGAGAATCGAATACAGTATCACATACTGGTATTATTCTCGGTCCCGCACATATCTCATATGCGCTCCTATTTCGTTTCGCTTGAGCCAGGAAACCTCTGTGTAGGACTCTAAAGACTCGTCAATACGCCGGCAGCAGGTGATGATCATATCAAACACCCACAAGCCGCAAGCGGTCTGCTAAACGTAACGGCCACCCGGGTATTGAGCGATCTGAAGATCGACGAGCAAGCCCGCTCACACTCCAGTGAATCCAACCAGTAACACTACCGTACAGTCCGGTCTGATCGTCTGATATGTCGCATATCTCGCCTAGGGGTGGTAAACGTCAGACCCCAATAGCTCGATAAGTCGTGTCGATATGAGGTCTATAACAATTCGAGAAACTACTGGTAACACTTACCAGTAAATCTCAGCAACCCTGGCCAGGGATTTCCTGTTATAGCCAATCGAACACAGCGCAACATCAACCCCCTATACCGGGAGAGACGAATCCCCTCCTATCGCTCATTGCCTCCATGTGACTCGGGACTGTACCCAAAACCCACCGTTTTGCACACCCTCTTGGACGTGGTAAGATGGAAATCAAAGCACAGTGGGAACCACACAAGACTCTATGACGATCTCGGGTCAACAGACTACTCTGTACCAGTGTCACCAGAGAACTGCCATCTGACGTGAGGTATAATACCATCTGGGAGTTCTCGGCGAGTCCGTCCAGTGTACCCAGTCTCTACTGAGCACCCGTATATCATCTCTGATGTCAAACACCAATGGATATGGGATCATCCATCGCCCATCTGTATGGGTCGAGAAGGTATACGCTAGTCTACTCTGGTATATCGATGCCCCGTCTCGATACACCCACAACTAGGGACTTTGAAGGATGTACTTATGGACTACCATGTCCCCACTAGTATGATCCGCATCATAATCCAGGTAGTCAAGTACAGATCCTAATGGCTTTACCAACATGTAACAGAGAGACAATCAGCATACACGTTAAGGTAAAGGGTAACCAGATAGCATACTATCATGTCGAGCAAGAAACTCCTCCCTATATATGTCCCAGCATCCACTATAATATACATCCTATGTACATTAATGGCCTCTAGGGCATACATATAACTAACAGGTCTGACGTTTACCACCCCTAGACTTGATATGCGACATATCAGATGAACAGACCGGACTGTACGGTAAGTGTTACTGGTTGGATTCACAGGAGTGTGAGCGGGCTAGCTCGTCGATTTTCTGATCGCTCAATACCCGGATGGCCGTTACGTTTAGCAGACCGCTTGCGGCTTGTGGGTGCTTGATATGATCATCATCTGCTACCGGCGTATTGACGAGTCTTTAGAGTCCTACACAGAGGTTTCCTGGCTCAAGCGAAACGAAATAGGAGCGCATATGAGATATGTGCAGGACCGAGAATAATGTGAGTATGTGATACCGTATTCCATTCTCGCGATGGATGTATCGATTGGTTGTATTCGATATAACCTAGATATCGAATCAAGGATTGATTCGATAAACCGATACATTGGATACTAGTCGGTTATATGCGATATGACCGGATCGTTAAATCAAGTGTTGATTTAATGATTTAATGTATAATTATATATTTGATATATTACTTTGCATTAACTAGTATTGGTTCACTTTAAATAGATTTTCTCACTTGATGTGCAAATTGTATATGTGATATACTTTTGTGCACATGTTTGTATCATGTTAGATGATGCTTGCTCATTTGGTTAAGTGTATAGAATTAAACCTAGGTTAAGAAAGTGATTAGGGTTTTTATTTATCCATTCTTTTATTTATTCATTTTTGGAAAAAGAATGGGATAAGAATACAAAATGGTTGCTTTCATTCTTGAACATTGTTGAAGCTTCATGAAGCTTTGACTTTGTGACCATTTTGTCTTCACACTAAACCCTAACCATTCTTCTAACCTTAGTCAATTCTCTACACTTAACTATGGTTCACATTATGATAAGTTTAGTTTTTCTTTTCATTTTAAAATAACTTATCATATACTTTCTTCTTCTTGATCATCTTCTTCTTCAAGAAAAGCTTAAGCCCATCAATGGCAACTTGAGCAAAAGTGAGTGAAATCCAATTCTAAAGTGAACCCACCTCCTATTTCTTTACCCTCTACCTCTTGCCAAGTTGTTTTGGGTGTTTTCTTCACAAGTTTCACAACTTGGTGAAGTTGGAGCTTGAACTTGTGCAACCTCGACGTAGATCATCTTCGGCACGAAGCCGACGACCTATTCCGCTCATTTCTCCGATGAAGCCGATGCGAGAGTCCGAGATTCGAGATGGACAGCGAGGGGACGACTACATGGAGCTAAGAAAGTGGAGAACCGGATCTACAAAGGTTGTGGTCTCTCTCCTTTAGTTAAAGTGTTAACTAGTTTCGTATTTCGCCTAAACATCTAGTCTACGATCCGTATTAGGGTTTCTCGGTACCCATAAAATTTTAAATTTGCATGGTTGATGCCTTGTGAGACCTCTATTGTGTGCCTAGGAACCCTACAGGTTGATGTCACCATTGTATATTATTTACTTTTCCGCATTAGGTAGGCCCAAGGAGGGGAGCACAAGTAACCGTGTTCTAGGATCCAGTGGGAGGCCATCTTGAGGAGTCGAGACCGGGTCTCCTAACCCTAGAATTGGCAGTGTTACTTGCCGCTCTCGTAGGGGTCTGGGGATGTGGGTTTGGCTATTCATCGCGACCGTGGAATCCGTGTTTTATACAGGCTCGTATTGAAAACACGGACGTCCTAGTACATCTAATATTTCATATATGTTCTTCTGCTGCAATGTTCTGTGATGAGATCATATTACTTCCTGAGACGAATGCTTATACTATATATATATGCTGATATATAAATATTACTGCTTTCGTTTCTTCTGTGATGCTTAGGAAGCATAAGCTGATGGGATTTTATTAATGAGATTAATAAAAAGAAAAGAAACCTAAAAGATGTTGTAGAATCAAAACTTTATAAAAAGGGTAGCTACAGTTTTGCTTTGCATAGCGGTATATATGATATACCCTGCACCTTATTCGATGAGGAAAGAGCCGAGATCCCTTCACCGGGAGTGACCTCTTTAGCGAAACTGGCAGATGCTACAAACTCGCGGTTTAGTTTTTGACAGCTTCTATAGTCTTTCTTTGCACAGTGGTATATATGATATACCCTGCACCTTATTCGATGGGGAAAGAGCCGAGATCCCTTCACCGGGAGTGACCTCTTTAGCGAACCTGGAAAAGCCTCAAAAACACTCCTTTTCAAAATTCACTTGATTCTACGACGATATCAAGTTCATTACGCTCATGGTTTTCTGAAAAACCTGCGTAGCCCTCCGACATTTCAGATAGGTAATACTTAGTATTCGTGCTGCGTTTGTTGGCTTTCGTCAAGGCGTAGTGTGCGGTAGCTAACTATTGCTTATCTGCAACATATGATAAGATTGGGTTAGGGTAGTCATGCGGCTTTGTTGGCTTTCGTCAAGGTACGTACGGCTGGGTTTAATTCAATCAAGAAATGTTCGGGTTGAACTTGACTAGCGCACTGTGATTTGTTGGCATTCGTCAAGGTCATAGCACGTTAGGGGTAAAAGCATTATCGGGAATTTCAAGTGTTGAAATTTGCAATGAGATTGCATACCTCCTATGAGATAGTTGGATTCCGATACCCACTGCGAGTAAGAGTTACTCCTGGGAGAGTTTTACACAGGACAATTAGCCGATCAAGTAGGTGTCTAGAAAAGTGTTAACGGGGTTACGCCTCTGGGAAAACGAGGTTTACTTTAATTAGGTACGTGCGAAAGCACGGGGAACCTCCCTCAAGTACCGACACTGATCTGGCTGAAAGATTGACCAAATTTTAGGGTGTAATTAATCCCGGCTAATCTTACCTTTTAGGGTTTGAAGGTAGATTTGATAAAAAACAGTGGGAGACATCCTGATTAGATAAGATAATAACCAATCTAATCTTGCAAGAGCATACGCTAAAGTGTTTTTCTTCTCTCTCTCTCCAGGTAGCGACCATGTCAGGCCATAATCAAGATAATAATATGGATGTATTGACTGAACCCGCTTATTATACTGAGCAGGGGAACGTTGGACCCGTTCTTTCTTCTAAGAGTTATAAGACTGAACAGGAAACAGGAGAATATCTGGATTCTCACGCCGCCCAAAAGAACATGCATGTTGATGCATCTTCTTCAGGTGTGTTAGTTATTGATAACTGTTTCTCAGTTCACCTTACGTCCTGGGTATTAGATACCGGATCAGGATCCCACATATGTAAATTGTTACATGGGCTACGTAAAGGTAGAGAACTGGGAAAAGGTGATCATTCCGTTCAAGTAGGGAACGGTGCAAGTATTGCAGCCAAAGCAGTTAGCAAATATCACCTTGTATTGCCAAGTCGTAATACACTGATTCTAAATGAGTGTTATTATATACCGAACATGATGTGCAACATTATATCAGTTTCTTTATTAAGTAAAGAAGGATATAATTTTTTAGTAAAGGATAATGTTATGAACATATTCCTAGATCAAAAGTTGATTGCATCAGGCTCGTTACATAATGGCATATTCATTCTCAATCAAAATACAGTCCTCAATATACAAAACACACACAAGAGGAAAAGTTCAGAAATGAACGAATCCTTCTTGTGGCATTGTAGACTTGGTCATATCAATGCGACACGACTGGCTAAGTAACATAAGGATGTATATTTGAACCCGTTCGAATTATCATCTTATGATACTTTCCATTCATGTCTCAAAGGTAAAATGATCAAAGCTCCGTTTAGTGGACACGGAGAAAGAGTTACCGAACTCTTAGGACTGGTACATAGTGATGTATGCGGTCCCATGTCTACACATGCCAGAAACGGTTCTTCCTACTTCATTACATTCACTAACGATCTCTCTAGATACGGACATGTGTTCCTGATGAAACACAAGTCTGAAGCTTTTGAGAAATTCAGAGAATATAAACACGAAGTAGAGAACCAAACGAGCAAAAGTATTAAGATTCTTCGATCTGATCGAGGAGGTGGATACTTAAGCATTGAGTTCCTAGATTATCTAAAAGAGAATGGGATTCTCTCTCAGCTTACTCTTCCTTATACACCACAGCACAACGGTGTATCGGAACGGAGGAATCGCACCCTATTAGATATGGTGCGCTCTATGATGAGCGAAGCTGAGTTACCTATTTCCTTTTGGGGGTATGCGCTTGAGACAGCCATACACCTATTGAATATGGTTCCTACCAAATCAGTGCCTACCACTCCATATGAGATATGGAAAGGGAAGAGACCATCTCTTGAGTATGTTAAGATATGGGGTTGTCCGGCCTATGTCAAAAGGCGAAATCCGGACAAACTCGAGGCAAGATCTGTCCTATGTAAGTTTGTAGGATATCCTAAGAACTCACAAGGGTATATCTTCTACCACACTGAGGAACAAAAGGTGTTTGTTTCTCGACATGCAACCTTTTTAGAAAAGGAATTTCTTGCAAAAGAAATTTGTGGCGAGGAGGTAGAATTGGAAGAGGTTCCAGCGACACAAACTATAACAGAAGACTTGGTAGAACCAGAGGATTCAGTAGTACCTGACGAACCCCAGCCTCTCTGCCGATCTAGCAGGGTTTCTCATCCACCTGAGAGATACTACGGTTTTCTCATTGATGGTGGAAGCGAGGATTGCATCATGGAAGATGATGACCCGACTAGTTTCGAGCAGGCCATCACGAGTGGTGACTCTGTGAAATGGCTGGATGCAATGCGATCTGAGATGGAATCTATGTACACCAACAAAGTATGGACTTTGAAAAATGCTCCTGAAGGGGTAAAACCCATTGGGAGCAAGTGGATCTTTAAAAAGAAATTTGGTGTTGATGGAAAAGTTGAGACTTACAAAGCTAGACTTGTTGCAAAGGGTTTTCGACAACGACCAGGTGTGGACTATGACGAAACCTTTTCTCCAGTAGCTATGCTTAAGTCCATCCGGATCTTACTTGCAATTGCTGCATACCATGACTATGAAATCTGGCAAATGGATGTTAAGACCGCCTTTCTAAACGGTGATTTAGAAGAGTGCGTGTACATGACTCAGCCAGAGGGCTTCGTAGATAGTGGGAGCAGCGGAAAGGTGTGCAAGCTGCTTAAATCCATTTATGGGTTGAAGCAAGCATCGCGAAGTTAGAATATCTGTTTTGATGTTGTAGTCAAAGAGTTTGACTTCATCAAAAATATAGATGAACCTTGTATCTATAAGAAGGTAGCAGAGGGTAAGGTTGTCTTCCTCGTATTGTACGTGGATGACATACTCTTGATAGGAAATGATATTCCTATGCTGCAATCAGTCAAGCTCTTCTTATCACAAAGATTCTCAATAAAAGATCTAGGTGATGCCTCCTGCAGATTGGGAATCATTATCTATAGAGATAGATCTAAACGGATACTGGGATTGTCCCAATCCAGGTACATTGACACCATACTAAAGAGGTTTAGTATGGAAGAATCCAAGCGTGGGAACCAACCCACGATCTCTGGACTCACTCTCTCCAAAGAGATGTCTCCCAAGACTGATTTGGAGAGAGCTCGCATGCAAGGGATACCCTATGCTTCGGCAGTAGGCTCTATCATGTATGCGATGCTATGTACCAGACCCGATGTAGCATACTCACTAAGTGTAGTGAGTCGGTATCAAGCAGATCCTGGAGAGAGTCACTGGACAGCTGTGAAGAGCATTCTCAAGTACTTGCGAAGGACTAAGGAGATGTTCTTGGTGTATGGTAACGGAGAACTCCAGGTGGAGTCCTTTACCGATTCCAGCTTCCAAAGTGATAAGGATGACTCTAAGTCGCGCTCGGGATTTGTCTTTACCCTCAATGGAGGGGCGGTATATTGGAAGAGTTCCAAACAGGATACCGTTGCAAACTCGACGATAGAGACTGAATACATCACTGCCAACGATGCTGCCAAAGAGGCTGTCTGGATCAAGAAGTTCATTAGTGAACTTGGTGTGGTTCCATCCATTGAACATCCAATACCTCTATATTGCGATAACAATGGAGCTATGGCGCTGGCCAAGGAACCCAGGTCCCATCAAAAGTCCAGACATATTCTGAGGCGGTATCACCTGATCAGGGAGATAGTTGATCACCGGGAGATCGAGGTCAGGAGAGTAGATACGAAGGACAACACTGCGGATCCATTCACGAAGGCTATTCCCCAGATACAGTTTGAGAGATTATTCGGGATGCTAGGTATGAAATACTACAGCAGCTGGCCTTAGTGCAAATAGGAGATTGTTTGTTATGTATATGCCCTAGAGGCCATTGTTGTACATATGATGTATATTATAATGGATGCTTGGATATATATAGAGAGGACTTTCTTGCTCATCATGATAGTATGCTATTTGGTTTCACTTTATCTTAACATGTTGACTTGTATTGGTTTACTATTTTTCTCTCACATGTTGATAAAGCCCTTAGGATCTGTACTCGACTACTGGGACTATGATGAGATCATACTAGTGGGGCTATGGTAGTCGATGAGTACATCCTATAACTGTTCCTAGTCGAGGGTATATCGAGATAGGGCATCGATACACCAGAGGTAGACTAGCGTATACGCATCTTGACCCATATGATGGGCGATGGATGATCCCATATCTATCGGTGTTTGACATCAGAGATGGTGTACGGGTGCTCAGTGGAGACTGGTTACACTGGACGGACTCGCCGAGAACTCCCAGATGGTGATATACCACACGTCAGATGGCAGTTCTCCGGTGACACTGGTACAGGGTAATCTGTAGATTCGAGATCGTCACAGAGTCTTGTATGATTCCCACTGTGCTTTGATTTCCACCTTACCACGTCCAAGAGGGCGTGCAAAACGGTGGCTTTTGGGTACAGTCCCGAACCACATGGAGGCAATGAGCAATAGGAGGGGATTCGTCTCTCCCGGTATAGGGAGTTGATGTTGTGCTGTGTTCGATTGGCTATAACTGGAAGTCCCTGGCCAGGGCTGATATAAAGATTTATTGGTAAATGTTACCAGTAGTTTCTCGACCCGTTATGAGCCTCACATCGACACGACTTATCGGTTACTGGGGTCTGACGTATACCACCCCTAGACTTGATATGCGACATATCAGACGAAGAGACCGGACTGTACGGGAGTGTTACTGATCGGATTCACAGGAGAACGTACAGGCTAGCTTGTTGATCTTCTGATCGCTCAATACCTGGGTGGCTGTTATGTTTAGCTGACCGCTTGCAGCTTATGGGTGTTTGATATGATCATCACCTGCTACCCGGCGTATTGACGATTCTTTAGAGTCCTACACATAGATTTCTTGGCTCTGGCAAAACGGAGTAGAGGCACATATGTGATATATGCAGGACCGAGGATAATGCGATATGAGATACCGTATTATATTCTCGCGATATTTAGATATGAACCGGATCATCGGATCAAGTGTTGATTCGATGAATCGGTACATGATATATTAGTCGGTTATATTCGATATAGCCGGATTGTCGGATCAAGTGTTGATTCGATGATTTAATGTATAATAATATATATGATATATTGTATTATATTATCTAATATTGGCTCGCTTTATTATTTCATTTTCTCACCAGATAATACATTGATATATATGCGATATATATTAATTGTATTATTTTCTTTTGTTACAAATATATAATATATATGTGATATATATTATCGTAACATGATATGATTAATAATGAAACATGTTTAGTGATGATAAAAAGAGATTAGGGTTTGATAAGGATTAGTTTCTTCTTGCACCTTCTAGAAGTTCTTCTTTTGTCATGAAGAAGATATTATGATAGATATTTTCTTATGACTCATTTCTTAACCCAAACAAACCATAGCCTTAGTTAACTCTCTACAAGGGTTATCCTTGTCATCATTAACCATGGTTGCATTATTATTCATATACTCATTTCATTATTCATGAAAAAAGGATTATCTCATTATTCATCATCTTCTTCTCTCTTAAGCTTTGAGAAAGCTCACTTGATTTTCCTTTTGTGATGTTTTCATGTGAGAATTTGATATAAAAAGATAGCATAAATACTACTCCATCATCCTCATCTAATCTAGCCCATTAGATTAGGGTGTTCACCTCATTAGAGTGAGAGAGCTTGGGTTATAGCAACTTCGACGTAGATCATCGGAGAAGCGGAACACTACAAGCTAGCATGGATCGTTCGAGTCGTGGAGCCTCTCTTGAGTCCGGGAGATCGTGGATTGCGGTGAAGGGACTTCTACTCGGAGCTTATGAAGCAAAGGAGCGGACTACAAAGGTTGCAATCCCTCACACTTAGTAGAAAAGATGTTTACTTGCATGTTAAACCCTAATAATCTAGTAAAGATCCCGGCTTTGGGTTGTTCGGCACATCTAAAATTTTATTCGGGCATGTTTGATGCCTTATGAACCTTCACAAGAGTGCCTAGGAACCCTACAGCTGCTGGTGTCAACCTCTTGGAGACTGACGTCTTTTGAGTGGCGGTCTCCAATTTGTCAAAGACAGACCCTCGAGTAGGAGCAGGAGCCGGAATAGTCATCCATGAAAAGACCGACTCTTTAACAGGAGAAGCCGCCTTGATGACTTTAGGGGCAAAGGTGTAAGTCCACGGTAGCGCCCCGGCCGTCTAACAGACGCAAAATGCGGAACAAAAACTTTTTACAACTAGCGCTATCGCGTACTATAACCCGGATCTGCCATTAAAGCTAAACTAATAAACTACAAAGTGGGTAGAAAAGTTATACCGAATGATCCGAGTCCTTCGGTCTTCAACCATCATCCCACTCTTTTTTGCGGCTGCTCTGATCTCTGAATCTTCAGTCTTCTCGTTCAGGTGGCACCACGTCGACGGATCTTTAAACGGGCTCCCGCCTCTGAACCGAGGCAACTCGATCGTCAAGTTTGCTAAAAGAGACGACCAAGATGATGTAGAGAATGAGTAGAACACTTTGTCTCATTACGTCCAAAGTCACGGACGAACGGTTAATGAAGTTGCCTTTTGGATCGGGTGATGGAATGAAAAGAGGTATGAAATTTCCATACACATAAACTATAATCATTTCTCAAAACAACAACCATGCTCTTCCACCAAGGGGTGGCCGGCCACTAAATAGGCAAGGGGGGTGAGTGTAGGAGGAGGGATGATGACCATAAAGATAAAGCTTATCAATGACTCACTTAAACACCTAGTATGAACACATTAATGTAAAGAATGACTCATTAACCTTAGTCACCCTTTCATTAATGCACCATTAATGAACAAATGAGTCACAAGCCACCTCATCATCCTAGTCACCATCTAGAAGCTTCCAAACTCATCTCAAGAAAAGATAAATCCGCCTTTAACCGAATGTTAAATACGGCTGATAGAAAACTGGAAACTGGCAACTTCCAAAAGTAATCCTGAAACGAATTTCAGGATAACCCCGTAATGGTTTAAACATACCCGCATTTGTATTACGACCGAATACAAATGCATCTAAGACAAAGATATTATATCTACACAGCATAATACTAGGATCCGGCTTAAACCAAAGCCGACCAGTATTATCTGCCCGAAAAATGACACGTGCGAAAACGCACGTGCTTTTTCCGAACCTTGCCATAAACCCATATGGCCTCTACAACGTTTCGCCCGAACTTGGGAAAGTGTCTGTGGGGGACTCTAATGACTCATCAACACACTGACACTGGGTATAACCACTAGCACGTCAGAGGTACAAGCTGTACGTAACGGTTTGCCTATGTATTGATTGAAAGGGAAGCTGACGAGCGAACTCATCCATAAACCTTACTGAGCCTAACAGTGACAATATACATACAGTCCGGTCCGTTCGTCTATGAGTATCGCATATCTGCCTAGGGGCTGGTAACGTCAGACCCCCAATAGCAGTATAAGTCGTGTCAGAGAGTGGCCCAGAACACCCTAAGATACTACTGGAGTACCTACCAGTAAATCTCCTGCCTCGGCCGAGGGCTTTATGTAATGGCTCACCTAGACACAGCGTGATCTCACCCCTAATACCGGGAGAGACGAATCCCCTGCCGATCCGCTCACTTGCCTCCATATGGCTCGGGACTATACCCAAAAAAGACCTGTTTGCACGACTCCTTTGAGCCGTGGTAGGGTAGAAATCAAAGCACAGTGGGAACTCACACGAGACAAATGACGACCTCAGGTTGATGAACTAACCTGTACACATGTCATCAGGGAACTGCTATCTGACGATATGTATAATACCAACTAGCTTGTTCTCGGCGAGTCATGTCCGGTATACTCATAACCCAATGAGCACCTGTATACATCTTAGGTGATCCTACTGACACCAATGGCTTGTGAGACCGGCCATCGCCCCTCGTCGGGGTCTCGACTGTATACACTAGTCTACTCTGGAGTATCGATGCCCTGTCTCGAAACTCCCACGACTAGGGACACTTTTAAGGATGTGCTTACAGACCCCAGCTCCCACGTATATGATCGCCATCATACTGCTGGTAGTCAAGCAAGAATCCTATGGGCTCTATCATCATGCAATAGTGAACTAAACCATGTATACAATGATAAAGACAAACCAGATAGCATACTATCATCTCGAGCAAGACTGTCATATCGGTATAGGTCCTGCCTCAATCATTGCAATCACGTACCTGCGATCCAATAATTGACTTTGAGGGCACTATCTCCAACAATCTCCCACTTGCACTTAAGGCTAATTATTGCGATGTCGTATACTCACAGCCCGTGTAATACCGAACACCCAACTTCTCTACTAATCAGTTTCACAAAGCTAGTTTGTAAAACTCTTATGTTCGAGAAATAGCCTCAGTGAGTGGATCCGCCCTGATGTTTCCTTCTATATCTCTCTAAAGCTCAAGTTCGCGGAGAAAGCCATCTCCCGAATCGAGTAATACCTGTCTTAGAATATATCTGAATATCTGATGGGACCTAGTTCATAAATGAACTCCAAATCCAAACTTCTTAGACTGTATCGATCACTGAACCTAATCAGTATCCAGCACCATGCCTCCCACAGTATCCTCTTGGACCACCTGTCCATAATACTGTCCCTCGCCAGAGGGAAAACTATAACTCTGACAATCACTCTGTCATTCATGTCACCTTTGAAGCCTGGAATGATAACCGTCTCCCGAAGGAGGCTGCCGTCATCAAATCCGTAGAACAAGCACTTATGTTCTAAAACTGCTTCCTTATGTTTCTTCAGGATATTAATATAAACTTATCGCATCAAGTACAAAAACTACATTTGGTGTGGTACTTAACATCTTATGATTGACTCAATTGTCTAAGCAAGTGATCTGCCAATCATGTACATCCCTCTCTCCTTTAGTCTCTAAGACACCTTTAGAGAGGGTGACTCCATCATCTGTAAGTACACCACCATACCAGGAGTCATCTATTCTAAAATACTATTAGAATACTGTCAAAGTACCCACATTGGGAAACTACCCAAATCTAGATCTAATACCATAGATCTAGTAACCAGAATGTCTGCTATTATATCCATATCCTGTTTGGAGAAACAACTGTGTGACGACCACAGTACAACCGATCGTAGTATAGGAATTTTGCTTCCTACTCTGTGTATGTCATCCAAATACCAGGACATCACACCCTACTACCTTCTCAACAGATCCATCCCCTAATCTGATGAAGTCAAACCTATGACTGTCTCATCAAAAATGGATGATCTTATCTCCGCTATATCTGCTCAAACCTATAAATAGGCATAAGCTACTTGCCCACTATGCTTCCGCTGCTCCCACTGACTACGACAACCCTCTGGCAGAATAATATATACGTACACTTCTAAAACTAGTTTAGAACGACACTATACATATCCTTCTGCCGGGTCTCATAGTCTTGAACAACAGTAGTGTCAAGTCTGGGTAAACAAGAACCTCACTGTCACCGTCCTTGAGGGTACCGGAGTACCTCTTGGGTGTCTGAGGTTACCCACCATATCTGCGGAGTGGCTAATGGAATGTCAAACTTGATTGAATATATAGGTCCTATTAAATTTTCCGTAATCGTTTGCGGTTCTGGAATCACTTCCAGTTCTACCATACTCCCACTACTGTTTTCTGAAAAAATCCATTTTTACTAAAACTGTGGCGAGTCAAGAACAATATCACTATTGATCTTCCAGATGGTAGAAAAGTCAACCCTCGTCGAAACCAGGGTCAACCCACAAACTGCCATTACAGAAACGTGCCTTGAGTTATACAGTGTCTGGTTTTAAGCATAAGTTGGACAACTCCCCGTACCTTAACATCGTTAAGATATGAACCAATCTATATACAATATAGAAATAGAGGCACTAATTTAATTGGAACCAAATTCAAATCATGCAACTGTCTCCAGTGCATATCAACTTAATGGAGAGAGGCTAATCAGCATTACTCAACTTAGGAATGCATCCATTTATGAGTAACCTGAAAGAGAAACAAGTTTCTCAAAACTATTACTATTATCTGAATACCAATCACAAGAATCTACATCTTCAATCTCTTTGAAGAATCCCGATACTTGTGATACCTGGTTCTCTACTTTATTCTTATACCCACAACTTCTCAAAACTTAGACATAGTATTTCTGCAAAAACACTTGTCTAAAAACTAGAGAAGTCATAAATAAAAAGAACATAGTACGAGGACCTACCCCTTTGTCCTGACGGACACTGGACAACATACAATACTCTGTATAAGTCCCCTGAGTTTGAATAACTCAAAACCTGTGCATCATAGGTTGAAAACTGTCCCCAGGCGATTTCCTTAAATATCACCAATTACAAAGAATTCCGATATAATGAGGATGATCACCTTATTCCCAATAACCTACTCCCACTCATCATCTGTAAAACTATACAAATATGAGAATGAAACCTGGTAAATACATACCCTGAAGTAAGCATCTAATCGGGAAATCAGTTTTCCTTTAACAATGCACAGTGTAACTGAAATATGAAAATGTTTCGTAGGGGTATCCTGGTATTCCTAGTAATGCCTCTTCCATAATCCAATTCATGACTTTAACCGTATATTTCTTTGCCATCTCTCTAAATCCCTTTATTTGTCTTTAGTCATTACCTTCTGTACACCTTTGTTAGGCTAAATGGTTTTCTTCCTTCCCTACCGTTCGGCACCAGCCTATGGTTTGGAAGATGACTATCCAGTAAGCATAATAGGTGTACTCTCATAATCCTAGGAGTACTCGCAACTTGAGAGAAGGTAATGATAAAAGACTACTAAATAAAACCTTATTCTATTTCTCCCGAACTGGGAAAAAGGCAAAGGTGAAATAGGAATGGTGATGAAGTATGCGGTTTGGTCGTGAATGATAACAGTCGCAATTTACTTTGCCCTCTTTCTAATCCCTTTATCTTGTCTTTAATTATTTCCTTCTGTACACCCTACTTAGGCTAATTGGTTTTCTTCATTCCCTACCTTTCGGCACCAGCCTATGGTTTGGAATAAGACTATCCAATAAGCGTAATAGGTGTACTCTCCTAAACTAAGGAGCCCTCGCAACCTGAGAGAAGGTGATAATAAAAGACTACTGAATAAACCAATTCTATTTCTCCTGAACCTGAATCCATCCTCGAAGAAGTACCTTCGAGTTCGTATATAACCATACGATGGATCTATCCAATGGAAGTGGATATCCGTAGTAATACGGGGTGTTCTGAGAAATGCAAAGGGTAAAAGAAGGAGCGGCAATGACTTATGCAACTTTAGACAATCCAAAAGCCAGTATTTTAAGAAGGTTCGGTCAACTTGGTCACTGAGTCATAGTCTAGGGTCGGTCAAAGGTCGCTGCCAAAGAGAGATAGAAAAGAAACACTCTGCGTGCACTCTAACCTAGATCAGAATGGTTATCACTTTATCTAATCAGGAAACCTCCCACTGTAATCTCAAATTCTCCTCCAAACCTGAAAGAAGAATTAGTCAGGATCACCCGAAGAGTAAACCAACTCATCAGTGAGAATCGGGATCCAACTATCATCGCATAATAACTTGATGGAAGCCACTCAAGTTATCACACTCCAAAAGGTATGCGCATGCCTGGCAAGTTTCCTGTATGTTTGAAACTCCCGATATATATTTTTGCTCCATGCTCTTATGACCTTGACTAAGGGCCAAAATATCATAAGTCACATGTCAAGTTCTTCCTGTCATTATCCAGGTTGATTTGAACCCACCCGCACATACCCTTGACTAAGGGCCAAAATGGCAGAACGACTGTCCCAAACCAACTCATCTATCTATGCAACAAATGAATACCCAGCAGCTACCAAACACTGTGCCTTGACTAAGGGCCAAAATACATAGCTTGAATACTACTGAATACCCAAAAGAAATGACGGAGGGCTACGGCTGGTTTTTGGCGAAAAACTTTTAACGTAATGAACTTGATCTCGTTGAAGGAACCTGATAGCTTTTTATAAAAATATAGTGATGAAAACCTTTACTAAAGAGTTCACTCCCGGTGAAGAGATCTCGGCTCTTTCCTCGTGGAATGAGGTGCTGGATATTCCAACTGAATACCGCGATGCAAAGCAACTTGTAATCTACTATATTGAAGTTATTACCCTGACGTAAACTTATGCCCAAGGGGTCACTCCCGGTGAAGGGATCTCGGCCCTTACCTCGTCGAATGAGGTGCGGGATATTCTAACTGAATATCACTATGCAAAACAAAAGGAAACATCTTTGTAATAACACCTTTTAAAATTTGTTCCAACAACATCAAATATAGGTTTGTTTTATCCTTGCATTGATAAGAATCAATGCAGTCCCATCAATCAATCACACCAGAAAAGAACGGAAATAAAATGTACGTATATGCCATCTACATTCGTCACTGGGTCCCGTCATCACCCGTTAGGTTACTTAACTAACGACAGAGCGGGGGCTGGACTAGCGCGGGTGTAAAACATATACAACATCTAATAGTATATATACCAATATACAATAATCGCTCCAGGCGTGATAATATGCAACATTACAAAAAAGTAATAAGCATCACAGAACAATACAGATAATTTGGGATCACCGGGTTTCACAGAGCCGCTGCTGAAACCTGACGTTCCCCTGGTCGTGTGGATAGCCTGTGTAATGAAACCTAGACCCCTACGGGTGCGGCAAGTTACCCACCAAAACCTGAAGCGAGGTAGTCCCCACAACATAGTGAATGGAACACCCGGCACTTCACGGAATCCGGTAAATTGAGCACCCCTCCTTGGGCCAACCTGTACACCCTACGAGTGCGGCAAATAGTCTGCCAATTCTAGAGTGAGGTCCCTCTGTCTCTCAAGGCCATGCGATACGGACCCGTTGCCCTCTAGAACCCGGCTATCCGTGCACTCCTTCGCGGGATAAACCTAGTACAGAAATAAAAATATGTACAACGGGTACATCGACCTCAACCCGGTCATGCCCCAAAAGAATATTATACAACAGGCAGTGACGGCAGTCCACATGTTGGACGCTCGTCCCGCAATATCAAATGTACAAATAAATCCAAACTGCACTATCATTGCACCCTGCTATCCACCACGACATATCCGCAACAATACAGCACAACACAGAACATCAACACGAATGTCACGTTCGCAAACCCGTCTAAAAGAACTATAGCAATTAGACGCGGTTTACCGATCAAATGACATTCCCGGTCGGAGATATAAAGTAAGTACTGCATACTAACACATTTAAAATTTCGATCGACCAAATTTTCCGAAGTGGGCCCTACGTACATCTGCTGTACAGTAACAAAATCTGGGCCCAAAAGAACTATACCAAAAACCACAATTTCCAAAAAGAAGCTCACTGGAAAAAACTGGATCACTGTTCCCACATAACGGCCACGGTTCCGCGGTCAAACCCTAGCTTTGACCGCGGATCCGCGGCGTTATTGTAGGATCACGTGTCCAATTTTCTGCCGTATGCTTCAAAAACCCTGCTTAATTTTCTGGGATGATCAAAATTATTTTTAGGCCCTTTAAAAAATCGACAGAAACCCGTGTGCTGAAAATTGCGATTTCGGAAATTCCGTTCGATCGATCTTTTAAACACGTTAGCACAAGTTAGTACAGCTTAATGGTGAGGCTCTGATACTACTGTAAGTCCACGGTAGCGCCCCGGCCGTCTAACAGATGCCAAATGCGGAACAAAAACTTTTTACAACTAGCGCTATCGCGTACTATAACCCGGATCTGCCATTAAAGCTAAACTAATAAACTACAAAGTGGGTAGAAGAGTTATACCGAACGATCCGAGTCTTTCGGTCTTCAACCATCATCCCACGCTTTGTTGCGGCTGCTCTGATCTCTTGAATCTTCAGTCTTCTCGTCCAGGTGGCACCACGTCGACGGATCTTTAAACGGGCTCCCGCCTCTGAACCGAGGCAAATCAATCGTCAAGTTTGCTAAAAGAGACGACCAAGATGATGTAGAGAATGAGTAGAACACTTTGTCTCGTTACGTCTAAAGTCACGGACGAACGGTTAATGAAGTTGCCTTTTGGATCGGGTGATGGAATAAAAAGAGCTATGAAATTTCTATACACATAAACTATAATCATTTCTCAAAACAACAACCATGCTCTTCCACCAAGGGGTGGCCGGCCACTAAATAGGCAAAGGGGGTGAGTGTAGGAGGAGGGATGGTGACCATAAAGATAAAGCTTATCAATGACTCACTTAAACACCTAGTATGAACACATTAATGTAAAGAATGACTCATTAACCTTAGTCACCCTTTCATTAATGCATCATTAATGAACAAATGAGTCACAAGCCACCTCATCATCCTAGTCACCATCTAGAAGCTTCCACACTCATCTCAAGAAAAGATAAATCCGCATTTAACCGAATGTTAAATACGACTGATAGAAAACTGGAAACTGGCAACTTCCAAAAGTGATCCTGAAACGAATTTCAGGATAACCCCGTAATGGTATAAACATACCCGCATTTGTATTACGACCGAATACAAATGCATCTGAGACAAAGATATTATATCTACACAGCATAATACTTGGATCCGGCTTAAACCAAAGCCGACCAGTATTATCTGCCCGAAAAATGACACGTACGAAAACGCACGTGCTTTTTCTGAACCCTGCCATAAACCCATATGGCATCTACAACATTTCGCCCGAACTTGGAAAAGTGTCTGTGGGGGACTCTAATGACTCATCAACACACTGGCACTGGGTATAACTACTAGCACGTCAGAGGTACAAGCTGTACGTAACGGTTTGCCTATGTATTGATTGGA
Source organism: Agapanthus africanus (assembly GCA_030015575.1). NCBI lineage: Eukaryota > Viridiplantae > Streptophyta > Magnoliopsida > Asparagales > Amaryllidaceae > Agapanthus > Agapanthus africanus. Next base: position 712,018,471 of record JASDDO010000024.1, on the reverse strand, counting down.
AGGGAAGCTGACGAGCGAACTCATCCATAAACCCTACTGAGCCTAACAGTGACAATATACATACAGTCCGGTCCGTTCGTCTATAAGCATCGCATATCTGCCTAGGGGCTGGTAACGTCAGACCCCCAATAGCAGTATTAGTCGTGTCAGAGAGTGGCCCAGAACACCCTGAGATACTACTGGAGTACCTACCAGTAAATCTCCTGCCTCGGCCGAGGGCTTTGTGTAATGGCTCTCCTAGACACAGCGCGATCCCACCCCCAATACCGGGATAGACGAATCCCCTGCCGATCCGCTCACTTGCCTCCTTGTGGCTCGGGACTATACCCAAAAAAGACCTGTTTGCATGCCTCCTTTGAGCCGTGGTAGGGTAGAAATCAAAGCACAGTGGGAACTCACACGAGACAAATGACGACCTCAAGTCGATGAACTAACCTGTACACATGTCACCAGGGAACTGCTATCTGACGATATGTATAATACCAACTAGCATGTTCCCGGCGAGTCCTGTCCGGTGTACTCATAACCCAATGAGCACCTGTATACATCTTAGGTGATCCTACTGACATCAATGGCTTGTGAGACCGGCCATCACCCCTCATCGGGGTCTCAACTGTATACACTAGTCTACTCTGGAGTATCGATGCCCTATCTCGAAACTCCTACGACTAGGGACACTTTTAAGGATGTGCTTACAGACCCCAGCTCCCACGTATATAATCGCCATCATACTGCTGGTAGTCAAGCAAGAATCCTATGGGCTCTATCATCATGCAATAGTGAACTAAAGCATGTATACAATGATAAAGACAAACCAGATAGCATACTATCATCTCGAGCAAGACTGTCATATCGGTATAGGTCCTGCCTCAATCAGTGCAATCACGTACCTGCGATCCAATAATTGACTTTGAGGGCACTATCTCCAACAAAAGGTGGCTGTCTTCCTCGGGACGGCCATTTCAGGGTTCATGGGCTTCTTTGCGGGCCAATCAGAATTCTGGTTCAGCCTGGTAAAGACAGAGGTTGCTGGTTTGATATTGGACGACCCGTTGAAAGGGGCCGTTGTAGCAGTGAGCCGATCGAAGACCGACTTCTTGTGCGCTTCTGGTTCGGGCACTGGAATAGTGAAGCTTGCAGGCGGGATCATGGTCCCGAAGAACAGGCCGGTGGTAGCCTGAGTCACTTGTTCTACTGGCATAGCAAGGATGGAGGCCGCTTGAGGCCCATAGGCTACACCTCCAGGTGAGGCGGAGCGTCGGTTGCATTGGCATTTGGAGCAGCTCGAGCAGTTGGAGACCATTGATGCTTGATTTCTGCAGTAAACGAAACACCAAATATTAGTACTTCGAAACCCAAGGGAAACCATTAGCGAACCGTGATTGGTTCGCGAATCACGACACACGAAGTGTGGAGTGGAATGAGGAAAAGGTCCCACCGAGCGTGCCAGAATCTGTTCCCCTCCGAATGACGGCGCGACACAGGGACGTCTTGCCTGAGATTCGGGACAGATGCTAATTGGTGCTATCCGTCCACCTCTTCGAAGATGCCAAGTTGATTTATGACACCATGTATTGAAGGTTTAAACGGATGCGTCCGATATAGCAGACTTCATCAGATTCCCCCTCGCTTGAGGGGTTTTTGATTGTGGGGACGCTCTTCCCTGCAGGCGCAAGCCCCTGCAGTTAATTACGCTACCGCATCGCGATAACAACTTTCTCTTTATCCAGATGGTCACTTCGTGTCGTGGGTGTTTGTTTTGTTTGTGGTTGCCCGTGGATTGTATACGGAGACTAAGTTGTGTTGTCGCCCGTAGGGCGTGGACTAGTCCAAATCCGTATCTTTCTTAGATTTGGGTTTGGGGGTTTGGGTTTAAGAATACGTTAGCCTCATTTGAGACTAAGATCAACTTAAACGTTTGTTAAGGATACGTTAGTCTCATTTTAAACTAAGATCGACTTAACGGGATCATTTAGATCCGACAAGAGAGCAATTGGGGGGCTCTATTGTTTAGTTTAGTGACATTCCGGTCGATAGGTAGTTTAAGGACATTGCGGTCCAATGTTAGTTTTAAGACGTTGCGGTCAAGGTTAAGGACATCATAGTCCGTGGACTTAAGGACTCCACAGTCCAGCGTTAGTTTTAAGACATCACGGTCAAGGTTAAGGACCTCATAGTCCGTTGTTAGTTTTAAGACATCCCGGTCAAGGTTAAGGACCTCATAGTCCATGAGTTTAAGGACCCCACAGTCCGTGAAATGTGTGTGGTTATCGGGACCCGTCACCTCTTTGAAGGCGTTGAGGAATTACAACGCTAAGTATCAAAGGAGTGAAGAGATGTACCCTCGAACCAAGATAGATTAAGTGACCTGTAGTCCAGTTTGGAACTCAGACCAATTATATTATGAGCCCATTGGCCCAGTTAAGTTTGAATTGAGGACTTATGGCCAGTTTGGGCTAAGTCCAATCATGTTTAGAATATTGGCCCTCTGTTGGTTCATTGAAGGAGAGGCTTTGCCTCTAGAAACTTAGCTAATTGGGCTAAAGCTAGTGTTAAACACTAAAGACCAACAGTGTTGAATACTGGGAATAAGATTAGCAAGTTAGTGTTAAACACCAAAAGATGATCAGTGTTAAACACTAGCTACAGGGCTTTCAAATTAGTGTTAAACACTAAAGCAAATCAGTGTTAAACACTGAAAACAGAGATTTCAAATTAGTGTTAAACACTAAAGCAAATCAGTGTTAAACACTAGAAATTGAGTTTTCAAATTAGTGTTAAACACTAAGGAAACCAGTATTAAACACTGGGAGCAAAGTCTTCAAATTAGTGTTAAACACTAAGGAGAGAGGGGTCACGTGTGGACACGTGAGAGCGCCCTAATTCCCCTTATTTTATTCTGCCAAAAGTATTGAATACTTTCTATAATCACTCGTGGAGCATCATGTGCTGTCACGTGATGGGAATGTGGGTTTTTAACTGTTGATGCTTTTGCCAAGGGGTCACGTGGTAGCACGTAAGGGCGCCCACAGCTTTTGTTTCTTTTGCTTTTTCTTTGTGTGCTTCCGGGGTCACGTGGGGCACGTGAGGCATTGCCTCAAAGTTCTTTTCTGTGGATCTTTGCATGGGTCACGTGGTAACACGTGACTCTGGTTCTTTGCATGTTCTAAAGATCTGTTCATCTTTTAAGAATTAAATTCTTCATAGGGTCAAACCCTAGCAATAAACTTTGGAGGAATTAAATTGCTTCTTTCTTTTGAAGAATTATATTCTTATATAGGGTTAAACCCTAATGTCTTTTCTGTAGGAATTAAATTCCCCATATATGTAAAGAATTAAATTCCGGCATAGGGTGAAACCCTAATTTCTTTTTTTAAGCGAATTAAATTCCTGTAAATTTGATAGAATTAATTTCTCAATTAGGGTTAAACCCTAGTTCTGTCCATTCTGAAGGAATTAAATTCCTAGGGTTAAACCTTAATTTTATCTTAAAGGAATTAAATTCCTATCATTCTGCGAGAATTAAATTCTCAAAGCTCAATTCCTCCCTATGTTTTAGATCTGCATGGCAGGAGCTCAACCCAATGAGAATTAAATTCTCAATTCATCGGGAGATGTGCACTTTGCAGATCCTCAACCAGAGAAAGAACTAAGTTCTTTTCTTTATATAAGAGTTAAACTCTTGTGAGAATTAAATTCTCCCTTGAAGCCTATCTTCTCTTTTCTTACCTAGGGTTTTTCTTTTGCAGAGAATCAAATTCTTCCTTCTGAATTTTCAAGATTCCAAGGCTCTATATCTCTCTCTCTGTATGTGTGTAACTCTCTCCTTTGGCTCCTATTTATAGGAGAAGGAAAAGAATCAATCTGTTTTAGTGAATCTTTTATTGAAAGATATTATTTGTTTATTGAGAGGCTTGATTTATTTTCCTCATTAATCTAGGTCTTTAGATTATTAGGTGAATTTTATTCACCATTGGATTTTAAATCCAAAGATATCTCTTTGTTATTTCGGTAAGATTTTAGGGGGAAATATTTCCATGTCCAAGATTTTTCCATAAATCGGTGATGTTTAATCACCTTCAGATTCTTGATCCAACGGTTTCAGATAATTCTTCTCCTTTTTGGAAAGATTTGAATGATCTCTCCTCATAATTTAATTCTGTTAACGAATAAGGCTTTTAAAGCCGGTCATGTGTGGCCACGTGACCGTTAGTCACGTGTAGGCACGTGACCCCTGGTCACGTGTAGGCACGTGACCCCTGGAATGGGCTTCTCTTCTTCTGCGCTCTGTTCTCTAGCCGCTGCTTAACCATCACGTGCCAACACGTGACCACTGGTCACGTGTGAGCACGTGATGCCTCCTCTGAAGCATTTTCCTGATTTTTAATCAGGGAACACATTTCTCGTGTTTATCCTAAGTTCATATGAGTTGATTATCTTCTAGTTTTTAGTATTTTTTTAAGATATTGTTTTCTGGTTTATGCTTGGATGTTTCACTTGTATTATTTCACGCAATGCAACTTCCTCATCTTATTGCACCTATATGACTAACTTTATTAGATATATTGCATGCCTGATACGAACCTGACTCGGACCGTGAATATGTAACGACATGAATTTGACATGGGCTTGACATGACTTGCAACACTCCAACGTATTCATGGATTCGGATAGGGCTTGTGTCAAACTCTATAACTTAACATACGAGGGGGGAAGGGGTAGTTTGGTAATGAAGGTATGTCGTGGCACGGGAGTCCACTAAAAATTACTTAACCTGAATTTCATGTGTTGTTATTCCGTGGGTTTAACGGAGCTTAACTCAACATGTTGTTCATCCGTGGGTTTGACGGACCACTCTCGTATACATGCATACTTTCATTATCGCACTACTACAAATATATAATAGTGGAACTGCTATGCTTGTATAGTCTTTCATGTTTAATTGGCATATCATACTTGTTCACTGGAATATATTTTTCTTATCTACTTATATGCTTGTTATTTATTACTTTTTACAATTATACCTTAAATCGGTAACTTACTGAGTGCAAGATCGCTGACCGAGATTCCATTGTTTCTTTCTTCTTTTAGGAATGTTCGTCAGGTGGTTTAGAGACATGTGAGATTGAGCCGACTGAGGAGGAATTCTCGCAGCTGTCTTCTCAGACGAATTTCTAGCAGTATATCAACCTAATCTTTTCAGTATGCCTACTTGTTAAGGATTTTCTTTTATTTCATATTCCAGTTGTATTGGATATTTAACTTTTCATCAACTCCTGTTTATTATTGGATTGAATGTAATAGTTGTAGTTGGATTTATTCTTTTGCTAAATTCTTGTTATACTATATATATTACTTATGATATGTTTAACGTATTTATTTGGAGAAGGACCTTTTCTCGGTATAAATACGTCGCGGACCTTATGTTAGGTCCACGTTGCCCACCCCGGTGCTTACGGGGAGGCGGAAAACATAATAAAAAACGGATTTTTAATGACTTAGGCAACATGGACCTTGCTTGTGAGGATCTTTGCTAAACGAAAACTAGCTAAAGTAAACTAACAACTAAGTAAGTTGTAGAAAGGTTATACCTTGAGCTCGAACTCCTTCTCTCCTTGCTCGTCGGAATGGTAGAAAGAGTTCACCTTGCTTGTCTTCTTCCGTCAAAGAAAGATCCACTTGAAAGCCACCACCTTTAGCTTCAACTCCAAGTTAGGAGTAACTAGAGTGCAAGAAATGCTAAGACTTGAACCCTAGAAGTGAGTAGAGAAGATCAAGTGAAGGTTTTTCTCAAGCTTTTTGTTTCTCAACACATGAGAGGGAGAGAGCTTGAGGGAGAGGATGAGCAAGAGAGAGAAAAGATATGAGAGAATGAATTATTAGTGAGCCATTCTCACTAATATGTGTGGATAATTTTAATTAGATAATTAGCTTGAAAATTGTCATGATAAATCATGACATGACCATTATCATTTCAATTTTGCAAAGATCAAAGAGCATCTTCCAAATGAAATGATTATGGTCAAGTTGTCAACATGGTCAACAAGTCAATGAAGTCAAATTGTCAACAACAACCATGCACAATAATTAAGCTAATTATCAATTAACAATAATCCACACAAAATCAATAGGGTTAATAAAATGACAAAAGCCATTAACCCTAAACAAGGTCCTCTCCCCCAATCTCAAGCAACTGTGCATACGCACCCGCATTCGTGATCCGAGGAACACGAACACAATGAGAAAAACCAATCTCAAATCATATACTAGGATCCGGCTTAAACCAAAGCCCGCTAGTATAAACTGTCCGGACAGCAAACGTGCACAAGTGCGCGGATGCGAACGAACCCTGTCGCAAAACCATGCGACCTCTACTCGTTTTGCCTAAAGGCGAATAGCTCTCTGTGTGGGACTCTAAAGACTCGACACTACGCTGGCAGTGGGTTTAACCACAGACCGCAAGCGGCACTAGCTGTACGTAACGGTCCCCAGGTAGATGTCGATAAGAAGACTGACGAGGTGAACCCCATCTGCACTCCTACTGAGCCTGTATGTGACAGTCTCCGTACAGTCCGGTCTGTTCGTCTGATACATCGCATGGCGGGCCTAGGGGGCAGTAAACGTCAGTCCCCTAATAGCGGTACAAGTCGTGTCGGAGTGAAGCCCAATACACCCTGAGATAACACTGGAAACCTACCAGTATATCTCGCTTGCCCTGGCCAGGGACTACTCGTGTAATGGCTCTCCTAGACACAGCGCGATGTCAACCCCCAATACCGGGAGAGACGAATCCTGTCTAACCGTCACTGCCTCCAAGTGCTTCGGGACTGCTCCCAACTACTACCTGTTTGCACGACTCAGTAGAGCCGTGGTAGGGTAGTAATCAAAGAACAGTGGGAACACACTCGAGGCGAAGTGACAGTGTCAAGTCAGCGGACTAAGCTGTACTCATGTCACCTGGGAACTGATAACTGACGATAGGTATAATACCAACCATCAGTTCCCGACGAGTCCTGTCCAGTGTACTCGTAACCTAACGAGCACCCGCATACTATCTCAAGTACGACGTACTGACGGCTGTAGGACAGACCGTCTCCCGTGCTGGGATGAGAAGCGCATACGCTAGTCTACTCTGGAGTATCGATGCCCTATCTCGATACTCCCACGACTAGGGACGAGTATAAGGATGTGCTTGTAGATTACCCAGCCCCCACGAGTGTGATCGCCATCACAACGCCGGTAATCAAGCAAAGATCCTAAGGGCTCTACTAATGCGTATAGGTGATATAATAAATAAACACACATGTACACATTAAAGCAGAGACAAACCAAGTAGCATACTACTATATTGAGCAAGATTGTCTGTACAACTGTGAATATCCCAAGCTTCCATCAAGTAATATACATACTAGTATGATACAGTAATGGCCTCTAGGGCATATACACTAACAATCTCCCACTTGCACTAAGGCCATATACTGGCGTATCGAAGACCTATCATCTCGATCAGCCGCTCGAACTGAGTCTGGGGTAAAGCCTTCGTGAATGGGTCCGCAGTGTTGTCCTTTGTGTCCACTCTCCGCACCTCGATCTCCTGTCGATCAATGATCTCCCTGATCAGGTGATACCGCCTTAAGATGTGCCTGGATTTCTGATGGGACCTTGGTTCCTTCGCTAAAGCTATAGCCCCATTGTTATCGCAATACAAAGGTATTGGGTCAACAATGGACGGAACCACCTGAAGTTCACTAATGAACTTCTTAATCCAGACCGCCTCTTTTGCGGCATCGCATGCAGCAATGTATTCAGCCTCCATCGTCGAGTCTGCGACGGTATCCTGCTTGGAACTCCTCCAACATACCGCCCCTCCGTTGAGGGTAAACACAAAACCCGAGACGGACTTGCTATCATCTTTGTCACTCTGGAAGCTTGAATCGGTAAAGGACTCGACCCTGAGGTCTCCATTACCGTAAACCAGGAACATCTCCTTAGTCCTTCTCAGGTACTTGAGAATGTTCTTCACTGCTGTCCAGTGGTCCTCCCCTGGGTCTGACTGATACCGGCTTACCGCGCTCAACGCGTAAGCTACATCTGGTCTTGTACATAGCATCGCATACATTATAGATCCTACCGCCGAAGCGTAGGGTATAGTGCTCATGCGAACCCTCTCCTCGTCAGTCTTAGGAGACATCTTCTTGGAGAGGGTAATTCCGTGCAATGCGGGTATGTTACCGCGCTTGGAACCCTCCATACTAAATCTCTTTAGTACGGTCTCTATGTACCTGGACTGTGAAAGTCCCAACAGTTTCTTGGATCTATCTCTATAGATCTTGATCCCCAGAATGTACGAGGCATCACCCAGGTCCTTCATGGAGAACCTTTGTGACAAAAACAGCTTGACCGATTGTAGCATAGGAATGTCATTTCCTATCAAAAGAATGTCGTCCACGTACAAGACTAGGAATACGACAATTCGTCCTACAATCTTCTTATATACACAGGGTTCATCTTCGTTCTTGATGAAATCAAATTCCTTGATTGCCTCATCAAAACAGATGTTCCAGCTCCGCGATGCCTGCTTTAATCCATAAATGGATTTAAGAAACTTGCACACCTTTCCGCTGCTCCCACTGTCTACGAAACCTTCTGGTTGATCCATGTAAACGCACTCTTCCAAACAACCATTTAGGAAAGCCGTTTTAACATCCATCTGCCAGATTTCATAGTCATGGAAGGCAGCAATGGCAAGTAAGATCCGAATGGATTTGAGCATAGCCACCGGAGAAAAAGTTTCGTCATAGTCCAAACCAGGTCTTTGACGGAAACCTTTTGCAACGAGTCTAGCTTTATAGGTTTCCACCTGCCCATCTACACCAAGTTTCCTTTTGTAGATCCATTTGCATCCAACGGGTTTTACCCCAGCCGGAGCAATATCCAAGGTCCACACTTTATTGGCGTACATGGACTCCATTTCGGATTGCATTGCTTCCTGCCACTTATCAGAGTCCCTACTGATAATGGCCTGCCTGAAACTGGTAGGGTCATCTTCTTCCAAGATGCAATCCTCTCGATCCCCGTCTATGAGAAAACCGTAGTATCTCTCGGGCGGATGAGAAATCCTACCAGATCTGCGGAGTGGCTGAGGTTCGTTTGGGGTTATTGAATCTAGCGGTTCCTCTAAATTTTCAGTTACATTTTGTGGTCGCTGAATTTCTTCCAGTTCTACCGAACTCCCACTAGTTTCTTTTGCAAGAAACTCCCTTTCCAAGAAGGTAGCGTGGCGAGATACAAACACCTTCTGTTCCTCAGTGTGGTAGAACAGATATCCTAGTGAGTCCTTAGGATATCCCACAAATTTACAGAGAACTGACCGTGCCTCTAACTTGTCCGGTTTCTGTGTTTTCACATAGGCCGGACAACCCCATATCTTAATAAACTTAAGACATGGTTTCTTACTGCTCCATATTTCATACGGAGTTTTAGGCACTGATTTGGACGGAACTTGATTCAAAAGGTATGCCGCTGTCTGAAGCACATGTCCCCAGAATGAAAGAGGCAACTCAGCACTACTCATCATGGACCGAACCATATCCAATAGGGTACGATTCCTCCGCTCCGAAACACCGTTGTGCTGTGGTGTATAAGGAGGAGTAAGTTGAGAGAGAATACCATTCTCTTTTAAGTAATCTAGGAATTCCGTGCTTAAGTACTCCCCTCCTCTATCAGACCGGAGGATCTTGATACTTTTGCCAATCTGGTTCTCTACTTCCTTTCTGAATTCCTTGAATTTCTCAAAAGCTTCAGATTTGTGTTTCATCAGATACACATATCCGAACCTAGAGAGATCGTCAGTGAATGTGATGAAGTACGAGAACCCACCCCTTGCATGTATAGACATCGGACCACACACATCACTGTGTATGAGTCCCAAGAGCTCTCTTGCTCTTTCTCCATGTCCGGTGAACGGAGATTTGGTCATCTTCCCTTTGAGACAAGACTGACAAGTTTCATAAGATGAAAACTCGAACGTATTCAAGAGTCCATCTTTATGCAACTTACTCAGTCTTTTCTCTCCGATATGACCAAGCCTACAATGCCACAAGTAGGATTCATTAGTATCTGAATTCTTCCTCTTGCGTGTGTTTTGTATATTGAGAACTGTATTCTGATTTAGAACGTAGATACCATTACACAGTGTACCCTCTGCAACCAGTACCTTATGAAGGTAAATGTTCATGATATTCTTTTCAAGAACAAAGTCATATCCATCTTTATCGAGTAAAGAAACTGATATTATGTTGCAAACCATGGAGGGTACATAGTAGCAATCGTTCAAAATCATAGTCTTGCCATTTGGCAATACTAGGTGATATTCACCGACGGCTGCCGCATAAACTTGTGCTCCGTTCGCTACTCTGAGCGACATATCACCCGGTGCAACTATCCTACTTTTTCTCAGTCCCTGCAATAAATTACAGATATGAGATCCTGATCCGGTATCAAGTACCCAGGAGGTAGGGCTGACCGTAAAACAGTTCTCAATTACAAGAACACCTGAAGTAGATGCAAAACCATGCTTCTTCTTCAACTGGGTATCCTGGAAATCCATACTTTCCTCTTTCCCATTCTCATACTCATGACTGTTGTCACAAGTTAGAGCTGAACCAACTTTCCCCAGTCCCGAATAAGAATTCGGATCGGTCAAGCGATACATTTTATTATCTTGATTAGGGCGTGAAAAGGTTGCTGCCTGGAGAGAGAGAAAAGAAACACTCAGCGTATGCTCTTGCAAGATTAGATTGGTTTATTAATTTATCTAACCAGGATGTCTCCCACTGTTTACTCAAATTCTTCTTAAAACCTTTTAAAAGAAGAACTAGCCGGGTTTTAATTCACGTCACAATACTTGCTTAACCTTTCAGCCAGGCTAGTGTCGGTACTTCGAGGGAGGTTTTCCAACGCTTTCGCGAAGTTCCTTAATTAAATAACCTCTTTTCCCTGGGGGCGTAACCCCGCTAACACCTTTCTAGACACCTACTAGGTTTATAGCATTGATCGTTAAGTGAAATAATCTCCCGAGAGTAATCCAACTCATCAGTGGGATCGGGATCCAACCATCATTGTGTGATGACCTAGATGGAATCCACTCTAGTCACCACACTCCAGAAGGTATGCTAAATCTGCAAGTTTCAGTACTTTTGAAACTCCCGATGTGGTTTTTGCCCCTAGGACCCAAGTGACCTTGACGAATAATCAACAAATCAAAATGTCCTAGTCAAGTTCAACCCGTCGTTATCCAGGATTGCATTAGACCCGCCCGCATGATCCTTGACGAATAATCAACAAAATCATGCGACCGTCCTAACCAATCGCATCAATCAGTGCAACAGAGAATTATTACTTAGCTACCGTTCACTGTGTCTTGACGAATAATCAACAAACGCAGCACGAATACTAAGTATTAATTATCCGAAACGACGGAGGGCTACGGCTGGGTTTTTGGCGAAAAACCCGTTAACGTAATGAACTTGATATCGTTGAAGGAACCCGATTGCACTTTTTTGGAAAAAATACAGTGGCGAAAACTTTTGCTAAAGAGGTCACTCCCTGTGAAGGGATCTCGGCTCTTTCCTCGTCGAGTGAGGTGCTGGGCATTCGTAAGATGAATACCTCGATGCAAAGCAAGAATAATCGACTGTAGTGAAGTTATTACCCTGACGCAAAGTTTTGTCCAAGGGGTCACTCCCGGTGAAGGGATCTCGGCCCTTGCCTCGTCGACTGAGGTGCTGGGCATTCATAACCGAATACCGCGATGCAAAACAAAAAGATGAACGTCCTTGTAATAACAGCTTTTTGAAAAACTTGTTCCAACAACGTCTTTTTAGGTTTATTTTCTTGCATTAGTTCTTTTAATGCGTCCCATCATTTAAATCCTACCATTGCAGAAAACAACCAAAATATGACGTACGCTTATGCCATTCGCATTCGCCACGGGGCCCCGTCATCACCCGTTAGGTTACTTAACTAACGACAGAGCGGGGGCTGGGCTAGCGCGGCTGTAAAACATAAGCAACGCCTAAATAGTAAAGCAATGATAGACATTACAGATCACAGATGAATACATTGGATATACTAGCAATCCGCAATCCTTTCGAGCCTGGAAAGAAAAGCGGATAACACGGTCGCGGTGAATAGCCAAAACCCCACCCAAGACCCCTACGGGTGCGGCAAACTACCCGCCAAGTACCCGAAGCGAAGCAACCTCCCTCAATGCCATGAGTAGGCCACTCGGCACTTCGAGCTACCCGGTAGTTTGTGCACCCCTCCATGGGTCTATCCTAGGAGCAAAAACAGTAAAAAGAATTATACAATGACGGCTACAACCCCGACCCGGTTGTGCGGCCAAACAAATAATAATATTACATCATTTTACATGTTATAAATGAATGAAAGAAAAACAACGCTCATCTCACATCCACCCCGGCCATTCACCCGCGACAATCCAATCCATTCATATCCACAAACCAATAACAATCACAGATCATGTATAACCCCGACTAATCGTCTTATAGCGATTAGCCGATGTTCAATACATGCAAGCATTACAGATATAACCGATATAGTTAAAGTGCAGTGAAGTTCGGAAAAATACGGAATTATAGGACCCCAAAAGGAAATTTCTTTTCTGGAAAATCTGGGTACATATAATATATCCTAAAAAACCCAAAACCACCAACAACACACACTGCACGAAAAAAGATGCGCCGATAACGACAAACCGCGGCGCTTCCACCGCACATGCCTACCTCATGCGGCGGAAGCGCGGCGGTTTGAGGGAATTAGTGTATCGTTTTTCTTGAGTGTGTTCACAAAACCCTGAGACGATTTTACAAGTATAAGTTTTTTTATTTTGAGCAGAAAAAAATTTAACAGAAACTTGGATTTTGAAAAAGTTTGGTTTTGTGATTTTTCCGGTTCCGAACTTCGTTACACTTAACTACTTAACTAGTTTAGGTTTAGTTAGGCTATGATACCACTGTTAGGTCCACGTTGCCCACCCCGGTGCTTACGGGGAGGCGGAAAACATAATAAAAAACGGATTTTTAATGACTTAGGCAACATGGACCTTGCTTGTGAGGATCTTTGTTAAACGAAAACTAGCTAAAGTAAACTAACAACTAAGTAAGTTGTAGAAAGGTTATACCTTGAGCTCGAACTCCTTCTCTCCTTGCTCGTCGGAATGGTAGAAAGAGTTCACCTTGCTTGTCTTCTTCCGTCAAAGAAAGATCCACTTGAAAGCCACCACCTTTAGCTTCAACTCCAAGCTAGGAGTAACTAGAATGCAAGAAATGCTAAGACTTGAACCCTAGAAGTGAGTAGAGAAGATCAAGTGAAGGTTTTTCTCAAGCTTTTTGTTTCTCAACACATGAGAGGGAGAGAGCTTGAGGGAGAGGATGAGCAAGAGAGAGAAAAGATATGAGAGAATGAATTATTAGTGAGCCATTCTCACTAATATGTGTGGATAATTTTAATTAGATAATTAGCTTGAAAATTGTCATGATAAATCATGACATGACCATTATCATTTCAATTTTGCAAAGATCAAAGAGCATCTTCCAAATGAAATGATTATGGTCAAGTTGTCAACATGGTCAACAAGTCAATGAAGTCAAATTGTCAACAACAACCATGCACAATAATTAAGCTAATTATCAATTAACAATAATCCACACAAAATCAATAGGGTTAATAAAATGACAAAAGCCATTAACCCTAAACAAGGTCCTCTCCCCCAATCTCAAGCAACTGTGCATACGCACCCGCATTCGTGATCCGAGGAACACGAACACAATGAGAAAAACCAATCTCAAATCATATACTAGGATCCGGCTTAAACCAAAGCCCGCTAGTATAAACTGTCCGGACAGCAAACGTGCACAAGTGCGCGGATGCGAACGAACCCTGTCGCAAAACCATGCGACCTCTACTCGTTTTGCCTAAAGGCGAATAGCTCTCTGTGTGGGACTCTAAAGACTCGACACTACGCTGGCAGTGGGTTTAACCACAGACCGCAAGCGGCACTAGCTGTACGTAACGGTCCCCAGGTAGATGTCGATAAGAAGACTGACGAGGTGAACCCCATCTGCACTCCTACTGAGCCTGTATGTGACAGTCTCCGTACAGTCCGGTCTGTTCGTCTGATACATCGCATGGCGGGCCTAGGGGGCGGTAAACGTTAGTCCCCTAATAGCGGTACAAGTCGTGTCGGAGTGAAGCCCAATACACCCTGAGATAACACTGGAAACCTACCAGTATATCTCGCTTGCCCTGGCCAGGGACTACTCGTGTAATGGCTCTCCTAGACACAGCGCGATGTCAACCCCCAATACCGGGAGAGACGAATCCTGTCTAACCGTCACTGCCTCCAAGTGCTTCGGGACTGCTCCCAACTACTACCTGTTTGCACGACTCAGTAGAGCCGTGGTAGGGTAGTAATCAAAGAACAGTGGGAACACACTCGAGGCGAAGTGACAGTGTCAAGTCAGCGGACTAAGCTGTACTCATGTCACCTGGGAACTGATAACTGACGATAGGTATAATACCAACCATCAGTTCCCGACGAGTCCTGTCCAGTGTACTCGTAACCTAACGAGCACCCGCATACTATCTCAAGTACGACGTACTGACGGCTGTGGGACAGACCGTCTCCCGTGCTGGGATGAGAAGCGCATACGCTAGTCTACTCTGGAGTATCGATGCCCTATCTCGATACTCCCACGACTAGGGACGAGTATAAGGATGTGCTTGTAGATTACCCAGCCCCCACGAGTGTGATCGCCATCACAACGCCGGTAATCAAGCAAAGATCCTAAGGGCTCTACTAATACGTATAGGTGATATAATAAATAAACACACATGTACACATTAAAGCAGAGACAAACCAAGTAGCATACTACTATATTGAGCAAGATTGTCTGTACAACTGTGAATATCCCAAGCTTCCATCAAGTAATATACATACTAGTATGATACAGTAATGGCCTCTAGGGCATATACACTAACACCTTATCACGTGCCTGCTATTGTCTTTTGATAAGCGGGGCGTGACAATTAGAGAGTTTCCTAGGGAAGTTTCCTCATAGCTTGTCAGAAGAGTTGCATGTTGGATTGCGGCCTAACCTAGTTCCGCCTGACCAAGATATTTTAAATCATATTATTCTCGTTCCGGTATCAGTTTCTCCGAATAATGAATACATCAGAACAAAGTAACCGATGCGTTGAACCAACAAGTTTCACTTTTGTCGACTTTGTGAGAAAAATTATTGGTTTTGAGAAGTTGAAATAATTGTACAAGGAAGAAGAAAATTTTGGTGAAATTCGGAAAAAGTGTCAACAAGGATATTTCAAAGATCATGTGCATGGCGATGACTTTCTTTTCGAAGGGAGCTGATTATTAGTGTCGATTCTGTAAGTCCATGTCACGCACCCCACGAACTTGCGGGGAGGCGGAATATATGAAAAACGATTATCAAAACTTCGTAACACGGACTTGAGCGCATGAATCGTTTCTAAACCATTACTAGCAAACTATGAAAGGTTTAACTACTCGGATTCGAAGTTATACCTCACGTTACTTGTCCTTCGGGTCTTCATCGCGGTCCTCCACTCCTCGTAGGCTCCTTGGAACATCAGCACCTCAACGGCCTCCTCGAATCAAAGATGATCCACCTGAGAGCTCCTACTACAAGCTTGATCTCTAACTTGAGATAACTAGGTTGCTCAAAGTGCTAATCTAAGCTACCTAGGGGATATAGAGTGAGGTTATGGATGTATTAGTCTAGCTAACTCTTGATCTCAACACATGAGAGGTTAGGGTTAGGGTTTCAAGAATGAGAGCTTGAGGAGAGAGAAGGTGAGAAAGTGAATTACTTTGGATGAATGAAATCATTTGAGTATATATGAAACATATGATATTATTAAGTAAATAATAAATAAAGCATTATCATCATGTTTCATTAATACCCTAAGTGATTCATCATATGAGTCATATAAATCATTAAATGAATCATTAACTCATTGCATGAATCACTACATGACTCACTAATCCAATTAATGCAAATGCCACCTTAGCCCCCAAGTCACCATGCTTCTAGAAGCTTCCCGAAAAATTACGAGAACGTCCCTCCAATCCGTGAAAGCACGGAAAAACTTTAGACTGTATAAATCCAATAACCTGATACTAGAATCTGGCTTAAATCAAAGCCGGCTAGTAAAAACTGTCCGAACGTCGTACGTGCGTTTAAACACGTATGCGTCCGAACCCTTGTCGTAAAACTATACGACCTCTATATCGTTTCGCCTGGAGCAGGGAAACTCTCTGTGTGGGACTCTAAAAACTCGACACTACGCTGGCAGTGGGTTTAACCACATACCGCAAGCGGCACTAGCTGTACGTAACGGTCCCCAGGTAAATGTCGATAAGAAGGCCGATGAGGAAAACCATCCGAACTCCTACTGAGCCTGATGTGACAATCTCCGTACAGTCCGGTCTGTTCGTCTAAGACTATCGCATATCAAGCCTAGGGGCGGCAAGCGTCAGTCCCCTAATAGCTGTATAAGTCGTGTCGGAGCGAAGCCCATTACACCCTGAGAAGCTACTGGAACCTACCAGTATATCTCGCTTGCCCTGGCTAGGGACTTTGCGTAATGGCTCTCTGACACAGCGCGATATCAACTCCCAATACCGGGAGAGACGAATCCTGTCTAACCGCCACTGCCTCCAAGTGCTCGGGACTGCACCCAACTGCTACCTGTTTGCACGACTCTTTTGAGACGTGGTAGGGTAGCAATCTAAGAACAGTGGGACACACTCGAGGCGAAGTAGCAGTGTCAAGTCTGCGGACTATGCTGTACTCATGTCACCTGGGAACTGTTAACTGACGACGGGTATAATACCAACCAATCAGTTCCCCTGCGAGTCCTGTCCGGTGTACCCGTAACCTAACGAGCACCTGTATACTATTTCCAGTACGACGTACTGATGGCTGTGGGACAGACCATCTCCCCAACTGGGATGAGAAGCGTACACACTTAGTCTACTCCGGAATATCGATGCCCTATCTCGATAATCCAACGACCAGGGACCTGTATAGGGTGTTGCTTACAGACTACCCAGCCTCCACTAGTGTGACTGCCATCACAACGCTGGTAATCAAGCAAAGATCCTATGGGCTCTACTAATATGTATAAGTGATACATTACAAGAAACATGTGCACATATTAAAGTAAACACAAACCAAGTAGCATACTACCATTTTCAGCAAGACTGTATATACAACTGTGAATATCCCAAGCTTCCATTAAGTAATATACATACAAGTATGATACAATAATGGCCCCTAGGACATGTACACTAACAATCTCCCACTTGCACTAGGGCCATGAGCTGGCATATCGTAGACCTATCATCTCGAATAGCCTCTCGAACTGCGTCTGAGGAAGAGCCTTTATGAATGGATCAGCAATGTTATTCTCTGTCTCTACTCTTTTCACCTCGATCTCCCGGCGATCTACGATCTCCCTAATCAAGTGGTACCGCCTTAAGATGTGTCTGGACTTCTGATGGGACCTGGGTTCCTTCGCTAAAGCTATAGCTCCGTTGTTGTCACAATACAAAGGTATTGGATCAACACTGGTAGGAACCACCTGAAGTTCTGTGAGGAACTTCTTCATCCAGACTGCTTCTTTTGCGGCATCGCAAGCAGCTATGTACTCCGCTTCCATTGTTGAGTCAGCAACGGTCTCCTGCTTGGAACTCTTCCAACAGACTACCCCTCCATTGAGGGTAAAGATATAACCCGACATGGATTTGGAGTCATCCTTGTTACTCTGGAAGCCGGAGTCGGCAAAGGCCTCCATCTGGAGGTCTTTTCCGCCATATACCAAGAACATTTCCTTAGTCCTCCTCAGGTACTTGAGAATGTTCTTTACTGCTCTCCAGTGATTCTTCCCTGGGTTTGCCTGATACCGGATTACAACGCTCAATGCGTATGCTACATCTGGTCTGGTACATAACATCGCATACATTATAGAGCCTACCGCAGAAGCGTAGGGTATAATCGACATGCGATCTCTTTCCAAATCAGTATTGGGAGACATCTCTTTGGAGAGGGTGATTCCGTGACAAGCCGGTAGATTACCACGCTTAGAATCATCCATACTGAATCTCTTCACTATGGTGTCTATGTACCTGGACTGCAAAAGTCCCAACATCCTCTTTGATCTATCACGATAGATCCGGATCCCCAGAATGTAGGTGGCATCACCCAGGTCTTTCATGGAGAATTAATGTGATAAGAATCTTTTGACTGACTGTAACATAGGAATATCATTTTCTATTAGGAGAATGTCATCCACGTACAATACGAGGAATACTACAGCTCTCCCTACAATCTTACTGTATATGCAAGGTTCATCTGGATTTTTGATAAAGTCAAATTCTTTGACAGCATCATCAAAACAGATGTTCCAACTTCGCGATGCCTGCTTTAGTCCATAAATGGACTTAAGCAGCTTGCATACTTTACCGCTGCTCCCACTCTGAATGAATCCCTCTGGCTGATCCATATAGACGCTCTCTTCCAAATTACCATTTAGAAAGGCCTTCTTTAAGTCCATCTGCCAGATTTCATAATCGTGGAAGGAAGCAATAGCAAGAAGGACCCGAATAGATTTAAGCATAGCCACTGGAGAAAAGGTTTCGTCATAGTCCAAACCAGGTCTTTAATGGAAACCCTTTGCAACAAGTCTAGCCTTATAGGTTTCAACCTGTCTATCTACACCAATCTTCTTTTTGAAGATCCATTTTCATCCTATGGGTTTTACCCCATCTGGAGCAACGTCCAAAGTCCATACTTTGTTAGTGTACATGGACTCCATTTCGGTCCGCATTGCATCCAGCCATTTTACTGAGTCACCGCTCTGAATGGCTTACTGGAAGCTAGTAGGGTCATCTTCATCAATGACACAATCCTCTCTATCCCCATCTATGAGAAAACCGTAGTATCTCTCAGGCGGATGAGATGGCCTACTACTCCTGCGGAGGGGTGTGGGAATGTCCAATTCTTCTTGAACTACTGGTTCTACCATACTTTCAGTTGTAGTTTGTGGTCCTGTAATTTCTTCCAGTTCTATTTCGCTCCCACTTGTATCCTTTTCTAAAACTTGTTGTTCTAAAAAATGGGCATTACGAGAAACAAAAACCTTTTGTTCCTCTGCGTTATAGAACAAATACCCCTTGGAGTTCTTGGGATATCCTACAAACTTACACTGTACTGATCGTTCCTCGAGCTTGTCCGCATACTGTTTTTTAACAAAAACCGGACATCCCCAAATCTTCAGATACTGAAGATAGGGTTTCTTCCCACTCCACATCTGATATGGGATGGTATGTGTTAGTGTATATGCCCTAGAGTCCATTACTGTATCATACTAGTTTGTATATTACTTAATGGAAGCTTGGGATATTCACCTTGTATATACAATCTTGCTCAAAATAGTAGTATGCTACTTGGTTTGTTTCTACTTCAATGTGTACATGTGTTTATTTTAGTATATCGCCTATACACATTAGTGGAGCCCTTAGGATCTTTGCTTGATTACCAGCATTGTGATGGCAGTCACACTAGTGGGGCTGGGTAATCTATAAGCACATCCTTATGCAGGTCCCTGGTCACAGGACTATCGAGACGGGGCATCGATACTCCGGAGTAGACTAGCGCATGCGCTTCTCATCCCAGTGTGGGAGACGGTCTGTCCCACAGCCGTCGGTACGTCGTACTTGAGATAGTATGCGGGTGCTCGTTGGGTTACGAGTCCACTGGACAGGACTCGTCGGGAACTGACTAGTTGGTATTATGCCTATCGTCATCAGTTCCCAGGTGACATGAGTACAGCTTAGTCCGCTGACTTGACACTGTCACTTCGCCTCGAGTGTGTTCCCACTGTACTTTGATTACTACCCTACCACGGCTCAAGGGAGTCGTGCAAACAGGTGGTAATTGGGTGCAGTCCCGAAGCACTTGGAGGCAGTGACGGTTAGACAGGATTCGTCTCTCCCGGTATTGGGGGTTGACATCGCGCTGTGTCTAGGAGAGCCATTACACGAGTAGTCCCTGGTCAGGGCAAACGAGATATACTGGTAGGCTTCCAGTGTTATCTCAGGGTGTTTTGGGCTTCACTCCGACACGACTTGTACTGCTATTGGGGGACTGACGTTTACCGCCCCCTAGGCCCGCTATGCGATGTATCAGACGAACAGACCGGACTGTACGGAGAATGTCACATTCAGGCTCGGTAGGAGTTCAGATGGGTTTCGCCTCGTCAGTCTTCTTGTCGGCATCTACCTGGGGACCGTTACGCACAGCTAGTGCCGCTTGCGGTCTGTGGTTAAACCCACTGCCAGCGTAGTGTCGAGTGTTGAGAGTCCCACACAGAAAGCTATTCGCCTTTAGGCAAAAGAGTAGTGGTCGCATGGTTTTGCGGCAGGTCGCATGGTTTTGCGACAGGGTTCGGTCACATCCATGCACTTATGCACGTACAGTGTCCGGACAGTTATCACTAGCGGGCTTTGCTTTAAGCCAGATCCTAGTGTACGTTTTGGGATTGGATTTATCCAGTATGCATTCGTGTTCCTCGGAACGCGGATGCGGGTGTGTATGCACAGTTGACGGAGAGACAGAGGCAGAGGATTCTCATTAGGGTTGTTGACCGTTGACTGTTGACTATTGACTTTTTGGTCAACCCTAATGAGAATATGATATATGATTAACAATAATATTAATTAAGTATTGTGGTGACATGGTTGTTGGGGGGTTGACTTTGTTGACTTGTTGACTTTGTTGACCGGTTGACTAGGTTGGACTAGTTGACCATCATGATGACAATGGCTATCATTTCATGGCAAAGACTTTTTACTTGCTTGTTTCTTTCGTGAGAAATGAGTGCATGAAATGATTTAGCCATTTTGACTTGAACCATTTTACACAATACTTGATTATTATTTTTGTGATGATGGTTTTGGATTATGAGAGCCAAATGAGAAAAGTCTTCTCTCATTCTTTCATGCTCATTCTCTCTCTTGTTCTTGAGCTCTCATCTTCCTCCTCTTGCTCTCCCTCTCTTGACTCTATGGTTCACTTGTCTCATGAGTTGAGAACCAAGAATCATAGATAAAATCCCATACAAACTCTTCTCTACTCACTCTAGTTCACAAGGTTTAGCAAATCGAGTGAACTAGTTTCTTCAAAGTTCGAAGAAGAAGCCAAAAGTTGAAGCTTTCAGGTGGATCTATCTTCGGCGCAAGGAGACGACGGGGAGAAGCCGATTCGGACGACCAACGAAGCTTGAAGACGAAGGAGTTCGAGAAAAAGAAAGGTATAACCCCCTAACCGAGTAGTTAGCAACTCATAGTTAGGTTGTTAGTTAGATGTTTAAAAAAGATCCGGTTTTGAGTCCATGTTACCACCTTTAAGAAAATTGTTTTTCACCAAATTCCGCATGCCCGAAAGTACCGGGAGAGGTAGCATGGACTTACAGTGGTATCAGAGCCTAGTTAAACTCTATCTAACATGTTAGCAAAGTAGCTAGAAGATCGATTAAAGGAAAAGTCGCAAAACGAACCCCGTTTTTTAAACTTTCTGTCGATTTTAAAAGTGCTGGAAAAATTTTGAGACACACCAAAAATAGACTCAGGGTTTTCTGAAGAAACTGCAAAAATTTGACCCCCTAACTCGATCAAAGCGCCGCGGTTCCGCGGCTCCGCGGAACCGCGGCCGAGTTGACTCGGTCATGGGGTTTCTTCTTTGCAGTTTGCTCATAGGGGTATTTTGGGATTTTTGGAATATATATTTTCTGCCCAGATTTTCCAGAAAGAAAATTTTATTTTTGGGGTCCTGAAAATCCGTGTTTTTGATCGAACTTCTAAAAGACTTTAGCTGACGGGTTTTTCTGTGATATGATATTTGTATTGAACGTCTGCTAATCGCTATATGTCGATTAGTGGGGGTTATACAAATCTGTGATCTGTAATGTTGCTGGAATGTGTATATGAATATGTTGGATTGTCGCGGGTGAATAGCCGGGGGTTGTGAGACGAGAGTTTTCTTTTCTTTCAATTCATGTAAATTTGTAAATTGATGTAATAATTATTTGTATGGCCGCACAACCGGGTCGGGGTTGTAGCCGTCATTGTATAATTTCTTTTTACTGTTTTTGCTCCTAGGATAGACCCATGGAGGGGGTGCACAAACTACCGGGTATGCCGAAGTGCCGAGTGGCCTACTCACGGAGTTGAGGGAGGTTGCTTCGCTTCGGGTACTTGGCGGGTAGTTTGCCGCACCCGTAGGGGTCTTGGGTGGGGTATTGGCTATGCACCGCGACCGTGTAATCTGCTTTTCGTTACAGGCTCGTACGAATTGCGGATTCCTAGTATATCCAATGTGTTCATCTGTGATCTGAAATGGCTATCATTGCAATATATCTATATATGATATTATTTAGGCGTTGCTTATGTTTTACAGCCGCTCTAGCCCAGCCCCCGCTCTGTCGTTAGTTAAGCAACCTAACGGGTAATGACGGAGCCCCGTGGCGAATGCGAATGGCATAAGCGTACGTCATATTTTGGTTGTTTTCTGCAATGGTAGGATTAAATGATGGGACGCATTAAAAGAACTAATGCAAGAATATCACGCATTAAAAGAACTAATGCAAGAAAATAAACCAAGTTAAAGTCGTTGGAACACTTTCGAAAAACCACTCGGTTCTTTTCAAAATCAACTTTTAAAATGCGGAGTTTGAGCCACTCCTTTTAAAAGCTATCTCGTTCCATCGACTATATCAAGTTCACTACGTTCACGGTTTAGCCAAAACCATTCGTAGCCCTCCGTTGTTTCACATGAATAGTCAATAGTATTCAAGCTGTGTTTGTTGGCCAAAGTCAAGGCATAGTGATTGGTAGCTATTGGGTATTCATGTGCAGCATAGATAGATGCGTTGGTTTGGAACAGTCGTACTGCCTTGTTGGCCAAAGTCAAGGGTAGGTACGGGTGGATTCAAATTAACCTGGAGAACGACGGGTAGAACTTGACATGTGACTTATGATTTGTTGGCCAAAATCAAGGTCATAAAAGCATGGGGCAAAAAATCCACATCGGGAGTTTCATAAGTACTGAAACTTGCTAGCGCTGCATACCATTTGGAGTGTGATGATTCTGGTAGGATTCCTTCAGTTTCGTCACGCGATGATATTTGGATCCCGATCCTACTGTGAGTATATGCTACTCCTCGGGAAATTTCTCACTTAACGATCAATGCTATAAACCAAGTAGGTGTCTAGAAAGGTGTTAGAGGGGCTACGCCCTCAGGGAAAAGAGGTTATTTAATTAAGGAACTTCGCGAAAGCGTTGGAAAACCTCCCTCGAAGTACCGACACTGGCATGGCTGAACGGTTAAGCAAGTATTGTACGGTGAGATTGATCCTGACTAATTCTTCCTTTTTGGTTTGAGGAGGGATTCGAGAAACAGTGGGAGCCATCCTGTTTAGACAAACTAAAAACCATTCTAAACTTGCAAGAGCATCAAGCTGAGTGTTTCTTCTCTCTCCTAATTGCAGCGACCAATCGACATGACTGGACTTAAGTTACTCCTAGATAAAAACATACTGACAGGGCCAAACTACAAAGATTGGCTCAGGAATGTCAAGATGGTAATCACTTACGACAAGCTGGGGTATCTTCTTACCACCAAAGCTCCCCCTGTCCCTGGTCTCACTTCCAGCGTCGCGGATAAGGAAATCCGCAAGACTTGGGAGATTGATAGCGCGAAGGCCAAGTGCCTCGTACTTGCCTCTATGGACAATGAACATCAGAGGAGGCACGAGAATATGGACTTGGAATCCATATTTCTTCATACAAAAGAACTTTATGGAGAGCAATCTCGTATCGCAAGATACGAAGTGTCGAAAAAGTTATTTTCGGCAAGGATGGCCGTCGGATCATCAGTAGCAGAACACGTGCTTAAGATGATCGGCTACATTGAGGAGCTCGCGGACCTAGGGACCACGTTGGAGAGTGAGCTCTATACGGACTTAGTTCTCCAGTCCCTTCCTTCCACTTACGCCCAGTTTATACTGAACTTCAACTTACAAGAAAAAGAAGTTGAACTTTCAGAGCTCCTCAACATGCTGAGGAGCGCAGAGAGCACCCTACAGAAAGGTAGGGAAACATCCACTTTGTTTGTAGGAGGATCATCTTCTTCTAGGTCCAAGGCGAAAGCCAAGGAAAAGAAGAAGAAAGCCCCCGCCAAACCAAGGGGCGGTGTTAGTAAAGTGGATACGAAGGGAAAAGCTAAAGCAACAAAGATGGTGGGAAAGCTTGTGGATAAGGAAGAATGCTTCTATTGTCATAAGAAAGGACACTGGAAGAATGATTGCAGGGCCTGGAAGGCCAGAACACAGGAATTGAAGCAGGTTGCAGCTTCAGCTTCAGGTGTGTATGTTATTGAAAACTGTCTTTCAATAAACTCTACTTCCTGGGTATTAGATACCGGATCAGGATCTCATATCTGTAATTCTTTGCAGGCGTTGAGAAACCGTAGTGTTTTGAAAGCAGGTGACATGACCCTCAGAGTTGCGAACGGAGCTAGCATGGATGCTAAAGCCGTGGGGGACTATCACCTGAGAATGTCAGATGGACATGTTTTGGTTTTGCGTAATTGCTTTTTTGTACCCAACGCAACTTGTAATATCATTTCTGTATCTTTGGTTTCTAAAGAAGTTTATGAATTTGCGTTTGTAAGCAATGTTGTAAACATTCACCTTAATCAAGTTCTGATTGGGTCAGGTACATTGAGCAATGGTATATACGTATTAAACCAACCACAGATTTTCAATGTCCAGAATACACACAAAAGAAAGTCTCCGGAAATCAATCAGACTTTCTTATGGCATTGTAGACTGGGTCACATCAATGAGAGAAGGTTGACGAAGTTACATACAGAAGGATATTTGAATCCGTTCGAATATCAATCATATGCCACTTGTCAATTCTGTCTCAAAGGAAAGATGACAAAAACTCCGTTTACTGGACACGGAGTAAGGGCGAGCGAGCTCTTGGGACTCGTACACAGCGACGTGTGCGGTCCAATGTCTACACATGCACGAAGCGGTTATTCTTACTTCATTACTTTTACGGATGACTTTTCAAGGTACGGTTATGTCTTCTTAATGAAACATAAGTCCGAAGCCTTTGGAAAATTCCAGGAATATAAGAATGAAGTAGAAAAACAAACCGGCAAAAGTATCAAGATCCTAAGATCGGATCGAGGTGGTGAATACTTGAGTGCCGAGTTCCTGGACTATTTAAAAGAGAACGGAATTCTCTCTCAGCTTACTCCTCCATACACTCCACAACATAATGGTGTATCGGAGAGACGGAACCGAACCTTATTGGATATGGTACGGTCCATGATGAGTAACGCTGAGTTACCGCGATCATTCTGGGGGTATGCGCTAGAATCAGCTGCATACATTTTGAACCGAGTTCCAACTAAGACTGTGCCTACTACACCATATGAGATGTGGTGTAGGAAGAGACCCTATCTTAAGCACATTAAGACATGGGGATGTCCAGCTTTTGTTAAAAAGCAGCATGCGGACAAGCTCGAGGCACGCTCAGTACAGTGTAAGTTTGTGGGATATCCAAAGAACTCCAAGGGATATTTCTTCTACTGCGAAGAGGAACAAAAAGTTCTTGTTTCTCGTCATGCCTACTTCTTGGAAACTGAGTTTTTAGAAACCCAGATAAGTGGGAGCACAGTAGAACTGGAAGAAATTCCAGAACCTCGAGCTATTACTGAAAGCTTAGTAGAACCAGAGGGTTCAAAAGAACAGGACATTCCTACGCTGCTCCGCAGGAGTAGTAGGCAGTCTCATCCGCCCGAGAGATACTACGGTTTTCTCATAGACGGGGATAGAGAGGATTGCATCATAGATTATGATGAGCCTACTAGCTTCCAGCAGGCCGTTCAGAGCGTTGACTCAGTAAAATGGCTGGATGCAATGCGGACCGAAATGGAGTCCATGTACACCAACAAAGTATGGACGTTGGACACTGCTCCAGACGGGGTAAAACCCGTAGGATGCAAGTGGATCTTCAAAAGGAAGATTGGTGTAGATGGACAGGTTGAGACCTATAAAGCTAGACTTGTTGCAAAGGGTTTCCGTCAAAGACCTGGCTTGGACTATGACGAAACCTTTTCTCCAGTGGCTATGCTGAAATCCATTCGGATCCTTCTTGCCATTGCTGCCTTCCACGATTATGAGATCTGGCAAATGGACGTAAAGACCGCTTTTCTAAATGGAAATTTAGAGGAGTGTGTCTATATGGACCAACCAGAGGGTTTCATTCAGAGTGGGAGCAGCGGAAAGGTGTGCAAGTTGCTTAAGTCCATCTATGGACTAAAGCAGGCATCGCGGAGTTGGAACATCTGTTTTGATGAGACGGTCAAGGAATTTGGCTTTATCAAAAATCCAGATGAACCATGCATCTATAGTAGATTTGTAGCGAAAACTGTAGTATTCCTCGTTTTATACGTGGATGACATTCTTTTAATAGGAAATGACATTCCTATGCTACAATCTGTCAAGGGGTTCTTGTCACACAGGTTCTCCATGAAAGACCTGGGTGATGCCTCATACATCCTGGGGATCCGGATCCATCGTGATAGATCCAAGAGGATATTAGGACTTTCACAGTCCAGGTATATCGACACCATAGTAAAGAGATTCAGTATGGAAGATTCCAAGCGAGGTAACCTACCGGCTTGTCACGGGATCACCCTCTCTAAAGAGATGTCTCCCAAGACTGATTTGGAGAGGGATCGCATGTCTATTATACCCTACGCTTCTGCGGTAGGCTCTATAATGTATGCGATGTTGTGTACCAGACCAGATGTAGCTTATGCACTGAGTGTGGTAAGCCGGTATCAGTCAAACCCTGGGGAGAAACACTGGATAGCAGTAAAGAACATTCTCAAGTACCTCAGAAGGACTAAGGAGATGTTCTTGGTGTATGGCGGAAAAGACCTCCAGATCGAGGCCTTTGCTGACTCCAGCTTCCAGAGTGACAAGGATGATTCCAAGTCCATGTCGGGTTTTGTTTTTACCCTCAATGGAGGGGCGGTGTGTTGGAAGAGTTCCAAACAGGAAACCGTTGCAGACTCGACGATGGAAGCGGAATACATCGCTGCATCTGATGCCACAAAAGAAGCTGTCTGGATGAGGAAGTTCTTGAAAGAACTTCAGGTGGTTCCGTCCATTGTTGATCCAATACCTCTGTATTGCGACAACAACGGGGCTATAGCTTTAGCGAAGGAACCCAGGTCCCATCAGAGATCCAGACACATCTTGAGGCGGTATCACCTGATCAGGGAGATCGTGGATCGCCAGGAGATCGAGGTTCGGAGAGTCGCTTCAGAAGATAACACTGCAGATCCATTCACCAAGGCCTTGCCCCAGACTCAGTTCGAGCGGCTGATCGAGATGATAGGTCTTCGATACGCCAGTACATAGCCTTAGTGCAAGTGGGAGATTGTTAGTGTATATGCCATAGAGGCCATTACTGTATCATACTAGTTTGTATATTACTTAATGGAAGCTTGGGATATTCACCTTGTATATACAATCTTGCTCAAAATAGTAGTATGCTACTTGGTTTGTTTCTACTTCAATGTGTACATGTGTTTATTTTAGTATATCGCCTATACAAATTAGTGGAGCCCTTAGGATCTTTTCTTGATTACCAGCGTTGTGATGGCAGTCACACTAGTGGGGCTGGGTAATCTATAAGCACATCCTTATGCAGGTCCCTGGTCGCAGGACTATCGAGACAGGGCATCGATACTCCGGAGTAGACTAGCGCATGCGCTTCTCATCCCAGTATGGGAGAGGGTCTGTCCCACAGCCGTCGGTACGTCGTACTTGAGATAGTATGCGGGTGCTCGTTGGGTTACGAGTACACTGGACAGGACTCGTCGGGAACTGACTAGTTGGTATTATGCCTATCGTCAGTTATCAGTTCCCAGGTGACATGAGTACAGCTTAGTCCGCTGACTTGACACTGTCACTTCGCCTCGAGTGTGTTCCCACTGTACTTTGATTACTACCCTACCATGGCTCAAGAGAGTCGTGCAAACAGGTGGTAGTTAGGTGCAGTCCCGAAGCACTTGGAGGCAGTGACGGTTAGACAGGATTCGTCTCTCCCGGTATTGGGGGTTGACATCGCACTGTGTTTAGGAGAGCCATTACACGAGTAGTCCCTGGCCAGGGCAAACGAGATATACTGGTAGGCTTCCAGTGTTATCTCAGGGCGTTTTGGGCTTCACTCCGACACGACTTGTACCGCTATTGGGGGACTGACGTTTACCGCCCCTAGGCCCGCCATACGATGTATCAGACGAACAGACCGGACTGTACGGAGAATGTCACATTCAGGCTCAGTAGGAGTTCAGATGGGTTTCGCCTCGTCAGTCTTCTTGTCGGCATCTACCTGGGGACCGTTACGCACAGCTAGTGCCGCTTGCGGTCTGTGGTTAACCCACTGCCAGCATAGTGTCGAGTCTTTAGAGTCCCACACAGAAAGCTATTCTCCTTTAGGCAAAAGAGTAGAGGTCGCATGGTTTTGCGGCAGGTCGCATGGTTTTGCGACAGGGTTCGGTCACATCCGTACACTTATGCACGTACAGTGTCCGGACAGTTATCACTAGCGGGCTTTGGTTTAAGCCAGATCCTACCGTACGTTTTGGGATTGGATTTATCCAGTATGCATTCGTGTTCCTCGGAACGCGAATGCGGGTGTGTATGCACAGTTGACGGAGAGACAGAGGCAGAGGATTCTCATTAGGGTTGTTGACCGTTGACTGTTGACTATTGACTTTTTGGTCAACCCTAATGAAAATATGATATATGATTAACAATAATATTAATTAAGTATTGTGGTGACATGGTTGTTGGGGGGTTGACTTTGTTGACTTGTTGACTTTGTTGACCGGTTGACTAGGTTGGACTAGTTGACCATCATGATGACAATGGCTATCATTTCATGGCAAAGACTTTTTACTTGCTTGTTTCTTTTGTGAGAAATGAGTGCATGAAATGATTTAGCCATTTTGACTTGAACCATTTTACACAATACTTGATTATTATTTTTGTGATGATGGTTTTAGATTATGAGAGCCAAATGAGAAAAGTCTTCTCTCATTCTTTCATGCTCATTCTCTCTCTTGTTCTTGAGCTCTCATCTTCCTCCTCTTGCTCTCCCTCTCTTGACTCTATGGTTCACTTGTCTCATGAGTTGAGAACCAAGAACCATAGATAAAATCCCATACAAACTCTTCTCTACTCACTCTAGTTCACAAGGTTTAGCAAACCGAGTGAACTAGTTTCTTCAAAGTTCGAAGAAGGAGCCAAAGGTTGAAGCTTTCAGGTGGATCTATCTTCGGCGTAAGGAGACGACGG
The DNA here is from genome assembly GCA_030015575.1 of Agapanthus africanus. Classification (NCBI taxonomy): domain Eukaryota; kingdom Viridiplantae; phylum Streptophyta; class Magnoliopsida; order Asparagales; family Amaryllidaceae; genus Agapanthus; species Agapanthus africanus. Next base: position 711,988,899 of record JASDDO010000024.1, on the reverse strand, counting down.
GGAGAAGCCGATTCGGACGACCAACGAAGCTTGAAGACGAAGGAGTTCGAGAAAAAGAAAGGTATAACCCCCTAACCGAGTAGTTAGCAACTCGTAGTTAGGTTGTTAGTTAGATGTTTAACAAAGATCCGGTTTTGAGTCCATGTTACCACCTCTAAGAAAATTGTTTTTCACCAAATTCCGCATGCCCGAAAGTACCGGGAGAGGTAGCATGGACTTACAGTATGCACTGTCTTGGTAGGAACCCTGTTTAGAAGATATGCCGCTGATTCTAGCGCATATCCCCAGAATGATCGCGGTAACTCAGCGTTACTCATTATGGAACGAACCATATCCAATAGGGTTCGATTCCTCCTTTCTGATACACCGTTATGTTGTGGCGTGTATGGAGGAGTAAGCTGAGAGAGAATTCCATTCTCTTTTAAATAACCCAGGAACTCGGCACTTAAGTATTCACCACCTCGATCAGATCTCAGTGTCTTTATACTCTTGCCTATTTGTTTTTCCACTTCATTCTTGTATTCTTGAAATTTCTCAAAAGTCTCGGATTTATGCTTCATTAAGAAGACATATCCATACCTAGAGAAATCATCTGTAAAAGTAATGAAGTGGGAATAACCACCTCGCGCATGTTTAGACATTGGACCACACACGTCACTGTGTATGAGTCCCAAAAGCTCGCTTGCTCTTACTCCGTGTCCAGTGAATGGAGTCTTTGTCATCTTTCCTTTGAGACAAGATTCACAAGTAGCATAAGATTGATATTCGAACGGATTCAAATATCCTTCTCTATGTAACTTAGTCAACCTTCTCTCATTGATGTGACCTAGTCTACAATGACATAAGAAAGCTTGATTTATTTCTGGAGACTTTCTTTTATGTGTGTTTTGGATATTGAAAACCTGAGCTTGACTTAATACGTATATACCGTTATCTAATGTACCGAACCCAATCATAACTTGATTTAGGTGGATGTTAACTACATCGCTTACGAATGTAAAATCACATCCCTCTCTCGAAAGTGAAGATACTGATATGATATTACATGTCATACTAGGTACATACAAACAGTTACGTAGAATCAATATATGCCCACTGGTCAAACCTAGGCGATATTCTCCGACGGATTCAGCGTCCACGCTCATTCCGTTTGCAACTCTGAGAGACCAATCACCTGCCTTTATAACTCTACGGTTTCTCAAAGCATGTATTGAATTACAGATATGAGATCCTGCTCCGGTATCTAGTATCCAGGAAGTAGAGTTAATTGAAAAACGGTTCTTAATAACAAATACACTTGAGGCAGAAGCCACAACATGCTTCGAATCCTGGCTACTGGTTTTGTTAGCCCTGCAATCATTCTGCCAATGTTCATTCCTGTAACAATAGGAACGTCCCTCTTTTACTATATCCAGTCCCGAAACTTTTGCCGTTCTCTTTCCTTCTGCTTCCCTGGTTTCCTTCAGGGTAGGAGCCAGAGACTGTAGAATCAAGTCAGTATCTGACTCGTTTCCCAACGCGGTCTCCAGGTCCTGGAGCTCATCAATACAGCTAGTCATTGTAAGGACGTTGTCCCCTACAGATGACCCGTCAGCCAACCTCGCTTGAATTAATTCGTTCGAGGTCTCATATCTTGCGATATGAGATTGCTCTCCATATAAATCTTTGTTATGGAGAAAGATGGAAACTAAGTCCATCTTCTCGTGCCGCTTCTGGTATACACCATCAACTGAAGCTAACAGGAGGCACTTAGCTTTCGCTTTATTTTTTTCCCTTTTCTAACAGATATCCATATCCGCGACAGTGGAAACTGGAACTGGGACGGCGGGATCTTGAGTAGTAATAGGGTGGTCCAGCTTGTCATAGGCAATGGACATCTGGACAGACTTTTGCCACTCATATAAGTAAGATTCAGTCAAATTATTATCTAGATGTAACCTATGTATGGTCACAAGGTCGCTGCAATTTAAGAGAGAGAAGAAAATACTATTAGCATGATGCTCTTGCAAGTTTAGAGTGGTTTTTAATTTATCTAAACAGGATGACTCCCACTGTTTCTCGAATCCCTCCTCAAACCATAAAAGAAGAATTAGCGAGGACTATTCTCACTGTACAATTGTTGCTTAACCGTTCAGCCAGGTCAGTGTCGATACTTCGAGGGAAGTTTTCCAACGCTTTCGCGAAGTTCCTTAATTAAATAACCTCTTTTCTCTGGGGGCGTAACCCCGCTGACACCTTTCTAGGCACCTACTTGGTTTATAGCATTGATCGTTAAGTGACGAATCTCCTGATAAGTAGTATATACTCACAGTAGGATCGGGATCCAAAATATCATCGTATGATAATGTTGAAGGAATCCTACCAACATTCATCAAACTCCAAAATGGTATGCTCTCTCTGCAAATTTCAGTTTTTTTTAGAAATTCCCGATATAGATTTTTGCCCCATGCTCTTATAACCTTGGCGTTGGTCAAAATGTCATAAGTCACATGTCAAGTTCTACCCATCATTGTCCTAGTTAATTTGAACCCATCCGTACATATCCCTGACGTTGGCCAAATGATAATACGACTGTCCCAAACTAACACATCTATCTATGCAAACAAATGAAATACCCCAGCAGCTAACAAACACTATGCCCTGGCGTTGGTCAAATGCATAGCTTGAATACTACTGAATATCCAAATGAAATGACGGAGGGCTACGGATGGTTTTGGCAAAACCGTGAATGTAGTGAACTTGATATAATCGAAGGAACCTGATACTTTTTAAAAGGAGTGGTTAAAGCTCCGCAATTAAAAATTCTGATCTTTTTAAAATAACCGAGTGGTTTCTTTTAAATTTGTTCCAACGATTGAATTTTGGTTTATTTTCTTTGCATTATAATAATGCGTCCCACCATTTATCCTATCATTGCAGAAAACAACGAAAATACCACGTCCTCTTATGCCATCCGCATTCGCCACAGGGTCCCTTCATCACCCGTTAGGTTACTTAACTAACGACAGAGCGGGGGCTGGGCTAGCGCGGGTGTAAAACATAAGTGACGTCTAATAGCTATCATATATAGTTATTGTACATTCGTCAGACGCAATAATAAGCATTCTAGATCACAGATGAACTTTATTGGATTTACTAGCAATCCGCATTTGCTTTGAGCCTGCAATAAAAGACGGATTACACAGTTGTGATGAATAGCCATTACCCCACCCTAGACCCCTACGGGTACGGCAAACTACCCGCCAAGTACCCGAAGTGAAGCGGTCTCCCTCAACAAAGTGAGTAGGCCACTAAACACTTCAAAGTAACCGGTAGTTTGTGCACCCCACTTTGGGTCTATCCTAGGAGCAAAAACAGTAAAAAGAAATAATACAACGGTGGCTACAACCGCAACCTGGATGTGCCCCGCAAAAGAATATTACATCATATTACATTTACATCGAATGAACGAATATTAAACCCATCTCAAACCTCGGCTAATCATCACAACAGTCCAATACAGTTCATATACACAAACAGTAAACATTACAGAAATGTGCAACCCCCTGCCAATCGACATACTAGCAGTTAGGGGAGGTTTACGAACACATTAAACATTACAGATAAAAACCCAATTAGCAAATATCTTAGAACATCGATCGATTACCATATTCCGTGTCTACCCCAAAAGCAAAGCAGCACTGAAGTAACCTGGGTATAAACAGAACAAACAGAGAACCAAAACCAAAAGAAATAAGAATTACAGAGAAAATCTGAGTCAACTCGGAGTTGACTCGGCGGCGGATCCGCGGCACAAGCATTCTATTGCCGCGGATCCGCGGCCGTTTTTCCGAGTTACTGACTCGTATTTTCCTAGTATTCTTAAAATACCCTGCTGTGAATTTTAAGGTATGTCAAAAAAATTTTGTGACATGTTTAAAATTAACAGAAACTGTTAAGGGGTTAGGGTTTTGTTTTCGTGTTTTCCGTCAATCGAACTTCTAATTAGTTGCTAACAAGCTAGTAATGGTTTAGTTGGCTCTGATACAACTGTAAGTCTATGTCACGCACCCCACGAACTTGCGAGGAGGCGGAATATATGAAAAACGATTATCAAAGCTTCGTAACACGGACTTGAGCGCATGAATCGTTTCTAAACCGTTACTAGCAAACTACGAAAGGTTTAACTACTCGGATTCGAAGTTATACCTCACGTTACTTGTCTTCGGGTCTTCATCGCGGCCCTCCACTCCTCGTAGGCTCCTTGGAACATCGGCACCTCAACGGCCTCCTCGAATCAAAGATGATCCACCCGAGAGCTCCTACTACAAGCTTGATCTCTAACTTGAGATAACTATGTTGCTCAAAGTGCTAATCTAAGCTACTTAAGGGATATAGAGTGAGGTTATGGATGTATTAGTCTAGCTAACCCTTGATCTCAACACATGAGAGGTTAGGGTTAGGGTTTTAAGAATGAGAGCTTGAGGAGAGAGAAGGTGAGAAACTGAATTACTTTGGATGAATGAAATCATTTGAGTATATATGAAACATATGATATTATTAAGTAAATAATAAATAAAGCATTATCATTATGTTTCATTAATACCCTAAGTGATTCATCATATGAGTCATATAAATCAATAAATGAATTATTAACTCATTGCATGAATCACTACATGACTTGTTAGTGTATATGCCCTAGAGGCCATTACTGTATCATACTAGCTTGTATATTACTTAATGGAAGCTTGGGATATTCACAGTTGTATATACAATCTTGCTCGAAATGGTAGTATGCTACTTGGTTTGTCTCTGCTTTAATATGTGCATGTGTTTCTTTTAGCATATTGCTGGTATACATATTAGTAGAGCCCTTAGGATCTTTGCTTGATTACCAGCGTTGTGATGGCGCTCGCACTCGTGGGAGCTGGGTAATCTATAAGCACATCCTTATACAGGTCCCTGGTCGTTGGACTATCGAGACAGGGCATCGATACTCCGGAGTAGACTAGCGTATGCGCTTCTCATCCCAGTGTGGGAGACGGTCTGTCCCACAGCCGTTAGTACGTCGTACTTGGGATAGTATGCGGGTGCTCGTTAGGTTACGAGTACACTGGACAGGACTCGTCGGGAACTGTTGGTTGGTAATATACCTATCGTCAGTTATCAGTTCCCAGGTGACATGAGTACAGCTTAGTCCGCTGACTTGACACTGTCACTTCGCCTCGAGTGTGTTCCCACTGCACTTTGATTACTACCCTACCACGGCTCAAAGGAGCTGTGCAAACAGGTAGTTTTTGGGTGCAGTCCCGAAGCACTTGGAGGCAGTGACGGTTAGACAGGATTCGTCTCTCCCGGTATTGGGGGTTGACATCGCGCTGTGTCTAGGAGAGCCATTACACGAGTAGTCCCTGGCCAGGGCAAGCGAGATATACTGGTAGGTTTCCAGTGTTATCTCAGGGTGTTCTGGGCTACACTCCGACACGACTTGTACCGCTATTAGGGGACTGACGTTCACCGCCCCCCTAGGCCCGCCATGCGATGTATCAGACGAACAGACCGGACTGTACGGAGACTGTCACATACAGGCTCAGTAGGAGTGCAGATGGGGTTCACCTCGTCAGTCTTCTTGTCGACATCAACCTGGGGACCGTTACGTACAGCTAGTGCCGCTTGCGGTCTGTGGTTAAACCCACTGCCAGCGTAGTGTCGAGTCTTTAGAGTCCCACACAGAGAGCTATTCGCCTTTAGGCAAAACGAGTAGAGGTCGCATGGTTTTGCGACAGGGTTCGTTCGCATCCGCGCACTTGTGCACGTTTGCTGTCCGGACAGTTTATACTAGCGGGCTTTGGTTTAAGCCGGATCCTAGTATATGATTTGAGATTGGTTTTTCTCATTGTGTTCGTGTTCCTCGGATCACGAATGCGGGTGCGTATGCACAGTTGCTTGAGATTGGGGGAGAGGACCTTGTTTAGGGTTAATGGCTTTTGTCATTTTATTAACCCTATTGTTTTTGTGTGGATTATTGTTAATTGATAATTAGCTTAATTATTGTGCATGGTTGTTGTTGACAATTTGACTTCATTGACTTGTTGACCATGTTGACAACTTGACCATAATCATTTCATTTGGAAGATGCTCTTTGATCTTTGCAAAAATGAAATGATAATGGTCAAGTCATGATTTATCATGACAATTTTCAAGCTAATTATCTAATTAAAATCATCCTCACATATTAGTGAGAATGGCTCACTATTATTTCATTCTCTCATTCTATTTCTCTCTCTTGCTCATCCTCTCCCTCAAGCTCTCTCCCTCTCATGTGTTGAGAAACAAAAAAAGCTTGAGAAAAACCCTCTCTTGATCTTCTCTACTCACTTCTAGGGTTCAAGTCTTAGCATTTCTTGCACTCTAGTTACTCCTAGCTTGGAGTTGAAGCGAAAGGTGGTGGCTTTCGGGTGGATCCTTCTTTGATGGGAGAAGACAAGCAAGGTGATCCTTTTCTACCATACCTAGGAGCAAGGAGAGAAGGACTAAAGACCAAAGGTATAACCTTTCATCACTTAGCTACTTTGTAGTTAGGGTTAGCTAGTTTATGTTTAGCAAAGATCCTCACAAGCTTAGTCCATGTTGCCTAAGTCATTAAAAATCCGATTTTTATTATGTTTTCCGCCTCCCCGTAAGCACCGGGATGGGCAACACGGACTTACAGTGGTATCAGAGCCTAACTAAACCTAAACTAGTTAAGTAGTTAAGTGTAACGAAGTTCGGAACCGGAAAAATCACAAAACCAAACTTTTACAAAATCCATGTTTCTGTTAAAATTTTTCCTGCTCAAAATGAAAAACTGTATACATGTAAAATCGTCTCAGGGTTTTGTGAATACACCCAAGAAAAACGATACCCTAATTCCCTCAAGTCGCCGCGCTTCCGCCGCATGAAGTAGGTATATGCGGCGGAACCGCCGCGGATTGTCGTGATCGGCGCATCGTTTTTCGTGCAGAGTGTGTTGTTGTTGGTTTTGGGATTTTTAGGATATATTATATGTACCCAGATTTTACAGAAAAGAAATTTCCTTTTGGGGTCCTATAATTCCGTATTTTTCCGAACTTCACTGCACTTTAACTATATCGGTTATATCTGTAATGCTTGCATGTATTGAACGTCGGCTAATCGCTATAAGACGATTAGTCGGGGTTATACATGATCTGTGATTGATTATTGGTTTGTGGATATGAATGGATTGGATTGTCGCGGGTGAATAGCCGGGTTGGATGTGAGATGAGCGTTTTTTTTTCCATTCATTTGTAACATGTAAATTGATGTAATAATATTCTTTGTATGGCCGCACAACCGGGTCGGGGTTGTAGCCGTCATTGTATAATTCTTTTTACTGTTTTTGCTCCTAGGATAGACCCATGGAGGGGGTGCACAAACTACCGGGTATCTCGAAGCGCCGAGTGGCCTACTCACGGTGGTGAGGGAGGTTGCTTCGCTTCGGGTGCTTGGCGGGTAGTTTGCCGCACCCGTAGGGGTCTTGGGTGGGGTATTGGCTATTCACCGCGACCGTGTAATACGCTTTGCGTTGCAGGCTCGAACGCATTGCGGATTCCTAGTATATCCAATGTATTCATCTGTGATCTGTAATGTCTATCATTGCTATATATTTATATATAATAACTATTTAGGCGTTGCTTATGTTTTACAGCCGCGCTAGCCCAGCCCCCGCTCTGTCGTTAGTTAAGTAACCTAACGGGTGATGACGGGGCCCCGTGGCGAATGCGAATGGCATAAGCGTACGTCATATTTTGGTTGTTTTCTGCAATGGTAGGATTAAATGATGGGACGCATTAAAAGAACTAATGCAAGAAATAAACCAAGTAAAAGTCGATTGGAACACTTTGAAAACCACTCGGTTCTTTTCAAAACTAAAACTTTTAAACGCGGAGCTTGAACCACTCCTTTTAAAAGCTATCTCGTTCCATCGATTATATCAAGTTCACTACGTTCACGGTTTCGCCAAAACCATCCGTAGCCCTCCGTCATTCCACATGAATGGTCAAAAGTATTCAAGCTATGTATTTTGGCCAAAGTCAAGGCATAGTGATTGGTAGCGTTTGGGTATTCATGTGCAGCATAGATAGATGCGTTGGTTTGGGACAGTCGTGCTGCCATTTTGGCCAAAGCCAAGGGTAGGTACGGGTGGGTCCAAATTAACCAGGAGAATGACGGGTAGAACTTGACATGTGACTTATGATATTTTGGCCAAAGTCAAGGTCATAAGAGCATGGGGCAAAAATCCACATCGGGAGTTTCATAAGTACTGAAACTTGCTAGCGTTGCATACCATTTGGAGTGTGATGATTCTGGTAGGATTCCTTCGGTTTTATCACGCGATGATATTTGGATCCCGATCCTACTGTGAGTATATGCTACTCCTCGGGAAAACTCTCACTTAACGATCAATGCTATAAACCTAGTAGGTGCCTAGAAAGGTGTTAGCGGGGCTACGCCCACAGGGAAAAGAGGTTACTTAATTAAGGAACTTCGCGAAAGCGTTGGAAAACCTCCCTCGAAGTACCGACACTGGCCTGGCTGAACGGTTAAGCAAGTATTGTACGGTGAGAATGATCCCGGCTAATCCTTTTCTTTATGGTTTGAGAAGGGATTCGAGAAACAGTGGGAGCCATCCAGTTTAGACAAACTAAAAACCACTCTAAACTTGCAAGAGCATCATGCTAAAGTGTTTCTTTTCTCTCTCCTAATTGCAGCGACCATTCAAGATGACCGGACTTAAGTTACTATTAGATAAAAACATATTGACAGGGCCAAACTACAAAGATTGGCTCAGGAATGTCAAGATGGCTATCACTTATGACAAGCTGGGGTATATACTTACCACCAAAGCTCCCCCCGTCCCAGGTCCCACCTCCAGCGTCGCGGATGTAGAAATCCGTAAGACATGGGAGATAGATTGCGCGAGGGCCAAATGCCTCGTACTAGCCTCGATGGACAATGAACATCAGAGGAGGCACGAGAATATGGACCTAGAGTCCATATTTCTCCATACAAAAGAACTGTATGGAGAGCAGTCTCGTATCGCAAGATACGAAGTGTCGAAGAAGCTCTTTTCGGCAAGGTTGGCCGTCGGATCATCGGTAGCGGACCACGTGCTTAAGATGATCGGCTACATAGAGGAGCTCGCGGACCTTGGGACCACGTTGGAGAATGAACTCTATACTGATCTGATTCTCCAGTCCCTTCCTTCCACTTACGCCCAGTTCATTCTTAACTTCAACATGCAAGGAAAGGAGGTTGAACTTGCCGAGCTTCTGAACATGTTGAGGACTGCTGAGGGCACCCTACAGAAGGGTAGGGAGACATCCACTTTGTTTGTAGGAGGATCTTCCTCTTCTAGGTCCAGGGCGAAAGCCAAGGGCAAGAAGAAGAAAGCCCCCGCCAAACCAAGAGGCGGTGTCGGTAAAGTGGATACGAAGGGAAAGGGTAAAGCAACAAAGGTAGCGGGGAAGCTGGTGGGGAAGGAAGAATGCTTCTATTGTCACAAAAGTGGCCACTGGAAACAAGATTGCAAGGCTTGGAAAGCCAGAACACAGGATTTGAAGCGAGTTGCAGCTTCAGCTTCAGGTGTGTATGTTATTGAAAACTGTCTATCAATAAACTCTACATCCTGGGTATTGGATACCGGATCAGGATCTCATATCTGTAATTCTTTGCAGGCGTTGAGAAAGCGTAGAGTTTTGAAGGCAGGTGACATGACCCTCAGAGTTGCGAACGGTGCTAGCATGGATGCAGAGGCCGTGGGGGACTATCACCTAGGATTATCAGATGGACACTTTTTGGTTTTGCGTAGTTGTTATTATGTACCAAATGCAACCTGTAATATCATTTCTGTATCTTTATTATCTAAAGAAGGTTATGAATTTGCATTTGTAAGTAATGTAGTGAACATTCACCTTAATCAAGTGTTGATTGGGTCAGGTACATTGAACAACGGTATTTACGTTTTAAACCAACCACAGGTTTTCAATATCCAGAATACACACAAAAGAAAGTCTCCAGAAATTAATAAAACTTTCTTATGGCATTGTAGACTGGGTCACATCAACGAGAGAAGATTGACTAAGTTACATACTGAAGGATATTTAGATTCGTTCGAATATCAATCGTATGCAACTTGTCAATCCTGTCTCAAAGGAAAGATGACAAAGGCTCCGTTTTCTGGACACGGAGAAAGAGCGAGCGAGCTCTTGGGACTCGTACACAGCGACGTGTGCGGTCCAATGTCTACACATGCGCGAAGCGGTTTTTCTTACTTCATAACTTTTACGGATGATTTTTCAAGGTACGGTTATGTCTTCTTAATGAAACATAAATCCGAGGCTTTTGAAAAATTCCAGGAATATAAGAGTGAAGTAGAAAAACAGACCGGCAAAAGTATCAAGATCCTAAGATCGGATCGAGGAGGAGAATACTTAAGTGCCGAATTCCTGAACTACTTAAAAGAGAATGGAATTCTCTCTCAGCTTACTCCTCCATACACTCCGCAACATAACGGTGTATCGGAGAGACGGAACCGAACCCTATTGGATATGGTACGGTCCATGATGAGTAACGCTGAGTTACCGCGATCGTTCTGGGGGTATGCGCTAGAAACAGCTGCATATCTTTTGAACCGTGTTCCCACTAAAACTGTGCCTACCACACCATATGAGTTATGGAGTGGGAAGAAACCCTATCTTAATCACATTAAGACATGGGGATGTCCAGCTTTTGTAAAAAAGCAGCATGCGGACAAGCTCGAGGCACGCTCAGTACAGTGCAAGTTTGTGGGATATCCAAAGAACTCCAAGGGATATTACTTCTATTACGAAGAGGAACAAAAAGTCCTTGTTTCTCGCCATGCCCACTTTCTAGAACATCAGTTCATAGAAAAAGAATTAAGTGGGAGCGCAATAGAACTGGAAGAAATTCCAGAACCACAAACTATTACTGAAAGTTTAGTGGAACCAGAAGGTTCAAAAGAACAGGACATTCCTACGCCGCTCCGCAGGAGTAGTAGGCAGTCTCATCCGCCCGAGAGGTACTACGGTTTCCTCATTGACGGGGATAGAGAGGACTGCATCCTAGATTGTGATGAGCCTACTAGCTTCCAGCAAGCCATTCAGAGCGTCGACTCGGTAAAATGGCTGGATGCAATGCGGACCGAGATGGAGTCCATGTACACCAACAAAGTATGGACGTTGGACATTGCTCCAGACGGGGTAAAACCCGTAGGATGCAAGTGGATCTTCAAAAGGAAGATTGGTGTAGATGGACAGGTTGAGACCTATAAAGCTAGACTGGTAGCAAAGGGTTTTCGTCAGCGACCTGGTTTGGACTATGACGAAACCTTTTCTCCAGTAGCTATGCTGAAATCCATTCGGATCCTTCTTGCCATCGCTGCTTTCCACGATTATGAGATTTGGCAGATGGACGTAAAGACAGCTTTTCTAAATGGTCATTTAGAGGAGTGTGTCTATATGGACCAGCCAGAGGGTTTCATTCAGGGTGGGAGCAGCGGAAAGGTGTGCAAGTTGCTCAAGTCCATTTATGGACTCAAGCAGGCATCGCGGAGTTGGAACATCTGTTTTGATGAGACGGTCAAAGAATTTGGCTTTATCAAAAATCCAGATGAACCATGCATCTATTGTAGATTTGTAGCGAGAACTGTAGTATTCCTCGTTTTATACGTGGATGACATTCTCTTAATAGGAAATGACATTCCTATGCTACAATCTGTCAAGGGGTTCTTGTCACACAGGTTCTCCATGAAAGACCTGGGTGATGCCTCCTACATTCTGGGTATCCGGATCTACCGTGACAGATCCAAGAGGATATTAGGACTCTCGCAGTCCAGGTACATCGACACCATACTGAAGAGATTCAGTATGGAAGATTCCAAGCGCGGTAATCTACCGGCTTGTCACGGGATCACCCTCTCCAAAGAGATGTCTCCCAAGACTGATTTGGAGAGGGATCGCATGTCTATTATACCCTACGCTTCTGCGGTAGGCTCTATAATGTATGCGATGTTGTGTACCAGACCGGATGTGGCTTATGCACTGAGTGTGGTAAGCAGGTATCAGTCAAACCCAGGGGAGAAACATTGGATAGCAGTAAAGAACATTCTCAAGTACCTGAGAAGGACTAAGGAGATGTTCTTGGTGTATGGCGGAAAAGACCTGCAGGTTGAGGCCTTTGCTGACTCCAGCTTCCAGAGTGACAAGGATGATTCCAAGTCCATGTCGGGTTTTGTCTTTACCCTCAATGGAGGGGCGGTGTGTTGGAAGAGCTCCAAACAGGAAACCGTTGCTGACTCGACTATGGAAGCGGAATACATCGCTGCATCTGATGCCGCAAAAGAAGCTGTCTGGATGAGGAAGTTCTTGAAAGAACTTCAGGTGGTTCCGTCCATTGTTGACCCAATACCTCTGTATTGCGACAACAACGGGGCTATAGCTTTAGCGAAGGAACCCAGGTCCCATCAGAAATCCAGACACATCTTAAGGCGGTATCACCTGATCAGGGAGATCATGGATCGCCAGGAGATCGAGGTCCGGAGAGTTGCATCATAGGATAACACAGCAGATCCATTCACCAAGGCCTTGCCCCAGACTCAGTTCGAGCGGCTGATCGAGATGATAGGTCTTCGATACGCCAGTACATGGCCTTAGTGCAAGTGGGAGATTGTTAGTGTATATGCCCTAGAGGCCATTACTGTATCATACTAGCTTGTATATTACTTAATGGAAGCTTGGGATATTCACAGTTGTATATACAATCTTGCTCGAAATGGTAGTATGCTACTTGGTTTGTCTCTGCTTTAATATGTGCATGTGTTTCTTTTAGCATATTGCTGGTATACATATTAGTAGAGCCCTTAGGATCTTTGCTTGATTACCAGCGTTGTGATGGCGCTCGCACTCGTGGGAGCTGGGTAATCTATAAGCACATCCTTATACAGGTCCCTGGTCGTTGGACTATCGAGACAGGGCATCGATACTCCGGAGTAGACTAGCGTATGCGCTTCTCATCCCAGTGTGGGAGACGGTCTGTCCCACAGCCGTTAGTACGTCGTACTTGGGATAGTATGCGGGTGCTCGTTAGGTTACGAGTACACTGGACAGGACTCGTCGGGAACTGTTGGTTGGTAATATACCTATCGTCAGTTATCAGTTCCCAGGTGACATGAGTACAGCTTAGTCCGCTGACTTGACACTGTCACTTCGCCTCGAGTGTGTTCCCACTGCACTTTGATTACTACCCTACCACGGCTCAAAGGAGCTGTGCAAACAGGTAGTTTTTGGGTGCAGTCCCGAAGCACTTGGAGGCAGTGACGGTTAGACAGGATTCGTCTCTCCCGGTATTGGGGGTTGACATCGCGCTGTGTCTAGGAGAGCCATTACACGAGTAGTCCCTGGCCAGGGCAAGCGAGATATACTGGTAGGTTTCCAGTGTTATCTCAGGGTGTTCTGGGCTACACTCCGACACGACTTGTACCGCTATTAGGGGACTGACGTTCACCGCCCCCCTAGGCCCGCCATGCGATGTATCAGACGAACAGACCGGACTGTACGGAGACTGTCATATACAGGCTCAGTAGGAGTGCAGATGGGGTTCACCTCGTCAGTCTTCTTGTCGACATCTACCTGGGGACCGTTACGTACAGCTAGTGCCGCTTGCGGTCTGTGGTTAAACCCACTGCCAGCGTAGTGTCGAGTCTTTAGAGTCCCACACAGAGAGCTATTCGCCTTTAGGCAAAACGAGTAGAGGTCGCATGGTTTTGCGACAGGGTTCGTTCGCATCCGCGCACTTGTGCACGTTTGCTGTCCGGACAGTTTATACTAGCGGGCTTTGGTTTAAGCCGGATCCTAGTATATGATTTGAGATTGGTTTTTCTCATTGTGTTCGTGTTCCTCGGATCACGAATGCGGGTGCGTATGCACAGTTGCTTGAGATTGGGGGAGAGGACCTTGTTTAGGGTTAATGGCTTTTGTCATTTTATTAACCCTATTGTTTTTGTGTGGATTATTGTTAATTGATAATTAGCTTAATTATTGTGCATGGTTGTTGTTGACAATTTGACTTCATTGACTTGTTGACCATGTTGACAACTTGACCATAATCATTTCATTTGGAAGATGCTCTTTGATCTTTGCAAAAATGAAATGATAATGGTCAAGTCATGATTTATCATGACAATTTTCAAGCTAATTATCTAATTAAAATCATCCTCACATATTAGTGAGAATGGCTCACTATTATTTCATTCTCTCATTCTATTTCTCTCTCTTGCTCATCCTCTCCCTCAAGCTCTCTCCCTCTCATGTGTTGAGAAACAAAAAAAGCTTGAGAAAAACCCTCTCTTGATCTTCTCTACTCACTTCTAGGGTTCAAGTCTTAGCATTTCTTGCACTCTAGTTACTCCTAGCTTGGAGTTGAAGCGAAAGGTGGTGGCTTTCGGGTGGATCCTTCTTTGACGGGAGAAGACAAGCAAGGTGATCCTTTTCTACCATACCTAGGAGCAAGGAGAGAAGGACTAAAGACCAAAGGTATAACCTTTCATCACTTAGCTACTTTGTAGTTAGGGTTAGCTAGTTTATGTTTAGCAAAGATCCTCACAAGCTTAGTCCATGTTGCCTAAGTCATTAAAAATCCGATTTTTATTATGTTTTCCGCCTCCCCGTAAGCACCGGGATGGGCAACACGGACTTACATGACTCACTAATCCAATTAATGCAAATGCCACCTTAGCCTCCCAAGTCACCATGCTTCTAGAAGCTTCCCGAAAAATTACGAGAACGCCCCTCCAATGCATGAAAACACGGAAAAACTTTAGACTGTATAAATCCAATAACCTGATACTAGAATCTGGCTTAAATCAAAGCCGGCTAGTAAAAACTGTCTGAACGCCGTACGTACGTTTAAACACGTATGCGTCCGAACCCTTGTCGTAAAACTATACGACCTCTATATCGTTTTGCCTGGAGCAGGGAAACTCTCTGTGTGGGACTCTAAAGACTCGACACTACGCTGGCAGTGGGTTTAACCACAGACCGCAAGCGGCACTAGCTGTACGTAACGGTCCCCAGGTAGATGTCGATAAGAAGGCCGATGATGAAAACCATCCGAACTCCTACTGAACCTGATGTGACAATCTCCGTACAGTCCGGTCTGTTCGTCTAAGACTATCGCATATCAAGCCTAGGGAGCGGCAAGCGTCAGTCCCTTAATAGCTGTATAAGTCGTGTCGGAGCGAAGCCCATTACACCCTGAGAAGCTACTGGAACCTACCAGTATATCTCGCTTGCCCTGGCCAGGGACTTTGCGTAATGGCTCTCTGACACAGCGCGATATCAACACCCAATACCGGGAGAGACGAATCCTGTCTAACCGCCACTCCCTCCAAGTGCTCGGGACTGCATCCAACTGCTACCTGTTTGCACGACTCCTTTGAGCCGTGGTAGGGTAGCAATCTAAGAACAGTGGGACACACTCGAGGCGAAGTAGAAGTGTCAAGTCTGCGGACTATGCTGTACTCATGTCGCCTGAGAACTGTTAACTGACGACGGGTATAATACCAACCAATCAGTTCCCCTGCGAGTCCTGTCCGGTGTACCCGTAACCTAACGAGCACCTGTATACTATCTCCAGTACGACTTACTGATGGCTGTGGGACAGACCATCTCCCCAACTGGGATGAGAAGCGTACACACTTAATCTACTCCGGAATATCGATGCCCTATCTCGATAATCCAACGACCAGGGACCTGTATAGGATGTTGCTTACAGACTACCCAGCCTCCACTAGTGTGACTGCCATCACAACGCTGGTAATCAAGCAAAAATTCTATGGGCTCTACTAATATGTATAAGTGATACGTTACAAGAAACATATGCACATATTAAAGTAGACACAAACCAAGTAGCATACTACCATTTTCAGCAAGACTGTATATACAACTGTGAATATCCCAAGCTTCCATTAAGTAATATACATACAAGTATGATACAATAATGGCCCCTAGGGCATATACACTAACAGATTCTTCACTTCGGGATGCAATTATTTTTGAAAGTCACAATGGAGGTTTAATAGGGAATTTCGAACTAGAAAAGTCCATTGCTTTGGTGGTGGAATATTTTATATGGCCGAAATCCATAAGAGATGAAGTTTAGTGGAGATGCCGATGACATGGCTGAATGTGTTAAGAAGGTTCATCAAAAAGTTTGAGCCGAGATAGAAAAGCTGAATAAGAAGTACAAAGCGACAGCGTTCAAGCATCGAAGACATGCTGAATTTCAAGTCGAAGATTTGGTATGGATCAAATTCAACCCGACGAATTTCCTCAAGATGAAAAATGTTGCGCCAATAAACATAAGAGACAAACTCAAGGTCGAGTGCTTTCCAACCGGAAAAGTCTGATGCAAGAGCATCTGGCTGAGATACACGAATATGCGACCCAAGCCTGGACCGAGTAGGAGTCGAACAAAAAATCAAGGCCTAGACCAAGAAGGGGTTGAATAGGAAGAGATTTGCGAGAATATTTGATTGAAGATTCGGCTAAAATTTAGAAAGATTCAATGAAATTTAAATTGAGATTTGATTGAAAATCTAATTCAATTTAAATTTTTTAGATTTGTTTTCATTATTTAAAACTAATAAGATTTAATTTATTATTTCCATTTTTGGATAAGATTTATTTCTTTTAGGTTAAATTTTTATTCTACTATTTAAAGGATGAATTGATTATTGAATAAAGTTTGTGTTTAACAAAGTAAAAGCTGTGGCTTTTTGGTTAAAGGAGAGGCCATCATATCTCGTCCTTGGCTAATTTAGGTTTTTGATCTTGTGATATATTTTGAGGGGGAGTAAATCTTGCTCAGAGTTGTATCTTTTTAGAGTGATTCTTGTATTCTTGATTTTACATTTTATAATATGCATGTGGTAGATGTTGAATTTATGTTGTCTCGATACAATCTAGAACGATCTCTAGCACAACACCAAAACCTCGAGACATATTTTTATATTCCATTAAGATTGGAACAGTGAAGAGGATAATGGAGATTGCCGGCACACGGTGGCGTGGATGAGGCGAGAACAAACATAATATGGATACTATATATTGTATGTGTGATTTCCCGAGGGAAAAGTAATTCACTTTCGGGTACCACTCTTTACCATTAAACAAAAAAAAAATCCGAAATTGCAGAGACAATATATAAGTGATCTTTACCTTAATAAGTAATTCACGACCGGCAGTGGAAAAACAAACCCTCGTTTGATTTGACATTGGAAAAGAAAGGCACCAGACATGGCTTTTCTCTCTCTCTCTCTCTCTCTCTCTCTCTTCTTCCCCCTCTTTCTCTCTCTAGCTTTCAGCCAACATACCTTTTTCTCATCCTCTCCCTTCTCTTCTAGCTAGCTTCATCATCATCATCATCATCTTCTTCTTCTTCTTCCTTCTTTCTTTCTTTCGACTAGTACTTTGTCTCCAAAACATGGATGAGCTCTCTCACTTGAGTGCATCAAGCTCAAGACAAGCTACTGCTTTCATGTGTTTTCCTTCATCCACAAGAAGCTTTTACAACCCTAACCCTAATACTTTGCAACCCAAGTCCGAAATTACTATAGGTTCTTCACAAAATATTCCATATGCAACAAGTCTTGATTCAACCGATGACAATGATGATGAGGCCATCAGGGCCAAGATCATCTCTCATCCTCACTATTCTACCCTTCTTCAAGCCTACATGGATTGCCAAAAGGCACACCCCTCTCTCAAACCAATTTTACTTTGAATAAGATTTGATTGAATTTAGGTGCCCTCTATATATTGCTAATTAGTTTAATTTACATGTATTGATCTCAGTCACTTGTTTGTTGATTACAGATAGGAGCACCACCAGGAATTGCGCGGGAAATCCAGGCCAGCCAGCAGCACGCTGCAGTGAGCTGCCGACATGATGCCGTGTCAGCAGACCCTGAGCTTGATCACTTCATGGTGCTTAGCTATTTAACTCTTCCTTAATTAATTTGCTCAAAAAATTATTTCTTAATTTGATATCTCAGCTTCTTAGACGTCACTTCATGTTTTAATCTTACCATATCAAATTAGAAGAATGTATTTGTAGGAAAAATCAAATATCTGGAAGCTAATAAAAAGTGACTCTCAAACTTTTAATGACTTGATGCGAAACCTGTGCAACATAACATAAAAATATATATAACCATTATAATAATTTCGAAGTTTTGATGCAATCGTTGTTGCATATATGCTTTAAAAACATATTTTAGTTTTAGTTTTCGCATGATAATTAATTGAAATTTTGTTAATTATAGGAGGCATATTGTAATATGCTTGTGAAGTACAAAGAGGAGCTAATGAGGCCACAAGCAGAAGCCATGGATTTCTTAAAGAGAGTTGAGTCCCAGCTCAATTCACTAAGCGATGGAGCAACTGCTTCCGTTTTTTCTTCTGGTAACTAATTTATTGGTCTTGATGATGACGAAGATTATTATTATTATTATTAATATTAGGTTTTTTAAATATATATAAAACTCTTAAATGATTCGTATTACTTAATAAGACCCTCAAATCTTCATTTTTAAAATAAGACCCCCAAATTCATTAAGTTATCTTAAAAGGATCCTCTATCTTTTAAATATATAGTAGTTAATTAGTCCAACTAGCCTGCTAAATGCTTAATCTACCCTCAACAGCCTAATAAACTTTGAACTCATCCTGCTTAGCATATTTGCTCCTCGAACTAGTAGGAAAAATAATCGTTTATTATTCATGAAAGTGATTCTAGATGGTTCAAGAGAAAGACCATAATAATCATGATTATAGTCGGCTTGGGGGATGAAAGGGAATGATAGAATTTGAAAAGAAAGAGAAGAATGATGTTGATGAGTATGGAAGAAGAAGAAGAAGATGGGGGTAAAATGGTCTTTTTTGATGGAGTTTGGATGAAATAATAACCATGGGAGCCCATTTAGATAACTTAAAAGCTTTGAGTATCTTATGTAGAAATACGGAAAGATTTTGGGGCTGTTATCATTGAGCTAACTAAATTAATTAGCATTATAAACTTTAGGAACTTTTAGCATTTTAGGGTATGACACTGGACACTTTACCCTGCAAACAGTGCAATCAAGGTACGTAGCATAATTTTACGAGGAAAAGAAGAGACAGACTCCCACGTTTCACGGGAAAAAAGGACGACTCTTTCCTTTTGTGATGATATATCTATTACTACATTAGTGAGCTGTTATATTATATGTTGATATTTTTCATATTCGAATTAATACTACAAAACAAGCACCACACATGCATTTGTTACCACTTCTTGTGAGGTCCTCTCTCCCTCTCTCTCTCCCCTCTCTCACATGCATTTGTTACCGCTTCTTGTGAGACAACCCCCCCCCCCCCCGCCTTCCCTCTAGAAACACAAGAAAAGTAATATCAATAACATGGTTGGTTCTTGTACTAGGGAAGAACACCTTCAAATTTAATTTTCTTAGGGTTTAAAGATGCCCCCCACCCCCTCCCCTCTCTAATGGAGGAAAGAGGCTCTAGAAGGCTTTTTCGTCAGGTGGCGTCCAAAAACTATAAACCCACAGTTTTATTCGACGATCAGCACCCATCATCTTCATATTTAGCATCTAAAATGTGGATACACCGAATTTCATATGATGTTACTACTTTTTCACTGTTGAATTAGCAATGTAAAAAGTTCTATTGTCGGTAAACCGTTAATTTTGCACCCACTAATTCATCAGTGAAAAAGTGGTAATGTTTCATGAAATTCGGTGTATCCACATCTTAGATGATAAAGATGAAGATAATGGATGCTGATCGTCGAATAAAATAGTGAAGGGTGAAGTTTATTGACGTCACCTAACGAAAAAGCCACCTAGGGCCTCTTTCCTCCATTATGCGCCCCCCCACACCATTCCAAACCGGTTCACGTTTTTTTAAAAACGGAAACTCTCGATCCAGGACATATATATTTGAACGATCCGAACCGTTCAAATTGATCACCCTACCCTCAAACGTACGCGTATGAAAAATCAAAAGATTTGAAGACCTCTAACATATGCATCGATAGGTGCAAAAATGAACGTCATTCGATAATGCAACATAAACTTCATCCGATACACATGTTAGAGGTGTTTAAATCTTTTGATTTTTCATACACGTATATTTGAGGGTAGGGGTGATCAACTTGAACGGATCGGATCGTTTAAATATACCGTAGATTGAGAGTTCCCGTTTTTAAAAAAACACGGACCGGTTTGCAATGGATCACTCCTATATATATATATAGAGAGAGAGAGAGAGAGAGAGAGAGGGAGAGGGAGAGAGAGAGAGAGAGAGAGAGAGGCCATAGGAGGGGATTTCCTCCTATGGCGTCCAAAAAATATAACCTCCACAAGTTTTTCCGACGATCGGCATCCATCATCATCATCGTTATCATCTAAGATGTGCATACACCAAATTTCATGTGATTCCAACACTTTTGCACCGTTGAATTAGCAATGTGAAAAGTTATTGTCGGTAAACCATTAATTTGGCACCAACTAAATCAACGGTAAAAAAATGGTATAATCACATAAAATTTGGTGTATCCATATCTTAGATGATAAAGATGGAGATGATGTATACCGATCGTCGGAAAAAAATCATGGAGGGTGCATTTTTCCGACGCCATAAGAGAAAATTCCCTCTTATGACACTTTTCTACCATTAACCTCATATATATAGAGAGAGAGAATAATGGAGGAAAGAGGCCATAGGAGTGGATTTCATCCTATGGCGTCGGAAAAATAAAACCTCCACCATTTTTTCCGGTATCCATCATTATCATCGTTATCATCTAAGGTGTGCATACACCAAATTTCATGTGATTCCACCACTTTTTCACCATTGAATTAGCAATGTAAAAAGTTCTATTGTCGGTAAACCATTAATTTTGCACCAACTAAATCAACGGTAAAAGAATGGTATAATCACATGAAATTGTTGTATCCATATCTTAGATGATAAAGATGGAGATTGTGTATGCCGATTGTCGAAAAAATCATGGAGGGTGCATTTTTCTGACGTCATAGGAGAAAATTCCCTCCCATGGCTCCTTTCCTCCATTAATCTCGTGCGTGCGTGCGTGCGTGCGTGCGTGCGTGTAAAAGAGAATAATGGAGGCAAGGGCCATAGGAGGGAATTTCCTCTTATGGCGTCGAAAAAGTACTATCTCTCTTATTTTTTCCGACGATTGGCATCCATCATCTTCATCGTTATCATCTAACATATGGGTATACCAAATTTCATGTGATTCTTCAACCTTTTCACCGTTGATTTAGTGGGTTCAAAATTAACGGTTTACCGACAACATAACTTTTTATATTGCTAAATCAACTGTGAAAAAGTTTTAGAATCACATGAAATTTGGTGTACCCACATTTTAAGATGAAAACAATGAAGATGATGGATGTCGATCGTCGGAAAAAATATGAGAGGTCGTACTTTTTCAACGCCATAGGAGAAAATTCCCTCTTATGGCCTCTTTGGTCTATTATTCTCTCTCTCTCTCTCTCTCTCTCTCTCTCTCTCTCTTTATATATATATATATATATATATATATATATATATATATATATGGTGCTTCCTTAAACTCTCCTTAAACTCTCGGACTAATGCGTCCTTAAACTTACGGACTAATGCGTCCTTAAACTCTCGGACTAATGCGAACAATTCCCTTCGGGACCAATACTTGAATCTATTGCTTTTGACTAACTAGATCATCTTAACCTTTATGTTATAGTTGCTAATATTATTGTATTCATTGCTTCTGTCAGAGTTGTAAAAAAAGTTAAAAATATAGCAGTCGGGCAGACCCGGTCTCAAGCCGGGCCTAGGGCCGGGTGGGCTCGGGTTTAGGACACTCAGGCCGGCCCAAGGCCTAGTCAACTCGGGCTTGGCTCGGCCCGAAAACCGGCCAAGTCCGACGGGCTTAGGGCCGGGCCGGCCCCACCCGGCCCGATTGCCACCTTCAGGCCTACCGTTCCCTTGTTGTAGTGCTCTTCTGGCATGCACATATATGCGTACCAGGCTATCAATTAGTTTAAAGTCATATATACTAGATATACAAGGTAAGGAATTTTTTGGCCAAAGTATACAAGGTGCCATTGTGTAAGGATGCATGCCATTGTGTGTGGATGAATTTATTTGAACTTTTGTTGTTATTACTTAATTATCTACAATTTCAACAATAATGATTTTGGTCATTTTATGGTTAGTAAGCATTGGTACAAGCATATGGAGTATAGACCTCTCTTACATGTACTTAATTACTCTCTTTAGGTTTGTATTATATGAGAGCTATACATGTTTACTATTACCGGGGAAGTTCCTCTTTGGATGTATAACATATCTAGTGTATCTTTGAGTCGATCCTAAACGAGTTGATCTGTCAGTTCAAGCTTGGCTTGTTTATTTTGATCTTGTTTGGGTTCAACTTATTAGCTAATGAAAGCATATTTCTCTAACTCTTACTGAGGTAAACCCGAACTACTAGCTCAATTATAGCGAGGAAATTAATTAAGAATTTGAGTTTTGTTGAAGGATATGAAACTTTTAGTGATGTAGAAACGGCGAAGGAGAATGGACGATCCGAGATGGAACACGAAAAGGGGTAGATTAAGTGTTTTAAGGATACATAAAACACCATCTTGAAATAGAAAATTGAGAGACAACTTGACCATTCTAAGAATACAGAAAAACCATCTTGAAAGAGGAGAAGGTTGCCGACTATGCCGAAAATACTGATACGCCATCAAGGCAAAGGTGACAAGACAACACATCCGACGTTACAGAAACACAACCAAACACAACCAAGGAATCGAAGACTAAACTCTAAACTCAATGGAATCCATCTTCAGATTTATCCACCTTTAAATTCCATTAAAGAGGAAATAAAAGCGCAATGCTTATATTCAAAATCAACACATAACTTGTTCTATTTTTGACCCGAAATAGTTATATATTGGCTAGAAAACAACCCTTCAACTCATATAGGTCAAATTAAGGGTATTAAGATAAATGTGGCTAGAAAACTCCAAAAGCTCGTTTCTTCATAATTAATTAACTTCTTCTAGAGAACTCCAAAAGCTCGTTTCTTGATTTAGCTTATGATAAAATTATCTATCCAATGAACTATAATTTGATGAATTCAGAGTTCTAGAGAGGCATAGAGAGGCATTTTAATTTGGTTGCGCTGCATTGATGTCATATTTCACTCAATTATTTCGGATTTTATGGATTTGTACTTCAAGTTAATTGAACTTTTGGGGTGCGATGTGAATGAGTGGGAATGTTCCTGCATCACTTAAAGCATCATGGTCGAAGCTTCAAAATTTTTGATATATTTATTATATAGTCTGGCGAAGGGTTGTTTCAAAATCTATAAATACTATATTTAAAATGCAAATAAGGAAATTTTTGTGTTGATTATAAATGTAAATATTTTTCGTTTATTTGCTCTTTAATTCTTTAGTGGATTAAATTGTTTTTATAGTTTAGGGTTCGATTCCTTTGTGATGTAGTTGTATCCTTAGAATTGTTTGCTTATATCGACTACTTCTAAGGTGGTGTTACTATATCCTTCGAGTAGTCAATTATCATCTAATCCATGGTGGTGTTTCTATATCCTCTGCATAGTTGGTAACTGTTGAAGTCAAAAAATGCATCATATTTTTCAACAAAGACGAGAAGCCCAAGTTTGGGGCTGGCCAATCCAAGAAAAATGAAAAATGTAATATATAAACATAGAATGAAAGAAATAGAAAGAAATGTAAAAGAAAGGGACAAAAAGCCAAATTTATAATCCAAGGGCTAAAGTGCATAACTTTACATGTAAGGGTATAAAATTAACGCATCTAAATGAAGAAATCAAGATTCTATACTTTCAAATATTTTTTAGGGTTTTGTGCCTCGAGCTCTTTGAGTTGAGCTCTTCCATCTCATTTTCTTCTTCCTCAAGTTACCCATAAAAAGAGAGCTTCTTTCTTCCAAAAACATAGATCATATCGATTGAAACTCCAAACTCAAAAAAAGAAGGGATTGAATTTTCTTATCTAATTTAAGGAAGAAGGAGAAAAAATCTTGAAGTGAAACCTATGGCTTTCATCCAATGGAAGCATCCCGGATGAAGAACGATGAAAGTCATTGGCTTTCATCATCAAACAGCATAAAATTGATGACTTTGGGACGAAAACTCATAGTTTTCATCCCATAGAACTTCCTCGCCATTGGATCTCGTACGAGATCCATTGAAACATGGACTGCAATCAATGTTTCTCTTTTAGGTATCCCCAATAGGGCACACCCGTTTCGGGTATCTCTCAAAGGGAATGCCAGCTTCGGATATCCTCTCCAAGGGGAATGTCCACTCTCGGGTATCCCTCTTTAAGGAAATACCCGTTGTGGATATCCCAAATAGGAGATACCCGCTTGCGGATATCTCCAAGAGGATACCTGCTTGCGGATATCCCAAAAATAGTTTTGTTCACAGCTGTTGAAAATTAGAACCATGATCTGTTAACCCTTATTTGTGATGGAGCAGGGGGAATCTATACATGCCTGAACCAAGTGTGCATCCATCTCAATGGAGAGACGAAAACCACCCTACAACAACCTTTTTTATTTTAAGATGGTGTTATAGTATTATTGAAGTAGTCGAGTTATCCGAACCTTATCTATCATCTGTTTCAAGGCAATATTATTGTACCTTGGACTAGTCGAGATACCTAATCTTGTTCCATCTTCTATCATCTATCATCCTTCACCATCCCTGCATCAATTTAGTATCAGAGCTCTTGATTATTATGGCCAGACGTCAACAAGTAAAATCCAATGTCGATAATTGCTTAGAAACTCCATTCCATGATTCCAATCATGTATCAAATGAAGAAGCTTCTTAAAAGGAGGAACAGACTAATTAACGCCTTCCACCAATCTCCTTGCCGAGCATCAATTAGTGATGAAGAGGTTCTTTCTCCTCGCCTATATAAAAGAAATAATAATTCTCGACAAGAAAGATATAGCTAAATATCATGTGATGAAGAGACTTCGTCCCACTGCCAATATAAAAAAATGATGATAATCGATGGACAGGATTTGATATAAGAGTTGATATTCCCTGGTTCGAAGGACAAATCCAACCGAATTAACTTTTAGATTGGCTTAATGTCATCGAGTGCATGTTCAAATATAAAGATGTATCTGATGACTGCAAGTGAAACTTGTTGGTATCAAACTGAAGAAGCATACACACAATTTGTTACGAGCGATTCAAAAATCAATGCCGCCACAAGCCGAAGATCTTTTAATGGAAGAAAAATAAAGAAAGAGCTCAAAAAGAATTCCTACCCGAAAAACTACTTTCAAAATACTTATATCAAGCTCTATCATTTCAAACAAATTGAGCTTTTGGTAGAATAATGCACCAAAGAGTTTGATCATCTTATGTTGCGATGCGGCCTATCGGAAACCGTAGAACAAATGATTGCCCACTTTCTTGATGGTCTTCAACAAGAGATACATGACGTGGTCCAATTACAATCTTATTGGTCATATCATGATTTTTTAAAACTTTCTAAGAAAGTTAAGTAGCAACTTAAAGAGAAAAAGAAAAGACGGCGGACAAGTCTAGGTGGAAATTGGCCTTTCGGTCGAGGAAAGACTTTCAATCTGAATATTCGGTCATAAACATCAAAACCTCCCAAATTGAAGCCTCTTTTAGAACATCATGGTTTTTGTTGTTCCTAGCGATCTACCGCATCCAAAACTAATACTCGACAATGCTTCAAATGCCAAGATTTTAGACACATCGCTTTCGAATGTCTTAATTGAAAGATCATCACACTTATCGAAGTAAAGCATAAGAATGCTCCGCCTATCTTCGAGGAAGAGCCCGAGGAAGTTAAGAAGTAATCTATGAAGATAATGGATAGTTTGTAGTTGCTGGAGTTTGAATACAACTCCGGTCAAAGATAGTTCATGTCTTTGCAACGACATTTTCCACACATGATTTACTTCTTAATTATGGTAATTACGAGATATTATCATTAACGGTGGAAGTTGGGAGAATGTGATCACCATTACTGTGAATGGAAAAGCTGAATTTCAAGGTGAATGATCATGATCCATATCCTTTCATGCTCTTATGGCTTTTGTAATGGAAATGAATTAAAGCTTATGAAGAAATGTATCGTGCAATTTTGTATAAGTGCCAATTACTGCAGTGAATTGTTGTGCAACATGATCCCTTTGGATTCATGTCACATACTTCTCAGTGGTCCATGAAAATATGACAGGAAAGTTATTCATCATGAGTCTTAAGAATTGTTGTGGATAAAACAATCACAAAACACAAACCAAACGATAACGAGAAAGTAATCAAAACCACAAACAAGATAGAAATAAGGGAACTTACTAATTGACGAAGATGAAATTTTATTATAATATCAAATTCGGAGAAGTACAAATCGATAGAGTAATACAAATCCCTCTCAAATAAACCCTAACTCTCTCAAAATAATGGGTTCTCTCAAATATACAGAAGCTATCTTAATTAGGGTAAAATCAAGCTATCATATATATAGCATATAAAGGATTTACCAAAACAACAAATTTCCTAACTAAGCGTATTTCGTTCAGCTCAGAACGGCAGAAGTCTGCACAAGGAGTGGGCTGACGTCTGCCCAAAATGTCATGAAACTCCATAGTGCCACCAGACTTCTGAACAAGGATTGTGCAGACGTCTAGCCTTCACATCCAAAATTGCCAGAGGGCTCGCAGACGTCTGGACTTATACAAGTCAGACGTCTGTTCTTCGACAGACGTTAGAAGCTCTCAGCTCCAGACGTCTGTTTGCAAATAATATCGAACCTTCAAACAGTTTCGTGATAACGCCGGATCATAGGAAATTTTCAGGGATCGAATGTGAGGCACACATAACAAATCTCCATCTTGTCCCGCATTCCGCAAACTCCTCCATCTAAGTAATAACAGCTCTACCTTCACCATAAAACCTCTAAAGGTCTCAATGAGTGTGACGCACTCTAATTAAGTTTCAACAGTGCTCAAACTTAACAACTGAAAGAGATTTCATCAACATGTCAGGCGGATTATCCGCTGTGCCAACCTTCTTCATAATAATCTTTTATTTCTCAATGACTTCCTGTACAAAGCAGGTACGTACATCAATGTGTTTCGTCCTCTCATGATGCATCTGAGTTTTCGTCAAGTGAATAACGTTTTGGCTATCACAGTAGACTATTATGGTATCCTTTAGAATACCAAGTTCTGAAAATAGTCCCCTTCAACCAGATCATTTCCTTAACGGCCCCAAAAACGGTCATATACTCTGTCTCCGTCATAGACAACGCTACCGTAGGCTGTAACGAAGCATACCAACTGATGGCACATTCTCCTAAAAAGAATACATAACCGGTGATCGATCTGCGTCTGTCAAGATCACCCATATAATCAGAATCGCTGAATCCAATCAAATTGTCGTTATTTCTCCCAAACACTAACCCCACGTCAGACGTACCTCACAGGTATCGTAAAATCCATTTCATAGCTTGTCAATGGTCTTTACCTAGAGATGCCATATAGCGACTAACAATACTAACATCACGTGAAATGTCGGATCGTGTACAAACCATGGCATACATAATACTACCCACCGTATTCGCATCTGGAACATTTGGCATACACTTAATTCCATCCTCTATTTGCGATGATAAACGAGCTGAAAGTTCAAAATGAGCTACCACGGAGTACTTACAGATTTAACATTTGTCATGCCAAAACGCTCCAAATTTTCTCAACATATCGCTATTGAGACGAGTAAAACTTTTCTCCTTTGCGATCGCGCCTTATCTTCATACCAAGTATTTTCATAGCTGCTCCCAAATTCTTGGCTTCAAACTTGATTTTCAACTATTTCTTTAAATTCTGAATATCAACCATATATTTTGCTACTATCAACATATCATCAATATAAAATAGCAAGTATATGAAAAAACGATCGGCGAGCTTCTTCGAATATACACAATCGCCGCCCATACTTCTTGTGAACTCAATTTCTTTCATGAAAGAGTCAAATTTTTTATACCAGCGTCTAGGTGACTGCTTCAAACCATAGAGAGACTTCTCCAGCAAACAAATATGGTCTATTTTGCCTTCAACTTCAAAATTGTTGGAGATAGTGCCCTCAGAGTCAATTATTGGATCACAGGCACGTGATTGCAATGATTGAGGGATGACCTATCCCGGTAGGATAGTCTTACTCAAGATGATAGTATGCTATCTGGTTTATCTTTATCATCGTGTACTGTTTTAGGTGACCTTACGAGTCGCTATTACACGTTGATAGAGCCCCTAGGATTCTTGCTTGACTACCAGCAGTATGAGGGCGATCATATACGTGAGAGCTGGAGTCTATAAGCACATCCTTAAAAGGTCCCTAGTCGTGGGAGTTTCGAGACAGGGCATCGATTCTCCAGAGTAGACTAGTGTATACAGTCGAGACTCCGACGAGGGGCGGTGGCTGGTCTCACAAGCCACTGGTGTCAGTTGGTTCACCTAAGATGTATACAGGTGCTTATTTGGTTATGAGTACAGCGGACAGGACTCGCCGGGAACATGCTAGCTGGTCTAATACCTGACGTCAGATAGCAGTTCCCTGGTGACATGTGTACAGGTTAGTTCATCGACCTGAGGATCGTCATTTGTCTCGTATGAGTTCCCACTGTGCTTTGATTACTACCCTACCACGCTCAAAGGAGACGTGCAAACAGGTTTTAGTTGGGTACAGTCCCGAACCACATGGAGGCAGTGAGCGGATCTTCAGGGGTTCGTCTCTTCCGGTATTGGGGGTCGAGGTCGCGCTGTGTCTAGGAGAGCCAGTACATGAAAAGTCCTTGGCCAAGGCAGGAGATTTACGGGTAGGTATTCCAGTAGTATCTCAGGGTGTTCTGGGCTACACTCCGACACGACTTGAACCGCTTTTGGGGGTCTGACTTTTACCAACCCCTAGGCCCGCCATGCGATGCTCATAGACGAACGGACCGGACTGTACG
The DNA here is from genome assembly GCA_030015575.1 of Agapanthus africanus. Classification (NCBI taxonomy): domain Eukaryota; kingdom Viridiplantae; phylum Streptophyta; class Magnoliopsida; order Asparagales; family Amaryllidaceae; genus Agapanthus; species Agapanthus africanus. The sequence goes on along the minus strand of JASDDO010000024.1, from coordinate 711,959,705 downwards.
GATATTGTCACTGACAGGCTCAGTAGGGTGTCAGGATGAGTTCGCTTATCGACGTCCCTTTTGGTCAATAGCCGGTAGCCCGTCACGTATGGATAATACCTCTGACGTGCTAGTGGTTAAATCCACAGCCATAGTATTGACGAGTCTTTAGAGTCCCCTACATTCAGTTGCTCAAGTTTTCGGGCAAAACGCTGTAGAGGCCGTATGGAGATATGGCAGGGTTCGATCAGATACGTGCGGTATTGCACGGATCATGATCGGACGGTTAATACTAGCGGGCTTTGGTTTAAGCCGGATCCTAGTATTGCACAGTGTAGATTTTGTCTCATTGCATTTTTATTCGGTCGGAATACAGATGCGGGTGTGTATATACAGTAGCGGGGTTTTCCTGTAATTTATTACGGGATCAGTTTTTTGGAGTTGCCAGTTTGCTTTCCGTTTCGGCCATATTTCTTTGTATCTTTCATTGGCCCAAGATTGGTGGAGGAGGGCTTATTTGCATTTGTGCAAATTAGCTGTTTGGAGGGTTGTCTTTGCATACTTTTGTATCATGATGGTTTCATGATAGAGCACCATCCCTTGACCTTCTTGCTTCATGATTATGCTTCATGATTGCTTGACTTTTTGACTTTGTGATGAGATGATGAGGTTGGTGGAGTGTTGGTTTTGTCTTGTGATCATTTTTTTACATCATCACCTTTTCTTTCTTTTGGATTATGAGAGACTCTCATTCATACACACTCCATTCTCTCTCCCCATTTTAAAAGAGGCCGGCCAAAATGTTTGGGGCTGTCCCAATTTGGTAGTGGGGGATTTACACTCATTTGGCTTGGCAAAAATCATTTTAGCTCCTCCTCCAAAAGCTTATATCTCAATCCTCCACCAAAGGCAACTTCCAATACCCCAAATGAGACACAAGTTCCATATTACATTCTACAGCAAATCTTGGGCACGTCGACTCGCCAACTTCGTGCCCGAGTTGCCTCGGTCCAGAGGCGGGAGCCCGTAAAAGAAGCCGGCGACGTGGTGCCTTTCCGGCGAGGAGGTGGAGACCGGATATTCCGCGGGGAGATCGGGACGACGATGAGAAGACCGGAGGACACGGATCACTCGGTATATCTCTCTTCCCATCTTGTAGTTAGCTAGGACTAGTTTAATGGCCCGATCCGGGTATATAGTGCGCGGTGGTGCCGGTTTCAAAAGTTAAAATATTTTATCGCTTCTGCATTTTGGCCTCGGATTGACGGCCGGGCTGCCGCCGTGCACTTACAGTGGTATCAGAGGCTCGCCATTAACCTAGTCTAGCTTTGTCTAATGTGTTTACATTTCCGATCGAACAAAAAAATTCCAAAATCCGCGTTTTCAATAGCATCAGTTTCTGTTGAATTTTTTTTGGCTCCAATTTTTTTTCAGGTAGTTGCAGAATTATGTTCAGGGAAGTATAAGCCTCCTGTAAAAATTTGGTCGCACGATCTCATTATCTCACCGCGGAACCGTGGCCAAACCCATCCTTGGGCCGCGGTTTCGCCGCTGTTTAAACTGTTCAGTGCACCAATTTTTTATAGAGGCCTCCTGACTTGAAAATATGGTTTTTGGAACATTCATTTTGGGACCAGAATTTCTTTATGTGCTACAGTAGTGCTTTGGGGCCCACTTGGTAAATTTGATCGATCGGAAAATTTTAAACACATTAGTTCACAGTATTTACATTATATCTGCGACCGTGAATGTTACTTGATCGGTAAATCCTGTCTAACTGCTATAGCCCGGTAGACGGATTTGCGAACGTGACATTCACGTTATTGTTCTGTGATTGTGCTGTGATGTTGCGGATTGGTCGTGGGGGATAGCCTGGATGCAATGCTAGTACAATTTTTGTTGTATTATGTACATTTGATATTGCGGGGCGAGCGTCCGACATGTAGACTGCCGTCACTGCCTGTTTGTATTATTCTTTTGGGGCACGACCAGGTTGCAGTCGATGTACCCGTTGTATGTATATTTTACTTTCTGTAGTAGGATTACCCCGCGGAGGGGTACACGGATTGCCGGATTCTAGAGGGCAACGAGCCCGCATCTCATGGCATTAAGACGGAGGGGGCTTTACTCTAGGATTGGCGGGCTATTCGCCGCACTCGTAAGGGGTACAGGTTGACCCAGGAGGGGTGCCCAAGTTACCGGATTCCGTGAAGTGCTGGGTGGTCCATCCACGTTGCTGAAGGGGGCTGCCTCGCTTCAGGTTTAGGCGGGTGACTTGCCGCGCCCGTAGGGGCCTAGGATTTTCATTGCACAGGCTATCCATACGACCAGGGGAACGTCGGGTTTCAGTATCGGCTCTGTGAAACCCGAGGATCCCAGATATCTGTATTGTTCTGTGATGCTGTACATTTCTGTGATGTTGCATTTTATCACGCCTTGAGCGAAATATTATATATTGATATATATACTAGTAGATGTTGTATATGTTTTGCATCCGCGCTAGTCCAGTCCCCGCTCTGTCGTTAGTTAGCGAACCTAACGGGTAATGATGGGACCCAGTGGCGAATGCGGATGGCATATACGTACATCATTATATTTTCGTTCTTTGTGGTGTGATCAATTGATGGGGCTGCGTTGATTCGGATCAATGCAAGTTAAAAATAAACCTATTCTGATGTTGTTGGAACATTTTTCATAAAGCTGTTATTTGCAAGGACGTTCACTTTTGTTTTGCACAGTGGTATTCAGTTGGAATATCCTGCTCCTCAGTCGACGAGGCAAGAGCCGAGATCCCTTCACCGGGAGTGACCCCTTGGACAAAAGTTTGCGTCAGGGCAATAACTTCACTATAGCCGATTACTTTTGCTTTGCATCGTGGTATTCAGTTGGAATATCCTGCACCTCATTTTACGGGGAAAGAGCCGAGATCCCTTCACCGGGAGTGACCTCTTTAGCAAAGGTTTTTGTCACTATAATTTTAAAAGTTATCCGGTGCCTTCAACGATATCAAGTTTATTACGTTAAAGGTTTTCGCCAGAAACCATTCGTAGCCCTCCATCATTTCGGTTAAATATTCGGTAGTATTCAAGCTATGTATTTTGACCTCACGCCAAGGCATAGTGATTGGTAGCTACCGGATATTTAGCTGTTGCATAGATAGATGCGTTGGTTTGGGACAGTCGTACTACTATTTTGGCCTACGTCAAGGGTATGTACGGGTGGGTTCAAATTAACCTGGACAATGATGGGTAGAACTTGACATGTGACTTATGATATTTTGACCTCACGCCAAGGTCATAAGAGCATGGGGCAAAAATCACATCGGGAGTTTCTAAAGAAACTGAAACTTGCCAGATATGCGCATACCTTCTGGAGTATAATAGCGTGAGCGGATTCCGTCACGTTATCATGCGATGATAGTTGGATCCCGATTCCCACTGATGAGTTGGTTTACTCCTCGGGTGATCCCGACTAATTTTTCTTTCAGATTTGGAGGAGAATTTGACGGTACAGTGGGAGGTTTCCAGATTAGATAAATTGGTAACCATTCTGATCTAGGATAGAGTGCACGCTGAGTGTTTCTTTTCTCTCTCTCTTTGGCAGCGATCATTGATCCGACCCTAGACTATGACTCAGAGACCAAGTTGACCGAACCTTCTTATAAGACTGGCTTTTGGATTGTCAGAGTTGCAAACTCATTACCACTCCTACTTTTACCCTTTTCTCCAGGACACCCCGTGTTACTACGAACGTCCACTTCCATTGGACAAAACCATCGTATGGTTATATACGAACTCGAAGGGATTTATTCGAGGATGGTTTCCAGTTCTGGAGAAAACGAATAGGACTATTCAGTTGTCTTTTCCTTTTATCTTCTCTCAGGTTGCGAGTACTCCTTGGTTTAGAAGATAGCACACCTATTACGCAAATTGGATAGTCTTCTTCCAAACCTTAGGCTGGTGCCGAACGGTGGGGAATGAAGAAAACCAATTAGCATAACGATGGTGTACAGAAGGTATTATGTAAAGACAAAGAAAAGGATTAGTAAGAGGGCAAAGTAAATTGTGACTGCTATTCATGACCAAACCAAATATTTCTTCGCCAATCCTAAATCACCTTTGTATTTCTGTAGGACACTCCGTATCACTACGAAGATCCACAGTTTATTGGATACTCTATCGTATGGTTATATACGAACTCGAAAGGAACTTGTTCCAGTTCGGAGATGGATTCTGGTTCAGGAGAAATAGGAATAATGTTTATTCAGTTGTCTTTTATCTTCACCTTCTCTCGCATTGCGAGTGCTCCTAGGATTAGGACAGTACACCCATTATGCTTATTGGATAGTTTTCTTCCAAACCATAGGCTGGTGCCGAACGGTAGGGAAGGAAGAAAACCATTTGGCCTAAAGGGGTGTATCGAAGGTAATGACTAAAGACATATGAAGGGATTTGGAGAGATGGCAAAGAATTATACGGTTACAGTTGTGAATCTGGATAATGGAAGAGGCATTACTAGGAATACCATGATACCCCATCGAAACATTTCAATGTTTCAGTTTCACTGTGTACTGTTAAAAGAAAACTAATTTCCCGATTAGATACTTACTCCAGGGTATGTATTTACCAGGTATGATTCTCACATCTGTATGGTTTTACAGATGATGAGTGGGAGTAAGTTATTGAGAATTAGGTGATCATCCTCATTATATCGGAATTTGTTGTAATTGGTGATATTTGAGGAAGTCACCTGGGTTGTTTGTCGGACGGCGAATATTTGGTTTTGAATATCCGTTGTTATGCACCAATTTCAAATTGATATATCTGTACGTCTATTTTTATAGAGTGAGATATACCTTTTTTGAAATTATGTCTATGACATTTACCTATATCAGTGGATGGTTAGGTAAGGAGCATTGAACGACGGTGTAATTCTTCTTAAGCATAAGTACAGTTTTCGACCTACGACACACATGGAATGAGTTATTAGACTCAAAGGACTTATACAGAGGATTGTTTATTGTCCAGTGTCCATTAGGACAGAGGGGATGGTCCTCGTACTATATTCAGTTTACTTATGACTTCTCTAGTTTTTAGACAGGTGTTTCGTGGAAACACAGGGTCCAAATTTTGAGAAGTTATAGGTATATGAATAAAGTAGAGAACCAGGTGTTGCAAGTATCGGGATTCTTCAAGGTAATAGAAGATGTAGATACTTGTGTATGGTATTCAGTTAATAGTAATGATTAAGAGAACTTGCTTCTCATTCAGGTTACTCATAATTGGAAGTACTCCTAAGTTGAGTAATACTGATCGGCCTCACTCCATTTAGTTGACATGCACTGGAGACAGCTGCATGATTTGAATCTGGTTCAATTAAATCAGTTCCTCTGGTTCTATATTGGATATAGAACAGTTCATATCTTAACAATGTTAAGGTACGGGGAGTTGTCCGGCCTATGGTTAAAACCAGACTCCGGATAGCTCAAGGCACGTTTCTGTAATGGCTGTTTGTGGGTTGACCCAGGCTATGACGAGGGTCGACTTTCTACCATCTGGAAGATCAATAGTGATATTGTTCTTAACTCGCCACAGTTTTAATAAAAATGGATTTTTTCAGAAAACAGTAGTGTTAGTATGGTAGAACTGGAAGTGATTCCAGAACCACAAACGATTACTGAAGATTTGATAGGAACCTAAAGATTCAATCTGGTTTGACATTCCATTGGCCACTCTGCAGATGTGGTGGGTAACCTCAGATACTTGAGAGGTACTCCGGTAGCCTCAAGGACGGTGACAGGGAGGTTCTTGTTTACCCAGACTTGCCATTGCTGTTGTTCCAGACTGTGAGACCCGGCGGGAGGATGAGTATAGCGTCGTTCTAAACTAGCTTTAGAAGTGTACGTGTATATGACTCTGCCAGAGGGTTGTCGTAGTCAGTGGGAGCAGCGAAAGCATTGGTTGACAAGTGGCTTATGTCTATTTATAGACTAAAGCAGATGTAGCGGAGATAGATCATCAATTTCTGATGTGACAGTCATAGGTTTGACTTCATCAGAATAGGGGATGGATCTGTTAAGAAGATAGTAGGGTGTGACTTCCTGGTATTTGGATGACATACACAAAGTAGGAAGTGATATTCCTATACTACGATCGGTTATACTTTGGTTGTCACACAGTGGTTTCTCCACATGGGACTTGGACATTATATCAGACATACTGGTTACTAGATCTATGGTTTTAGATCTAGATTTGGGTGGTTTCCCAATTAAGGGTACTTAGACAGCATTCTAAGAGTATTTAGAATGGATGATTCCTGGCACGGTAGTGTACCTGCAGGTGATGGAGTCACCCTCTCTAAAGGTGTCTTACAGACTAAAGGGGAGAGGAATGTGCATGATTGGTAGATCACTTGCTTAGGCAATTGAGTCAATCATGAGATGTCAAGTACTACGCCAGATGTTGTTTTTGCACTAGATGCAATAAGTTGACATTGATCCAATCCTGGAGAAACAGTCGGAAGCAGTTTTAGAACATAAGTAGATGTTCTAGGGATATGATAACGACAGCCTCATTCGGAAGACAGTTATCATTCCAGGCTTCCAAGGTGACTTGGACGACAGGGAGGTTGTCAGAGTTATAGCTTTCCTTCTGACGAGGGGCAGTATTTTGGACAGGTGGTCCAAGGCAATACTGAGGGAGGCATGGCGCAGGATACTGATTAAGTTCAGTTGACGATACAGTCTAAGAAGTTTGGATTTGGAGTTCATTTATGAGCTAGGTCCCATCAGACATCCAGACACATTCTAAGACAAGTATTGCTCATTTCGGGAGATGGGTTTCTCCGCAAACTTGAGATATAGAGAGACATAGAAAGAAATATCAAAGCGGATCCACTCACTGAGGCTATTCCTCAAACGCAATAGTTTCGCAAACGAGCTTTGTGAGACTGACTAGTAGAGGAGTTGGGTGTTCGGTATCACACGGGCTGTGAGTATACGACATCGCAATAATTAGCCTTGAGTGCAAGTGGGAGATTGTTGGAGATAGTGCCCTCAGAGTCAATTATTGGATCATAGGCACGTGATTGCAATGATTAAGGGAGGACCTATCCCGGTAGGACAGTCTTACTCAAGATGATAGTATGCTATCTGGTTTATCTTTATCATCGTGTACTGCTTTAGGTGACCTTACGAGTCGATATTACACATTGAAAGAGCCCCTAGGATTCTTACTTGACTACCAGCAGTATGAGGGCGATCATATACGTGAGAGCCGGAGTCTAAAAGCACATCCTTAAAAGGTCCCTAGTCGTGGGAGTTTCGAGACAGGGCATCGATTCTCCAGAGTAGACTAGTGTATACAGTCGAGACCCCGACGAGGGGCGGTGGCCGGTCTCACAAGCCACTGGTGTCAGTTGGTTCACCTAAGTTGTATACATGTGCTCATTGGGTTATGAGTATACCGGACAGGACTTGCCGGGAACATGCTAGTTGGTCTTATACCCGACGTCAGATAGCAGTTCCCTGGTGACATGTGTACATGTTAGTTCATCGACCTGAGGATCGTCATTTGTCTCGTGTGAGTTCCCACTGTGCTTTGATTACTACCCTACCACGCTCAAAGGAGACGTGCAAACAGGTTTCAGTTGGGTACAGTCCTGAGCCACATGAAGGCAGTGAGCGGATCTTCAGGGGTTCGTCTCTCCCGATATTGGGGGTGAGGTCGCGCTGTGTCTAGGAGAGCCAGTACATGAAAAGTTCTTGGCCAAGGCAGGAGATTTACTGGTAGGTATTCCAGTAGTATCTCAGGGTGTTCTGGGCTGCACTCCGACACGACTTGTACCGCTTTTGGGGGTCTGACTTTTACCAACTCCCTAGGCCCGCCATGCGATACTCATAGACGAACGGACCGGACTGTACGGATATTGTCACCGACAGGCTCAGTAGGGTGTCAGGATGAGTTCGCTCATCGACGTCCCTTTTGGTCAATAGCTGGTAGCCCGTCACGTATGGCTAATACCTCTGACGTGCTAGTGGTTAAATCCACAGCCATAGTATTGACGAGTCTTTAGAGTCCCCCACATTCAGTTGCTCAAGTTTTCGGGCAAAACGCTGTAGAGGCCGTATGGAGATATGGCAGGGTTTGATCAGATACGTGCGGTATTGCACGGATCATGATCGGACGGTTAATACTAGCGGGCTTTGGTTTAAGCCGGATCCTAGTATTGCACAGTGTAGATTTTGTCTCATTGTATTTGTATTCGGTTGGAATACAGATGCGGGTGTGTATATACAGTAGCGGGGTTTTCCTGTAATTTATTACGGGATCAGTTTTTTGGAGTTGCCAGTTTGCTTTCCGTTTCGGCCATATTTCTTTGTATCTTTCATTGGCCCAAAATTGGTGGAGGAGGGCTTATTTGCATTTGTGCAAATTAGCTGTTTGGAGGGTTGTCTTTGCATACTTTTGTATCATGATGGTTTCATGATAGAGCACCATCCCTTGACCTTCTTGCTTCATGATTATGCTTCATGATTGCTTGACTTTTTGACTTTGTGATGAGATGATGAGGTTGGTGGAGTGTTGGTTTTGTCTTGTGATCATTTTTTTACATCATCACCTTTTCTCTCTTTTGGATTATGAGAGACTCTCATTCATACACACTCCATTCTTTCTCCCCATTTTAAAAGAGGCCAACCAAAATGTTTGGGGCTGTCCCAATTTGGTAGTGGGGGATTTACACTCATTTGGCTTGGCAAAAATCATTTTAGCTCCTCCTCCAAAAGCTTATATCTCAATCCTCCACCAAAGGCAACTTCCAATACCCCAAATGAGACACAAATTCCACACTACATTCTACAGCAAATCTTGGGCACGTCGACTCGCCAACTTCGTGCCCGAGTTGCCTCGGTCCAGAGGCGGGAGCCCGTAAAAGAAGCCGGCGACGTGGTGCCCTTCCGGCGAGGAGGTGGAGACCGGACATTCCGCGGGGAGATCGGGACGACGACGAGAAGACCGGAGGATATGGATCACTCGGTATATCTCTCTTCCTATCTTGTAGTTAGCTAGGACTAGTTTAATAGCCTGATCCGGGTATATAGTGCGCGGTGGTGCCGGTTTCAAAAGTTAAAGTATTTTATCGCTTCCGCATTTTGGCCTCGGATTGACGGCCGGGGTGCCGCCGTGCACTTAAAAAAACTCTCGGGCTGTTGTATGTAGATCTTCTCCACCAAATCACCATGAAAGAATGTTGTCTTCACATCGAGTTGCTCGAGCTCCAAATCATACATAGCTACTAAACCGAGCAAGACACGTATAAAGATGTGTTTAACAACCAGAGAAAATACCTAAGTGAAGTCAACTCACCGCACCTGCGAATAGCCTTTAGCTACCAACCGTGCCTTGTATCTCGTATCAAGCGCCCCTTGGTCATCTTCTTTCTTCTTGAAAACCCACTTGCAGTCAGCTATCTTCTTTCCTCTTTCGGATTTCATGAGCTTCCAAGTTTGGTTCTTATGAAAAGACTCAATGAGCTGTTTCACCGGATGAGATGGCTTATTTATAGCTTGTTGGCTCGCTGTTATCAACTGTCTCTACAATGGACATCACATATGCCACTAGATTATCGTAGCCATATCTCTGTGGCGGTGTAATGTCCTTTTTTGTCGGTCACGAGCGAGTAAATACTCCTCATCTTAGGACTGCTCTGTTAGTAGATGTTGCACACCCTCACAACACTTGTGGGGAGGCACAAGTAGCAAACAATAATTTTAAAGCATGCAATATCAACTTTTATCTGGATCTTATACTAAACCATAACTAGTAACCTTATCTAGGAGTTTTAGCTACTATGATGGGGGTTATACCATCATGAATCGGTCTTTCGGGTCTTCTTTCGGCTGCGCCTCTAGGTTCCTTGGGTGTTTGAGAAGATCTCGATCTCAGGTCACCTTTAGGACATAGATGATCCACCCGAGGGCTTTGGATCAAGCTTCAACCTCTTCTAAAGAGGTAACTAAGAAGTCAAGCTTGCTAAGAGAGACTACTTAGATGATGTAGAGTTAATCTAGAGGATTAATTGATCTCAAAATCCTATGTTTCACAACTCATGTGAAGGTTTAGGTTTTTGCTTGAGGGAGGAGATAATTTGGAGAGAGAATGTGTATGTGAAAATGAGAGAATAATGAACTAGGTCAAGGGTAATGAAAGAATGGCTAAGGAAAATGAATTATTGAAGTATGGATTATTTTTATCAAATATAATCACCCATACTTCATTAGTTGATCCAAACGAATACAATATTCATTTAACCATGCTTTCAACCATGCTTGGAAAAGTCTCCAAATTCCACCTCATCATTTTTATTTTCACAAATCAAAATCCATATATGAGGTGTCTCCTTCTAGAATGTATTCTTGTACAATTGCAAGAATGCCCCCTCACTGTATACCGTATAAATATACCCATATTCGTATTCCGAAAAATACGAATACAATGAGATACCAATAATCTAATAATATAATACCGGTATCCGGCTTAAAACAAAGCCTTCCAGTATTATCCTTCCGAACATATCGAAACCCTGCCGTATCACCATACGGCCTCTACATCATTTCGCCTGAACCAGGAAACCCTCTGTGTGGGACTCTAAACACTCGACAGTACGCTGGCAGTGGGTTTAACCACAAGCCCATCAGCGTCACTAGCTGTGCGTAACGTTTTCCCAGGTATATGTCGAAAAGGTGGTTGACGAGCGAACTCATCATAACCCCAACGAGCCTATGAGTAACAATTACTGTACAGTCCAGTCACTTCATTTGATATGTCGCATATGAAGTCTAGGGGTGGTAAACGTCAGACCCCGGTAACTTGATAAGTCATGCCGATGTGTGGCTTATAACGGTTCGAGAAACTACTGATAACTCTTATCAGTAAATCTCAGCAACCCTGGCCAGGAATTTGCAGTTATAGCCAATCGAGTATAGCGCAACATCAACTCCCTATACCGGGAGAGACGAAACCCCCCCATCGCTCACCGCCTCCATGTGATTCGGAACTGTACCGAAAATCCACCTATTTGCACGACTTTGAAGAGCCATAGTAGGGAGGAAATCAAAGCACAGTGTGAACCACACAAGACTCTATGACGATCTTGGGTTTACAAACTAACCTGTACAAGTGTCACCAGAGAACTGCTGTCTGACGATAGGTATGATACCATCTAGGAGTTCTCGGCGAGTTCTGTTCGGTGTACCCATTCTCCAATGAGCACCTTCGTACAATTTTTGATGTTAAACACCAATGGTTATGGAATCAACCTGTTGGCTATAGTGCCGTCAAGACAATTATCGTAGATGCAGGCATGTGATTATGATGATTGAGGGAGGACCTATACCGGTGGAACAGTCTTACTCGAGATGATAGTATGCTATCTGGTTTGTCTTTATCATCACTGTTACATGTTGATAGAGCCCATATGCTTCTTGCTTGACTACCAGCATTATGATGGCGATCATATACGTGGGAGCTGGTAGTCTATAAGCACATCCTTAAATTTCCCCAGTTGTGGAAGTTTCGAGACTGGGCATCGATACTCCAGAGTAGACTAATGTATGCTATTCGAGACCCCGACGAGGGGCGGTGGCCAGGTCTCACAAGTCATTGGTGTTAGTTTGTTCACCTAAGATAGTATACAGGTGCTCATTGGGTTATGAGTACACTGGACGGACTCGCCGGGAACCTGCTAGTTGGTACTATACCTATTATCAGATAGCAGTTCCCAGGTAACATGTGTACAGGTTAGTCTGTCGACCTGAGATCGTCATTTGTCTCATGTGAATTCTGACTGTACTTTGATTACTACCCTACCACGGCTCAAAAGAGTCGTGCAAACAGGTTTTAGTTGGGTACAGTCCCGAGCCACATGGTGGTAGTGAGCGGATTGTCAGGGATTCGTCACTCCTAGTATTGGGGGTTGATGTCGCGCAGTGCACGGGTGGCCATCACCAGAAATCCTTGGCCAAGGTAGTCGAGAATTACTGATTTAGGATCGGTAGTTTCTCACGTGGTGATTGGTTTCATACAGACACGAATTATCGCGTTATTAGGGGTCTGACTTTATCCACCTTCTAGACTCGATATGCGATACTCTTAGACGAACAGACCGGACTGTACGGATATTGTCACTGTCAGGCTCAGTAGGGGTTTGGATGAGTTTGCTCGTCAGCCTTCCTTTCGCTCAATACCTGGGTAGCTATTACGTACAGCTAGTGCCACTGACGTGCTTATGGTTAAACCCACTGCCAGCGTATTGACGAGTCTTTAGAGTCCCACACAGAGGGTTTTCACGATTCAGGCGATATGTGTAGGGTTCCTAGGCACTCTTGTGAGGGTTCATAAGGCATCAACCATGCCCGAATAAAATTTTAGACGTGCCGAACAACCCAAAGCCGGGATCTTTGCTAGATTATTAGGGTTTAACATGCAAGTAAACATCTTTACAACTAAGTGTGAGGGATTACAACCTTTGTAGTCCGCTCCTTCACTTCATAAGCTCCGAGTACAAGTCCCTTCGCCGCGATCCACGATCTCCCGGACTCAAGAGAGGCTCCACGACTCGAACGATCCATGCTAGCTTGTAGTGTTCATTTTCTCCGATGATCTACGTCGAAATTTCTATAACTCAAGCACTGTCACTCTAATGAGGTGAACACCCTAATCTAATTGGCTAGATTAGATGAGGATGATGGAGTAGTATTTATGCTTTCTTTTTATATCAAATTCTCACATGAAAACGTCACAAAAGGAAAAACTAGTAAGCTTTCTCAAAGCTCAAGGTTGAAGATGAAGATGAAAAATGAGTTAAATTCCTTTTGTGATGAATAATGAAATGCTATATGAATAATAATGCAACCATGGTCAAGGATGGCGAGGATAACTCTTGTAGAGAATTAACTAAGGCTAGGGTTTGGGTTGAGTTAAAACAATGAGTCATAAGAAAATATCAACCATAATATCTAACACATGACAAAAGAAAAGCTTCTAGAAAGTGCATGAAGAAACTAACCCAATTCAAACCCTAACCTTGATTAATCTCCACTAAACAAGTTGCATTAGTAATCATATCATGTTACAATAATATATATCACATATATATTATATATTTGTTACAAAAGAAAATAATACAATTAATATATATCGCATATATATCAATGTATTACCCGATGAGAAAATGAAATAATAAAGCGAGCCAATATTAGATAATGTAATACAATATATCATATATATTATTATACATTAAATTATCGAATCAACACTTGATCCGACAATCCGGCTATATCGAATATAACCGACTAATATATCATGTACCGATTCATCGAATCAACACTTGATCCGATGACCCGGTTCATATCTAAATATCACGAGAATATAATACGGTATCTCATATCGTATTATCCTCGGTCCTGCACATATCACATATGTTCCCCTACTCCGTTTTGCCTGAGTCAAGAAACCTCTGTGTAGGACTCTAAAGAATCGTCAATACGCCGGTAGCAGGTGATGATCATATCAAACATCCACAAGCTGCAAGCGGTCAGCTAAACGTAACAGCCACCCAGGTATTGAGCGATTAGAAGATCAACAAGCTAGCTTGTCCATTCTCCTGTGAATCCAATCAGTAACACTCCCGTACAGTCCGGTCTCTTCGTCTGAAATGTCGCATATCAAGTCTAGGGGTGGTATACGTCAGACCCCAGTAACCGATAAGTCGTGTCGATGTGAGGCTCATAACGGGTCGAGAACTACTGGTAACACTTACCAGTAGATCTCTATATCAGCCCTGGCCAGGGACTTCCAATTATAGCCAATCGAACACAGCACAACATCAACTCCCTATACCGGGAGAGACGAATCCCCTCCTATCGCTCATTGCCTCTATATGATTCGGGAATGCATTCAAAAGCCACCGTTTTGCACGCCCTCTTGGACGAGGTAAAGTGGAAATCAAAGCATAGTGGGAATCACACAAGACTCTATGACGATCTCGGGTCTACAGACTACCCTGTACCAGTGTCACTGGAGAACTGCCATCTGACGTGTGGTACATCACCATTTGGGAGTTCTCGGCGAGTCCGTCCAGTGTACCCAGTCTCCACTGAGCACCCATACACCATCCTTGATGTCAAACACTGATGGATATGGGATCATCCATCGTCCATCATATAGGTCAAGATGCGTATACGCTAGTCTACTCTGGTGTATCGATGCCCTGTCTCGATATACCCTCGACTAGGAACAGTTATAGGATGTACTCATCGACTACCATGGACCCACTAGTATGATCTCATCATAGTCCCAGTAGTCGAGTACAGATCCTAAGGGCTTTATCAACATGTGAGAGTAAGACAGTAAACCAATACAAGTTAACATGTTAAGATAAAGTGAAACCAAATAGCATACTATCATGTCGAGCAAGAAAGTCCTCTCTATATATATCCAAGCATCCATTATAATATACATCATATGTACAACAATGGCCTCTAGGGCATATACATAACTAACAATCTCCCACTTGCACTAAGGCCAGCTGCTGTAGTATCTCATACCTAGCATCCCGAATAATCTCTCAAACTGTATCTGGGGAATGGCCTTCGTGAGTGGATCCGCAGTGTTGTCCTTCGTATCTACTCTCCTGACCTCGATCTCCTGGCGATCAACTATCTCCCTGATCAGGTGATACCGCCTCAGAATATGTCTGGACTTTTGATAGGACCTGGGTTTCTTGGCCAAAGCCACAGCTCCATTGAGCATCCAATACAAAGGTATTGGATGCTCAATGAATGGAACCACACCAAGCTCACTAATGAACTTCTTTATCCAGACAGCCTCTTTGGCAGCATCGTTGGCAGCGATGTATTCAGCCTCCATCGTTGAGTCAGCAACGGTATCCTGTTTGGAACTCTTCCAACATACCGCCCCTCTATTGAGGGTAAAGAAAAATCCCGAGTGCGATTTAGAGTCGTCCTTATCACTTTGGAAGCTGGAATCGGTAAAGGACTCCACCCGGAGTTCTCCGTTACCATACACCAAGAACATCTCTTTAGTCCTTCGTAAGTACTTGAGAATGTTCTTCACAGCTGTCCAGTGACTCTCTCCAGGATCTGCTTGATACCGACTCACTACACTTAGTGAGTATGCTACATCGGGTCTGGTACATAGCATCGCATACATGATAGACCCTACTGCCGAAGCATAGGGTATCCCTTGCATGCGAGCTCTCTCCAAATCAGTCTTGGGAGACATCTCTTTGGAGAGAGTGAGTCCAGAGATCGTGGGTTAGTTCCCACGCTTGAATTCTTCCATACTAAAGCTCTTTAGTATGGTGTCAATGTACCTGGATTGGGACAATCCCAGTATCCGTTTAGATCTATCTCTATAGATCATGATTCCCAATATGCAAGAGGCATCACCTAGATCTTTCATTGAGAATCTTTGTGATAAGAAGAGCTTGACTGATTGTAGCATAGGAATATTATTTCCTATCAAGAGTATGTCATCCACGTACAATACGAGGAAGACAACCTTACTCTCTGCTACCTTCTTATAGATAAAAGGTTCATCTATATTTTTGATGAAGTCAAACTCTTTGACTACAACATCAAAACAGATGTTCCAACTCCGCGATGCTTGCTTTAACCCATAAATAGATTTAAGCAACTTGCACACCTTTCCGCTGCTCCCACTATCTACGAAGCCCTCTGGCTGAGTCATGTACACGCACTCTTCTAAATCACCGTTTAGAAAGGCGGTCTTAACATCCATTTGCCAGATTTCGTAGTCATGGTATGCAGCAATGGCAAGTAAGATCCGGATGGACTTAAGCATAGCCACTGGAGAAAAGGTTTCGTCATAATCCACACCTAGTCATTGACGAAAACCCTTTGCAACAATTCTAGCTTTGAAAGTCTCAACTTGTCCATCTACACCAAATTTCTTTTTAAAGATCCACTTGCTCCCAATGGGTTTTACCCCTTCAAGAGCATTTTCTAAAGTCCATACTTTGTTGGTGTACATGGATTCCATCTCAGATCGCATTGCATCCAGCCATTTCACAGAGTCACCACTCGTGATGGCCTGCTCGAAACTAGTCGGATCATCATCTTCCATGATGCAATCCTCGCTTCCACCATCAATAAGAAAACCATAATATCTTTCAGGTGGATGAGAAACCCTGCTAGATCGGCGGAAAGGCTGGGGTTCGTCGGGTACTACTGAATCCTCTGGTTCCACTAAATCTTCAGTTGCAGTTTGTGTTGCTGGAGCCTCTTCCAGCTCTACCTCTTTGCTACTAATTTCTTTTGCAAGAAATTCCTTTTTCAAAAAGGTGGCATATTGAGAAACAAACACTTTTTGTTCTTCAGCGCGGTATAAAAAACATCCTTGAGAATTCTTAGGATATCCTACAAACTTGCAAAGAACTAATCGTGCCTCGAGTTTGTCCAGATTTTGCCTTTTGACATAGGCCGGACAAGCCCATATCTTAACTCGTTTAAAATATGGTCTCTTCCCACTCCATATCTCATATGGTGTGGTAGGTACAGATTTAGACGGAACTTGATTCAATAGGTATGCTGCTGTCTCAAGCGCATAACCCCAGAAGGAAATAGGTAACTCAGCAGTGCTCATCATAGAGCGCACCATATCCAATATGGTGCGATTCCTGCGCTCCGATACACCGTTGTGCTGTGGTGTATAAGATGGAGTAAGCTGAGAGAGAATCCCATTCTCTTTTAGATAATCTAGGAACTCATTGCTCAAGTATTCCCCTCCTCGATCAGATCGAAGGATCTTAATACTTTTTCCTGTTTGGTTCTCTACTTCGTGCTTATATTCTATGAATTTCTCAAAAGCTTCAGACTTGTGTTTCATCAGGAACACATGTCCGAATCTTGAGAGATCATCAGTGAATGTAATGAAGTAGGAAGAACCGTTCCTGGCATGCGTAGACATAGGACCGCATACATCACTATGTACCAGTCCTAAGAGTTCTGTAATTCTTTCTCCGTGTCCACTAAACGGAGTTTTGGTCATTTTTCCTTTGAAACATGAATGGTAAGTATCATAAGATGATAATTCGAACGGATTCAAATATCTATCCTTATGTAACTTAGCCAGTCGTGTCGCATTGATATGACCAAGTCTACAATGCCACAAGTAGGATTCATTCATTTCTGAACTTTTCCTCTTGTGTGTGTTTTGTATATTGAGGACTGTATTTTGATTGAGAATGAATATGCCATTATGTAATGAGCCTGATGCAATCAACTTTTGATTTAGGAAGATGTTCATAACATTATCCTGTACTACAAAATTATATCCTTCTTTACTTAATAAAGAAACTGATATAATGTTGCACATCATGTTCGGTATATAATAGCACTCATTTAGAATCAGTGTATTACGACTTGGTAATACTAGGTGATATTCGCCAACTGCTTTGGCTGCAATACTTGCACCATTCCCTACTTGAACGGAATGATCATCTTTTTCCAGTTCTCTACCTTTACGTAGCCCATGTAACAATTTACATATGTGGGATCCTGATCCGGTATCTAATATCCAGGACGTAGGGTGAATTGAGAAACAGTTCTAAATAACTAACACACCCGAAGAAGGTGCATCAACATGCATGTTCTCCGTTTGGACGGCGTGAGAATCCAGATATTCTCATATTTCCTGTTCAGTCTTATAACACTTATAAGATAGAACGGGTCCAACGTTCCCTTGCTCTGTATAATAAGCGAGTTCAGTCAATACATCCATATTATTATCTTGATTATGGCCTGACATGGTCGCTACCTGGAGAGAGAGAAGAAAACACTTTAGCGTATGCTCTTGCAAAATTAGATTGGTTATTATCTTATCTAATCAGGATGTCTCCCACTGTTTTTATCAAATCTTCCTTCAAACCCTAAAAGGTAAGATTAGCCGGGATTAATTAAACCCTACAATTTCGTCAATCTTTTAGCCAGATCAGTGTCGGTACTTGAGGGAGGTTCCCCGTGCTTTCGCACAGACCTAATTAAAGTAAACCTCGTTTTCCCAGAGGCGTAACCCCATTAACACTTTTCTAGACACCTACTTGATCGGCTAATTGTCCTGTGTAAAACTCTCCCAGGAGTAACTCTTACTCGCAGTGGGTATCGGGATCCAACTATCTCATAGGAGATATGCAATCTCATTGCAAATTTCAACACTTGAAATTCTCGATAATATTTTGCCCCTAGCAACTTATGACCTTAACATAGTCAACAAATCATAATTTCTAGCCAAGTTCAACCCGTCATTTCCCGATTGAATTAAGCCCACCTGTACGACCCTTAACATAGTCAACAAAGTCGTACAACTATCCTAATCCAATCACATCTCATGTTTTAACAGATAAGTACTAATTAGCTACCGCACACTACGTCTTAATATAGTCAACAAACGTAGCACAAATACTAACTAGTCTTTATCTGAAATGACGGAGGGCTACGCAGGTTTTTCATAAAACTATGAGCGTAATGAACTTGATATCGTTGTAGAAACAAGTGATTTTTGAAAAGGAGTATTTTTGAGGATTTTTCCAGTTTCGCTAAAGAGGTCACTCCCGGTGAAGGGATCTCGGCCTTTCCCCATCGAATAAGGTGCAGGATATATCATATATACCGCTGTGCAAAGCAAGAACTATATAAGCTGTCAAAAACTAAACCGCGAGTTTGTAGCATCTGTAAGGTTCCTAGGCACACTAATGAAGTCTCACAAGTGATCAAACATGCCCAATTGAAATTTTACATGTGCCGAGAAAACCTAATACGGATCGTTAACTAGATATATAGGCGATGCAAGCATGTAAACGAATTAAATGCTAAAGAAAAGTGACTACAACCTTTGTAGATCCGGTCCACCACTTACTAAGCTCCGCAACGATGTCCCTCCGCTGTCCAAGTCGGATCCTGAACTCTAGCATCGGCTTCATCGAAGAAATGGGAGGGCTTGGTCGTCGGCTTCGATGCCGAAGATGATCTACGTCGAGGCATCACTAGATCAAGCTCCCACTTCACCAAGTCATGAAACTTGTGAAGAAAACACCCTATACTACTTGGCAAGAGGTAGAGGATGAAGAAATAGGAAGTGGGTTCACTTTAGAATTGGATTTCTCACTCTTATTCTCAAGTTGCCATTGATGGTGGCATTGTTTTCTTCTTGTTCAAGATGAAGAAGAAGATGAAGATGAATATGATAAGTTAATAAAAATAGAAAAGAAATATAATACTTATCATATACTAACCCTTGGTTAAGTGTAGAGAATGAACTAGGGTTAGTATAAATGGTTAGGGTTAAGCATGAGACAAGAATGGTGACTTAGTCAATGCTTCATGAATCTTCAACTAAAAACAAACATAGCCACCATTCATTTATCTTTAGCCAAAATAAACAAAAAGAATAAATAAATAAATAAGTAAATAAAATGAAACCCTAACCATTCATATAACCATGGTCAATTCTTTACACAAACCCAAGCATGCATGTATCATCAAACATGATACAATCTTGTGCACAAAAAATATATCACATATACAATATGCACATCAAGTGAGAAAATCCAATTTAAGTGAACCTATACTAGTTAATGCAAAGTAATATATCAAATATATAATTATGCATTAAATCATTAAATCAACACTTGATTTAACGATCCGGTCATATCGCATATAACCGACTAATATCAATAGTAACAACTTATCGAATCAACACCTGATCCGATAACCCGGCTATATCGCATATAACCGATCAATGTTACAAATCGCGAGAATCAAATACAGTATCATATACTGGTATTATTCTCGGTCCCGCACATATCTCATATGCGCTCCTATTTCGTTTCGCTTGAGCTAGGAAACCTCTGTGTAGGACTCTAAAGACTCGTCAATACGCCGGCAGCAGATGATGATCATATCAAACACCCACAAACCGCAAGCGGTCTGCTAAACGTAATGGCCACCCGGGTATTGAGCGATCAGAAGATCGACGAGCAAGCCCGCTCACACTCCTGTGAATCCAACCAGTAACACTTACCGTACAGTCCGGTCTGTTCGTCTGATATGTCGCATATCTCGCCTAGGGGTGGTAAACGTCAGACCCCAGTAGCTCGATAAGTCATGCCGACGTGAAGTCCATGACATGTGTGAAACTACTGATAACACTTACCAGTAGGTCACTGCAACCCTGGCCAGGGATTTCCTGTTATGGCCAGTCGAGCATAGCGCAACATTAACCCCCAATACCGGGAGAGACGAATCCCCTCCTATCGCTCATTGCCTCCATGTGAATCGGGACTGTACCCAAAAACCACCTGTTTGCACGACTCAGTAGAGCCGTGGTAGGGTGGAAATCAAAGCACAGTGGGAGACACACAAGACTCTATGACGATCTCGGGTCAACAGACTAAGCTGTACCAGTGTCACCAGAGAACTGCCATCTGACGTGAGGTATAATACCATCTGGGAGTTCTCGGCGAGTACGTTCAGTGTACCCAGTCTCCACTGAGCACCCGCATACCATCTCCGATGTCAAACACCAATGGATATGGGATCATCCATCGCCCATCACATGGGTCGAGAAGATATACGCTACTCTACTCTGGAATATCGATGCCCCGTCTCGATATTCCCACGACTAGGAACAATGAAGGATGTACTCATTGACTACCCAGGCCCCACTAGTATGATCTTCATCATAGTCCTGGAAGTCGAGTACACATCCTAAGGGCTTTATCAATATGTAATCAGAGAGATATAAAGTATACATGTTAAGATAAAGAGCAACCAGATAGCGTACTATCATGTCGAGCAAGAAAGTCCTACCTATATATGTCCCAGCATCCACTACAATATACATCCAATGTACAGTAATGGCCTCTAGGGCATACATATAACTAACAGCATCTGCCAGTTTTGCTAAAGAGGTCACTCCCGGTGAAGAGATCTCGCCTCTTTCCTCATCGAATAAGGTGCAGGGTATATCATATATACCGCTATGCAAATCAAAACTGTAGCTACCCTTTTTTTTTATAAAGTTTTGATTTTACAACATCTTTTAGGTTTCTTTTCTTTTTATTAATCTCATTAATAAAATCCCATCAGCTTATGCTTCCTAAGCATCATAAAAGAAACGAAAGCAGTAATATTTATATATCAGCATATATATATAGTATAAGCATTCGTCTCAGGCAGTAATATGATCTCATCACAGAACATTGCAGCAGAAGAACATATATGAAATATTGGATATACTAGGATGTCCGTGTTTTAATACGAGCCGGTATAAAATACGGATTCCACGGTCGCGATGAATAGCCAAACCCACATCCCTAGACCCTTACGAGAGCGGCAAGTAACATTGCCAATTCTAGGGTTAGGAGACCCGGTCTCGACTCCTCGAGATGGCCTCCCACTGGACCCTAGAACCCGGTTACTTGTGCTCCCCTCTTTGGGTCTACCTAGTGCGGAAAAGTAAATAATATACATTGGTGACATCAACCTCATCCCGGAAGTGCCCCAATAAAAGAATATTACATACAAATGAATTTTACATGAATAAAAATAAAAACCCTCATCTCACATAAAACCCCCGGCTATTCAGAATACGAGGATCCAATATAACATATCACAGCAACACATAATATCATATATCATCAACGTAAGTAAGTATGTATACACCGATCGTCGTTGATGTATAGCAACGAAAACTGGCAATACAACTACATACTACACTTACGGTCACATAAAAGAAATTGTAAAACTACAATATTTGGAATCCACAATCACTTTAGACATCGTAAATCCGAAATATCACATACTTCGCATTCATGCCTAACTATATGAATTCCACATATTGTATCCCATTCCAGATAAATAGACAGTATTAAACTTTCCGATCGGATAATCAAATACCCAATATTTCCTAAATAGCTCAACACTTGAGCGGAGTTCAAATAATCCCAGAATATGTCACAGTACCGATGGTCCAGCCGTAGAAGGGTCAAGCCAACGCCTCGCATGTGGCACGCTGCCCCAAACCCTAAGTTTTAGAGGCGGTTCAGACGGTCACATAATGGAGTTAAGGTTTGTGTTCTTCTAGAGGGACCGCCGCGTTACTTGCACGTTTTTCCGAAAGATGTAAACCCAAGAAAAATTCAACACTTGAAAGTTTTTCGTGCCGGGAAAAAATGAGTTAATGATATCCGTTCGAAAATTTTAACAGTTTCTAAATATCCGGAAAACATAACGAAATTAAATTTTACGATCGAATCAACGAATACAAAATAATCCCCAGAACACTCAACACTTGAGTCAGATTAAAAATACCCAGAAATATACATAATCACCTACGGATATAACTGTGGAAAAACGAGTCAACAAGTCTTCTGTATGGCCGCGGAGCCGCGGCATAAGCAAGCTATTGCCGCGGTTCCGCGGCGGTTTGTACGGCTTATTTCCACGTGTTTCACAGTCTTTCTTATATTTCCCTGCTGGTATTTTAAAGTATTTTTAATTCAGAAAAAATCACAGTTTTGAAAAAAGTCCAGAGAGGGGTTTAAATCGTCGTTTCGGGGTTCGATTGGAGTTTTAACTTCGTATACACGTCGTCTAATGCTCTAGCTTGGCTCTGATACCACTGTAGGGTTCCTAGGCACTCTTGTGAGGGTTCATAAGGCATCAACCATGCCCGAATAAAATTTTAGACGTGCCGAACAACCCAAAACCAGGATCTTTGCTAAATTATTAGGGTTTAACATGCAAGTAAACATCTTTACAACTAAGTGTGAGGGATTACAACCTTTGTAGTCCGCTCCTTCGCTTCATAAGCTCCGAGTAGAAGTCCCTTCACCGCGATCCACAAATCTCCCGGACTCAAGAGAGGCTCCACGACTCGAACGATCCATGCTAGCTTGTAGTGTTCCTTTTCTCCGATGATCTACGTCGAAATTGCTATAACACAAGCTCTCTCACTCTAATGAGGTGAACACCCTAATCTAATTGGCTAGATTAGATGAGAATGATGGAGTAGTATTTATGCTTTCTTTTTATTTCAAATTCTCACATGAAAACATCACAAAAGGAAAAACTAGTAAGCTTTCTCAAAGCTCAAGGTTGAAGATGAAGATGAAAAATGAGTTAAATTCCTTTTGTGATGAATAATGAAATGATATATGAATAATAATGCAACCATGGTTAAGGATGACAAGGATAACTCTTGTAGAGAATTAACTAAGGCTAGAATTTGGGTTGAGTTAAAACAATGAGTCATAAGAAAATATCAACCATAATATCTAACTCATGACAAAAGAAAAGCTTCTAGAAGGTGCATGAAGAAACTAACCCAATTCAAACCCTAACCTTGATTAATCTCCACTAAACAAGTTGCATTAGTAATCATATCATGTTACAATAATATATATCACATATATATTATATATTTGTAACAAAAGAAAATAATACAATTAATATATATCGCATACATATCAATGTATTACCCGGTGAAAAATGAAATAATAAAGCGAGCCAATATTAGATAATGTAATACAATATATCATATATATTATTATACATTAAATTATCGAATCAATACTTGATCCGACAATCCGGCTATTTCGAATATAACCGACTAATATATCATGTACCGATTCATCGAATCAACACTTGATCCGATGACCCGGTTCATATCTAAATATCGCGAGAATATAATACGGTATCTCATATAGCATTATCCTCAGTCCTGCACATATCACATATGTGCCCCTACTCCGTTTTGCCTAAGTCAAGAAACCTCTGTGTAGAACTCTAAAGAATCGTCAATACGCCGGTAGCAGGTGATGATCATATCAAACACCCACAAGTTGCAAGCGGTCAGCTAAACGTAACAGCCACCCAGGTATTTAGCGATCAGAAGAACAACAAGCTAGCCTGTCCATTCTTCTGTGAATCCAATCAGTAACACTCCCGTACAGTCCGGTCTCTTTGTCTGATATATCGCATATCAAGTCTATGGGTGGTATACGTCAGACCCAGTAACCGATAAGTCGTGTCGATGTGAGGGTTATAACGGGTCGAGAACTACTAGTAACACTTACTAGTAAATCTCTATATCAGCCCTGGCCAGGGATTTCCAGTTATAGCCAATCGAACACAGCACAACATCAACTCCCTATACCGGAAAAGACGAATCCCCTCCTATCGCTCATTGCCTCCATGTGATTTGGGACTGCACCCAAAAGCCACCGTTTTGCACGCCCTCTTAGACATGGTAAGGTGGAAATCAAAACACAGTGGGAATCACACAAGACTCTATGACGATCTCGGGTCTACAGACTACCCTGTACCAGTGTCACCGGAGAACTGCCATCTGACGTGTGGTATATCACCATCTGGGAGTTCTCAGCGAGTCCGTCCAGTGTACCCAGTCTCCACTGAGCACCCGTACACCATCCTTGATGTTAAACACCGATGGATATGGGATCATTCATCGCCCATCATATAGGTCAAGATGCGTATACGCTATTCTACTCTGGTGTATCGATGCCCTGTCTCGATATACCCTCGACTAGGAACAGTTATAGGATGTACTCATCGACTACCATGGCCCCACTAGTATGATCTCATCATAGTCCCAGTAGTCGAGTACAGATCCTAAGGGCTTTATCAACATGTGAGAGTAAGACAGTAAACCAATACAAGTCAACATGTTAAGATAAAGTGAAACCAAATAGCATACTATCATGTCGAGCAAGAAAGTCCTCTCTATATATATCCGAGCATCCATTATAATATACATCATATGTACAACAATGGCCTCTAGGGCATATACATAACTAACAATATGGTGTAAATGACGTATGTTGGTACATACAGGTGTCCGATTAAATATGTGTACAGGCTGCACAGACTGATAATACTAGCGGCTTAGGATTAAGCTGGATTATTAAATCAGGTTTTGATTTAATAATTTATATATATGTATTCTAGTATTATTGTTCACTATTCATTTTCTCTTGCTATTTGTATTTTGGTACGAATAAGCGTATATGTATTTCGATACGTATACCAGGTTGTATTCCGTATTTATACGGAATTGTTTCTAGAAGATAGTCACCTCATTAATTGATTTTCATTTTAGAAAATCAATTGGGAAATGAGGTGGAGGGTGAGTTGGCATGGGCATCGGTCATGGCATGTAGAGAGGTATGGCATGCAATTGTTTATTGGAAAATTGATGGAGATTATTTTTCATTGCATGATTGGAAAAAAAGATGGGGGTTTCCACATTCTTTATGGGGCTTGCTCATTTCTTTTCTCCACTTGATTTCTTTACTTGCTCTCTTCACTCATTCATTCTCACTTAGAGAAAATACTTAGCACATTTCTTTAGTTGCTCATGCCACAAGTTTCCTCACCTCCTCTTCATCTTATTGAGTTTCTCATGGAGCATTTGTGATGAGAGAAAATAGATAGTGACACATTCCTATACCTCCACTCTCCATTGCTAGCAACCTTGGAGCGTCGGTTGCCTCGCTTGACGAGGGTGAAGCTTGCGCCGTTTCCCTTAGGTGGATCATCGTAGATGGAGGAAGACCGGTAACCAAACTCGATCCGCAACCTCTAGGAGCTTGGGATGAAGGTTGAAGACCGAAGGACACGGATCAACTCGGTATAACCATTCCTAACTCTTTATATTGCTTGCTAGTATAGGGTTTAGGGTAGATCCGGGCATCGGGTCATGGTAGTGCCAGTTTAGAAATTTTTTGTTCCGTATTTGGTCACGGTTTGATGGCCGGGACGCTGCCGTAACCCAACATGGTATCAGAGCCAACCCGTAAACCCCTTACTAGCTTGTTTAGATGATATTAAAGTATCGAAATCGAAACAACCCCGAAATGATACCCTGCAGATTCCAGTTTCTGTCGTTTTCCCAAAGTCTTCAAAAAAAATTTTAGCAACTGCAGAAAACTACTATGGTGACCACTAGACTACATCCCAAAAACGAGCCATTTTCACCCGTATTGGACCGGCCACATTAAGCAAATTTCCGAGCTGGCCAGCCCTGCAGTCGAGTTTGGGTTTCATATTTTGGGTGTGGTCTGGTCTCTGGAATTTTGGTGCAGTGGTATTTCTTGTTTTGCCCATTTTGGATATTATGTTATTTTTTGTTCAGGGGCAATTCGGGGTGTTTCGAAATCGATAATTTAACACTGTTTAAATGTTTATCAGTACATGCATTACTATCTGCGAACGTGAATGTCATTCGAGTGGTACAACTCGTCTAATTGCTATATGTTCTTTTAGACGGGTTTGCGAACGTGACATTCACGTTGATGTTCTGGGTTGTGCTGTGATTGTGGTTGGAACGTCGTGGTGGATAGCTTGGGTGCAATATTAGTACAGTTTAGTTTCATTTGTACATTTGATATTGCGGGGCAAGCATCCGACATGTGGACTGCCGTCACTGCCAGCTTGTATATTATTTGTTTGGGGCACGACCGGGTTGAGGTCGATGTCATCCTTATACATATTGTTTTCTTTTCTGTACTAGGATTACCCCACGGTGGAGTGCACGAATAGCCGGGTTCTAGAGGGAAATGGGTCCGCATCTCATGGCGTTGAGATGGAGGGGACCTTATTCTAGAATTGGCGGGCTATTCGCCGCACTCGTAGGGGGTATAGGTTGATCCGCGGAGGGGTGCTCAAGTTACCGAATTCCGTGAAATGCTGGGTGACCCATTCATGTTGTTGATTGGGGTTGCCTCACTTCTGGGATTGGCGGGTAACTTTCCACACTCATAGGGGTCTAGGTTTTCATTGCACAGACTATCCACACGATAGGGAACATTGGGTCTCATTTGCGGCTCAAGTGAAACCCGGGGCTCCAAGATTATCCACCATTCTATGTTGCTTTCTATCATGCCTGGGACGATTGTTATATATATTTATATATATACTAGTAGATGTTGTATATGTTTTGCACCCATGCTAGTCCAGTCCCCGCTTTGTCGTTAGTTAAGTAACCTAACGAGTGATAACGGGACCTAGTGGCGAATGCGGATGACATATACATACATCATATTTTCGTTCTTTTCTGGTGTGATTAATTGATGGGACTGCGTTGATTTTGATCAATTCAAGGATAAAGAAAACCTATATATGATGTTGTT
The DNA here is from genome assembly GCA_030015575.1 of Agapanthus africanus. Lineage (NCBI taxonomy): Eukaryota > Viridiplantae > Streptophyta > Magnoliopsida > Asparagales > Amaryllidaceae > Agapanthus > Agapanthus africanus. The sequence goes on along the minus strand of JASDDO010000024.1, from coordinate 711,932,474 downwards.
GGAACCAAGTTTTTAAAAACTGACATTACAGACGTTCTCTTTTGCTTTGCACGGTGGTATCTGATTGGGAATATCCTGCATCTCATTCGATGAGGCAAGGACCGAGATCCTTTCATCGGGAGTGACCCCTTGGGCAGAAGTTTGCTTCAACATAAGAAGTTTACTATAGTCAATTCTTTTTCTTTGCATCGTGGTATTCAGTTTAGAATATCCTGCACCTCATTCGATGAAGAAAGAGCCGAGATCCCTTCACCGAGAGTGACCTCTTTAGCAAAAGTTTTCACCACTATACATTTGTAAAACCACTTGGATTCCTTCAATGATATCAAGTTCATTACGTTAAAGGTTTTTCGCCAAAAACCAGCCGTATCCCTCAGTCATTTCAGATTAGTATTGCTTAGTATTCGTGCTACGTTTGTCGTGCCTTGCCGAGGCGTAGTGTGCGGTAGCTCTGTAATACTTTTCTGTCGCATGGATATGTGGATTGGTTAGGACAGTCGTTCGGCCTTGTTGATCTTGTCAAGGGTTTGTGCAGGTGGGTCTAATGCAATCAGGACAATGACGGGTTGAACTTGATTAGGACCCTTTGACTTGTTGACCTTGTCAAGGTCACTTGGATCCTAGGGGTAAAAACACACATCGGGAGTTTCAAACATACAGGAAACTTGCCAGGCATACGCATACCTTATGAAGTGTGGTGACTTGGGTGGATTCCATCAAGTTATCATGCGATGATAGTTGGATCCCGATTCCCACTGATGAGTAGGATTACTCCTCGGGTGATTTTAGATGATCCCGACTAATTCTCCTTTTGAGTTTGGAGGAGAATTCGAGGATACAGTGGGAGCCATCCTGATTAGATAAAGTGATTAACCATTCTGATCTAGGTTAGAGTGCACGCTGAGTATTTCTTTTCTCTCTCTCTCTCTTTGGCTACGACTATGATCCGACCCTAAACTAAAACTCATGAACCAACTTAACCGAACCTTCTTAAAACACATTGGCTTTTGGAATGTCACGGAGTCGCATATATCCTTGTCGCTTCTATACCACCTTTTAGCGTTTCTCCAGAACACCCCGTAGCACTACGAAGATCCGCACTTATTAGATAATCCATCATATAGTTGCATACGAACTGAAAGGAACTTGTTCCAGATTCAAGGATGGATTCTGGTTCTGGAGAGATTGAATAGGATTATTCGGCTGTCTTTTTCTTTTACCTTCTCTCAGGTTGTGAGGGCTCCTAGGATTAGGAGAGGGTACACCTATTAAGCTTATTGGATAGTTTTATTCCAAACCTTAGGCTGGTCCCGAAGGGTAGGGAAGGAAGAAAACCAATTAGCCTAAAAGTGGTGTACAGAAGGTAATAAGTAAAGACATATAAAAAGATTAGAATAACGGCAAAGAAAATTGCGACTGTTATCATTCACGACAAAACCGTGTATACCGATGCCACTCCCACATCCACTTTGGATTTCTCCAGAACACTTCGTATCACTACGAACGTCCATAATGCTTGGACATGCCATCGTATAGTTACATACGAACTCGAAGGAATTCGTTTCAGATTCGAGGATGGTTTCCGGTTCAAGGAAAAATAGAATAGGATTATTCAGATGTCTTTTCCCTTTACCTTCTTTCAGGATGCGAGGGCTCCTAGGACTAGGAGGGTACACCTATTATGCTTATTGGATAGTCTTCTTCCAAGCCATAGGCTGGTGCTGAAAGGTATGGAAGGAAGAAAACCAATTAGCCTAAAGGTGGTGTACATAAGGTAATAAGTAAAGACATATAAAGGGATTGGAGTAAGGGATTGGAACTATACGGTTACAGTAATGAATCATGATAGTGGAAGAGGCGTTACTAGGAATACCAGTTAACCCATTTGAAACATTTTCATGTTTCAGTTTCATTGTGCGATATTAATTGAAAACTGTTTTCCCAATTGGATTCTAACTCCAGGATATGTATTTACCAGATCAGTTTCTCACATCTGTATGTTATTACAGATGGTGAGTGGGAGTAAGATATTGGGAATTGGGTGATTAGATCCTCATTATATCGGAATTCATTGTAATTGATGATATTTGAGGAAATCACCTGGGTTTTGCCGGATGGCGAATATTTGGTTTTGAATATCCGTTGTTATGCACAAATTTCAAACCGATATATCTGTACGTTTATTTTATAAAGTGAGATATAACTTTTTGAAATTATGTCTGTGACATTTACCTATATCAGTTGATGCTTAGATAAGGTGTATTCAACAACGGTGTAATTCTTGTTAACCATAGTACAGTTTTCAACCTACGACACACAAGGTTTGAGTTATTGAACTCAGGGGACTTATGCAAAGTATTGTATGTTGTCCAGTGTCTATTAGGACAATGGGGTTGGTACTCATACTATATTCTATTTACTCATGACTTCTCCGGTTCTAGACAAGCATTTTATTGAAAGACAAGGTCCAGATTTTGAGAAGTTATAGATATAAGAATAAAGAAGAGAACCATTTGTTGGAAGTATCAGGATTCTTCGAGGTAGTCGAAGATGTAGATATTTGTGCCATGGTATTCCGTTGATAGTAATGTTTTTGAGAACTTGTTTCTCTTTCAGGTTATTCATATATGGATGCACTGCTAGATGAGTAATACTGATTGGCTTTTTTCCATTTGGTTGATATACGCTGGAGACAGCTGCATGATTTTGAATCTGGTTTCAATTAAATTAGTGCTTTTGTTTCTATATTGGATATATATAGAATCAATCTATATCTTAACGATGTTAAGGTATAGGGAGTTGTCCGGCTGATGCTTAAAACCAGAATCCGGATAAACTCAAGGCACGTTTCAATAGTGGCAGTTTATTGGTTATCCCGGGCTTTGACAAGGGTTAACTTTCTACCATCAGGAAGATCAATAGTGATATTGTTCTTGACTCGCCACAGTTTTAGTAAAATGGATTTTTTCAGAAAAGAAAAGTGGAATTATGGTAGAACTGGAAGTGATTCTAAACCACAAACGATCACTAAAAATTTAATAGAACCTGAGAATTCAATTGGATTTAACATTCCATTAGCCACTCCGCAGATTTGGTGGGTAACCTCAGGCACCCGAGAGGTACTTCGGTCTTCTCAGAGACGGTGACAGGGAGGTTCTTGTTTATCCAGACTTGCCATTGCTGCTATTCTAGACTATAAGACCCGACAGGAGGATGAGTATAGCGCCGTTCCAAACTAGCTTTAGAAGTGCACGTGTATATGACTCTGCCAGATGGTTGTTGTAGTCAGTGGAAGCAGCGGGAGTATAGTGGGCAAGTAGCTTATGTCTACTTATAGACTAAAGCAGGTATAGCGGAAATAGATCATCTATTTTTGATGTGACAATCACATGCTTTGACTTCATCAGAATAGGAGATGGATCTGGTAAGAAGGTAGTAGGGTGTGATGTCCTGGTATTTGGAATGACATGAACTTTATAGAAAGTGAAATTCCTATACTACGATCGGTTATACTGTGGTTGTCACACAGTTGTTTCTTCACATAGGACATGGATATAATATCAAGGTTTCTGGTTACTAGATCTATGGTTTTAGATCTAAATTTGGGAAGTGTCCCAATTTGGGTACTTGACACTATTCTAAAGTGTTTTAGAATGGACGACACCTAGCATGATGGTGTACCTGCAGGTGATGGAGTCACCCTCTCTAAAGGTGTCTTACAGACTAAAGAGGAGAGGGATCTGCATGATTAGCATATCACTTGCTTAGGCAATTGAGTTAATTATGAAATGTCAAGTACCACACTAGATGTTGTTTTTGCACTAGCTGCAATCAACATATATTAATCCAATCCTAGAGAAATGTAGGGAAGCAGTTTATGAACATAAATGGATGTTCTAGGGATATGGTAACGACAGCCTCCTTCAGGAAACGGTTATCATTTCAGGTTTCCAAGGTGACCTGGATGACAGAGCGGCTGTCTGAGTTATAGTTTTTCCCTCTTTTGAGGGACATTATGTTGGACAGGTGGTCCAAGCGGATACTAAGGAAGGCATGGCGCAGGATACTGATTAAATTCAGAGGATGATACAGTCTAAAAAGTTTGCTGGATTTGGAGTTCATTTATGAACTGGGTCCCATCAGATATCCAGACAAATTCTAAGACAAGGTATTGCTCATTTCGGGAGATGGTTATTCTCCGCGAAGTTGAGATATAGAGAGATAAACATAGAAACATTGGAGCGGATCTACTCACTGAGGCTATTTCTCGAACACAATAGTTTCACAAACGAGCTTTGCGAAACTGTTTAGTAGAGAAGTTGGGTGTTCGGTATCACACGAGCTGTGAGTATGCGACACCGCAATAATTGGCCTTAAGTGCAAGTGGGAGATTGTTGGCTATAGTGCCCTTAAGGCAATTATTGTAGTCGATTATGATGATTGAGGGAGGACCTATACCGGTAGAACAGTCTTACTCGAGATGATAGTATGCTATCTGGTTTTTCTTTATCATCACTATTATATGTTGATAGAGCCCATAGGATTCTTGTTTGACTACCAGTATTATGATGGCGATCATATACGTGGGAGCTGGTGGTCTATATGCACATCCTTAAATGTCCCTAGTCATGGGAGTTTCGAGACCGGGCATCGATACTCCAGAGTAGACTAGTGTATACTGATCGAGACCCCGACGAGGGGTGGTGGGTAGGTCTCACAAGCCATTGGTGTTAGTTTGTTCACCTAAGATAGTATACAGGTGCCCATTGGATTATGAGTACATTGGACGGACTCGCCGGAAACCTGCTAGTTGGTACTATACCTATGTCAGATAGCAGTTCCCAGGTGACATGTGTACAGGTTAGTCTGTCGATCTGAGATCGTCATTTGTCTCGTGTAAGTTCCCACTGTACTTTGATTACTACCCTGCCACGGCTCAAAGGAGTCATGCAAACAGGTTTTAGTTGGGTACAGTCCCGAGCCACATGGAGGCAGTGAGCGGATTGTCGGGGATTCGTCTCTTCCGATATTGGGGGTTGATGTCGCGCAGTGCACGGGTGGCCATCACCGGAAATCCTTGGCTAAGGTAGTCGAGAATTACTGATCTAGGATCGGTAGTTTCTCTTGTGGTGATGGGTTTCATACCGACACGAATTATCGCGTTATTAGGGGTCTGACATTATCCACCCCCCTAGACTCGATATGCGATACTCTTAGACGAACAGACCGGACTGTACGGATATTGTCACTGTCAGGCTCAGTAGGGGTTTGGATGAGTTTGCTCGTCGGTCTTCCTTTCGCTCAATACCTGGGTAGCCGTTACGTACAGCTAGTGCCGCTGACGTGCTTGTGGTTAAACCCACTGCCAGCGTATTGACGAGTCTTTAGAGTCCCACACAGAGGGTTTTCACGGTTTAGGCGATATGGTGTAGATGACGTATGTTGGTACATACAGATGTCCGATTAAATATGTGTACAGGCTGCACAGACTTTAATCGGACGGTTGATAATACTAGCGTTTTAGGATTAAGCCGGATTATTAAATCAGGTTTTGATTTAATAATTTATATATATGTATTTATATTTATGTATTCTAGTATTATTGTTCACTATTCATTTTCTCTTGGCTATTCGTATTTTGGTACGAATACGCGTATATGTATTTCGATACGTATACCAGGTTGTATTCCGTTTTTATACGGAATTGTTTCTAGAAGACGGCCACCTCATTAATTGATTTTCATTTTAGAAAATCAATTGGGAAATGAGGTGGAGGGTGAGTTGGCATGAGCATGGGTCATGGCATGTAGAGAGGTATGGCATGCAATTGTTTATTCGAAAATTGATGGAGATTTTTTTTCATTGCATGATTGGAAAAAAAGAGGGGGGGCTGCCACATTCTCTATGGGGCTTGCTCATTTATTTTCTCCACTTTATTTCTTTACTTGCTCTCTTCACTCATTCAATCTCACTTGGAGAAAATATTTAGCACATTTCTTTAGTTGCTCATGCCACATGTTTCCTCACCTCCTCTTCATCTTCTTGAGTTGCTCATGGAGCATTTGTGATGAGAGAAAGTAGATAGTGACACATTCCTACACCTCCACTCTCCATTGCAAGCAATCTTGGAGTGTCGGTTGCCTGCTTGATGAGGCTGAAACTTGCGCCGTTTCCTTCAGGTGGATCATCGTAGATGGAGGAAGACCAGCAACCAAACTCGATCCGCAACCTCTAGGAGCTTGGGATGAAGCTTGAAGACCGAAGGACACGGATCAACTCGATATAACCATTCCTAACTCTTTATATTGCTTGCTAGTATAGGGTTTAGGTTAGATCTGGGCATCGGGTCATGGTAGCGCCGGTTTAGAAATTTTTTGTTCTGCATTTGTCCACGGTTTGATGGCCGGGGCGCTGCTGTAACCCAACACAACCATCGCCCCAGGGTCAAGAAACGTATACACTAGTCTACTCTGAAATATCGATGCCCTGTCTCGATACTCGCTTGACTAGGAACTATTAAAGGATGTGCTTGTAGACTACACAAGCTCCACTAGTATGATCTACATCATAATCCTGGTAATCAAAGCTACATCCTAAGGGCTTCATCAACATGTATACAAGATATGAAATACAACACATCACATGTTAAGATGAAGATAAACCAAATAGCGTACTATCATATTGAGCAAGATTGTTTCTGTACATATATATCCCTAGCATCTTATACAATACAGACTTCTAGGGCATATATATCCAACATGCTCATCATGAGCTTCTTCAGACAATGGTGAAGGAGAGTTCTCCAGCGAATCCGAGCTTTCACCGACCTCAATATCAACTCTTGGTACGTCCTTCCTTGAATCGTCTACAACCGGAGATTGCTTGTTCTTCAGCTTCAACATAGCAGATTCATCAAAAGTCACATCTCTGCTAATCATAAATTTAGACGACTTAGGATCCGAACACCACAATCTATAAGCTTTAACGTCGGTAGCATAACCAAAAAATATACATTTCTTCGCTCGAGAATCCAACTTGCCTTCATGGCAATGTGCATAAGCCGGCCAACCAAATACCTTAAGTGTTGAATAATCAGCGTGTTTTCCCGACCATACCTGCTCCAGTGTCTTACTACCTAGCGATGTATGAGCTGACCGATTCAAATATAGCAATCGTATTTACCGCTTCTACCCAAAACTCCTTTCCGAGCCTTGTATTAGAAAACATGTAACGCGTTTTCTTTAAAAGAGTCCGGTTCATCCGCTCCGCGACTCCATTCTACCGTGGTGGGTAGATAACGGTATGATGCCAAACTATCCCTTCATTTTTGCAGAAATCATTGAAATTTTCACCGCAAAACTCTAACCCATTGTCCGTCCTCCTCCTCTTGATCTGCAAGCAACGTTTTTCATTGGTTGAACGTAGTAAATACTTCGCTTTTATGCTTCAAGAAGTAGACCCAAAATTTTCTTGAAAAATCATCAATGAAGATAAGCAGATACTTGGCACCACTTCCTCGGCTTCCCTCGATCAACCAGGAATGCGGATCCCATGCGTCCCGCAACGACTCCGCGTATATCGTCAAGACGAGATATCCGCCTCCCCACGATCTGCGTCCCACGCTAGCATATCCCTCCATTAATGGGCGCATCCCTCCATTCAAGGCGAGGATAATGCTGGGCATAAATGACGGTGATGATCTCACGCCTGCTCGCTCCACGTGACCCCTATATAAACCCCTCTCTCAGACGACTCAGGTATCTCGAATTTATTTCCAATACGGCGCTACTTTGCACCTATATCTCGGCCCTAACTTGATCGTCAGAAATTCCTATAGTGGTCACCCATCCTGGGACTTCTTTGCAGGTAGCTCGGCGTCCAACACCAACCCATTGAGATCCACACTCAACAATTCCCAAACCAAATCTCAGTCGTCAAAGACCTCCATCGCAGGATCGGCGGAGGACATCATCTGAAGGAAATTCTGAGCTCCATCAATTTGGCATATTCAATGAAAATGCAATTTTCAAGTAAGATTAATATTGATTATGTCCATTTTTATTAATTGGTTTAATTTTAAGCTTTTGTTGATCTACTAATGCATTATATTTAAGGAATTTAAATAATGACATAATAATTTTGATTTATACTAAGATGCATGTTAAAATGGTCATATTAAGATAGTGTTTGCTTACATTATATATTCCTTGAACTCCGTAGGCCTCCCTTTAAGGTATTTATAGGAATACATGGCTTTTTCAAGAACAGTCCTAAAGTACTTTTAAAAGAGCTTTCTGCACAGGCCTAAGAGCGTTCTACTTGCCTTTTCTAGAACTTTCCTTGTGCATCTTCCACCATCTTCCAATTTACAAGATTCTTCTTTAAAGTTGATAAATGTTATCTTGAAGTTTCTAGAAACTTTAAGAATGATCTAAAGAATTCTTGCTCTTTAGAAAACTTAATAGTACTAAGTCTGATCTCTAACACTCCTCATTAACATCTTCTCTAGTTGTATGTCTGATATTGTTTAGTTGTTTTGAAACTCCTTCAATGTATCCTTTGGGGCTGATAAAGCTCCGATCATATATGGGAATAAAGTGCCGCTCCTTGCTTATTGGATGAGCCAGAGATCCTTTGCATTCTTTTGCTTATTTTTCTTCACCTTTTGTTTCTTTACTACAGTGATGGTAGATTCTTTGTTTGGCCTGAATTCCAACACTTCCTCTCATGTGCAACCAAAGTCTCTATTTTTCATAGTTGTCAAATGGATAGCCACAACAGTTGTAAAGCTAATCTCTCGAAGCCAATCTCTATTTTTGGTGTTTATAGATTGCTCTCTCATAAGTAGTGGTGATTAGGTTTGACATTTGAGTAATTGAACAAACGAGGCTCTGATAACTATTGAAAGAATTTATGTGAATTTGATACCAGTTGTTAGAAATGAAGAAGCTATGATACCACTCGTAAGATATCTAACTTTGATGTCTTAATGATAGAACAAACTTAGCTCGTTGAGTTGATAGAAAGACCGGTGGTAGATAAATGTGGATACAAAGAAAAGTAGAAACGTTATTTGAAAATATTTAATACAATAGAGTGGTTGTTGAAGTTTCTTATCTACAACATTGTGTGTTGATGTTGGAATACTTTTCCTCAAAACTCTTTTGACCTCCACTTTAGGGTACTTACAGGAAAACATGATGTTGAAGTGCTTTTCCGTATGTTTGAAAATGCTTAAAGTTTAGAAATACGGAATTGCGTAGTAGTAAATACCGCAATCAACATTTACGATAAGCAAGTGATGAATACGAGTCGTCCTTAGAAAACAGTGATAACAACTTTTACTTTAGACGAGTCATTAAAGAATGGTTTGAATTGTTTTGGAGTTTGTTTGTGATTACAAGTTTTAGAGAATCAAAAGAATAACCTGCTGGAAATGAGAATCAGATATCAACAATCAGTTAAAACCTCTATACTTCTTCTTCAATCCTTATCTTATCAAATACAGGTTGTCAATCCGTACTTAATAAATTAAGCTCTTAACTAGTTACTAACTAGGTGTTTATGAGCACGAAATATCTATCACATACCGATTAGAGTAATGGAGTATAATCCATCAAAACACACCTAAGCTAGCAACTAATTAGAATTGTGCTAATAACAAACTAAAGAGATGTGGATTACAAAATAAAACAGATTGCGAGTATAGATAAGCCTTCTATGTACAAATCCATATGCTTGGTTAGAAACTTGCAAGTGTAGGAGGTTAAGCCGTCCATTCACTGTTAGGAATATTTATACCCTAGAGGCCATTATTGTATAATATAGTGGATGTTTGGACATATATATAGAGAACTTTCTTGCTCGACATGATAGTATGCTATCTGGTTGCTCTTTATCTTAACACGTGCATATATTTTAGTTTACTGTTTCTTTGATACATATTGATAAAGCCCTTATGATGTTGGCTTGACTACCAGGACTATGATGCAGATCATACTGGTGTGGCTTGTATAGTCCACAAGCACATCCTTAATAGTTCATAGTTGAGAGAGTATCGAGACAGGGTATCGATATTTCAGATTAGACTAGTGTGTACGTTTCTTGACCCTGATGGGGCGATGGTTGATCCCATAACCATTGTTGTTTGATATCAAAGATTGTACATATGTGCTAATTGGAGAATGAGTACACCGAACAGAACTGGCCGAAAAATCCTATATGGTACCATACCTATCGTCAGATAGCAGTTCTTTGGTGACACTTGTATATGTTAGTCTGTAGATCCGAGATCATCATAGTGTCTTGTGTGGTTCCCACTGTGCTTTGATTTCCTCCTTACCACGGCTCAAATGAGTTGTACAAACAGGTGATTTTTGGGTACAGTCCCGAGTCACATGGAGGAAGTGAGCGATAGGAGGGGTTTCATCTCTCCCGGTATTGGGAGTTGAAGTTGCGCTATACTCGATTGGCTATAACAGCAAGTCCCTGGTCAGGGTTGATGAGATTTATTAATAAGTGTTATCTGTAATTTCTCAAAAAATTATAGGCCACACATCGGCATGACTTATCGAGTTATTGGGGTCTGACGATTCCACCCCCCAGACTCGATATGTGATATATCAGACGAAGAGAGCGAACTGTACGGTAAGTGTTGCTTATAGGCTCTGCGGAAGTTTGGATAAGTTTGTTTGTTGATCTTCTATTCGTTCAATACCTGGGTAGCTGTTACGTCCAGCTAGTACTACTGACGATTTGTAGGTCTCTGATGTGATCATTACCTACTGTTTGCATATTAACGAGTTTTTAAAGTCCCACATAAAGGTTTCCTAACTCAAGCGAAACGAAGTAGGGCACGTACGGAGATATGTGCGGGAGCTTGATTAAATACGAGTATATGATACCGTATTCTAATATAGCGTTGATGATATCAACCGGGTTATATATGATATAACCGGATTATTGAATCAAGTGTTGATTCAATGATTTGATTTATATATATATGTGTGTGTGTGTGTGTGTGTGTGTGTGTGTGTGTGTGTGTGTATGTAATTATTAAATCAACACTTGATTCAATAATCCAGTTATATCATATATAATCCGGCCAATATCAAATATATATATATATATATATATATATGTATATCAAATCATTAAATCAACACTTGATTCAATAATCCAGTTATATCACATATAACCGGCTAATATTTAATATTAGTTTATATATATATATATATATATATATATATATATATATTTGATATTAGCCGGATTATATATGATATAACCGGATTATTAAATCAAGTGTTGATTTAATAATTTGATATATATATATATATATATATATATATATATATATATAAACTAATATTAAATATTAGCCGGTTATATATGATATAACTGGATTATTGAATCAAGTGTTGATTTAATGATTTGATATACATATATATATATTTGATATTGGCCAGATTATATATGATATAACTGGATTATTGAATCAAGTGTTGATTTAATAATTATATACATACATACATACATATATATATATATATATATATATACATACATATATATATATATAAAGAAGAAAATCTTAAGTGAGCTTAATATTGTATCATGGTTGATGATACATAGAATTAGGATTTGTGAGAATCACATTGTGAAAAAGATGCTGATAAGTTTTATGAATTAAAACAAAAGGAGAATGGGTAATTATTCTTGGGTGCTTGGAGAAGTATGGAGAAGCTATGACTCATCTTCTAATTTTGTTTTAATCATAAATTTTTATCATAGTCTTCATCTCATCTCATCTTCAATGGTTCACATTCATTCCAAGTTCATCTTCATCTCTTCACTAGATATTTCTAGGGTTGAGAAAAAGAAAAAAGAAGAAGTATTTTTAGTGAACAAAATTCCTAGTTCACCAACCTACACTATTCTAACCAATTAGTATAGGTTGTTATCTTCACTAATAACTTGATTAGTGAAGCATGAGCTTGAGTGGTGAGTCGCTCAACGTGGATCATCTTCGACGACGAAAACTACAAGCAAACTCGTTCCATCCTTCAAGAGAAGTAAAAGAAGAGTTTTAGGGACTACCACTCGGAGCTTTATAAGTGAAGGACTAGACTATAAAGGTTGTAGACTCACTTCATTTAGTTTAGAATTCGTTTGCTTAATTTTAAAACCCTAATTCTCTAGTTCGATTCTTATTTAGTATACTTAGAACTCTAATTTTTTAAAATTGCATATTTGATGATCATTGAAACCTAGTAGAGGTGGTAAGACATACTTTCATTCATAAGATCATCACCTAGATTTCCTTATCCTTCCATTTCATTATTTTATTACTAACCCTCATCTTAATCAGTCACGACATATTCACATGGCTGAATTCAAGTCAACATGCTAGCCCTGTATTGAGAACCTGAGAGGTTAAAAAGTCCAGAATCGAGAGATTCGTGTTTGCTTATGATGAAATTCAATTCTTTATGAAATTGGATCAAAGAAGAGTTAGTGAATTAAAACTTTTCCTCAAAATACCATCAACTCATAATACCAAGTAAAGAATCATAAAAACAACTAAAGGATTAAATAAAGAAACATAATGGTATTAAAGCGAAAATATGGAAATCTAGTTGTCGCTAGTATTAGGATTCTTCTCAAATGAAGAGAGAATCTATTAGCATCATTGCAACTTATCAATCTAACTAATAATGACATCAAAGAAAATACAAGCCAAGAATTAAAAGAAAACATCATAAAAGCAAACTAGTTATGAAATTAAAGCAAGAACTTGAATTGAAACTAAAATTAACTTACAAAGTATCCACTGGAAAAGCTTGAAGAAGATGAAGAACAATTTTAATGGCTATTTTAAATTGAAATTTCAACAAAATACCACAAACTTAGCTATTTTAGAGCTAAAACTAGTTTTATGCTACTCTATTCTATGCTTCAAGCTTTTCCAATGATCTGCTATTTATAGAGAAATATTCAGAGGATCATCACAATGTCAAAGGAACGTGGGATCCATGCTAGAGACACCACCTTTTCTGACATCAATTTGAGCCAATATGGCCGCAAAATTGCGGCCAAATCCTTCTTTATGGCCGCAATTTTGCGGCCAAAATTTAGAATTCCAACTTCATTTTTCTTGGATGATCCTGGAACATTTTTTGCTCATTTTTCATATGCCAAGAATTTGATAATTCATCCTAGATTGCTCTCAGGTTTTCTGGTCAACGATTTCGGCTCATTTCGTATTTTCCCTTGCAAATTCAGCACACATGTGTTCAATTCTCTTGCCCACTTAATTTTTCAGCTCATTTGACTCCTATTGCTGGCCAAGACAAGAGAGAACACTCTCTAGTCAAGTTCTAGAAGCATGTGCAGCGCAGGTGTTGGATTTTAGTGGCCGCTGCATATGTTTTGATCATATTCTTTGTCTGTCGGCCATTTGAATCTGAAAACACATACAATGTGCATGTTCTGTGCCAATTGTGACTCATACCGTTGAAAACCTGTATCCTGAACTTAATAGCAGACAGAAGGTTAATAGCACTTGTTTATTTATAAAAAGATATAGAATGAACGGTATTAAATGCAATAAAACATGATGAACACATGACCTTTTTCAGAATAGCTCTAGATTATTCTATAAAGAGCTTTCTATATAAGTCTAAGAGCGTTCTATTTAGATCTTCTAGAACTATTCTCATACATCTTTCATCATCTTGCAATTTACAAAAGTAGTATAGATGCTTCTAGATTCTTCTCCCAAGGTGATAGGTATTACCTTGAAAATTCTACAAATCTTGAGAACGTTCTATAGAATTCTTGTGCATGCTCTCTAGAAAATTTAGCAATGTTGATTTCCAACACTCCTGTTCAACAACTTCTTTAGTTTTACATCTGATGCTCACGCGTTGTTTTGAAACTCCTTTCCATCTTAGCTGTTAAAGCTCCGAGGATTCTCGGGAATATAGTATTGCTCCTTGCTTGTTTGATGATGTAGAAATCTTTGCATCTTTCTGTGTATTCTCTTTTTAGTTTCTTTGCTGCAGTGATAGTAGCTTTTTTGTTTGGCATGATGTACCCAACATGTTCATAATGGATTTTCAAGGGTTTAATTAATTTCCATCCTTCAGCATTTCTTAAAGGCAAACGATTTTCAAATATTTTATAGGCTTATGATTCTATCTAAGTAAACACTAAATCTAACAAATTAACAACACATAAAAACAAAATAAAAAGGAAGATGAGAAAAACAAAACCAAATTTAGACTGGTTGAGCTCAAGAACATGTGTATCTTTTCTATATATATTATTGACTTGCGTCGACTAGATACATAAATTGTCTTGATCCTACGACTCCATCTAAACGATTTGGATCTCAATTTTCAGCGTGCATCATTTTCAGGCATCGCCTCGAACAATTTATTCAACAATATTAAATATCTTATTATACATTTCATTTTCTTTTTCTCTCTCTTTTTCCGTTTTTGTAGAGGCGAAGTACCGTGAAGGGGTTGGTTCCTCTGAAGAAGACCAAGCAAACAGCGGCGGAGAAACCGAACAACCAGAGTTCAACCCGCGTGCTGAAGACAATGAGCTTAAGCACCGCCTGCTAAAGAAATATAGTGGATATCTCAGCAGCCTACGACATGAACTCTCCAAAAAGAGAAAGAAAGGCAAACTCCCTAAAGAAGCTCGCCAGAAGCTCCTCAACTGGTGGGAGCTGCATTACAAATGGCCATATCCCTCGGTAATGATCTCCGGCCTAAATCTCCGATTGAAGTACTGTGCGCGCGCGCCTGTGTCCACATACACACACCCTCTCTTCACTATTACTGTTTCTCACTAAACTACATTTAGCTACCTTAAGTGCTAGTTTTGAGAGCATTTTAGTTAAAATTATCTCCTTAAAAATCAAAGATTAAGGGATTTTACTGTAATAAAACCACCATAGTTAAGGGTATTTTAGTGTTGTTATAGAAACAGTACGTTTTCTAATAAAATCTTTTGTTCTTCTTGACTGAGCAGGAAAGCGAGAAAGTTGCGTTGGCAGAATCGACCGGGCTTGACCAGAAGCAGATAAATAATTGGTTTATAAACCAGAGGAAGCGGCATTGGAAGCCGTCAGAAGACATGCAATTCATGGTGATGGAAGGATTTCATCCTCAGAATTCTTCTTCTTCTTCTTCTTCTGCTGCTGCTGCTGCTGCTGCTTATATGGGAGGGCAGTTCTTGGGCGATTGCAGCTATAGATTAGGCCCTGGATGATTTATTATTTTATTTCAAGGAAAACACAAGACTATAGCTGCAATTTGTGATGGAATGATATTATTTATTGGCTTTTAAGCCGCAACACCGTATATTTATTTATTTATAAATCCGATTCTCGGAACAGTTCACTGGAATTCTCTTTCCTTCTATATTTACACCTGTTGTGTTTAGTTTTCTTTTGATCATGTCTGGTGATCATATGTATGATTTTCTATAGATCAACAATCATTTAATTTGATGTTATAGCGCCACCTTGATATAATCTAAAGCAAAGCAAGTTGCTGGGACTTCACAACAAACTTGAACATTGGCGCAACAATTGAACCCAATAATCAAGAACGACACGATCATTTATTGTTTATGTTTATTCCTTTTGACAGATAATAGTACATTATGTGAATAAACACGACATTAGTGCAACAATTGAAACAATTGCTCAAGAATGACGTGATTATTTTACATAACTTATCACAAATCATGCAACTCTTCACAGGTTTATATTCACAACAAAAGGATCATCTCCCTTCTCCATAGTAAATCCCTGCGAGAACTTCTTCGTCACGCTAACAACTTCGACGCTATAATCACCATAAAACCCTCTAAATTTGAACTCGCCTTTCTCATCAAGAAATCCATGAGCTCGCGACAACCACTCTTTTTTCAGGTTCAAAAACCTTAGACCCGCTACATTAACCTCACCTTCAGCATCAACCAAATGCCCATTACTCCTCATATACAATTCCCAAAACCCCCAAAGCATTATCCCCTCAACACAAGGATGAGCAAAAGCTTCTCTTATCATAACTTCCAAATCATCAGCCCGAACAAATTCGTTCTCAGCTGAAACATCCAATTCAGTAAACCAAATAGGAAGCCCTAAAACCGCTAATTTGTCCAATGCGGAACAAACAATGGGTCCCACAGGGTAATCGATATGCCCTTGTATTCCGATCCCGCCAACAGGCGCGCCTTGCTCCTGTAATTGAATGATTTGCTCGATGTACTTCTCGGGTGTTGCACGTGTATCGCTTGAATCCTCTATATGGTAGTCATTTACGAATAGGGTTGCTTTAGGATCGAGTTGATGTGCGGTTTTGAACATGAGAGATCGAATATCTTTTCCGAGCCTATCCTGATAAAAAGATCCATGAAGCATTTCGTTGTTGACGTCATAATGCCTGAATTTTTCTTTATATCTTGAAAGGAGACCGTTGAGACGATTTTGAACGGCTTTCATTAAATCATCTTTATTCAAGGATTTAACCCAGGATTGAACAGTATTATCTACCTCCCAAAAAATGCAGTGGCCCCGAGTTTGTATATTATTTTTTATGCATAAGTCTAAGAGCTCATCGGCGTCAGTGTAGTTGAGGTTTCCTTGTTGCGCTTCGATCCAGTACCATTTTAATTCGTTTCCGAATACCCCCCAGTTGAAATTTTTTATGAAGAAATCGACAAAGTCTTCATTGTCTATGTTTGTTCGCATAATGCATGATCCGAAGGGGAAACTGTTGTTAATTTGCTTGACTTTAATGAATGTTCCAGGAAGGGTATCACAATCTGATCCTGAAAATTTTAGGACAACATCTCGCTTTCGTACCTGTGAAAACTGAGTAGTTAATAATAGTTGTGTCATCCTAAATTTAGCAGCTAGTGATAACTTGTATAAACTTATAAAGTTTCTAGGGTGTCTTTAGTCGATATATGAATAGAATTTTATGTTGGATAATTTAATTCCGAATGTACGTATTTGGTCTTCGGTATAAATGAAAAGAACCAATTCACAAAATTAAGATGCGCAAGTGCAAATGAAATACATAAGGGGTACAAATTTACCTTATCAGTTAGTTTCTTTAATTGCCTGAATCTTGCTTTCCTATCAACAGGAAATATCTGAAGCCCTGCAACCATTACATCAACACCCGGGGAAGCACCTTGAACATACACAATAACCCTCGTCGGTTGCTTCTCAATTCTAAACGATCCTCCGATTTCATACCACCTTTCATCTTTAGCCTCAACTTGTCCCCCGTTGACCCATTGGCTGTCCACACCTAAAGCCACATTGATAGTCTGAGGACCATTTGTTACAGAACCAACCCGCACCCAAGCTGATACTTGATAAGTCAAATGCAGTTTCAATTTGTCGGTGATGATCTGAGCTGGGCCCATCCAAGATTGAGTCCGGTTTGTAACAAGGATGTAGCTTCCGTTCAATGGTTCGTGTGTGCCGAGAGAAGCTTGTGCCATTGGAGGGAGCACATGAGGTGATCCATTAGCAACAGTTAAAGTACATGGACCGAGAGGGAACCACCCATTGAGTTCATCACTAAGATTACTGTTTGTGATTATGTTGACACTGTAAAGAACATTCTGCGCATTTGAAATGATTATTGTTTGGAAATGAATGCAATTAAGAATCAGAATTAGCAGAACATTAGGTACTGCAAGCTATCTAATGGAGTTCTAGCGTATTTGTCAATGGACAAAAAGGTCAAAGCACAAGATGCCGAGATAAGATTATTTATGCTAGCATTGTGTTATATATATATATATATACAGAGAGAGAGAGAGAGAGAGAGAGGATAACGGAGGAACGGTGCCATATGAGGGAATTTCTTCATATGGCGTTAAAAAAATACACCTCCATCATTTTTTCGACAATCGGCACCCATCTCCATCTTTATCATCTAAGATGTAGATACACCAAATTTCATGTGATTCCACCACTTTTTCACCTTTGAATTAGTGGGTGCAAAATTCACATGTTTCTGCACATGCAAAACACTTCTGATCAATGCGATTTTTCATCCATACACCACTTATTCACCGTTGAAAAAATACACCCTCCAGCATTTTTTCAACAATCGGCACCCATCTCCATCTTTATCATCTAAGATGTAGATACACCAAATTTCATATGATTCCACAACTTTTTCACCGTTGAATTAGTGGGTGCAAAATTCACATGTTTCTGCACATGCAAAACACTTCTGATCAATGCGATTTTTCATCCATACACGATCTAAGACGTGTAGTACTTAAACGAAATGGATCGTTCGTAGGACGCCGCATGAAAAAGTTTGTAAATTTGAAAAAACATGAATCCGACCTAACTGATCCACACACACACACACACACTATATATATATATATATATATATATATATATATATAAGAATAGTAGAGGAAAGAGACCCTAGAACGCTTTTTTCGTCAGATGGCGTCGATATCTACATCCTCCACCATTTTATTCCACGATCGGCCCCTCCCATCTTGATCTTCATCGTCTAATATATCGATACACCAAATTTTATGTGATTCTAATACTTTTCACCGTTAATTTAGTGGGTGCAAAATTAACGGTTTACCGACAATAGAGCTTTTTACATTGTTAATTTTGCACCCACTAAATTAACGGTGAAAAAGTATTAGAATCACATGAAATTTGGTGTATCGACATCTTAGACGATGAAGATCAAGATGGATGATGCCGATCGTCGAATAAAATGGAGGACGTAGATTTCTACTCAACCTGACGAAAAGTCTCCTGAGGTCTCTTTCCTCCATTATTCTCTCTCTCTCTCTCTATATATATATATAATGGAGGAAAGATGCTATAGGAGGGAATTTCCTCCTATGAGATCAAAAAAATATACCCTCCATAATTTTTTTCTACGGTCGGCACCCATCACCTCGATCGTTATCATCTAAGATGTAAATACACCGAATTTCTTATGATTCTACAACTTTTCACCGTTGATTTAGTGGGTGCAAAATTAGCGGTTTGCCGACAATAGATTTTTTACATTGCTAATTCAACGGTGAAAATATGGTAGAATTGTACGAAATTTGGTGTATCCACATCTTAGATGGTAAAGATGATTATGATGGATGCCGATCGTCAGAAAAAATGGTGGAGCGTATAGATTTTTGACGCCGCCTAACGAAAAAGCCTCCTATGGCTTCTTCTCTCTTCTCTCTCTATTGGAGTGATCCATTGCAAACCGGTCTGCGTTTTTTAAAAACGGGAATTCTAGATCCACGACATATTTGAACCATCAAAACCATTCAAGTTGATCACTCTACCTTCAAGTATATGTGTATGAAAAATCAAAGAAATTGAAGATCTTTAACTCATGCATCGGATAAAGTATATGAGTGCAAAATGAATGTCTTTCAATATAGCAACATAAATTTCATCCGATACATGGGTTAGAGCTCTTCAAAATCTTTGATTTTTCATACACATAGACTCAAAGGTAGGATTATCAAACTTGAACAGTTCGGATTATTCAAATATGTCGTGGATCGAGAGTTCCCTTTTTTTAAAAACGTAGACCGGTTTGCAATAAAACACTCCCCTATACATATATATACATATAGAGATAGTGTGTGTGTTAGGATTTTCTAAGTCCGGACCTAAACTAAAAAAATTCATGCATCGTTTCAAAAATCGAAAATTTTAAAACATTTTTGACGATTCAAACTGTTCATCTTGATCTAAATGGTGAAATACATGGATACGTCGAAATTCGTGAGGTTTCTTATTCCTTTTCATGTTGATCTATTAGTTTCAAAATCAATGGTTTATAGAATACACCATATTTTCCGACGATCGACACCCATCATCTCCATATTTATCATCTAAGATGTGGATACTCCAAATTTTATGTGATTCTACCATTTTTTCACCATTGGATTAGCAATTTAAAAAGTTCTATTGTCGGTAAACCGTGAATTTTGCTCCCACTAATTCAACGGTTGAAAAGTTGTAGAATCATATAAAATTTGGTATATCGACATCTTAGATGATAAAGATGATGATGATGGGCGTCGATCGTAGAAAAAAATTATAAAGGGTGTATTTTTTTGATGCCATAAGAGGAAATTCCCCTCTTATAGCACTTATCCTCTATTATTCTCATATATATATATAGGGAAGGCTAATTCGTCTTAGGCATAATCAGTTTAGATATGCCCGATAGATAATTACACCATTTGCCCATCATGTATGGATAAAAAATATACTTTTTATCATTTATAAGGAGAGAAAAATAGAAAATCTTTTTAAGATCCTATAAAATTATCTCCCCTTTTATTAATCAATTCCCTATTTAATTATAAATACTCTACATTCTCTTTTTATAGTAAATCATAAAACTACACCTCCTTTATCCATTCATGAAGGACAAATAAAGTAATTATCTACATGACATAATTAAGCAGGTTCTGCCCTTGAAGTGTGTGCGTGTGCGTGTGTGTATAGCCGATCAATTGAGGCCGGTACTCATTTTATAAAACGAGGCCAACTACTCAAACTCCCAAACCCCCGTGTTTTTTACCGATCCGACTGGTCATCATGATCTACATGTCAGGGATAGGTTAGGTATCAAAATACATCAGATGTGGAGGCCTCTAGCATATCCATTAAGTGATCGTATATTTCATATATCGGAAAGCCGCTAATTTCTTACTCCACTTAATCGATGTGCTAAAGGTCTCCAAATCTCGTGATTTTTTGATACATAATCTATCCATGACATGTTGATCACGATAACCGGTCGGATTGGTGAATAACACATAAGGTTGGGACTCTGAGGAGTTGGCCTCATTTTATAAAATGAGCACGGGCCTCAATTGATCTGACACACACACGTGTATACACATATAAATGTATACATGTATATGTTTGTGTGTGTGTGTGTGTGTTTTCTCTTTATTGTTATATAAAATAAAACTATAAAATGTCAATCGCACAAGGCTGAAAAGTTGCTCGAATGAGAAAATTGACAAAGGGAGGTCACAAATTCAAGGTAATGCAACCACCGGTAAGTGAGAGACCGGTGTAACAAAGTTGGCAGGAATTAATTACCTCCCGTGTTATCCGAAAACAATCGAAGCCAATGTATTTTAAACTTTGATTAATTGGATATCTTCATTGAAACTAAAAGAATCTTCTGTGATTTAGATATCTTTGATGAATTGGATATTATCCATTATTACTAGAAGGTGTAAATCTATTGATTTGAGACATTTTACTTCTAATACAGAAATATAAAGAAGGCATCAGGAAAAGTAGCTATGCACTTAAGCTATAAATTTGAATACCATAAGAAATATATTTCTCTTGAAGGGAATATCACAAAAAATGGTGTGCACATAAGAATGTATCCAAGTTTCTAACGTTTCGATTAAAATCAATATCCCAATCCTCATCAATGCAGATAAAAATAGAACTCCATCAAAGTCTATGTAGATACATCTAAGATGATAAGATACTAAAGTTTAACAACATATTCTAACCTCGGTATCAGGTGGAGATGGTGGAGGATTCTTTTGAGCATGTTTAACGACCAAACTATTTAGAAGAATATCAACCCCCGACGGCGGCCCTTCTATGAAGATGACAGCCTTAGACACGACACCATTAATGAGAAACTTCCCTTGCAACTGCACCCAGTCCTTATCTGATGCCTGCAAACTGTATGGAGGGAAAAAATTGGTTTATTACATCATCGGTATCTTGTCATACCATTAAGTTGGCTAATCATTTAAATTTGAGAGAAGTTATGCTCTTCTTAATAAGTGTGCAAGAGACAAGAAAGACTGGTATAATGAAACAGAGTATTATAATTTATAAATAAAGACAATTTGAAAATTGGATATCATGATATTAGTAGTTGTCAAAAAATAGTCATAAAAAGGCTTTTGCCAAAAAACAGCTTACGATATCAAATGGAAAAGGCTAAAAGGTTGATGTATTTACATAAAACCCACTAATTTCATAGTATCGGATTGTAATTTATAATGTATATGAAAATTGATGAAAGGTACTGGTATTTAAATGAAATTTAGTCTAAAAAGATGATATAATTCATGAAGATCAGGTAGAGGCTCACTTGGCAATGCTTATATATTGATCGCGACCACTTGGTGCTTGAATCCATAAAGTTGCACGAACATCAGCAGGATTAGAGCTTCCAAATATCCTAACCACTGCGTTGGCCTCATATGCTAATTTTCTTTGAATTCTACCAGTGATTTCTTGTTGAATTCCATTCCAACTTTGTGTTCGTTCGGTTGCTGAAGCAAAGGACTTGCCAATTAATGGTTGTACTTTTCCGTCGCCCATTGAGTCGTGTAGGAGAATCTTGCATCCTCGTCCGGACCAGTTATTGAGGCCATCCTCAAAGCTAGGGTTTAGTATGATGTTATCATTGGCATCTCCACCAGCAACAGGAATTGATCCCATTTCCATTTGAGAATAATTCTGTTTATCCAACTGAACCTGCAAAGATAATGAAACATAAGTAGTCATAAAGATACCATTAATCACACTTTAAATAGTAATATGAATGTAAGAGGATCAACGATGTTGATTAACATGTGGCATGTTTCAATTCATTGTGTTGGTAAATGGCAACTGAAAGCTCACCTACGCCACGACCATGCGCCTCTTATTTGAGAGACACGGGAACTTAAGGTGCTTTGTTCTGTTATTGTATCAGTTGAAGTTGTGATGGGAGTAAAAAATTAACATCACTGGCTGATGAAGTATCCTATGATAGTATGGAAATTCTTATCAAATGCATGAATTTATGCTACAGTCAACGTAAAGATGCTGCTTAGTAAGGATACTGCATTTAATTCATCAGTCGCATTACAAGCACAAATTGTTACCCGAATATAGAGGCACTGAGGTATGCAGAGAAATTTACCGGGTCAAAAGTAATGTTTTCTCAACATATATTCATCCAAATTATGAAGTTTATCATCTTAGGTTCTAAAGTGCACCATGGATTTACTTGATATTTCTAGATGACATGCACATATTTCATTCAGACGACTTTCGTGCAGATGAAAATCACTATTAATTGAAGGTCGGCCATGGATACACTAATTTTCAATGGAGGAAGGTCTGTTGTGAGAAACGAAGTTCAGCATTATTAGCATGACAGGAAAACAGAAATTGCACTAGAAAATTGAAGAAATATCGAATGATTTCACCTCTGTAAGTGGTCCGAAGCGAGCCGGTTACAAACTTCTTAGTCCTTGAGACAAAAGGCAGAGTTTTAAGATCTTTATATAGACCTCAGAGATTTCAAGTCTCTGTCTTATATTCAAGTGAATTCGAAGGAAAATAAAGGAGGGACAAACCAACCAACCAAAGGCAAATTGGGTAATTCGAGGCAAACAAATGCACTTTTGTTATATTCTTTATAAAATACACCAAATCTCAATAGATATTATTTGATTGCTTAAATTTTCGAATTTAGTGGTTGGAGCCCTTTTCTTGATGTGGTGGGTTGCTTCAGCTTCCCTCTTGGAGTTTGTATTGCATTGCCTTATAAGGCTTTTATGGGTTTTAAATTACTCCTCCCTCTCACTATAAGACTTATATGGTATTAACAAAATAAGACAATCATTGTCTTCGAAGTCAAGGGAAATGGCTGTAAGCTATGTTCAGTCTCTAAAAGTAAACATATATCTTTCAATAAATCTGTTTTTTTTAAATGGCAGATTATGCCGTCCATTTGTGTATGTTTTCATTTCCTCTGCTCATCGAGACAGTAATAATTTAATAGCCACTCTTACCTTACAACATGACAAGGAAAATAAATAAAGACACCAGAATTCAAAGATGGTTGTGTGTGTGTGTGCGGGGTGGGGGGGGGGGGGGTGCATGATAGCCAGAAAAAGGGAAACTACTGGTGGCGGACGGCTCATACTGTAGCACTTTGGACATGGTGAAAATGTTGAAACAAATGTACATTTGATAATTTTGAAGAAACAACTACAAATATGAATGAGGCAGTAACAATATATCTCCATAAATGGAGGGGGGCAACTAAACGGTCAAGTAGGAACCGCGGACAAAGGAAAGTGATGAGCTCCATATGATTGAAGCTTTGATGCAAACAATGTAATTATATACTTTCACTATTTCTCTATCTAACCAAACGCTACCTTTCTTCATCAATTCTCGCTATATTAACCGATTTCATTGTTCATATTCAATACAGATCTCACCTTGAATTTAAAGAAGGGAAAGTAATACCAACCATACCTAGCTACATGGACATGCAAAAGATGCTAAAATTGGTTATATTGCATCAGTATAATCTCTTATAATTAAGCCTTGCTTAAAGGAGTTATTTGCATTCCGAACATCGACCTTAATCGCCACCTATGTTGATGAAAAGACAAATTAAGCAAAGCTAACATTATATATGTATAGAAAGAAACAAATGCTCTTGTCAAGTATATATTCGTAGTATATAACTTAAATTGATGAAGCACAACCACAAAGTAACACAATTGAGATAAACACCAACACAAACCCCTAGTAGAAATGTACATTGGTACATAAAAGAAATCTATTGGACAAAATATTGAGTTTCATTAAGGCTTGCTCAAAGCCGGAACCGAACAAAAGATGATAATTAACGGGCAGTTTTTTTTATCAGATCTCTTATCCCTGTTTGGCTTGGAGATTTATGGCTGGCATTAAGACCGCAAACATTCATAGGATCTGCAAACATATTGCTGCACTTTTCCTTTTTATGAAATGTTAGAATGCTTTATATAATTTAATATTGTAGAGGGGGTTATTTGTAAATGATAGTGCTCGATATCGGCCATCCCCAAGATCATGACACGTGGCAGGTGATGTGCCCCAAAACTCAGAAGAAAGGGCCAGCGGGGGGCCGATCAGGCCACCCCGTGCCCGACCAGCAAGCGCAAGCTGGCCCCCCCTCGGGGCCCCTGTAAGTCGGCCTCCTCGGCCTTCCAGCTCGTCCCTGAGCTACCACAGATCCATGACTCCTCGGCCTCCTTGCTCGCTCCCGAGCCTCCACCGAGGATGTCTTGCTCGGCCCTCCGACTTACTCCCAGGCGTAACCGCCACTTCGCGAATCTCGCCATGCGCAGATTTTACGCCAGCCATGTCCCACGCCATCATGATCCCCATTGATGAGCGATCCGCTCTCTACGCAGGCGTGACATCGGGAGCGTAACTGCCGGCGAGATTCTCGCGCCCGCTGCTGCGTGTTCCACCGCTATATAAACCCCCATCACAGAGGGGTCAAGTAAGCAATTCTTTACACTTTTACGCCGTTACTCTGCTCGGATCTCATCACTAACTTGAGCGTCGGAGGGTCCTTGGTGGTACCAAACCATCCCGGGACTTCTTTGCATGTACTCGGCGACAATTCCCTCACCTCTTCCTCCAAAAACTCATTGAGACCCACACGCCAACGAAGGGCAATCAATCAAGTTCACCGCGAGATCAACGGAAGACAACAATCTGACGGAGGCCTGAAAAGGAGCCCCATCAGTTGGCGCCGTCTGTAGGAAAGATAACTCCACAAAATACAAAGTTGGCCTTCCGATCTCCGCCCGCATGACAACCGAGTCCTCTAAAGATCCAAACGCCCGTTGTTGCCTCCTTCGCAACGGAGACGCGGGCGAACCCTCGCCCAAGGTCGCCGGTCTCCCCGCCGGCCGCCGCCTCATAGGCTCTGGCGGCTGCCCAAGCAAAAGGGCTAGGGACCAGGAGCCCATCACCTTTGGCGACGAGGATCTCCACGGCATATCTGTTCCCCATAGCGACCCGCTGGTGATCACAGCACAAATTCACCGATACTCGGTCCACCGAATACTCATCGATTCGGGCAGCTCGGCGGACATTCTCTTCCACGACTGCTTTTTGCGAATGAGGCTGGCCCCAGCAGATTTGAGACCGACCTCCCACGTCCTCTTGGGATTCACCAACCACTCCGTCCCGGCGCAAGGGGTGGTCACCCTGCAGTTCACGATCGGGGAGCACGGCCGCACGCGCACACTGCCTGAGGACTTCATTGTGGCTAGGGTCCCATCGGCCTACAACGTCCTCCTCGGTCGGCCGACGCTGAACTCCCTCCAGGCCCAGATCTCAACATACCACTTGGCGATAAAATTCCCCCTCGATCAGGGTGGGGTGGGCCGGGCATACGGGAGCCAGCGGGTCGCAGAGGTAGGCCTGACAGAGGCATCTTCCCCCGAGCAGCACGCTGATAGCGCCGACGCATGCGACGACATTAAGGGGTCCCTGGACACCCGGGACGAGCGGAAGGAGGTCCGTGGAGCATCGGTCGAGCCTCTGACCGAGGTGCCCTTAGCGAAAGGAGACCCAGGTAGTACTGTCCAGATCGGGTCACTCCTGACGGGAGTCCAGCGGGATGACCTAACTGAGTTCCTCCGAAGCAATTCCGACGTCTTCGTCTGGGCACCGGCAGACATGCCTGGGATCGACCCCAAAATCATCTCCCACAAACTCGGGGTTGATTCTATGGCCCGACCCGTCAGGCAGAAGAAAAGGTGCTTTGCCCCGGTCAAACAGAAGGCCATCGAAGAGGAAGTTGACCGACTCCTCGTCGCTAACTTCATCAGGAATGTGCCCTACTCGGAGTGGCTAGCAAACGTGGTCCTGGTCAAGAAGTCGAGTGGGAAGTGGCGTATGTGCGTCGATTTCACCGACCTCAATAGGTCCTGCCCCAAAGACAACTTCCCGCTCCCCCGCATAGACCAGATCGTCGACAGCTCGGCCGGGCATGAGCTTCTGAGCTTCATGGACGCTTTCTCTGGCTACAACCAAATCCGCATGAATCCTGACGATGAAGATATGACCGCATTCATAACGGACCGGGGGATGTACTGCTACAGAGTGATGCCCTTCGGCCTCAAGAATGCCGGGGCCACATACCAGAGGCTAGTCAACCGCATGTTCAAGCCACAGATCGGCAGAAACATGGAAGTCTACGTTGACGACATGCTCGTCAAGTCCGTCTCTTTGGCCGACCACGTCAAAGACCTGGGCGAGGCGTTTAGGGTGCTCCGCAAATTCAACATGAAGCTTAACTCCGCTAAGTGTGCGTTCGGAGTCACCGGAGGGAAATTCCTCGGGTTCATGGTCACTCACCGCGGAATTGAAGCTAACCCGGAGAAGATCGACGCCATCCTGAGCATGACCACACCCAAGACCAACGTCGAGATCATACGGCTCATAAGGCAGGTCGCCGCCCTGAGCAGTTTCATGTCCCGGTCGGGGGAGAAGTGCCTCCCGTTCTTCAAGGCGCTGAGGAAGATTCCGAGGTTCGAGTGGTCAGAAGATTGCCAAGACGCCTTCGACGAACTGAAGAGGCACCTCGCAACACCGCCCCTGCTCACCCGGCCCGTGGAAGGGGACGAGATGTTACTGTACCTGGCAGTATCAGACCAAGCAGCAGGCTCGGTGCTCGTCTGAGAGGCCGAGGGGGCACAGAAGCCAGTGTACTATGTGAGCCATGTATTCACGGATGCGGAGACGAGATACCCCGCCATAGAGAAGATTGTCCTGGCCCTCGTAGTAACCTCGCGGAAACTGCGGCACATTTCCAAGCACACACAATCATCGTCCTCACTGAGCGCCCATTGGGGGCTATCCTGGCCTCGCCGAAATCCTCTGGCCGTCTAGAGAAATGGAGATGGGAGCTATCTCAATTCGACATAAGATATCTGTTAGTGTATATGCCCTAGAGGCCATTACTGTATCATACTAGTTTGTATATTATTTAATGGAAGCTTGGGATATTCACCTTGTATATACAATCTTGCTCAAAATAGTAGTATGCTACTTGGTTTGTTTCTACTTCAATGTGTACATGTGTTTATTTTTGTATATCGCCTATACACATTAGTAGAGCCCTTAGGATCTTTGCTTGATTACCAGCGATGTGATGGCCGTCACACTAGTGGGGCTGGGTAATCTATAAGCACATCCTTATGCAGGTCCCTGGTCGCAGGACTATCGAGACAGGGCATCGATACTCCGGAGTAGACCAGCGCATGCGTTTCTCATCCCAGTGTGGGAGACGGTCTGTCCCACAGCCGTCAGTACGTCGTACTTGAGATAGTATGCGGGTGCTCGTTAGGTTACGGGTACACTGGACAGGACTCGTCGGGAACTGACTAGTTGGTATTATGCCTATCGTCAGTTATCAGTTCCCAGGTGACATGAGTACAGCTTAGTCCGCTGACTTGACACTGTCACTTCGCCTCGAGTGTGTTCCCACTGTACTTTGATTACTACCCTACCACGGTTCAAAAGAGCCGTGCAAACAGGTAGTAGTTGGGTGCAGTCCCGAAGCACTTGGAGGCAGTGACGGTTAGACAGGATTCGTCTCTTCCGGTATTGGGGGTTGACATCGCTCTGTGTCTAGGAGAGCCATTACACGAGTAGTCCCTGGCCAGGGCAATCGAGATATACTGGTAGGCTTCCAGTGTTATCTCAGGGTGTTTTGGGCTTCGCTCCGGCACGACTTGTACCGCTATTGGGGGACTGACGTTTACCGCCCCCTAGGCCCGCCATGCGATGTATCAGACGAATAGACCGGACTGTACGGAGAATGTCACATTCAGGCTCAGTAGGAGTTCAGATGGGTTTCGCCTCGTCGGTCTTCTTGTCGGCACTACCTGGGGACCGTTACGCACAGCTAGTGCCGCTTGCGGTCTGTGGTTAAACCCACTGCCAGCGTAGTGTCGAGTCTTTAGAGTCCCACACAGAAAGCTTTTCGCCTTTAGGCAAAAGAGTAGAGGTCGCATGGTATTGCGACAGGTCGCATGGTTTTGCGACAGGGTTCGGTCACATCCATGCACTTGTGCACGTACAGTGTCCGGACAGTTTACACTAGCGGGCTTTGGTTTAAGCCAGATCCTAGTGTACCTTTTGGGATTGGATTTATCCAGTGTGTATTCGTGTTCTTCGGAACGCGGATGCGGGTGTGTATGCACAGTTGACGGGAAGACAGAGGCAGCGGATTCTCATTAGAGTTGTTGACAGTCGACCGTTGACTATTTGACTTTTTGCTCAACCCTAATGAGAATATGATATGTGATTAACTATTATATTAATTAAGTATTATGGTGACATGGTTGTTGACTTTTGTTGACTTTGTTGACTTGTTGACTTTTGTTGACTTGTTGACTTTGTTGACCGGTTGACTAGGCTTGACTAGTTGACCATCATGATAACCATAGCTATCATTTCATGGCAAAGACTTTTGCTTGCTTGCTCATTTGTGCAAAATGAGTGCATGAAATGATATGGTTATGGTTGCTTCAACCATCACATAACACTTGATTTGGTATAATGAGTTATGATGACTTTGGATTATGAGAGGGTGAGAGACAAAAGACTTGCTCATTTTTTTCTTGCTCACTCTCTCTCTTGTTTTTGAGCTCTCTTGTTTTGCTCTCACCATCTTCCTCTTGTTCCCTCTCTTGACTCTATGGTTCTCTTGTCTCATGAGTTGAGAATCAAGAACCATAGATAAAATCCCATACAAACTCTTCTCTACTCACTCTAGTTCACAAGGTTTAGCAAACCGAGTGAACTAGTTTCTTCAAAGAACGAAGAAGGAGCCAAAGGTTGGAGCTTTCAGGTGGATCTATCTTCGGCGTACAGAGACGACGGGAAGAAACCAATCCGGACCACCATCGGAGCTTGAAGACGAAGGAGTTCAAGACAAGCAAGGTATAACCCCCTAACCGAGTACTTAGAAACTCATAGTTAGGTTGTTAGTTAGATGTTTAACCAAGATCCGGGTTATAGGTCCATGTTACCACCTCTAAAGGATTATCTTATACATCTGCATCTTGTCGCTTGCTCAGCAGCACTTTCCTCAGTGAAGGAGTGGCTTCGCTCAATCACCAAATTCCGCATCCCCGAAAGTACCGGGAGAGGTAGCATGGACTTACAGTGGTATCAGAGCCTAGTTAAACTCTATCTAACATGTTAGCAAGTAACTAGAAGATCGATCAAAGAAAAAGTCCCGAAAACGAACCCCAAAATTCGAAGTTTCTGTCGAATTTTATACTGTTCAAAAGTTGATTATTTTCACACCTAAAATCGACTCAGGGTTTTCTGTGAATACTGTAGAAATTTGGTCCAGTGATCCCATCAAAGAGCCGCGGAAACGCGGCAATAGCTTGCTATTGCCGCGGTTCCGCGGCCGACTTGGCTCCTCTCTGTTCTTTCTTTGATACAGTATTCTCATAGGGGTATTTTAGGATTTTTGGAATATGTATTTTCAGCCCAGATTTTCCAGAACGAAAATTTTATTTTGGGGTCCCGAAAATCCGTATTTTTGATCGAACTTCTAAAAGACTTAAGCTAACGGGTTTTTCTGTAATGTTATATTTGTATTGAACGTCTGCTAATCGCTATATGTCGATTAGTGGGGGTTATACAAATCTGTGATCTGTAATGTTGCTGGAATGTGTATATGAATATGTTGGATTGTCGCGGGTGAATAGCCGGGGGTTGTGAGATGAGAGTTTTCTTTTCTTTCAATTCATGTAAATTTGTAAATTGATGTAATAATTATTTGTATGGCCGCACAACCGGGTCGGGGTTGTAGCCGTGATTGTATAATTTCTTTTTACTGTTTTTGCTCCTAGGATAGACCCATGGAGGGGGTGCACAAACTACCGGGTATGCCGAAGTGTCGAGTGGCCTACTCATGGAGATGAGAGAGGTTGCTACGCTTCGGGTACTTGGCGGGTAGTTTGCCGCACCCGTAGGGGTCTTGGGTGGGGTATTGGCTATTCACCGCGACCGTGTAATCTGTCTTTCGTTACAGGCTCGTACGAATTACAGATTCCTAGTATATCCAATGTATTCATCTGTGATCTAAAATGTTTATCATTGCAGTATATCTATATATGATAATATTTAGGCGTTGCTTATATTTTACAGACGCGCTAGCCCAGCCCCCGCTCTGTCGTTAGTTAAGTAACATAACGGGTAATGACGGGGCCCAGTGGCGAATGCGAATGGCATAAGCGTACGTCATATTTTGGTTGTTTTCTGCAATGGTAGGATTAAATGATGGGACGCATTAAAAGAACTAATGCAAGAATATCACGCATTAAAAGAACTAATGCAAGATAATAAACCAAGTTAAAGTCGTTGGAACACTTTCGAAAAACCACTCGGTTCTTTTCAAAACCAACTTTTAAATGCGGAGCTTGAGCCACTCCTTTTAAAAGCTATCTCGTTCCATCGACCAAATCAAGTTCACTACGTTCACGGTTTTGCCAAAACCATCCGTAGCCCTCCATCATTTCAGTTAAATATTCGGTAGTATTCAAGCTATGTATTTTGACCTCACGCCAAGGCATAGTGATTGGTAGCTGCCGGATATTTATCTGTTGCATAGATAGAATGCGTTGGTTTGAGACAGTCGTACTGCCATTTTGGCCTACGTCAAGGGTATGTACGGGTGGGTTCAAATTAACCTGGATAATGATGGGACGAACTTGACATGTGACTTATGACATTTTGACCTCACGCCAAGGTCATAAGAGCATGGGGCAAAAATCCACATCGGGAGTTTCATAAGTACTGAAACTTGCTAGATTTGCATACCATTTGGAGTGTGATGATTCTGGTAGGATTCCTTCAGTTTCATCACGCGATGATATTTGGATCCCGATCCTACTGTGAGTATATGCTACTCCTCGGGAAATTTCTCACTTAACGATCAATGCTATAAACCTAGTAGGTGCCTAGAAAGGTGTTAGCGGGGCTACGCCCCCAGGGAAAAGAGGTTCTTTAATTAAGGAACTTCGCGAAAGCGTTGGAAAACCTCCCTCGAAGTACCGACACTGGCCTGGCTGAACGGTTAAGCAAGTATTGTACGGTGAGATTGATCCTGACTAATTCTTCCTTTATGGTTTGAGGAGGGATTCGAGAAACAGTGGGAGCCATCCTGTTTAGACAAACTAAAAACCACTCTAAACTTGCAAGAGCATCATG
The DNA here is from genome assembly GCA_030015575.1 of Agapanthus africanus. Taxonomy (NCBI): domain Eukaryota; kingdom Viridiplantae; phylum Streptophyta; class Magnoliopsida; order Asparagales; family Amaryllidaceae; genus Agapanthus; species Agapanthus africanus. Next base: position 711,900,346 of record JASDDO010000024.1, on the reverse strand, counting down.
CTGAGTGTTTCTTCTTCTCTCTCCTAATTGCAGCGACCAATCGAAATGACTGGACTTAAGTTACTTCTAGATAAAAACATACTGACAGGGCCAAACTACAAAGATTGGCTCAGGAATGTCAAAATGGCAATCACTTACGACAAGCTGGGGTATCTTCTTACCACCAAAGCTCCCCCTGTCCCTGGTCCCACTTCCAGCGTCGCGGATAAGGAAATCCGCAAGACTTGGGAGATTGATAGCGCGAAGGCCAAGTGCCTCGTACTTGCCTCGATGGACAACGAACATAAGAGGAGGCACGAGAATATGGACCTTGAATCCATATTTCTCCATACATAAGAACTGTATGGAGAGCAATCTCGTATCGCAAGATACGAAGCGTCGAAAAAGTTATTTTCGGAAAAGATGGCCGTCGGATCATCAGTAGCCGAGCACGTGCTAAAGATGATCGGCTACATTGAGGAGCTCGCGGACCTAGGGACCACATTGGAGAGTGAACTCTATACGGATATAGTTCTCCAGTCCCTTCCTTCCACTTACGCCCAGTTTATACTGAACTTCAACTTACAAGAAAAAGAGGTTGAACTTTCAGAGCTCCTCAACATGCTGAGGAGCGCAGAGGGCACCCTACAGAAAAGTAGGGAAACATCCACTTTGTTTGTAGGAGGATCATATTCTTCTAGGTCAAAGGCAAAAGCCAAGGGAAAGAAGAAGAAAACCCCCGCCAAACCAAGGGGCGGTGTTAGTAAAGTGGATACGAAGGGAAAAACAAAAGCAACAAAGAAAGCGGGGAAGCTTGTGGATAAGGAAGAATGCTTCTATTGTCATAAGAAAGGTCACTGGAAGAATGATTGCAGGGCTTGGAAAGCCAGAACACAGGAATTGAAGCAGGTTGCAGCTTCAGCTTCAGGTGTGTATGTTATTGAAAACTGTCTTTCAATAAACTCTACTTCCTAGGTATTGGATACCGGATCAGGATCTCATATCTGTAATTCTTTGCAGGCGTTGAGAAACCGTAGGGTTTTGAAGGCAGGTGACATGACCCTCAGAGTTGCGAACGGAGCTAGCATGGATGCTAAAGCCGTGGGGGACTATCACCTGGGAATGTCAGATGGACATGTTTTGGTTTCGCGTAATTGTTTTTTTGTACCCAACGCAACTTGTAATATCATCTCTATATCTTTAGTTTCTAAAGAAGGTTATGAATTTGCGTTTGTAAGTAATGTTGTAAACATTCACCTTAATCAAGTTCTGATTGGGTCAGGTACATTGAGTAATGGTATATACGTATTAAACCAACCACAGATTTTCAATGTCCAGAATACACACAAAAGAAAGTCTCCGGAAATAAATCAGACTTTCTTATGGCATTGTAGACTGGGTCACATCAATGAGAGAAGGTTGACTAAGTTACATACAGAAGGATATTTGAATGCGTTCGAATATCAATCGTATGCCACTTGTCAATCCTGTCTCAAAGGAAAGATGACAAAGACTCCGTTTACTGGACATGGAGTAGGAGCGAGCGAGCTCTTGGGACTCGTACACAGTGACGTGTGCGGTCCAATGTTTACACGTGCGCGAAGCGGTTATTCTTACTTCATTACTTTTACGGATGACTTCTCAAGGTACGGTCATGTCTTCTTAATGAAACATAAGTCCGAAGCCTTTGGAAAATTCCAGGAGTATAAGAATGAAGTAGAAAAACAAACCGGCAAAAGTATTAAGATTCTAAGATCGGATCGAGGTGGAGAATACTTGAGTGCCGAGTTCCTGGACTATTTAAAAGAGAACGGAATTCTCTCTCAGCTTACTCCTCCATACACTCCGCAACATAACGGTGTATCGGAGAGACGGAACAGCACCCTATTGGATATGGTGCGGTCCATGATGAGTAACGCTGAGTTGCCGCGATCATTCTGGGGATGTGCGCTAGAATCAGCCGCATACCTTTTGAACCGAGTTCCCACTAAGACTGTACCTACCACACCATATGAGTTATGGAGTGGGAAGAAACCCTATCTTCAATATCTGAAGATCTGGGGATGTCCAGATTTTGTCAAAAAGCAGCATGCGGACAAACTCGAGGCACGCTCAGTACTGTGCAAGTTTGTGGGATACCCAAAGAACACCAGGGGGTATCTTTTCTACTACGCAGAGGAACAAAAAGTCTTTGTTTCTCGTAATGCCCACTTTCTAGAACACCAGTTCTTGGAAAAGGAAATAAGTGGGAGCGCAGTAGAACTGGAAGAAATTCCAGAACCACAGACTATTACTGAAAGTTTAGTGGAACCAGAGGGTTCGGAAGAACAGGACATTCCTACGCCACTCCACAGGAGTAGTAGGCAGACTCATCCGCCCGAGAGATACTACGGTTTTCTCATAGACGGGAATAGAGAGGATTGCATCATAGATTATGATGAGCCTACTAGCTTCCAGTAGGCCGTTCAGAACGTTGACTCAGTGAAATGGCTGGATGCAATGCGGACCGAAATAGAGTCCATGTACACCAACAAGGTATGGACGTTGGACATTGCTCCAGACGGGGTAAAACCTGTAGGATGCAAGTGGATCTTCAAAAGGAAGATTGGTGTAGATGGACAAGTTGAGACCTATAAAGCTACGCTGGTAGCAAAGGGTTTTCGTTAAAGACCTGGCTTGGACTATGACGAAACCTTTTCTCCAGTAGCCATGCTGAAATCCATTCGGATCCTTCTTGCCATTGCTGCCTTCCACGATTATGAGATTTGGCAGATGGACGTAAAGACAGCTTTTCTAAATGGAAATTTAGAGGAGTGTGTCTATATAGACCAGCCAGAGGGTTTCATTCAGAGTGGGAGCAGCGGAAAGGTGTGCAAGTTGCTTAAGTCCATCTATGGACTAAAGCAGGCGTCGCGGAGTTGGAACATCTGCTTTGATGAGACGGTCAAAGAATTTGGCTTTATCAAAAATCCAGATGAACCATGCATCTATAGTAGATTTGTAGCGAGAACTGTAGTATTCCTCGTTTTATACGTGGATGACATTCTCTTAATAGGAAATGACATTCCTATGCTACAATCTGTCAAGGGGTTCTTGTCGCACAGGTTCTCCATGAAAGACCTGGGTGATGCCTCATACATCCTGGGGATCCGGATCCATCGTGATAGATCCAAGAGGATACTAGGACTTTCACAGTCCAGGTACATCGACACCATACTGAAAAGATTCAGTATGGAAGATTCCAAGCATGGTAACCTGCCGGCTTGTCACGGGATCACCCTCTCTAAAGAGATGTCTCCCAAGACTGATTTGGAGAGGGATCGCATGTCTATTATACCCTACGCTTCTGCGGTAGGCTCTATAATGTATGCGATGTTGTGTACCAGACCGGATGTAGCTTATGCACTGAGTGTGGTAAGCCGGTATCAGTCAAACCCTGGGGAGAAACACTGGATAGCGGTAAAGAACATTCTCAAATACCTGAGAAGGACTAAGGAGATGTTCTTGGTGTATGGCGGAAAAGACCTCCAGATCGAGGCCTTTGCTGACTCCAGCTTCCAGAATGACAAGGATGATTCCAAGTCCATGTCGGGTTTTGTCTTTACCCTCAATGGAGGGGCGGTGTGTTGGAAGAGTTCCAAACAGGAAACCGTTGCAGACTCGACGATGGAAGCGGAATACATCGCCGCATCTGATGCCGCAAAAGAAGTTGTCTGGATGAGGAAGTTCTTGAAAGAACTTCAGGTGGTTCCGTCCATTGTTGATCCAATACCCCTGTATTGCGACAACAACGGGGCTATAGCTTTAGCGAAGGAACCCAGGTCCAATCAGAGATCCCGACACATCTTGAGGCGGTATCACCTGATCAGGGAGATCGTAGATCGCCAGGAGATCGAGGTTCGGAGAGTCGCTTCAGAAGATAACACTGCAGATCCATTCACCAAGGCCATGCCCCAGACTCAGTTCGAGCGGCTGATCGAGATGATAAGTCTTCGATACGCCAGTACATGGCCTTAGTGCAAGTGGGAGATTGTTAGTGTATATGCCCTAGAGGCCATTACTGTATCATACTAGTTTGTATATTACTTAATGGAAGCTTGGGATATTCACCTTGTATATACAATCTTGCTCAAAATAGTAGTATGCTACTTGGTTTGTTTCTACTTCAATGTGTACATGTGTTTATTTTTGTATATCACCTATACACATTAGTAGAGCCCTTAGGATCTTTGCTTGATTACCAGCGATGTGATGGCCGTCACACTAGTGGGGCTGGGTAATCTATAAGCACATCCTTATGCAGGTCCCTGGTCGCAGGACTATCGAGACAGGGCATCGATACTCCGGAGTAGACCAGCGCATGCGCTTCTCATCCCAGTGTGGGAGACGGTCTGTCCCACAGCCGTCAGTACGTCGTACTTGAGATAGTATGCGGGTGCTCGTTAGGTTACGGGTACACTGGACAGGACTCGTCGGGAACTGACTAGTTGGTATTATGCCTATTGTCAGTTATCAGTTCCCAGGTGACATGAGTACAGCTTAGTCCGCTGACTTGACACTGTCACTTCGCCTCGAGTGTGTTCCCACTGTACTTTGATTACTACCCTACCACGGCTCAAAGGAGCCGTGCAAACAGGTAGTAGTTGGGTGCAGTCCCGAAGCACTTAGAGGCAGTGACGGTTAGACAGGATTCGTCTCTCCCGGTATTGGGGGTTGACATCGCGCTGTGTCTAGGAGAGCCATTACACGAGTAGTCCCTGGCCAGGGCAATCGAGATATACTGGTAGGCTTCCAGTGTTATCTCAGGGTGTTTTGGGCTTCGCTCCGGCACGACTTGTACCGCTATTAGGGGACTGACGTTTACCGCCCCTAGGCCCGCCATGCGATGTATCAGACGAACAGACCGGACTGTACGGAGAATGTCACATTCAGGCTTAGTAGGAGTTCAGATGGGTTTCGCCTCGTCGGTCTTCTTGTCGGCACTACCTGGGGACCGTTACGCACAGCTAGTGCCGCTTGCGGTCTGTGGTTAAACCCACTGCCAGCGTAGTGTCGAGTCTTTAGAGTCCCACACAGAAAGCTTTTCGCCTTTAGGTAAAAGAGTAGAGGTCACATGGTATTGCGACAGGTCGCATGGTTTTGCGACAGGGTTCGGTCACATCCATGCACTTGTGCACGTACAGTGTCCGGATAGTTTACACTAGCGGGCTTTGGTTTAAACCAGATCCTAGTGTACCTTTTGGGATTGGATTTATCCAGTGTGCATTCGTGTTCCTCGGAACGCGGATGCGGGTGTGTATGCACAGTTGACGGGGAGACAGAGGCAGCGGATTCTCATTAAGGTTGTTGACAGTTGACCGTTGACTATTTGACTTTTTGCTCAACCCTAATGAGAATATGATATGTGATTAACTATTATATTAATTAAGTATTATGGTGACATGGTTGTTGACTTTTGTTTACTTTGTTGACTTGTTGACTTTTGTTGACTTGTTGACTTTGTTGACCGGTTGACTAGGCTTGACTAGTTGACCATCATGATAACCATAGCCATCATTTCATGGCAAAGACTTTTGCTTGCTTGCTCATTTGTGCAAAATGAGTGCATGAAATGATATGGTTATGGTTGCTTTAACCATCACATAACACTTGATTTGGTATAATGAGTTATGATGACTTTGGATTATGAGAGGGTGAGAGACAAAAGACTTGCTCATTTTTTTCTTGCTCACTCTCTCTCTTGTTCTTGAGCTCTCTTGTTTTGCTCTCACCATCTTCCTCTTGCTCCCTCTCTTGACTCTATGGTTCTCTTGTCTCATGAGTTGAGAATCAAGAACCAAAGATAAAATCCCATACAAACTCTTCTCTACTCACTCTAGTTCACAAGGTTTAGCAAACCGAGTGAACTAGTTTCTTCAAAGAACGAAGAAGGAGCCAAAGGTTGGAGCTTTCAGGTGGATCTATCTTCGGCGTACGGAGACGACGGGAAGAAACCAATCCGGACCACCATCGGAGCTTGAAGACGAAGGAGTTCAAGACAAGCAAGGTATAACCCCCTAACCGAGTAGTTAGAAACTCGTAGTTAGGTTTTTAGTTAGATGTTTAACCAAGATCCGGGTTATAGGTCCATGTTACCACCTCTATAAAAATCGTTTTTTACCAAATTCCGCATTCCTGAAAGTACCGGGAGAGGTAGCATGGACTTATAATATCGCCCGAGGCAAGCCATCAAGGAGCAGGCCCTGGCCGATTTCATCGTCGAATGCACCATCCCTAGCAGGAAGCCGGATTCCGTGCCGCCCCTCGCAGCCCGGCATCCCGTCCAGGAAGGCCCTAGCTCAGCTCCGGAATGGGTCATTTACGTCGACGGGTCTTCTACCGAGGAAGGCTGCGGTGCCGGCCTCATTATCCGGGGCCCAAACGAAGCTGAGATGGAGTATTCCTTGAGGCTCGGTTTCAAATCATCGAACAACACGGCGCAGTACGAAGCCTTCCTAGCCGGACTACGCATGGCCGTCGGGCTGGGACTGAGGGTCATCCGGGTCCGTAGCGACTCGGCCCTGGTTGTCGGCCAAGTGACCGGCCGCTTTGAGGCTCGAGAGCCACTAATGATGAAATACTTAGATGAGGTGAGGAAGCTCCGAAAAAACTTCGACGAAGTACAGGTGGAACAAATACCCAGGCAAATGAACGCTCAAGCAGACGTCCTGAGCAAGCTGGCTTCATCGTACTCAGCCAACAACAGGCGGTCGATACTTTTCAAAACCTTGGCCCGACCCAACGTTGGAGACGTACACGGCGCAGGAGAACGACCGCGATTGGAGGAAGCCCCTAGTAGAATTCCTGAAGGACGGTACGCTCCCGGAAGACAGAGCAGCCGCCCGCCGCCTCCGGGCCAGAGCCACACACTTCGTCTGGAGCAACGGGAACCTCTACAAGAAGGCCTTAACCCAGCCCCTGCTCCGGTGCGTTGACCCCCACGAGGCCGACTACGTCTTACGGGAAATCCATGAAGGGGTAGGTGTTAGGTCTACGTTACCTGTCCCGGTTCTTTCGGAGTTGCGGAAACGGTAAAAATCAAAATTTTAGGGTTTAAGGTAACATGGACAAAAAACCCGGATCTTTGCTAAACAACACACTAGCAACTACTATGAGCTTTACCTACTCGGTTTGGGGTTATACCTAGTCTTGAACTCCTTCTCTTCTTCTCCTTGGAGTGGGTTGGATGGTTCTCCTCGTCCCCTTCTCTTGCCGAAGAAAGATCCACCCGAGGGCCTCTACCTTGAGCTCCTTCCTCGAACTTGAGGTAACTAAAATATTAGGTTTTCTAAACCTTCAACCTTAGGATGAGTAGAGATGAGTTTTGGTGTTTTATCTCCAAGGCAAATGGTTCTCAACTCATGAAAGGTTTTGCCTTGAGCTAGAGGAAGAGGGAGAGCAAAGGATGAGAGAGAATGAGAATGAGATTATGATCTGAAAATTTACAACCATATCACATATATGTGAATTATGAAATTAATAATATTAATCAAAATGAAAAAGGTGATGGTTGGTTTGATAAGACCATTATCATTTCACATTTAACGATTTTGCAAAGATCAAAGAGCATCTTTGGAGTGAAATAATGATGGTCAATGTTTCAACCTTGGTCAACAAGTCAACCTTGGTCAAAAGGTCAACAACCCTAACCATAACTCAATTTCCTTTTTAATTAACATTATTAATGATATTTCACATATTCATTTGGGTTTGGAAAAAGACAACCGTCAACTGTGCATACACACCCGTACCAAAACCCTAATGAGATCCTCTGCCTCTGCCTCAGTCAACTGTGTATACACACCCGCATCCGTGTTCCGAGGAACACGAATACAATGAGATAAAACTAACCCCAAAACATATACTAGGATTTGGCTTAAACCAAAACCCGCTAGTAATAACTGTCCGGACACCAAACGTGCACAAGTGCGCGGATGTGAACGAACCCCGTCGCAAAACCATGCGACCTCTACTCTGTTTTGCCCAAAGACGAATAACCCTCTGTGTGGGACTCTGATGACTCAACACTACGCTGGCAGTGGGGTTAAGCATAGACCGCAAGCGGCACTAGCTGTATGTAACGGTCCCCAGGTAGATGCCGATAAGAAGACTGATGAGGTGAACCCATCCGAACTCCTACTGAGCCTATATGTGACAATCTCCGTACAGTCCGGTCTGTTCATCTGAGAATATCTTATGGTGGGCCTAGGGGGTGGTAAACATCAGTCCCCTAATAGCGGTACAAGTCGTGTCGGAGTGTAGCCCAGAACACCCTGAGATAACACTGGAAACCCACCAGTATATCTCGTTTGCCCTGGTCAGGGACGACTATGTGTAATGGCTCTCCTAGACACAACGCGGTATCAACTCCCAATACCGGGAGAGATGAATCCTGTCTAACCGTCACTGCCTCCAAGTGCTTCGGGACTGCACCCAACTACTACCTGTTTGCACGACTCAGTAGAGCCGTGGTAGGGTAGTAATCAAAGAACGGTAGAAACTCACTCAAGGCGAAGTGACAGTGTCAAGTCAGCGGACTAAGCTGTACTCATGTCACCTGGGAACTGTTAACTGACGATAAGTATAATACCAACCAACAGTTCCCTACGAGTCTTGTCCAGTGTACTCGTAACCTAACGAGCACCTGCATACTATCTCCAGTACGACGTACTGATGGCTGTGGGACAGACCATCTCCCCTGCTGGGAAGAGAAGCGTATGCACCAGTCTACTCTGGAGTATCGATGCCCTGTCTCGATAATCCTACGACTAGGGACCAAAATAAGGATGTGCTTATAGACTATCCAGCCCCCACTAGTGTGATCGCCATCACAACGCCGGTAGTCAAGCAAAGATCCTAAGGGCTCCATCAATATGTATTAGCGATATATTAAAAGAAACATATACACATATTAAGATAGAAACAAACCAAGTAGCATACTACTATATCGAGCAAGATTGTCGTAAAACCGTATATATATATCCCAAGCCTCCAAAATGTATTATACAAACTAGTACTATACAATAATGGCCTCTAGGGCATACATATCTAACAATCTCACTTGCACTAAAGGCCAGTAATTGGTGTACCGCATACCCAACGTCTGCACTAGGGCCAGCTGCTGGCGTACCGCATACCCAATAGCTCAAAAAGTCGCTCGAACTGTATTTGAGGGAGGGCCTTTGTGAATGGATCCGCCGTGTTGTCTTTTGTGTCCACTCTCCGTAACTCGATCTCCTGGTGATCAATGATCTCCCTGATCAGGTGATACGGCCTTAAGACGTGTCTGGATTTCTGATGGGACCTTGGTTCCTTCGCTAAAGCTATAGCCCCATTGTTATCGCAATACAAAGGTATTGGGTCAACAATGGACGGAACCACTTGAAGTTCACTAATGAACTTCTTCATCCAGACTTTCTCTTTTGTGGTATCGCTTGCAGCAATGTATTCAGCCTCCATCGTCGAGTCTGCGACGGTATCCTGTTTGGAACTCCTCTAACACACCGCCCCTCCGTTGAGGGTAAACACAAAACCCGAGATAGACTTGCTGTCATCTTTGTCACTCTGGAAGCTTGAATCGGTAAAGGACTCGACCCTGAGGTCTCCATTACCGTAAACCAGGAACATCTCCTTAGTTCTTCTCAGGTACTTGAGAATGTTCTTCACTGCCGTCCAGTGGTCCTCACCTAGGTCTGACTGATACCGGCTCACTACGCTCAGCGCGTAAGCTACATCTGGTCTTGTACACAGCATCGCATACATTATAGATCCTACCGCTGAAGCGTAGGGTATAGTGCTCATGCGAACCCTCTCCTCGTCATTCTTAGGAGACATCTTCTTGGAGAGGGTGATTCCGTGCAATACGGGTACATTACCGCGCTTGGAATCTTCCATACTAAATCTGTTTAGTACGGTCTCTATGTACCTGGACTGCGAAAGTCCCAGTAGTCTCTTGGATCTATCTCTGTAGATCTTGATCCCCAGAATGTACGAGGCATCACCCATGTCCTTCATAGAGAACCGTTGTGACAAGAATAGCTTGACCGATTGTAGCATAGGAATGTTATATCCTATCAAAAGAATGTCGTCCACGTACAAGACTAGGAACACGACAGTTCGTCCTACATTCTTCTTATAGACACAAGGTTCATCTTCGTTCTTGATAAAATCAAATTCCTTGATTGCCTCATCAAAACAGATGTTCCAGCTCCGCGATGCCTGCTTTAATCCACAAATGGATTTAAGCAACTTGCATACCTTCCCGCTGCTCCCACTGTCTACGAAACCTTCTGGCTGATCCATGTAAACGCACTCTTCCAAACAGCCATTTAGAAAAGCCGTTTTAACATCCATCTGCCAGATTTCATAGTCATGGAAGGCAGCAATGGAAAGTAGGATCCTAATGGATTTGAGCATAGCCACTGTAAGTCTACGCAAGAGCCCCGGCGGTCTACAGACGCCAAATGCGGAATAAAAACTTTTTAACTGGCGCTATCGTATACTTTAACCCGGATCTACCATTATTGCTAAACTAACAAACTATAAAGAGTGTAGAAAGGTTATACCGAACGATCCGAGTCCTTCGTTCTTCAACCATCATCCCACGCTCCGTTGCGGCTGCTCCGATCTCGTCGATCTCCGATTCCTTCGTCGAGGTGGCACCACATCACCGATTCTTTAAACGGGCTCCCGCCTCTGACTCGAGGCAACTCGATCGTCAAGTTTGCTAAAAGAGACGACCAAGAATGATGTAGAGAATGAGTAGATGACTTTGTCTCACTTCGTCCAAGTCCGTGGACGATCGGTTAATGAAGTTGCCGAAGGAATCGGGTGATGGAATGAAAATCAAGAAATGAAATTTCCATGCACCTTAAACTATAATCTTTAGCCAAAAATGAATGAATCAATTCTCACTTCCACTCAAGGGTGGCCGGCCACATTATATGAAGAGGTGAGAATGAGTGTAGAAGCAAAGAAAAGGGGGGTGACAATAAACAAGAAGCTTCATGAAAGGATGAATCACTAATATGAACCAATTAGAATAAACCTAGTCACCAAAAGCTTTAATGACACCATTAATGCCTAATGAGTCACCATGTCAAGTCACCAAACTAGAAGCTTCTAGAAGCACGACTCACCCCATCAGTAGAAAAGATAAACCCGTCTTTAACCAAATGTTAAAAGACGGCTGATAGAAAACTGGAAACTGGCAACTTCCAAAAGTGATCCTGAAACAACTTTCAGGATAACCCCGAAACTGTATAAATATACCCGCATTTGTATTACGACCGAATACAAATGCAACTGAGACAAAGATATTATACCTACTCAATATAATACTCGGATCCGGCTTAAACCAAAGCCGACCAGTATCATCTGCCCGAAAAATAACACGTGCGTAAACGCACGTGCATTTTCCGAACCCTGCCATAAAACCATACGGCCTCTACAACGTTTCGCCCGAACTTGGGAAACTGTCTGTGGGGGACTCTAATGACTCGTCAGTACCCTGGCAGTGGGTTTAACCACAAACCGTCAGCGGCACTAGCTATGCGTAACGGTTGTCCACGGACTGACCTCAAGGGTGGCCGATGAGCGAACTCAAGGGAGGCCGATGAGCGCACTCATCCGAAAACCCTACTGAGCCTAACAGTGACAATGTATATACAGTCCGGTCCGTTCGTCAATGAGTATCGCATATCCGCCTAGGGGGCTAGTAACGTCAGACCCCCAGAAGCAGTATAAGTCGTGTCGGAGTGTAGCCCAATAACACCCTGAGATACTACTGGAGTACCTACCAGTAAATCTCCTGCCATGGCCATGGACTATGTGTAATGGCTCTCCTAGACACAGCACGATCTCGCCCCCAATACCGGGAGAGACGAATCCCCTGCCGATCCGCTCACGTGCTTCCATATGGCTCGGGACTGTACCCAAAAGCTACCTGTTTGCACGACTCCTTTGAGCCGTGGTAGGGTAGAAATCAAAGCACAGTGGGAACTCACACGAGACAAATGACGACCTCAGGTCGATGAACTAACCTGTACACATGTCACCAGGGAACTGCTATCTGACGGTAGATATAATACTAACTAGCAGATTCCCGGCAAGTCCTGTCCGGTGTACTCATAACCCAATAAGCACCTGTATACATCTTAGGTGATCCAACTGACACCAGTGGCTTGTGAGACCGGCCACCGCCCCTCGTCGGGGTCTCGACTGTATACACTAGTCTACTCCGGAGTATCGATGCCCTGTCTCGAAACTCCCACGACTAGGGACCATAATTAAGGATATGCATATAAACTACCCAACTCTCACGTATATGATCGCCCTCATACAGTTGGTAGTAAAGCAAGATCCTAAGGGCTCTATCAAAGTGTAACATGCAATCAGTCACCTGAACATGTACACAACTGATAAAGGCAAACCAGATAGCATACTATCATTTCGAGTAAGACTGTCCTACCGGGATAGGTCCTCCGCAATCATTGCAATCACGTACCTGCGATCCAATAATTGACTATGAGGGCACTATCTCCAACAATCTCCCACTTGCACTCAAGGCTAATATTGCGATGTTGACTACTCACAGCCCGTGTGAAACCGAACATCCAACTCCTCTACTAATCAGTTTCACAAAGCCCGTTTGTAAAACTATTGTGTTCGAGAAATAGCCTCGGTGAGTGGATCCGCCTAGAAGTGTCTTTCTATATCTCTCTTAATCTCAAATTCGCGGAGAAAGCCATCTCCCGAATTGAGTAGTACCTGTCTTAGAATATGTCTGGATATCTGATGGGACCTTTGTTCATAAATGAACTCCATATCCAAGCTTCTTAGACTGTATGGATCACTGAACCTAATCAGTATCCGGCACCATGCCACCCACAGTATCCTTTGGAACCACCTGTCCATAATACTGTCCCTTGTCAGAGGGAAAACTAAAACTCTGACAATCACTCTGTCATCCATGTCACCTTTGAAGCCTGGAATGATAACCGTCTCCCGAAAGAGGCTGCTGTAATCAAATCCGTAGAACATGTACCAATGTTCTAAAACTGCTTCCTTATGTTTCTCCAGGATTGGATTAATACAAACTTATTGCATCTAGTGCAAAAACAACATTTGGTGCGGTACTTGATATCTCATGATTGACTCAATTGCCTAAGCAAGTGATCTGCCAATCATGCACATCCCTCTCCCCTTTAGTCTATACGACACCTTTAGAGAGGGTGACTCCATCACCTGCAGGTACACTACCATGCTAGGAGTCAACTATTCTAAAAACCATTAGAATATCTGTCAAAGTACTCACATTGGGAAACCACCCAAATCTAGATCTAAAACCATAGATCCAGAAACCAAAATGTCTAATATTATATCCATGTCCTGTCTGGAGAAACAACTGTGTGACGATCAGAGTACAACCGATCGTAGTATAGGAATTTTACTTCCTACTCTGTGTATGTCATCCAAATACCATGACATTACACCCTACTACCTTCTTAACAGATCCATCCCCTATTCTGATGAAGTCAAACCTATGACTTTCACATCAAAATTAGATGATCTATCTCCGCTGTAACTGCTCTAGTCTATAAATAGACATAAGCTACTTGCCCACTATGCTTCCGCTGCTCCCACTGAATACGACAACCCTCTGGCAGAATAATATACACGTACACTTCTAAAGCTAGTTTAGAACGACGCTATACTTATCCTCCTTCCTGTTCTCATAGTCTGGAACAACAGTAGTGTCAAGTCTGGGTAGATAAGAACCTCCCTGTCACCGTCCTTGAGGCTACCGAAGTACCTCTCGGGTGTCTGAGGTTACCCACCTTATCTGCGGAGTGGCTATTGGAATGTCAAACCTGATTGAATATATAGGTCCTATTAAATTTTCCGTAATCGTTCGCGGTTCTGGAATCACTTCCAGTTCTACCATACTCCCACTACTGTTTTCTGAAAAAGATCCATTTTTACTAAAACTGTGGCGAGTCAAGAACAATATCACTATTGATCTTCTAAATGGTAGAATATCAACCCTCGTCATAGCCAGGGTCAACCCACAAACAGCCATTACAGAAACGTGCCCTGAGTTATCCAGAGTCTGGTTTTAAGCATAAGCTGGACAACTCCCCGTACCTTAATTTCTTTTAAGGTACGATCCTTTCTATATCCAATACAGAAACTTTGGCACTTATTTAATTGGAACCATATTCATATCATGCAACTGTCTCCAGTGCATATCATCATAATGGAAAGAGGCTGATCAGCATTACTCAACTTAGGAATCCATCCAATTATGAGTAACCTGAAAGAGAAACACGTTTCTCAAAACCATCACTATCATCTGAATACCAATCACAAGAATCTACATCTTCGATCTCTTTGAAGAATCCCGATACTTGTGACATCTGGTTCTCTACTTTATTCTTATACCCACAACTTCTCAAAACTTAGACCTTGTATTTCTACGAAACACTCGTCTAAATACTAGAGAAGTTATAAGTAATCAGAACAAAGTACGAGGACCTACCCCTTTTGTCCTGAAGGACACTTGGACAACATACAATACTCTGTATAAGTCCGCTGAGTTTAAACAACTCAAAACCTGTGCGTCGTAGGTAGAAAACTGTTCCCTGGCGATTTCCTCAAATATCACCAATTACAACGAATTCCGATATAATGAGGATAATCACCCAATTCCCAATATCTTACTCCCACTCATCATCTGTAAAACCATACAGATATGAGAATGAAACCTGGTAAATACATACCCTTGGAGTAAGTGTCTAATCGGGAAAACAATTTTTCTTTAACAATGCACTGAAACATGAAAATGTTTCGTAGGGGTATCCTGGTATTCATAGCAATGCCTCTTCCATAATCCAATTCATGACTTCAACCGTATATTTTACTGCCATCTCTCCAAATCCCTTTATTTGTCTTTAGTCGTTACCTTCTGTACACCATCGTTAGGCTAAATGGTTTTCTTCCTTCCCTACCGTTCGGCACCAGCCTATGGTTTGGAAGAAGACTATCCAGTAAGCATAATAGGTGTACCCTCCTAAACCAAGGAGTACTCGCATCTCGAGAGAAGGTGATGATAAAAGACAACTGAATAATACCTTATTCTTTTAAAGATGAAATAGGAGCGGTGATGAAGTACGCGGTTTTGGTCGTGAATGATATCAGTCGCAATTTACTTTGCCCTCTTTCTAATCCCTTTATTTTGTCTTTACATATTACCTTCTGCACACCCTACTTAGGCTAATTGGTTTTCTTCATTCCCTACCTTTCGGCACCAGCCTATGGTTTGGAATAAGACTATCCAATAAGCGTAATAGGTGTACTCTCCTAAACCAAGGAGCTCTCGCAACCTGAGAGAAGGTGATAATAAAAGACAACTGAATAAACCAATTCTATTTCTCCTGAACCTGGATCCATCCTCGAAGAAGTCCCTTCGAGTTCGTATATAACCATACGATGGATCTATCCAATGGAAGTGGATATCCGTAGTAATACGGGTGTTCTGAGAAATGCAAAGGGTAAAAGAAGGAGTGGCAATGACTTATGCAACTCAGACAATCCAAAAGCCAGTATTTTTAAGAAGGTTCGGTCAACCTGGTCACTGGGTCATAGTCTAGGGTCGGTCAAAGGTCGCTGCCAAAGAGAGAGAGAGAAAAGAAACACTCTGCGTGCACTCTAACCTAGATCAGAATGGTCATCACTTTATCTAATCCGGAAACCTCCCACTGTCCTGTCAAATTCTCCCCCAAACCTAAAGAAGAATCAATCGGGATCACCCGAAGAGTAAACCAACTCATCAGTGGGAATCGGGATCCAACTCTCATCGCATGATAACGTGATGGAATGCATCCACGTTACTCATACTCCAGAAGGTATGCGCATACTTGGCAAGTTTCAGTTTCTTTAGAAACTCCCGATATGATTTTTGCCCCATGCTCTTATGATCGTGACTAAGGGCCAGCCCACCATAAGTCACATGTCAAGTTCTTCCCATCATTATCTTGTTAATTTGAACCCACCCGTACTCGCCCTTGACTAAGGGCCAACAAGGCTGTACGACTGTCCCAAACCAACGCATCTATCTATGCAACATGTGAATACCCCAGCAGCTACCAATCACTATGTCCTGGCTAAGGGCCAGACCAACATAGCTTGAATACTACTGACCATTCATATGAAATGACGGAGGGCTACGGCTGGTTTTTGGCGAAAAACCTTTAGCGTAGTGAACTTGATATCGCTGAAGGAACCTGATAGCTTTTTAAAATATAGTGGCGAAAACCTTTTGCTAAAGAGGTCACTCCCGGTAAAGGGATCTCGGCTCTTTCCTCGTGGAATGAGGTGCAGGATATTCCACTGAATACCGCTATGCAAAGCAACTTGTAATCGACTATAGTGAAGTTATTACCCTGACGCAAACTTCTGCCCAAGGGGTCAGTCCCGGTGAAGGGATATCGGCCCTTGCCCCGTCGAATGAGGTGCAGGATATTCCACTGAATACCGCTATGCAAAACAAAAGAAAACGTCTTTGCAATAACACTTTTTAAAATTGTTCCAACAACTCAAACAGGTTTGTTTTACTTTGCATTGATCAGAATCAACGCAGTCCCATCAATCAATCACACCAGAAAAGAACGAAAATAAAATGTACGTATATGCCATCCGCATTCGTCACTGGGTCCCGTCATCACCCGTTAGGTTACTTAACTAACGACAGAGCGGGGACTGGACTAGCGCGGGTGTAAAACATATACAACATCTAATAGTATATAAACCAATATACATAATCGCTCCAGGCGTGATAATATGCAACATTACAGAAAAGTAATAAGCATCAGAGAACAATACAGATAATCTGGGATCCCCGAGTTTCACAGAGCCGCTGCTGAAACCCGACGTTCCCCTGTCGTGTGGATAGCCTGTGCAATGAAACCTAGACCCCTACGGGTGCGGCAAGTTACCCGCCAAAACCTGAATCGAGGTAGTCCCCACAGCATAGTGAATGGAACACCCGGCACTTCACGGAATCCGGTAAATTGAGCACCCCTCCTTGGGTCAACCTGTACCCCCTACGAGTGCGGCGAATAGTCTGCCAATTTTAGAGTGGGGCCCCTCTGCCTCCCAAAGCCATGAGATGCGGACCCGTTGCCCTCCAGAACCCGGCTATCCGTGCACTCCGTCGCGGGGTAAAACCTAGTACAGAAATGAAAATAGTACAACAGGTACATCGACCGCAACCTGGTCGTGCCCCAAAAGAATATTATACAACAGGCAGTGACGGCAGTCCACAAGTTGGACGCTCGCCCCGCAATATCAAATGTACAAATAAACACAAACTGTACTACCATTGCACACTGCTATCCACCACGACAAATCCGCAACATCACAGCACAACACAGAACATCAACGCGAATGTCACGTTCGCAAACCCGTCTAAAAGAACTATAGCAATCAGACGCGGTTTACCGATCAAATGACATTCCCGGTCGGAGATATAATGTAAGCACTGTAAACTAACGTGTTTAAATTTCGATCGACCAAAGACCAAATATCAAAAAGTGGGCCCCACTGCTTACTGGTGAACAGTAACAAAACCTGGGCCAAAACTATATATATCAAAAACCCCAAAAGCCAAAGTAGAACCCACTGGAAAATTTTGGACGCACGTGCTCCCCACGTGGCCGCGGAAGGGCGGCCAAACCATGGGTTTGGCCGCGCTTCCGCGCCTCCATGGAGGAATCATGACCCAAAATTTTCTCGTGGGTCTTAGAAAAGTCTGCACGGATTTTTAAGATATACAGAAATCAATTTTGACACCGTTTAAAAACAACAGAAACTGTCAAGTAAGGATTTTGTGATTTTTGATTTCCGGTCGGATCGATGTTTTAAACGCGTTAGCACAAGTTAGTATAGCAAAATGGTGAGGCTCTGATACCACTGTAAGTCTACGCAAGAGCCCCGGCGGTCTACAGACGCCAAATGCGGAATAAAAACTTTTTAACTGGCGCTATCGTATACTTTAACCCGGATGCACCATTATTGCTAAACTAACAAACTATAAAGAGTGTAGAAAGGTTATACCGAACGATCCGAGTCCTTCGTTCTTCAACCATCATCCCACGCTCCGTTGCGGCTGCTCCGATCTCGTCGATCTCCGATTCCTTCGTCGAGGTGGCACCACATCACCGATTCTTTAAACGGGCTCCCGCCTCTGACTCGAGGCAACTCGATCGTCAAGTTTGCTAAAAGAGACGACCAAGAATGATGTAGAGAATGAGTAGATGACTTTGTCTCACTTCGTCCAAGTCCGTGGACGATCGGTTAATGAAGTTGCCGAAGGAATCGGGTGATGGAATGAAAATCAAGAAATGAAATTTCCATGCACCTTAAACTATAATCTTTAGCCAAAAATGAATGAATCAATTCTCACTTCCACTCAAGGGTGGCCGGCCACATTATATGAAGATGTGAGAATGAGTGTAGAAGCAAAGAAAAGGGGGGTGACAATAAACAAGAAGCTTCATGAAAGGATGAATCACTAATATGAACCAATTAGAATAAACCTAGTCACCAAAAGCTTTAATGACACCATTAATGCCTAATGAGTCACCATGTCAAGTCACCAAACTAGAAGCTTCTAGAAGCACGACTCACCCCATCAGTAGAAAAGATAAACCCGTCTTTAACCAAATGTTAAAAGACGGCTGATAGAAAACTGGAAACTGGCAACTTCCAAAAGTGATCCTGAAACAACTTTCAGGATAACCCCGAAACTGTATAAATATACCCGTATTTGTATTACGACCGAATACAAATGCAACTGAGACAAAGATATTATACCTACTCAATATAATACTCGGATCCGGCTTAAACCAAAGCCGACCAGTATCATCTGCCCGAAAAATAACACGTGCGTAAACGCACGTGCATTTTCCGAACCCTGCCATAAAACCATACGGCCTCTACAACGTTTCGCCCGTACTTGGGAAACTGTCTGTGGGGGACTCTAATGACTCGTCAGTACCCTGGCAGTGGGTTTAACCACAAACCGTCAGCGGCACTAGCTATGCGTAACGGTTGCCCACGGACTGACCTCAAGGGTGGCCGATGAGCGAACTCAAGGGAGGCCGATGAGCGCACTCATCCGAAAACCCTACTGAGCCTAACAGTGACAATGTATATACAGTCCGGTCCGTTCGTCAATGAGTATCGCATATCCGCCTAGGGGGCTAGTAACGTCAGACCTCCAGAAGCAGTATAAGTCGTGTCGGAGTGTAGCCCAATAACACCCTGAGATACTACTGGAGTACCTACCAGTAAATCTCCTGCCATGGCCATGGACTATGTGTAATGGCTCTCCTAGACACAGCACGATCTCGCCCCCAATACCGGGAGAGACGAATCTCCTGCCGATCCGCTCACGTGCCTCCATATGGCTCGGGACTGTACCCAAAAGCTACCTGTTTGCACGACTCCTTTGAGCCGTGGTAGGGTAGAAATCAAAGCACAGTGGGAACTCACACGAGACAAATGACGACCTCAGGTCGATGAACTAACCTGTACACATGTCACCAGGGAACTGCTATCTGACGGTAGATATAATACTAACTAGCAGATTCCCGGCGAGTCCTGTCCGGTGTACTCATAACCCAATGAGCACCTGTATACATCTTAGGTGATCCAACTGACACCAGTGGCTTGTGAGACCGGCCACCGCCCCTCGTCGGGGTCTCGACTGTATACACTAGTCTACTCCGGAGTATCGATGCCCTGTCTCGAAACTCCCACGACTAGGGACCATAATTAAGGATATGCATATAAACTACCCAACTCTCACGTATATGATCGCCCTCATACAGTTGGTAGTAAAGCAAGATCCTAAGGGCTCTATCAAAGTGTAACATGCAATCAGTCACCTGAACATGTACACAACTGATAAAGGCAAACCAGATAGCATACTATCATTTCGAGTAAGACTGTCCTACCGGGATAGGTCCTCCGCAATCATTGCAATCACGTACCTGCGATCCAATAATTGACTATGAGGGCACTATCTCCAACAGCCACTAGAGAAAAAGTTTCGTCATAGTCCACACCAGGTCTTTGACGAAAACCTTTTGTAACGAGTCTAGCCTTATAGGTTTCCACCTGCCCATCTACACCAAGTTTCATTTTGTAGATCCATTTGCATCCAACGGGTTTTACCCCAGGTGGAGCAATATCCAAGGTCCACACTTTATTGGTGTATATGGACTCCATTTAGGATTGCATTGCTTCCTGCCACTTATCAGAGTCCGTACTGATAATGGCCTGCCTGAAACTGGTAGGGTCATCTTCTTCCAAGATGCAATCCTCTCGATCCCCGTCTATAAGAAAACCGTAGTATCTCTCGGGCGGACGAGAAATCCTACCAGATCTGCGGAGTGGCTGAGGTTCGTCTGGGACTACTGAATTTTCTGGTTCTGCTAAATCCACAGTTTGAGTCTGTGGATCAGATATTTCATCCAGTTCTACCGTGCTCCCACTTATTTCTTTTGCAAGAAATTTCCATTCTAAAAAGGTGGCGCGACGAGCAATGAACACCTTCTGTTCCTCAGTGTGGTAGAACAGATATCCCAGAGAATTTCTAGGATATCCCACAAACTTGCACAAAACTGACCATGCCTTAAGCTTGTCCGGATTTTGTACTTTTACATAGGCCGGACAACCCCATATCTTAATACGTTCAAGATATGGTTTTTTACCACTCCATATTTCATATGAAGTCTTAGGCACGAATTTAGACGGAACCTGATTCAGTAAGTATGCCGCTGTTTCTAGCGCATGTCCCCAGAATGAAAGAAGTAACTCAGCATTACTCATCATGGATCGAACCATATCCAATAGGGTACGATTCCTTCTCTCTGATACACCGTTGTGCTGTGGTGTATAAGGAGGAGTAAGCTGAGAGAGAATACCATTCTCTTTTAAGTAATCTCGGAATTCCGTGCTAAGTACTCCCCTCCTCTATTAGACCGGAGGATCTTGATACTTTTGCCTGTCTGGTTCTCTACTTCGTTTCTGAATTCCTTGAATTTCTCAAAAGTTTTTGATTTGTGTTTCATCAGATACACATATCCGAACCTAGAGAGATCGTCAGTGAATGTGATGAAGTACGAGAACCCACCCCTTGCATGTATAGACATTGGACCACATACATCACTATGTATGAGTCCTAAGAGCTTTGTTGCTCTTTCTCCATATCCGGTGAATAGAGATTTGGTCATCTTCCCTTTGAGACAAGACTGACAAGTTTCATAAGATGAAAACTCGAACGCATTCAAGAGTCCATCTTTATGCAACTTACTTAGTCTTTTCTCTCCGATATGACCAAGTCTACAATGCCACAAGTAGGATTCATTCGTATCTGAATTCTTCCTCTTGCATGTGTTTTGTACATTGAGAACTGTATTCTGATTTAAAACGTAGATACCATTACATAGTGTACCTTCTGCAACCAGTACCTTATGAAGGTAAATGTTCATGATATTTCTATCAAGAACAAAGTTATATCCATCTTTATCAAGTAAAGAAACTGATATGATGTTGCAAACCATGGAAGGTACATAGTAGCAATCGTTCAAAATCATAGTATTGCCATTTGGCAACACTAGGTGATATTCACCGACGGCTGCAGCATTAACTTGTGCTCCGTTCGCTACTCTGAGCGACATATCACCAGGTGCAACTTTCTTACTTTTTCTCAGTCCCTGCAATAAATTACAGATATGAGATCCTGATCCGGTATCAAGTACCCAAGAGGTAGGGCTGACCGTAAAGCAGTTCTCAATTACAAGAACACCTGAAGTAGATGCAAAACCATGCTTCTTCTTCAACTGGGTATCCTTGGAATCCATACAATCCTCTTTCCTTTGCTCAAACTTATGAATGTTGTCGTAAGTTAGATCTGAACCAACGTTCCCCAGCCCCGAATAAGAATTCGGATCGGTCAAGCGATACATTTTATTATCTTGATTAGGGCGTGAAATGGTTGCTACCTGGAGAAAGAGAAAAGAAACACTCAGCGTGTGCTCCTGCAAGATTAGATTGGTTTATTAGTTTATCTAACCAGGATGGCTCCCACTTTTTCCTCAAATTTTTCTTCAAACCTTTAAAAGAAGAACTAGTCGGGATTAATTCCACGTCACAATACTTGCTCAACCTTTCAGCCAGGCTAGTGTTGGTATTTTAAGAGAGGTTTTCCAACGCTTTCGCGAAGTTCTTTAATTAAGTAACCCCTTTTCCCTGGAGGCGTAGCCCCGCTAACACCGTTCTAGACACCTACTTGGTTTATAGCATTGATTGTTAAGTGAAATAATCTCCCGAGAGTAATCCAACTCATCAGTGGGATCGGGATCCAACTATCATTGTGTGATGATCTAGATGGAATCCACTCTAGTCACTACACTCCAGAAGGTATGCTAAATCTGCAAGTTTCAGTTTCTTTAGAAACTCCCGATGTGGATTTTTTCCCCTAACGGTTTATGACCTTGACAATGCCAACATATCATAAACCGCTAGTCAAGTTCGGCCTATCATTATCTTGATTAACTTAGACCCACCCGTATATCTCTTGACAATGCCAACATAGCTATGCGATTGTCCTAAATAATCCGAAAAATAAAACTGCAAACAAGCAATACTTAGCTACCGATCACTACGCCTTGACAATGCCAAAATACACAGCTCGAATACTAAGTAGTACTTGTAGGAAATGACGGAGGGCTACGGCTAGGTTTTTGGCGAAAAACCCGTTAACGTAATGAACTTGATATCATTGAAGGAACCCGATAACCTTTTTGAAAATATAGTGGCGAAAACTTTTGCTAAAGAGGTCACTCCCTGTGAAGGGACCTCGGCTCTTTCCTCGTCGAATGAGGTGCAGGATATTCTAAGCTGAATACCTCGATGCAAAGCAAGAATAATCGACTATAGTGAAGTTATTACCCTGACGCAAACTTTTTTCCAAGGGGTCACTCCCGATGAAGGGATCTCGGCCCTTGCCTCATCGAATGAGGTGCTGGGCATTCATAACCGAATACCTCTGTGCAAAACAAAAGTGAACGTCCTTGCAATAACAGCTTTTTGAAAATTGTTCCAACAACGTCTTTTAGGTTTGTTTTCTTGCATTAATTTAATGCGTCCCATCAATTAATCCTACCATTGCAGAAAACAACGAAAATATGACATACGCTTATGCCATCCGCATTCGCCACGGGGCCCTATCATCACTCGTTAGGTTACTTAACTAACGACAGAGCGGGGGCTGGACTTGCGCGGATGCAAAACATAAGCAACACCTAAATAGATATCATATATAGATATATACACATTCGTCAGATGCAATGATAGCCATTCCAGATCACAGATGAACACATTGGATATGCTAGGAATCCGCGTTTCGTTCGAGTCTGTAGCGAAAAACGGATTACACGGTCGCGATGAATAGCCAAACCCCACCCTAGACCCCTATAGGTGCGGCAAACTACCCGCCAAGTACCCGAAGCGAAGCAACCTCCCTCAGCAACGTGAGTAGGCCACTCGGCACTTCGAGATACCCGGTAGTTTGTGCACCACACCTTGGGTCTATCCTAGGAGCAAAAACAGTAAAAAGAAATTATACAATGGCGGCTACAACCTCATCCCGGATTTGCGGCCATACAAATAATATTACATCAATTTACATATTACATGAATTGAAAGATAAATAAACCTCTCATCTCACAAACCCCCGGCTATTCATCCGCGACAATCCAATGAATTCAAATACACAAACCATCAACATTACAGATTACAGATATATATAACCCCCACTAATCGACGTATAGCGATTAGCAGACGTTCAATACATATATAACATCACAGATATAACCCATTAGCCAAAGTCTACAGAAATTCGATCAAAATACGGATTTGTAACCACCCCAAAAACAAATTTGTTCTCTGGAAATTCTGGGTAGAAACAAACCATCCTAAAAATCACAAAACACCAATATAAGAACACTGCAGGAAACTTGACCCACAGCCGAGTCAACTCGACCGCGGATCCGTGGCAGGAGCATGCTCTTGCCGCGGTTCCGCGGCGCATTGACCGAGTTGGTGGACCATTTTTCTTGTGTGTTCTTTAAAAACCCTGAGCCGATTTTTAGTACATGATTATTATTTTTTGAGCAGAAATAAAAATCGGCAGAAAGTTAGCATTTTCGAGGTGTTTTGCGGTTTTTTCTCCTATTGAAATTCTAGACACTTTGCTAACATGCTAGGGTGTGTTTAGCTAGGCCCTGATACCACTGTTAGGTCCACGTTACCTGTCCCGGTTCTTTCGGGGTTGCGGAAACGGTAAAAATCAAAATTTTAGGGTTTAAGGTAATATGGACTAAAAACCTGGATCTTTGCTAAACAACACACTAGCAACTACTATGAGCTTTACCTACTCGGTTTGGGGTTATACCTAGTCTTGAACTCCTTTTCTTCTTCTCCTTGGAGTGGGTTGGATGGTTCTTCTTGTCGCCTTCTCTTGCCGAAGAAAGATCCACCCGAGAGCCTCTACCTTGAGCTCCTTCCTCGAACTTGAGGTAACTAAAGTATTAGGTTTGCTAAAACTTCAACCTTAGGATGAGTAGAGATATATTTTGGTGTTTTATCTCCAAGGCAAATGGTTCTCAACTCATGACAGGTTTTTCCTTGAGCTAGAGGAAGAGGGAGAGCAAAGGATGAGAGAGAATGAGAATGAGATTATGATCTGAAATTTTACAACCATATCACATATATGTGAATTATCAAATTAATAATATTAATCAAAATGAAAAAGGTGATGGTTGGTTTGATAAGACCATTATCATTTCACATTTAATGATTTTGCAAAAATCAAAGTGCATCTTTGGAGTGAAATGATGATGGTCAATGTTTCAACCTTGGTCAACAAGTCAACCTTGGTCAAAAGGTCAACAACCCTAACCATAACTCAATTTCCTTTTTAATTAACATTATTAATGATATTTCACATATTCATTAGGGTTTGGAAAAAGACAATCGTCAACTGTGCATACACACCCGTACCAAAACCCTAATGAGAATCTTCTGCCTCTGCCTCAGTCAACTGTGTATACACACCCGCATCCGTGTTTCGAGGAACACGAATACAATGAGAAAAAACTAACCCCAAAATATATACTAGGATCTGGTTTAAATCAAAACCCGCTAGTAATAACTGTCCGGACACCAAACGTGCACAAGTGCGCGGATGTGAACGAACCCTGTCGCAAAACCATGCGACCTCTACTCTGTTTTGCCCAAAGGCGAATAACCCTCTGTATGGGACTCTAAAGACTCAACACCACGCTGGCAGTGGGGTTAACCACAGACCGCAAGCGGCAGTAGCTGTACGTAACGGTCCCCTGGTAGATGCCGATAAGAAGACTGATGAGGTGAACCCATCCGAACTTCTACTGAGCCTGTATGTGACAATCTCCGTACCGTCCGGTCTGTTCGTCTGAGAATATCGCAAGGCGGGCCTAGGGGGATGGTAAACGTCAGTCCCCTAATAGCGGTACAAATCGTGTCGGAGTGTAGCCCAGAACACCCTGAGATAACACTGGAAACCCACCAGTATATCTCATTTGCCCTGGCCAGGGACGACTATGTGTAATGGCTCTCCTAGACACAGCGCGATATCAACTCCCAATACCGGGAGAGACGAATCCTGTCTAACCGTCACTGCCTCCAAGTGCTTCGGGACTGCGCCCAACTACTACCTGTTTGCACGCCTCAGTAGAGCCGTGGTAGGGTAGTAATCAAAGAACGGTGGGAACACACTCGAGGCGAAGTGACAGTGTCAAGTCAGCGGACTAAGCTGTACTCATATCACCTGGGAACTGTTAACTGACGATGGGTATAATAACAACCAACAGTCCCTGACGATTCCTGTCCAGTGTACTCGTAATCTAACGAGCATCTGCATACTATATCCAGTACGACGTACTGATGGCTGTGGGACAGATCATCTCCCCTGTTGGGAAGAGAAGCGTATGCACCAGTCTACTCTGGAGTATCGATGCCCTGTCTCGAAAATCCTACGACTAGGGACCAAAATAAGGATGTGCTTATAGACTACCCAGCCCCCACTAGTGTGATCGCCATCACAACACCGGTAGTCAAGCAAAGATCCTAAGGGCTCCATCAATATATATTAGCGATATGTTAAAAGAAACATATACACATATTAAGATAGAAACAAATCAAGTAGCATACTACTATATCGAGCAAGACTGTCGTAAAACCGTATATATATATATCCCAAGCCTCCAAAATGTATTATACAAACTAGTACTATACAATAATGGTCTCTAGGGCATACATATCTAACAGTAGGCGGCGCACACTACGGGGCTCGTACCTTAACCCAAAAGGCGCTACTCCAGGGGTACTATTGGCCCACTATGCACGAGGACGCCGTGAAACTGGTCAGGAGGTACAAGAGCTGCCAACTCCACGGCAGTATCACCCGCCTCCCGGCTACCGAGCTAACTGCCCTGACGTCCCCGTGGCCATTCGCCCAGTGGGGATTAGATATGATCGGCCCGTTCCCCACCGGAACTGGTGGGCATAAATACGTCCTCGTCGCGGTGGACTACTTCACCAAGTGGATCGAGGCCGTTCCCATCAGGAAACCGGACGCCGCCACAACCATCAAGTTCCTCCAAAACAACCTGATACACTGGTTCGGGATCCCAAGGTGCATCATCACCGACCACGGGACGAACTTCGAGAATGAGAAAGAAAGGGACTTCTGCAAAGAATACCATATCTTCATGAAGTTCTCCACGGTCGCGCATCCCCAATGTAACGGGCAGGCCGAGGTCGCTAACCGGGACGTCCTCCGAGGTCTCCGAACCCGCCTGGAAGGGAGACATGGTAGTTGGGTCGAGGAGCTACCTTGGGTCTTATGGGCCCTGCGCACGTCAAAAAAGACCCCACCGGGGAGACCCCTTTCAGCCTCTGCTACGGGACCGAAGCGATGGTCCCAGCGGAGATCCGGCTACCCAGTCACCGAGTTGAACACTTCGATGATGAAGCGAACACCATGGCACTACGAAGCAACCTCGACATACTGTTGGAGAGAAGGGATCGGGCCCAGATCAGAGCCGCCTCCTATCAACAGCAGACGGCCCGATACAACAACGCTCGGGTAAAACACCGCTCCTTCAAGACCGGGGACCTAGCCTTGCGGCGGAACGAATTCATCGACCAAGGCAGGCTTCACAAATTCTCCCCAAAGTGGGAAGGTCCTTTCCTTTTCTTCGAAACACTCCCTGGCGGAGCTTGCCGCCTGCAGGACGCGGACGGACGGAAGCTCCCTCGGCCTTACAACGCCGAGAAGCTCAAGCTATACCAATGAAGTCAAAGCTAGTGAAGCATCGCACCCCAGCTACCGCTCGAGATTTCCCTTTAAAAAGATGGTGTAAAGCGTTGTCTAGGATTCCTACCCATACGAATAAAGAAACTCTCGAACTTTTTTTCCCGGTAGAGTTCCCCCTGTACAACGAAAAAGCCCTCCCAGAGACGGTCGAGCCCGAGGTTCCCTCACTCAGCTATCCCCAGCAGGCAGCTTCCCTGCCACAACGTCGGGGATCAAAAGCCCTCCCAGAGGCAGTCGGGCCCGAGGTTCCCTCGCTCGGCTATCCCCGCGGGCAACTTCCCTACCACATCACCGGGGATCAAAAAGCCCTCCCAGAGGCAGTCGGGCCTGAGGTTCCCTCACTCGGCTATCCCTTGTGGGCAGCTTCCCTGCCACAATACCGGGGATCAAAAAGTCCTCTCAGAGGCAGTCGAGCCCGAGGTTCCCTCGCTCGGCTATTCCCAACGGGCAGTTTCCCTGCCACAACGCCGGGGATCAAAAGCCCTCTCAGAAGCAGTCGAGCCTGAGGTTCCCTCGCTCAGCTATCTTTCAGGACAAAAGCCCTCGCCAAGAGGCACCGAGCAGTGACCTTGCCCGGTCAAGGGTCTTTGGTGGGCTTCTTACAGCCTTATAGCTCTTCCCACGCCAAGGATCAAAGTCCTCCCAGAGGTAGTCGGGTCCTTGCTCGGCTATCCCCGGTTGGTAGCTTCCTACCACAACCGACAGGGATCAAAGTCCACGCCAAGAGGCACTGGGCAGTAACCCTACTCGGTCCGCGTCCTGAAGCATCAAAGCCTTCGTAAGAAGCAACCGAGCAGCTACCCTGCTCGATAAGAAATCCGGCTGGTAGCTTCCTACCACAACCGACAAGGATCGAATCCCTCGCAGCGGCAACCAACCAGCTACCCTGCTCGGCCAAGCCCGGCCGGTAGCCCTGTGGCCATACATGAGGATCCGGGACACCAGGAAAGGAGACGGGTTCGTCCAAGTCTGAACGATCTCCCGTCGACCTAGGGGGCCGTACATGAGGATACCTCCGCGGCAGCGCTTGACACGCTCGCCGGCTGGCGATTGGAGTCAACTCGACAGGAGATCGCCGGAAATATGGCCAACCTGATGAGGAAACATGACGATACAAGCGAGGATATCCTACGAACGTCCTTCACACACAAAAGAAAAAATACAAACCGACGAATCAAGGGTTTTTCTTTTATTGCCAAAATCAAGGTCTTTACAAAGGGTTACTCTGGGCCCCCCAGCCCTACAAACTGCCCGGAGGCTTACTTCGGCCACTTCATCGCCGGCGTCCCAGCACAAGGCCCTACCATCGGAGACTTCGCCACCAGGGGCGCGCCTCGCTCCCCTCGTCATCTCTCACCGGAGGCCTCGTCGCCGAGAGCGGAACCCGAGAACGGAGTTCACCATCGTCGAACTCGGGAAGCTGTTCCTTCACGGCGTCCAAGGCCTTATTCCACGCGATGAAAGAATACTCCCCGAGCTCGGCGTAAAACTGCTCCGATGCCTTGTACTCGGCCACAACATTCTTAGCCCGAGCCTCGGAAACTTGGGCCTTCAGCAGCGCCACCTCGGCATCTCCTCTGCCTGCGTCCCTCTCCTTTTCCAGTGCCGCAAAGCGTTCGGCCATGTCCGCCAGCTTCCTGTCGGCAACCCAGAGAGACGCGTTCAGACGGCAAAGGGCACCCCGAGTCGCCGAGTTGGCAAGCTCCGTAGCCTCTGCCCGGACAGCCACAACGTCAGGCTTATCCCTCTCCCAGCGCAGGCCGCGTTTCAAAATCTCGACCTCCGAGGGGAATTCCTCAACTGGCCTCGGGGCGTGGAAGGCCCCCTCGGCCTCCATGCAAATGGCAAGGGCGCAGTGTTGAAGAACCTGACAGAAAGCTGATGAGAAACCAAGAAAAGGCGTACCAAGGTAAATGCGCATGGAGGGATTCGTACCTGGACCACCCCTTAGGCCACGGCCTCCAATTGATCCCTCAAGGAGCCACACAGAAGCTTTCCCCAAGCCGACTCCTCCATCCCGGTGAGCAGGCCAGCAGCGACAGAAAGCCCAGACGGAACCGTGAAGATGGAGCCCCCTTCCCGCACGGGAATCCCTTCAAGGGCCTTCGACGACGGTGCACGAGAAACCATCCTCTTCCTCTTAAGAAGGGGCCTGCCCTCACCCTTCCTCCCGTCACTGGCCCGGGACTCGGGTAACTGCTGACGACCCTGCCCGCCGCCAGAGAAACTCCCAGATGCCCTCGATGGAAGGGACAGCCCTGCCGTCAGCAGAGAACCCGGCGGAGGGCACGAGCTGGACGGGGGCTCGGTTACTCCACTAGCTTCCTCCCGGCGCGAGCCGCCCGATGAGTGGGAGCGAACCATGTATCCCGAGGGAAGAAGAACGCCGAGCGGCAGCGATTCAGGCAAGAAGGGAAATGAAAGGTTGGGGGCCCTGAGGCGGGTCTCGCCCCCGTTTTATCACTACGTATGGCCGCATCCCACGGCGCCCGTCACCTCCCTCCGAAACGGTTCCTCATGCCCAGCGGCTCCGATAGCCCCACGTGTCGATCCTGCACTGAATTGCATCAAATCGGGCGGTGTAGGCCCGCATGCGTCGTACCGGCCAGTCATCCTTTGACATGTGGGCCATCGCTTCAGGTACATAGTACATGAACCGGCACACCCTCTTTAAAGTGCGGAGATCTCTCCTTGGTTCGCTAGCGGAAAGGACAACCGTCGGACTGAGGGCTCGCACGACGAAACCATAGAAGGGGTCTCACCTCAGGGGGCCCGGCAGTCCACTCCTGACCCGACCACTATCTGGTCGGGACAAGAGTGGGGGGATAATGATAATGCTCGATATTGGCGATCCCCAAGATCATGACACGTGGCAGGTGACGTGCCCCAAAACTCAGAAGAAAGGGCCAACAGGGGGCCGATCAGGCCACCCCGTGCCCGACCAGCAAGCGCAAGATGGCCCCCCTCGGGGCCCTTGTAAGTCAGCCTCCTCGGCCTCCCAGCTCGCCCCCGAGCTACCACAGAGCCAAGACTCCTCGGCCTCCTTGCTTGCCCCCGAGCCTCTGCCGAGGATGTCTTTCTCGGTCCTCCGACCTACTCCCAGGCGTAACCGCCGCTCCGCGAATCTCGCCATGCGCAGATTTTACGCCAGCCATGTCCCACGTTCCACGCCATCACGATCCCCATTGATGAGCGATCCGTTCTCTATCCGGGCGTGACGTCGGGAGCATAACTGCCGTCGAGATTCTCGCGCCTGCTGCTGCGTGTTCCACCGCTATATAAACCTCTATCACAGAGGGGTCAAGTAAGCAATTCTTTACACTTTTACGTTGTTACTCTGCTCGGATCTCATCACTAACTTGAGCGTCGGGGGGTCCTTCGTGGTACCAAACCACCCATGGACTTCTTTGCAGGTACTCGGCGACAACTCCCTCACCTCATCCCCAAAACCCATTGAGACCCACACGCCAACGAAGAACAATCAATCAAGTTCACCGCAAGATCAACGGAAGACAACAATCTGACGGAGGCCCGAAAAGGAGCCCCATCAGTAAATGTTCATGACTTCTATGTATATGAAAGCCATCAAGTCATTTTCCCAAAATATCTCTCTCACAATCCTCTCTCATGGTGTTACGCCCCAAAACCATATAGGTAAAATTTCACATTCCAAGCGTGACATGCCGCAATCTTCCCCTCTTCCCCTCATAGAAGATCACAAGGCCTAGATCTAATCTTGAAGAAAGAAAAAAGCAATATCCCTTGAAACAGTATGGTTGAAATAACTAACATAGCTCTTACACAATTATTTTCCGAAAATAACATGATAAGTTCCCATAACCAAACTACTAAATATAAAAAAGAAACTAATTGTTCGCCTTGTGAGAACGGATTCCTATGCAAGGTAATTATTGCTGCAGGTCACTACGGAGAAAATTCTAACTTTCTATCAAGATACTCATCCAACCTTGGTTCTCTGCATTTTGATTAACAGCCATAACAAAAGCTGGGTAAGCTACGAGGCTTAGTAAGAAAATGACACATGCCTGACAATTTATATAACAAAGTTAAATACCAATAAAATAACAAATATCGACAATCATCAAATATCTAAAATTATGCAATTTATAAAAATATAATTTTCATGCACGGAAAACTAGTAGGTTACGACTAAGTAGGGTCAACAACTCTATCT
Source organism: Agapanthus africanus (assembly GCA_030015575.1). NCBI lineage: Eukaryota > Viridiplantae > Streptophyta > Magnoliopsida > Asparagales > Amaryllidaceae > Agapanthus > Agapanthus africanus. Next base: position 711,868,643 of record JASDDO010000024.1, on the reverse strand, counting down.
CGATTGACATATGGAAAACACCACTATAAATAGCCCGTGGTACGGAGAACCGCATGTAATAACCCGCGGTGAAGTTGCCTTACGGCACTTGCTATAATCCCACTGGGACTACACTACTAGTTTGGATGTAATCTACTTGTTTTTCCAACTCATACCGGTATTCATCTACGAAATGCATACGACTCCTTTATTTTCAAAAATAAAGGTATAAGTTATTTAAATTAACAAATTGTTTGCTCAAGGTATAAATATATATAATCATGTCCACGTGCCCAATACACAATTATAAAGTCAAAACCCCAAGTCGTATGCATATCAATTTCTATATGAAAAATATGCTTTCATGATACCAAAATAAAAATAGTCTTACTTGCATAATCGAAATATTTATCATATCATCAACCAAGGAAAAGCACACATTTCATATGATGTGAATGCCAACAAATAATAAATTAACAAGCTTGTATCACAAACTTACAGTCACCGGAAAGCGAAGTTGACTTGATGGATTCGACGTCTCTCCTAGGCTCCAACCAGATTCTCTAAATTAACATATAATGCTAGAATTAATAACTTGTAGTATTTTAACAAATTAATTATTCCATGCAGTAAAGAGTTTCGAGTAGTTAAAGTTGAGAAAGTGATGGGTCCTTTATAGGTACACATGGGGCTTTAATATATGTGGGTTCCAACAATAAGATCCAAACCTTATTGAGGTTTAGCCCATCTTATATCTTATATACATGTCTTTCTTTTGTTTTCATTGTGTTACTATCTTTAAAATCTCATCGTTTGGTTTTACTTTCAACACTCCCCCTCACGTGCAACCATCACTTTTTCTTGGTGGTTGTCACGTGGAAAATACGAGTAGAGTTACGTGCAACCATCACTTTTTCTTGATGTGGTTTGTCACATGCAAAGTATGAGAAGAGTTACGTGCAACCATCATTTTTTCTTTGTGTGGTTATCACGTGGAGGATCGATCCACTGGCTCTGATACCATATAAAGAGTTTCAAGTAGTTAAAGTTGAACGAGTGACGGGCTTTTTATAGGCACACGTGAGCCTTTAATATAAGTGAATTCCAACAATAAGACTCAAGCCTTATTAAGATTTGGCTCATCTTATATCTTATACCCATGTGTTTCTTTTGTTGTTTCCAATTTGAGACTATTTTTAAAGTCTCATCGTTTGGTTTTACTTTCAACATAGACTTCCAATACAAATAAAATACATCTATAAGGTCTTTACGCCTAAAAATAATATTTGTCATTATTCCTATATTTTTCTAATCATTTTGTATCATTTTAGGGGCCTAATATTTAATTCAGAGAAGTTCATAGATTTGAACAGAAGATTGCATGGACTAAAGCTAATAATTTATAGGTTAATGGGCTTAGTAGGGTGTTGCAGGGGCTAAAGCTAATAATTTATAGGTTATGGGGCTTAGTATAAAATTCCAGAGAGGCATATCAAGGGATAATACAACTAAAGGTGTTAAAATAGTATTGAAAAATTGTAGGGTCTGATCTGAAATTTTTCTATTGAGTTACAGATTATGGATGCAAATAGGATCGGACTGGATTTGAATCCAAACCCGCAATCTAAAAAGGATTTATTATAGATTTTAGAGTCTAAATTAAACGGGTATGGAAACTTAAATTTAACCAGATCCAAACCTTCAAACCAAAGCTCTCTTTCCTTTTCTATCTGTCGCGTCTCTATCTCTCCTCTCTCTGTCGCGTCTCTCTCTCTCTTCCTTTTTTTAGAAGAAACTCCGATGAAGGAGTCTCAACTATTCGATCCCAAACAAAGAAAAACCCTTGATCTAGCATGGCTCCGAAGCCAAGATCGATCACATCTTAAAAACCCTAATTTAGCCACTGCAGCAACTCGCCGAGGCCGATCAAAATTAACCTCGCCATTGCCAACGATGTCGAAAACTCAACCCTTTCTTCTAATTACAAGATATAAAGAACGGTTATGAGAGAAAGATCTAACCTTAACACTAGATTTGAAAACGGCGGTGTTTCACAAGGTACGCCGATCTTCACTCCTTCGATTGTCACGTCCTTCCCAACTACTTAGATCTCCCTTCCCTCGGGTTCTATCCTTTTTTTAATTTATTTTCTTTTGTGATATGGAAAGAGAAAATTCGGGTATAAGGTATATAGTGGTAATAAGGCAAATTGTGAATTTTGAAATTGCTGAAATTACTCAGATTATGTTGCCTAATTTTCATAAATAAAATATTTTGAATTTGAAAATTAGAGGCAATTAAGTCTTAAATATTCTGATTTTTATTTCTTTCCATAATTATATATTTGACTCTCTTAACAATTAATTTTATAATTGTTGCTAAAAATTTTTGGTCATTACACATGGTATCAGAGCATCCCTTAGCTCTAATCACCTCCTCGTCACCCGCCTCCAAGCCGCCAACTTCCTCATCACCTCAGCTCAGCGTCTCAGATAAGATCTCGATGTAGATCTCATCGCAACAGCATCCAATAGCCACCTATCGACTCCTCCTCCTAAGAACTCTCATCATCTAGATCTAGATCTATTTTTTTTTATCTCATGATCTAGATCTAGATTCAAAAGCAACCATTTTCTTGCTAAATGGGTTAGCTTTCTTCATCTCATGTTAAGATTTAACCCATGCTGTTGAGAAAAATGAATAAAGGTGGTTTCTTTATTATTTTCGCTTGTGTTCGGATCCTTGGATACAGTGTTTGGTTCTAAGTTTTGAAGAGGGTGGAGGCGTTGTTTACCTAGATAGATCGTAGGATCTTGGGAGATCCATTGTTTGTTTATTGTTTGTTGATCGGTGTAACATTTCAGAAAATATAAAATATTATTTTTGGAATTTAATATTAAAATTAAATATTTCGCGAAAACTACCCGATTTGCGAAATTGAGTTTTTCGTAAAATAGTATAAATATATACCAATAATTATGAAATAATTGGAGATTTAAAATGATTTATTCATTTAAAAATATATTTATTGGATTTGGCATTTTTATAATTAATTATATCCAGTTTTGATAAAAATTGATTAGTGCACTACTAATCGCGATTAAGCCAAATCCGTGTTTCTATATTTTTAATCATAGCTAGTGCACCATGACATGTTGCATGTTATTTAATTTTATTTTTTTGATATTTGGTTGTGAAAGGAAAAGAAAAGGGAAGCTAAAAGACAAAAGAAAGGGGTATTATTGAGAGGGTGAGAATAAGAGAAAGCGAGGGTAAGGAAATGAGTTAGAATAAGAGAGAGGGCAACCACCATTATTCATCCCCTTTATTTTCCTTCATCTTCCTCAACTCATCTCCCTCCACCTTCATCCCCAAGTTTCATCTAAATTTCTTTCCTAAAACCCTACACCTTCTTCATTAAAATTGATCCCCACTTCATCCTCAACACATTGGACCAAGCAAAGTTGGATTTTGAAGACTTTGGGAAGCTAGGGTTTTCATGAGTTACCCAAACGAGGTATAATTCCTTTCACTTAGTTTAGTTTTATGATTTCCTAGCATTCTAGTTTAGTTTAGAATTTGTTTACGTATGGGTTGTGAACTTGGAATTTCCTAGAGAAGGGTTGAGTGATTGTGTGGACATGTGGTGATGTAGTGGCTGTTTACAAGACTTTAGAGGTGATTCTTAACCTGGACCAGAGTATAGAACCCGAAACACGGACTTAGTATTTTTTCCATATCGGTTTTGTGTACAATTGGGGACTACAGGGAATCTGGGACGACCTGGAACGTTTACTAGAAAAACAAACAATACCAGAGACCTAATTAAGACACTGGGAGACCACCCTGAGAAGACGGACCCCAACGGAGCAACCCAGGCCGAGCTCGCCGGATTTCAGAGGGTTGTAGCCGGCCACTTGGTGGTGTTTGGTTCTGGAATTGGTCCATTAGCTCTCACACTCTATATACTATCCCATAGTACTGTTTGTTTTTTCCCATTTTACCTGAGAGAGAATCTGGGAGCTGTTGTGGGTGGTTTTGGTTATGTTTTCCGTATTTTGGAATTCTTGGTTTTTGTATTTGATATTGTATTTGGTTGTTGGGTGTTTGTACGTCCACAACAAGGGTTGTTTGGTTTTTTTGCATGCGTAGGCTATCGGTTCTAACCTATAAGCACGCCGTGTGCCTTATTGGTTTTCCGAACTCGATTTTAATGGTATTGCGATATATGTTGATATTGTAGGTACCTTCGTGTGGATTCCGAGATGACGGAGCATTGCGTCATCGACTTCGGCAAGCAAGGATCAAGATGAGTAGATCTATATCTATGGAGGAAGTCGGGTGGATGGCGTATAGCACCCCCGCAAACTTGATGGAAATCGATCTATAGGATACAGTCGTAGAAATCTGGATTAGAAAACTAGGGATATGGTTGAAAAGATAGTTAGAGATGATATGAATGATGGAATATATATATTGGACAATGTTGTGAATCTTGAGTGATATGCCGTATGAGACGTTAAGTCCGTACCCTCAGCGTCATATAGGTTGATAGGATCCCTAATGGTTTAATGCCGCCGTATGATGATTTACCGTACGTGATGAGCTTTATGATGATTGATCCATACCCTTGACTAGAGGATGCTGTACGATGGATCATACCGTACGTGATGTTGTGAGGCTGGATGCCAGTTGATAGATTCACCGACTCGGTCATGTTAGATACATATACCTTATAGCATTTAGCTGACGATTTACTTATGCTACATTCATGACATTCTCATTGCATTACATATACCTGTGCTAGTACACCTACACCATTATCGATGATGCGTATGTTACACTTACATAGATTGGCCGGCTCACACACTTCACCATCGATAATTGCTATGTCACTCATACAGTAGGATTGCTACATCATGCTATTATATTGCTATGCTCACACTATGATGATATGCCCATGCTCATATTACTGTTCCATGTTGCATGATATACGGATATGCTTCCATTCTGTTATATTTCGCATACATCATGCCTTCGATTATACGTATTGAGATATGCTGTTTTCATGAGATTTCTGGATTTGAGAAACGTGGTTGTTTCAAAAGAAAGTATGTATTGTTTTAAAAACCCGGTTTCTCTTGATATGATATTTCAGTGCGTCCACCATGCGTTTTCTCGGTTCTGAGATGTGTAATATGTGAAACCCGATTCGAGGAGTTGGATGATCCGTTTACGGGTTCATGGTGGACCCGGTATGGTACCCCGGGGCGAGAATGGATAGTTGTGCAGTAGACTATGAGGCTGGCAGAGGGACTACTACCTACCGGTGATTGGTTGGACCTGGCGGTTATCCGGAGGATACCGACCAGAGTCGAGAGATGGATATGGGCCGGCCCGTTCTGCCGGAGCCCGAGGGCCGATCCCGCAGACGGAGCCCATGGGCCGATCCGGACTGACGGAGCCCGAGATATATGAGGATTTACGTGTCGATGTTGGACACGGGTTTCATGATGTTTTGAGTGTCGATGCTGGACACTAAGGTTCCATGATTTTGATGTGTCGCGAGGGACACACGTTATTTTATATCCTCATGCTTTCATGCATATGCTCTCATGATATTTACATGCATGTTGTTGTTGTGTCACTGGTTGACACGTGGATGAGACCCACATAGGCATTGGGTATACTGTTGGTACATATGTAGATACGGTCACCCTAGATATCATAGTATTACCTTTATGATATAGTTGACTTAGGAGTCGTTGTTTATTCGATTTCTACCTGTTGATGTTTTCTACTCACTAGTTGGCATCTCACCCCCATTGTGCCACAGTTCTTGTAGGTTGATCGCATGGATCAGTAGCGGCATCGCTGGCACATAGCTGCATTCGGGTGTTTTGCTTTGGTAGGTGGTACATGTTGGATCGTACCTCTCTTGTATTTATTATTCCTGTTGTATCTAGTTAACTCCATCAAATCAGAAACTAGTATTTGTATAATTAGTAAGACTTAGTGAGCCTTGTGGTTGCGAGACTTAGAGTGAGGGTTTATTCCGCTACTTGTGGTTTTGATGTCTTGCTTATATCATTATCTTTTATGGTGATCTTTGCCGTTGGGCGTCGTATACTTATATTTTGACTTGCGTGGTTGTGAATCCGCCGATTGGCGAAGAGCTAGCTCCCGCTTGGGGATGCCTTTATATTATCTCATGTATTTATGGTTTTGGATCAAAATATACAAAGGAGGTGCTGCCCAAATTTTTAAAAGACAAAACATGTTTTCAACTAGTAAAATTTACTTGCATATTCATATTCCATTACTTATGCATTTAAGAAAACTTATGATTTTCACCATACCTTTATTTCAAAACTTCACCTCTTTATTTTCTTAAAAAGGTTTAGATTTCTGGGTTTCGGCTTACTTGAATTACGTTACGCCTTTAGACGTGGCGTAGTTTAAGTGCCGGTTACGAACAATATTTTCGGGCCGTGATAAAGTTGGTATCAGAGTGCTAGGTTTAACCTTGGTTCGAGTCTAGGTTTGACTATATGGAGTCTGGGGTGTATATATTTCGGAACATAGGCTTGACCTTACAGAACTTAGACTTGAACAGGGTGTATTAGACCCGAACTTTCGTTTCATAGGCTGACCCTGATTGATGGAGTAGGTAGCTTGAGTAGAGTGACATACCGTACGTATGTTCCGCGGTATATTTACGATACAATACGCCACTTAAAAAACCTTAGGACGTGCATATTTTGAGATCTGTGATTCTCATCGTTCCCTTGATCATACATCCATTTGAGATCCTTGATTCTATTCATTTCCATGATCAAGCTCTTACTGATTCCGTTCCTCCTTATGATCATATATCCATTTTGGGATCTGTTGATTCTTTTCATTCCTTTGATCTATCTTCTTCAATACATGCTTGAGATTCCTGTCACCATGGTTTGAGCGCAGATTGAGCTGCTGCTAGTGTCGCGGTAAGAGCGAGCTCGTCATGGATGAGGATCGACCATTGTGTTTTCTGGTGACATGGGAACGTCTCGAGCTAGTGTTTGTGTTGTGACCTCTTGTTGAGGCGAGTGTTCGGTTTTACACCGGATGATCGGGCCATTGTTAGAGGCTGCATGTTGTGATAGGACGGTTGATGTACAACCTACCTTTAAGATCATGATGTCGTCTACCGTGCAAATAGATGACCCAGCGGTTGCTGAGATTGATGTGATGTCGCTTTCAGGGCTTACGAGCTAAGATCGCTGGAGCTTTCAGGCAGAGATGCGACAGGAGATAGCTAGCCTATCTTGAGTTGAGAGACATGGTGATTCGTCCGATTTGATGCGCCGAAGTAGGCCCAGTTGAGTTGAAGATTTCCAGTGTGGAGAATCTTATTCAGGTCTAGAGTAGATCGACCAAGAGAGGACGTTGTTCGTCGGATGATCCGATAGGAGATCAGTAAGTTGACCAGCTTCGGATAAAGGACCTCACCTAGATGCGTTGTGAGTTGATCGAGAGCGGACGAATAAAGTATATTCCTCCGATGATTGGGACGAGTTCCCGAGGACGTTGTTCATATCATAATTTTTCATTATTATATTCCCCATTCTTATCAATTTTGCAAATAAATAGGTGCTTTTGATCCATTTCTGCTAAATAGTTGCAGGTTACAGGTTCTTCGAACAAAACAGTGAAAATGATGAAAAGACGTTACAAAAGTGAGACTACGACCAACAAATAGAAGAATCGTTATCATGCCGACAGTTTGAGGGACAAACGAAGATCAATGAACAATTTCATAAAATATAAAGGCAACGCAAGATTCAAGACTTCAAAGCGAACGGTAAAAGTCCACAACATTCTGCACTGTGGAAATCTGGAAAAAACTAGAAGACATTCTGAAGAACCAAGTGAAGAAAATACAAGGAAAAAGCAACAGAAAGAAGCCCTGAAGAAATGAGCAAGAGAGTCCACAAGATGGTCGCGGAACCGCGGCCAAGCATGCCTTTTAGCCGTGGATCCGCGGCCATATAAGACACGTGTCGGCGCGTATCGGTGCGTGTCGGTGGAGTCAGTGCGTTGACCTGGTTTTCTTAGGGTATTTTTGTAATTCTAGATATGGATCAGATGTAAACCCTAGGGTTTCTATTCTCTATAAATAGGAACCCTATAACTCTTTTTGAAGCGTGCCTCTTTTTGGGTGCCTCTTTTGAGATGCCACTTTTTAATTCCTAGTTTTAGAATTTTTATTCCTTGTAAATGTTCGAAGAGTGCATCAAATAAAGAAGTAAGTTTTTCTTTATCTTGCCTCAGTTTAATTTCTTCTCTGTCCTAGTTATAAATTTTATTTATCTGCCGTAGTTATTAATTTTATATATCTACCGTAGTCGTTAAATTAAAAACAAACAAAAATGAACTCGTTTATCAATTCTCTAATGAGTGAGTAGTTCCTCACTTGTTAGGGTTAGGTTTGGGGAAGGTTTGAGAGATAAAAATCTGTCACCCCTTTCTTGCCCGTTATACATTTTAAATAGGACTCTATGCATACATACACACACCGCTCACTACGGCACCCTATCCCACGAGGTAGCGGTGATACCATAGTTAAAGACCGGTTGTGTATGTTTTCCATGGAGGTTAGTGTAAGAGTTAAGAAAGGACGGACAGGGATCTAGAGGAAGAAACCTAGTTTCTTTCCGATAGTGCTAATCCCCTTTGTTAATTATTAACTTAACACCTAAATAGTTCTTAATTAGGGCATAGAAAGCGGTGAGACATATTGACTTTCTAAACTTAACCTAAACCTAACCCTAGCAAGATTTTTATAAACTTTTATCTCATTCTTAAATCTTAAAATAAAACCCAAAATCTTTTGGACTTAACTCGTAAGAACATAAAGAAAAGGAATCCATCTCCCTGTGGACTGACCTGTACTCAACCGGCTAGCTACCAAGCGACACCGTTATTGATTGCTGTTAATTCTTTGATTTCAAAATCTATCTTTTCAAAACGCACACGCAAAAGAACGATCAACCAAATGGCGCCGTTGCCGGGGAGACGGTAGTCTCTTTCTTTGTGTGATTTCGGGTTAATAAAAAAAATTGAAAAATTATAAAAATTGAAAAATTTTAAAACAAAAAAAAATTAAAATAAAAATAAAAATCATCTTGTTCGTTTTGAGAGGTATTGTGTGAATTGCGCAGGAAAAGAAGATGAACAGATTCAGATCTGGAAAATCCCAGTGAACAAAGAAGATCTGAATAGACAGTGGAGAATCATAACAATAAACAGAAAGTTGCTGGAGATCCAAACTAACAGAACCACCGCGGAACTACGGCGGGAAGAAGCATTTGACCGCGGATCCGCGGTCAATTGCTTACGTCAGCGCTTCAAAAAGTCTTTGTAAGTATTTTTATCTCCTCTGTAACCCACTGATCTCCACTGAAAAAGTTTCCTGTAGGGTTCTTTGCGCAAAACTCTTCACTCTCTCCAATAAATTGTTTTTGTGCAGGATTCTTTGCGCTGCAAAATTGAAAAAAAATAAATTTTGAAAGTGTTTTAGATTTTGTGTGTTTAATTGCTTTGCATATTTAAAACGGACTTTTAAGGGGCTATCACAGCAATCAAGATTGGGTGGGGATTTCATTACCCTTCCTAGGATCCTAAAAATCATAAAAAGCATTTTGTATCAACCTTCGAGTTAATTAAAAAAATATTAGACTCAGCCAATAAGGACTATCGTGCTCATTAGGACAAAGGAAAAGTTGTAGGCATCGGTCGTTTATCTAAACCTGACTTTGTGGTGCCTAGGCTAGACAAGTAGGAAAGGTAATTTTAAAAGGCCCGTCTCACGGTGATTCGTAAGCGGATCTCTCCTTTCTTTACTTGTGATTACCTGGCCACAATTGATGGTGAAGAGGCGATTCGAGGATCTCACAATTTGCCCTTTGGAACAGTTAGGAGCAGTCTAGTTGACTTAGGAGACCATAGCTCTAGGTTTGATTGTGCATATTTTAAACTGTGATTGTTTGAGCTAATTCCATACAAATTTTGCAAAACTCTTTCTAAAAAGACATTTTCAAAAATTTCAAAACTCCAAAAACAAACAATTTTTTTAAAATAAAAAATAAAAAATTTAAAAAAATATATAAAAAAAATCACCACATTCTTCTCCTTTCTCACATCATGGGTACGCCACCTCGTAAAACTCTTGCCGAACTTTGGTACCCTCATCCAAACATTGCTTCCTACGCGCATTGTTTTGGTCGAATTACGGACGACCCCTCCATGCCCAAAATTTCTTTGAAAGATCGAATAGAAGAGTCTAGGAGAAACGGTTGGACTCCGCAATCCATTTTGTATCAACCATTTCAACCTTCACCACCTTCTTATGTTAATACTCCTTTTTTGAGTCCTGTTGTAACTCCGAAACCCATGTCTATTGCTGAACATATTGAACAATCTCGTAACCGATCTTTCACTCCTTTCAACACTTCCAGTTCTTGGGATCAACAAGTCCATTAACCTTTTTATCCAAATGTTGATCCTACTCCTATCCAACCATTCAATTCCTACCAGTCCTACCCGACTTTCGCACCTTCCCTAGACATTGCTTCTACACAGCCAATTGGGAGTTTCCAGAATCCAAACAATTTTGAATCTTTTACTGAAACCCCTTCATAACCAATGTCTAGTCTGGAACAGTTGTTGGAAGCTTATATTGTAGCGACAAACCAACAGATGAAGAATTTGGATGCGTCCATTGCCGCCCTTAATTCATCAAGACAACATAGTGAACCGGTAGTTAGTTTCCAACTAGCTCCAAATTTTCCAATGTATGATGAGACGGTTGGACAGATCGAGAATTTGAGTGGAGAGAGTAAGCTATACACCCTTCCAAATCAAACCTACCCATCCCCAATTGAATCCCACAACTCCGGTTTTGAAGGTCTATCAAGTGTTCTAAATGATTCATCGGTTGAAAATAAAACATTTAATGAGTTGTGCGACTTTATAGTGCTTGATTTGCCAGATTGTGAAGGGTCCCTTTCGAGTGAACCCGCACCCAATCCTTTTGACCTCTACACCTCCAATCTAGAACCTGAATAGATAAATATCCATACTTTTGATGAGGTGTCTAAAAGAATTGATTTTCACTTGATTGAGGATATCGACGCTGGGAATATTTTAGATGAGGAACCTGCAGATTTGACCGAATTTCTCTCTCCAATTCATCATCTCGAGTCATTAAATGTTTCTCCTGAACTTCATATGCGTCTTGATTTTGATGATAATTGCATGGATGGGATAACTTTTGAGGAAAATTATGAGGATAGTATTGAGGATGGTATTGAGGATGAACCAGTTTTGTTTGATGAGTCGGATTTTCCAATTCATCCTCCTGAACTTTTAACTGTTATACTTCCTAAATCAC